>OV884057.1:110197283-111447283 GCA_930367215.1 Pollenia angustigena | reverse complement strand
ATTGTAGTGTTGTTACAAGAGTATTTTAAAAGCATGAAGCGATAGAAAGTAGCATATATTATACGGCCATTTCAAACGCATTCACTTAGGTCAACTTTGAATGTCCCTGGACAAAAAAGTAATAAAGCTATAAGCCTAATATTTTGGATACATGATAATTAGAGTGTTTATTACAAACTGTGGAAAAAGAGGTAGATCAGCAGACATGAAAAAAATTAATTAATGCCGCTCTTGAACCAGTGTGCATCGTAGCATTTGCAAAATGGTATAGTAAATACTTTAGCATACTTTTGGGATTATGGTTAAAATCATAACTATATATTGTAGCATTTGCAAAATGGTATAGTATATTTTTACTCTACACCAACAAAATATACAGCAGTGCACTTGCTACTCTTTTGCAAATATGCAATGCCTAAAACCAATAGTTTATATTTACTCGACTTGATTGCAAAACGACAGCTAACACTCAGTGAACCAAGCCGATCTGCAAAATGGTACAGTATTTACTATAATCCCAAGAGTATACTACAGTATTTACTTTACCATTTTGCAAATGCTACGATGCAAGACCATTTGCACAAGATTGTGAATTGGGCTATTAATATTATTACTAGCAACTTTTGTTATGGAAATCGAAAACGTAAAACGCAAGAATTTTAAAGTCCTTTTTAATATACTTTTAATCCAATTTTTATAATTTTTGTTGCAAAATTCTGTTTAATAGAGATATATTTGTAATGAGAATAAACATAAGTACTAATTTTACTATGTAGTATTTCTTGCACACAGTCTAACTGTTACCATATACTTGTGTGTGTTTGCATTTGCAAATTGAGTAAATAAATATTCAAAGAAAAAGAGTGAATAGAATGTGTGCCTTTGTTATGATAAAGTAAAACACAGACTACACTCTCTTTTATATTTTAACTCTTAAACTCTGTAAACCAGTATTTAACTATTTAAATATTTGAATGAATATTGGAATGCTTGTGTGTAATAAACAAATGAATGTACTATTGCAGCCCTTTAGTATGTACTGTAGTCTATTATTGCTATTATTAAATATATTTACTTGGTATTTTTAATTTTTTTACCTTTTTCCACAAATTTCACAAACTTTCACTTTTAAATTTTTTTTTTTTTTTTTTTCATTATTTATTTATTGAATCTTCATATATTAAATATGAACTAACAATAATTAATCAAATCTTAACCTAATGCTTTATTTTATGTCCTGCCAGTGCCAGACAAAAATTTTCTTCATCACGGGTTCTGTTCACATATGTAGGTGTTTATCGCTCATCTTAATGGGTAAGTGCTGCAGTGTCTCTTCTTCTTAGGCGAGAGTGGCCGCTATCATTTAAAATATTTCGTGCTAGTGGATTTGGGTGCAACTCTAGCCTTTTCAAATATTTTACCGCATACTTCGTTATAATAGTCCTTACCAGGGGCACATTGAGATCCTTGTGGATATTTGAGTTTTTAACATACCAAGGGGCAGCTGTAATTATTCGAAGAAGTTTATTTTGGCGCCTTTGAATTTTTTCGATATTTGAGGCCGAGGCAGTGCCCCATAGTTGAATACCGTAGCACCATATTGGCTTTAAAATAGCGTTGTAAAGTAGTAGTTTGCAGTCGAGACTAAGAACAGAATTTCTTCCAATAAGCCAGTTAATTTGAATTGCTTTTAGTTTCATTTGGGTTAATTTTGCATCTCTATGGCATGTCCATGTTAAACGCCGATCTAGATGAATACCGAGATATTTGACATGCGATTGTTGAGGCACTAGTTGATTATTGATTTTAATAGGGGGACATGTTTCCCGACGCAAGGTAAATGTTATATGTACGCATTTTTGCTCATTGGCCTTTATTCTCCATTGTTTAAACCACAGTTCTAGTTGAAATATATGATTCTGCAGGTATCGAGATGCTTCACGACTGTTCTCGTGTACGCTTAGAAAAGCTGTATCATCAGCAAAAGTTGAGGTTAGGGTGTGATTGTTTGTTGGCATGTGCGAGGTATATATAAGGTAAAAAAGTGGGCCCAGGATGCTTCCCTGAGGGACTCCAGCTTCAATTGGCTGAGGAGAACTTAAAAAATCGCCTTCTTTAATAATAAATTTTCGACCGACCAGGTAGCTTTCTAACAGCTTGTGTGTATTAACCGGTAGGTTTAGCTTCAACTTATGTAACAAGCCTACATGCCAGACTTTGTCAAAAGCTTGAGAAACATCTATGAAAAGAGCGGAGCAATATTTTCTTTCTTCAAAGGCTTTTCTTATGGCGTTTACTATCTGATGGGTTTGTTCAATTGTGCTTTGCTCTCTTCTGAAGCCGAATTGATGATTGGGTATACACCCACTGTCATTTAAAATTGGGGTTAATTTTGACGCTAAGAGCTTCTCAAACAGCTTTGATATATTAGATAATAAGCTAATAGGCCTATATGACTCAACTTTTGTGTGATCTTTTCCTGGCTTTGGTATCATCGTTATTAAGGAGACCTTCCATTCTTGAGGGTAGTATTCAAGTCGTAAAATAGCATTAAAAATATAAAGAATAATTTTCTTTGCTATGCGAGGTAGCTCCAAAAGCATTTTGTTACTGATTTTATCAATACCAGGTGCCTTCTTGGTGTTTAATTCACAAATAGCCCTTTCTAATTCCCTTATCTCAAATCTTAGGGGGATAGCTGCTCTAACATTAACAGGCGGCAACTCGTGCGCTGTATCGTCAGGTATATTTTGGGTAAATACGTTTTTCAAATGATTTACAAACAGGTTTCCTTTTTCATTATCATTTCTTGCCCAACTTCCATTCAAGTTTCTTAATGGTGGTTTCGAGATAACTGGTCTTTTGAGGTTTCTAGCTGCCCGCCATAATGAGTAGCCTGATTGTGGAGTTGCATCCAAGTCCTTAAGATATTTTTCTACGGAAGCCGTTTTCTGAGTCTGCAGTAATTTTCTTAGCCTTTTTGTACACTCTTTTAATTCATTTTTAAGTTGAGGGGATCTTTGCAATTGCCATTCTCTTCGCACTCTCCTTTTTTCATTCAAGAGGCGCTCGACATCTGCAAAATATATTTTGTTATAATTGGTTTTTTTGAGGGTTTTGCTGGAATGTTGAACAGCTAGTTTAAGATAACTGTCAAAATTGACAATAGAGAGATCCACATTTTCCGGTGTGCTAAGCGGAATATTTTCTGTGCAATGGGTACTGAGATATTTTTTATATTTTAACCAGTTTATTTGTGTAGCTGTTGTCGCTATGTAACCAGAGGGAGATACGATTCTATTGGTGTTTGTTATAGTAACTATTGTAGGTGTGTGATCAGAGGATAATTCTAACGAAGGTTCAACTTGAATCGTTTCTGTGGGGATGTTTTTAACCACTCCGAAATCGATGACATCTGGAATTTTTTGCGGATCAGCAGGCCAATATGTTGGTTGTCCGCTCGCGACGACATTTAAATTCATTTTAGAGATTGTATTATACAAAACACGACCCTTTGGTGTTATAAGTCGTGAACCCCAGAAGGTATGTTTAGCGTTATAATCGCCAGCAGCCAGGAAACAGGGCCCCAATGACTTATAATATTTATAATATTGGCTTTCTGATATTGCAAATCTAGGTGGTGAGTATAAGGATGAGATTACTATGTTTCGATTCAGCTCTTTAATACAAATGTTCGTTGCTTGGAGATAATCTTCACGATGATCACACATCAGGTAGTGTTTGATTCGGGTTTTTATCAAAATGGCAGAACCTCCACAAGCTCTATCTCGAGGGTCCTTGGTATCATATGGTGTATAACCATTGATTTTAAACGTATTTCTTGTTTTAAATAAACAATTAATAATGGGCACCATCAGGACTACCAATGTGTAATACTGTAAACAATAGAAAAGTGTACATCATGCAGTTGTTGGCAGCACTGCATGTTAATTTCATTGTAGTACATTGGACCATGTTGTAAGTAGTCCATTTAAGCCACAATGGACCACGTAGTCCAATATTATATGTAGGGTATGTATGAGTGTTTTAAAACCCTGCAAATAATAGGACCAGTCCAAACACGCGTGTAAAGATTAGCCCACAAGGGACCAGCACTAGTCCAAAAGTAACACAAACGTATGGAAAAACATGGTCTTTTAACATTACGATGTCCTAGGGCAGGACCATATAACCCACCTTTGCACTGCTAAAGAGTAGTTTTAAAACTACTCCATGGTATACTCAAGAGGATTAGTTTTAAGTCGCTTAAAAACGAAAACATGTCGTTAAAAAACGAAGACATGTCGTCTCACTACAAACACTTTTTAACAATGACATGGTCCATGCTTGCACTACATCGGACCAATCCATGGAGTACTCCATTTTATCAAAATGGATCAGGTGGTCCAATTTTATTTGCAGGGAAATTATGAAGATCACATAATAAAAGTATTACAATATAATAAGTACGACGAAGGCTAATTTTTGTAAAAATAAAATCAAAAAATTTGGTCGGAATTAGAAAAATTTCCATTTAAACAAAAATAGGACTAAGTTAGAAAAATTTTTATTTTAATTGGTCACTTCTGGTTTTGCAAATGAAAAAAAAAATTTTTTTTTTAAAGATCAATTGATTTTTTATAAGAATCACTTAAAACTTTTTTTTGTTTGATGAGTTTTTAGTTAGAAAAAATAATTGAAAAAAACCCTTTTTTGAAAAGGGCAGCACTGTACCACCCCTTAACTCGATAAATAAAAGGAATTCCAATAACATTTTTTATTACAAATAATGCCCCAAATATAAATTTTTGTTGATTTTTTATGCGATTTTGTTTTGATTTTTTAATTAAAATTTGAATTTATGAGGTTTTTCATAATTTTGAAACGGACTTTTAGATTTTATATGAAGCTGGAGTATCGTTTTATGCGAATTCAATTTATGCGATTTCTTTTGAAACGCATCTATCGCATACAACGAGACCTGAGTGTATTTCTTAAGTTTTTTCCAAAAATTTGAATATTACGCAAGTTGGCAGTCGTTTTTAACAAAAGAATTACTTTTTAGTCAATCTGTGGCAATTACAAAATGAAACCAGTAAGAAAGTATTGTCCCCTATGTTACCCTACACCACAGTATGAATTTAATGCATCGTCTTTTCAACAATCACTTGTGGATTCTCATTTGCCCCAATGCGATAATTCTGCTTCTAAACGAATCCACTGAGTTGAAACTGTGCCTCGTCGCTGAAGATAATTTTATTTGTAAAGTCACGTTTTACTTCTGTCTGTCTTAACGCGTTGCTCAATTGTGTACCTCTCATTTGTTGAACCCTCAAACACGTTCACTTCAGTTGAAACTGTCAGTTAAAAATATAAAAATTTTATATATCTCAGTTAAACTGAACCGTTGAGTTGAACTTTTTTTACTTGATTGAAAGTATTCATCCAATGAATAATATTCATAGATCTCATGTAATGTTTCATTAAATACATTTTATGAAACAGGTTTCATTGATCCAACGAAGCGCTACATAGGTTCCTTTTTAATGCAATTTTTCATGGAATTAATGTCAAAATTAATTGGTATTGCGAAGAAATTTCTTTCAGTGTAGAACGGTGGTTTTTTAGAAGATGTGTTAAATCAATTTCTTAACTATAAGACCAAAAAATAGAGAAGAATAAATATACTGGACAAGAAATGAGAGAACAATGCGCTTGAAATAAATTTTTAATGATACTGAAAACGAAATTTTTCGATTGAAATCGGTTTGTTTTGAAATCGTGTTTTATCATATAAGTAACTGTAGAGCCCTTTTTGGTATTTCTCGCATCGAAAATGTTTCGCATGAAACGAGTGAACTGCAAAAAAAGAAAAAAAATATATGTACATATGTGTTAATCAACTATTTTTTTAATTTTAATGGCAAATAGAAAGAATTTAAATGATCATTAAATTATTTAAATGATGAAAATAAACAAACATTAATTTACTGACATTAGTTTACTGGAAATATTCCAGTAAGAACAGAAACACTTTTTTCTCACAAATCGAAAAACGATGGAATTTTTTGTTTCCCACTTCATGTGAGAAATTAACGGTTTAAGAGCAAAGAGCTAACTCTTACTTCGTGATACCGCTTAACCATATTAGGAAACAATATAGCTAAGAAGTCGCCGAATAAATTTTGTTACAATTTTTTTTTGTGCCAAAAATAGCTTTTTGCACTTTTGTTAAAAAAGAAAACAGTAAAAAAAATTTATTTAATTTTTTTTTTTCAAATAACTTGACAAGTTCAGATTGCATTGATTTGTTCACAAGAATGGTTCAGCTTTACCGTAGCTACAACTTTGCGGAATATTGTTAGTGCAAAATTAGTAGTCCCTGCAAGAAATTCGAAAAAAGTGAAAAAAAATATTTTGTTTAACATAAGTGCACGATAAAGCTATTTTTGGCAAAAAATTTTAACAAAATTTATTCGGGGTACTCTTAGTTATATTATTGCCTTATATGGTTAAGCGGTACCTTTTTTTGAGGGTCCACCGACTTTCAGAATTTTTAAAGTCCCATAAAAAACTGTTCATCAAAATCGCCGAACTGAGTGTAGGGTCTTACTAAGGGTTAGTAATTCATTCGAATCTGTACTGTCCACTACACTGTTGCACTGTGTTATGAATAACACGAAGGATTAAAAAAAAATACCTTCAAATAAAATATTGTTAATTTTAACATATTCATTTCAGATCACGTAGTACAACACCATCATCGTTTCGTGGTACATCGCCGCAGCATTCTGTTCATAGCAGTCCGTCCGATACCTTAGTTCCAATGCATAATCTCTCTACGAATCTGTTGAATAGTATTCATCAGGCAGCCGCATCAAATCGACATGGAAATATTAACGTTTCTTCGCCTGGCCTGACTAGTGCAAGTTCAGGATTGCCCACCGACTTTTCAACTCGAAATTATTCGGATTTTATGCGAAGTTTGGCGGCCAAGTACAATAATACGAATCCAAATGAGTAAGTGACATTGCAAAACCATTTAATTTTTACTTTCATTCCATATCCATATCGAAAGATAAATTAGCAATTTAAGTAGAAATAAGTTAAATAAAAAATTCAATTCTTTCAAATACGGAAATATGTTTTAAAACATAATCGCCAATTATTAACCAAAATCGTTCTATTTCTAGAAGCTTGAAGCGAAATGCACTTTTTGAAGTAACCTCAAATAGTACAATTGCCCCGAAGAAGACATCGACAGCAACACAAAAGACATCTTATTCAACCTCACCCTCCACCCCTCTAAACAAGGAAGTGTCTATAACGACTACCTCTGCACTACCGCCCCCTCCACCGCTGACATCAGCAGCCATTTCACCTGGCGAATCAGCCCTTAAGCTGACGCAACAAAATAAACTCGCCGCGGCAGTTGCAAATGCAGCTGTGTCACCATACATGACATCGTTTTTATCTAATCTACCTTTTTCGCCCGTCATTTTTCCACCTCTAATTGATATGAGCAGTACTCAGGCTTTAATAACTTTGGTAAGACTTGCCCCCTTATTATCACAATGACTTCAGCCCACATAGAAAATATTTTCACATACATAAATTTACGATACATGTGAAATTTTCTTAACGCGCGGCGAAGGACTTTACAAAAAGATGATTGTGTCTTTGTTCTATTTTTCAGGCTCGTGCTGCTAAAGAAAATGAGATACACAACATTTTAAGTGCTTCAGCACAACATCCAAAAAGAAATGCCGTCAGCACATCGCCTTCTCCTAGTCTAAGTTTAAATATGGCACTTCAGCAGGCAGCACAATTTATTTCCCCTGCACTTATTTACTCCGCTCAGCTTCAAAAACAGCAGCTGCATCAGCAACAGCAACAGCAACACCAGCAGCAGGTCTCAAGACAATCTAGTCCACGTTTAGTTAACATCTCTAATTCCACTACGTCCAGTTCCACGTCCGCCAAAAACCCTAGAACTCTCGGTGAAAAAGTAAACGTTTCGCCCTTAGATTTGAGCTCTCAGCCTCCAGCAGCAAAACGTTTTAAGGCCGAATCCACATCAAGCCAAAGTAGTACCGATGGTCACATACAAACCACCATAACAAGAAGAGTATCGTCTTCGACTGCCACAACATCTCCATCACCCCCGCCCCTTTACGAAAAATCTATGAATGCTTCTGCTGCTGTTCCAGCTGCTTCTGCAGTCGTTGGTTCCAGCACGAAGACAGAAGCAACTACAACAGCATTTACGCCAATCAAAGTCGCCAGCTCAACATCTACCACATCATCTATTGCACCTGCGGTTACAGCACGTCAATGTCAGGCCCAGAGTGAAGAGTTGAACTCTTGGACAGTGGACGATGTTTGTGCATTTGTGGGTAGCATAGATATTTGTGCCGAATACGTAAAGGTAAGTCTTTGATTTTCTATCACAAATCCGTTCAATCATTATGACAAGGATCTTGAAAAAGTTTCAAATATATTTACTTTATCTTGTAATTATGGATGTATGTATCTGTATATGTGTAGAATCGAGGTAACATGTGCAAGTGTAGCAAATAATTGCCTGATCTGCGTTTTTGCTTTAGGACCACTCACATATGTATGTACAGATGATACACTTCCAGATCATACATGACCATAATATCATACTTAACTGGTTAATAGTGGAGGACAGACATGACCAGACACAAATACCGACCAATGCAAGTATACAATCTGTGTGTACATTTTGTTGAATGCTCTAAATCATTGTGTGGATAGGACAAGTTCAAGTTTTTCTGTTTTTATATATTTTATTTTTCTAACTTTTAGTTGCTTCATTAAAAACAAGTACAAGATGCCAACTAAGGATATTGACTGATGTGCGGTTTAGAGTGACCTAAACGGACAAGCAACATGTTTGAGACTACATACCACTGAAATTGAATGATTTTCATCCAATTCAAAGATGAATTTAAATAAATGTAAAAAAAGCACAAACATTTTAAAAATCAATTTCATGCCAACTAAAAAATAATAAAAAGGTGGACTATTTTAAATGCATTAAAATTTATAAATATGGAGACTATGGACTGAATGGCACAAAATCTAGACAAATTTGTTTTTAACTCACTACTTTGGGTGATCGGGCCTGAACTTCCTTCGATATCATAATCTTTTGATTTCCTAGCGTAATACAATTGAGGAGTGCCTCAATAAAACCTAGGAATTCCTCATTTTTAATTTTTTTACTGAACTTAATTCTACATAAAAAACTGTAAACTTTCTTTGGCCAAAACTTCTGTAGGGCGAAGTTCTTTGCCGATTCTTTTGAAATTGTGTGGAAACATTCGCTGTCACAAGTAGCTCAATTCAGTCCGAAAATAAACAGTACGTTATTTAGCGTAAGGCTCACATACCCAAGAACGATATCTATTTTTTTAGTGTTTGTGTAGGCGAACACAACCATAAATACCGTTCGTAACTATTTTCAAGAAAGAGTTATGTAGTGTTAAATTATTTTGCTGGCTTTTTGTTTGAAGTATGTGGTTTAAAAAAAACCCCGAACGGAATTAAGTGGTCTCATCTTTTGTTGAGTTGGGTAAAAACAGTATTATTTTTGTGTTCAAAAGATGACAAACAGGAAAACGATATTTTTTAATGATTTTTCTACAAAAAACACTATTAGCGTTTGTGTTTTCCACAAATCAACCAAACCGAACATTAAGGAGCGATATTTAGTGTTTATTTTCGAACATTGGCTCAATTTATGTATTAACTAGAAAAGTGGGAAGTACCACGCCCATTCAAAGTAAATATTCTTTTAAACTAATTATACTTAATCTAATCTTATAAAACTTGGTACATACATTAAGCTCCACTATAAATGCAATATTGTGTATAGAAAAAATGGGCAGTGCTATGCCTTTTCAAAGGATTCATATCATTTTTCAACTATTTAACAAAATCTAATGAAACCTGCTTAACGCATTAAGCACCGGTAAAAATGCAAATAATGACAAGAAAAGTAGTCGTTGCCACGCCCATGAAAAGTAATTGGTTTATTAAAGTTGTTAGGACTAGACAATTTATATTATAATCTTTTAAAATCTTAATTAGATTTAATTAGTATTGTGGTTATTTTGTCGAACTATTTATGGTTTTTTTAATCCAAATTTTAATATTTTTAATCAGGCTTAAGTTCATCAAATTTAATTTTTCATTAAATTATTTTTATGAAGAAATTAATTTTACAACATGAAAATTAAATAAAATTGTTATTGATAATTTTTCATTCTTGATTGACCTGAGATTCGAACCCAGGCGGCTGGTTGGCCTGACATGTTTCGATCACAACCACTTGACCTCTTCAGAGGGATTTGCCGTCTTACACTCCCAGCCATCGATGACTGCTGACGTCAATAGTCAAACATCAATCCTTAAACCAAATTGTATTTTAACCTTTGGTAGATCGAAATTTGCTTTTTTTAATGGTTATCCATTTTTAATTGATTTAACATGTTTTTCCTTTTCCTCTGTTTGTTCGTACTTTTTGTCAAGAATTCTTCTTGAAGTCCAAAGTACATTTTGGTTTTTTCATGTTTGTCATTCTTTTTCTTGTTGACCTTTTTCAGCACAACTTAAAGGAAAAATGTACATATAGAGCTCGTGCCTTAGCTTTAACATTAATTAGTATTGTAGTTATTTTGTCGAACTATTTATGGTTTTTTAAACCGAAATTTTAATATTTTTAATTAGGCTTAAGTTCATAAAATTAAATTTTTCGTTAAATTATTTTTATGAAGAAAGGAATTTTACAACATGAAAATTAATTAAAATTGTTATTGATAATTTTTCATTCTTGACTGACCTGAGATTCGAACCCAGGCGGCTGGCTTTTAGATTTATTTAAAAAAATGCATTTTCAATACAAAAACATTATTATCGTCTGCTTGTTACTTTTTCGTTCATATGTTTGGTGGATCTGTTGTGAATGAGACGAAACATCCTTCATACAATGCAATGGAAATATGTAAAACATTTGTAGACTTTTGTATAGGGGCGCAGGATAGTATTTTTTCCCGCCACTGGATCCGGGCATGACTGTTATATATAAGCAAAATTCCTGCCGAAATGTTCAGTTGATCGTTTGTTTTTATTATTACTTGAAAACTTATTATTTCGATCTTTTAACTATAATTTTAAACATGTTTAAAATTTCAAAAGATTTTGTTATTCGTGCTTAATTCCCAGTTTTTATTCTTAACAAAAACACTTGAAATTTATTGTTGATGGGATAAGCTATTCCTATGCGCATTTCACTGGTTGCTTAGGCCAGATCATCAGAATGTAAGATGAGATAAGCCCACTGTTGTTTATTGTTGATGTGTTTTGTTTAAACTTTGATATTATTACAAGTAGAACTGTTGCTATAATTCTTATACGTTTAACAGTTTTATTTGGTTTAATATCTTTAGTTTTTCTAAAATCTTTATGGATGAAGTTTCCTGATGATCTGGCCTAAGCAACCAGTGAAATGCGCATAGGAATAGCTTATCCCATCAACAATAAATTTCAAGTGTTTTTGTCAAGAATAAAAGTCTCTTTATATTATAATAAATATTAAGAGACTGGTGAGGAGACCAGGGATAAATAAGTGGACTGTATGTTTAGGTATGTATATACTTGCGTGTATATGCCAAAATGAGGATGATCCACTGACCACTGGATAGAAGTTCAGGAAAGGCACGTTTCCAAGGATTCCAATAGACGAACCTGGGAAAGCTGCTCGCAGGAATGACAAACTCAAAAGATCCGGAAATAAAAGAGGCAGTCAAATAAGTTTCCAATAAAAAGTATAAACTTTATTTAAAATTAGTCTTCAGTAAAACTAATGATTTACAAAACGGATGTGCAAAGTAAGTTTTTAGAAACGATGTGTATTCTAAGATGATTGAACAATAAGTGTTTTTAATTACAAGGTTTACCAACCACGAAGGTTGGGTAGAGAAAAAAGATGGCTATCTTACGAGGCGCCAAAAATGACAATTGTAAATGTTATTTTTATCCGCTTAATAACATTAGTTTAAAGTTTGTTAAAGGGTTTACAATCCAGTGGCTTTTAAACTGTAAAATTACTTATTTGGAAATTCATTTACTGGACGGTTATAGTTCAAATTTAAGAGCAAAGTAATTTAATAAGTAATAAAATAATAAAAAATACAAGTAATAAGAATACATTTAGCAACACTTTATGCTAGTTTAAACACGGCTAAAGGGGAATCATTAAATCAAAATAAAAACAGTTTTTTATTTTATTTTTAACAAAAGAACAAAAAAAAGACGCGGTAAAATAGATTAACGAATTATGTACGTAGTATAAAAATTAAGAAAAAAAATTCTAAAAATTTTTGTAATATTAAAGAAAATTTGTTGGTTTTTTTTAGATTCCTTAAAAATGGTTGACGAAGTCAACCGAAATATCGGAAAAAATAAATTGTTAAAAATAAAATAAAAAAAGTTGTTTTTATTTAGATTAAATGATTCAAGACCTTTAGCTGAATCAAAAAAATATTCACACAAAATAGAAAATGTTGAAAATATTTATCGAAAATGGACGAATTGGTCATTTTTGAATTATCGATTTGGAAATATTGAATTTAAATCGGACGCATTGAATTAATTTTATTTTTTATTAACATTTATAGAATTAATTAGTATTGTGGTTATTTTGTCGAACTATTTATGGTTTTTTTAATTCAAATTTGAATATTTTTAATCAGGCTTAAGTTCATCAAATTTAATTTTTCATTAAATTATTTTTATGAAGAAAGGAATTTTACAACATGAAAATTAATTAAAATTGTTATTGATAATTTTTCATTCTTGACTGACCTGAGATTCGAACACAGGAGTCTGGCTCGAGATTCGAACCCAGGCGGCTGGTTACCCTGACATGTTTCGATCACAACCACTTGATCTCTTCGGAGGGATTTGCCGTCTTACACTCGCAGCCATCGATGACTGCTGACATCAATAGTCAAACATCAATCATTAACCCTTAGAGTACGAAGCTCGATTTTTGACATAAAGTACGGAGTGGGGTCCCTAAGGTCCCCCAGAGAAAAATTAGCTTTTATTGTTTATATGTTAGCATAAAAGAGCTAAAAATATTATTTTGAAAGTAAAAGATTATTATTTTATTAATTTTCAATTTTAATTTTTAATAACCACATCAAAACGTATTAATTTTAAAACATTTCAAGTCACAATTATTATTAAGGAACACAAACTTAGGAATTCAATTCTTTTCTAAAGAATAAAAAACAAAAAATAAAAAAATATAATAATTAAATGTCTATAATGTGAATAAATTTTATTAAAATTTCTTTCTTCGTGATGAGTTTGAGAGATTCCATTCGGGGTTCTTCTGTATAAAGATGATAAATGCATTCATTGCAGCTATGTCTACCATATTCATAAAAGTTCTAAATGGCCAACGTTCAGTTCGCCTGCCACATGAGTATTCTCTTATAAGTTTATCGCTATTGCGTACCGCTCCCTTGGTTCGATTATAGTCCATAATCATAACTGGTTTAGTTACAGAACTATCTTCATGTTGGGAAGACAAAAGACCACTGAGATGTTCTTTGTGAAACAAAATATCGAATAATACTGCTTCCGATGTTTTGATAGTTTTAATTCGTTGGGTGTGTCCGTTTTTTTTTTCTCACAGTTCCTAAAAGCGTCATATTTTTTGTAAGAAGGAACTCCGCTAATTCATAACTTGTAAAAAAATTATTAGTAGTTATTCCCTTGCCGGATCCAAACAAAGGCTCAGCGAGATCTTTAATCACTCGTGCACCTTGTTTTTTTTATACAAATAGGATGTTTTCACATCAGCGGCTGCCCAAATTTTAATACCATATCATCCCGGCTTAGATTTTATGTATTGCCGAAATGGGCATTTGCCGCGAAACGTTACTAGTTTTTCATCGAAAGTTATTTCACCAAAAGGGTTAAATGACTTTCGGCAATTATCTACAAAATGATCCCACACTTCTCTAAAGACAGCTTGCTTATTAGTTTCCTTTCGAGCTTGTCTTGTAGTTTTATCATCTAATCTTATATACTTAGACAATGCAATAAATCTATCACGAGACATATGTAGATGCAGTAAATATATTTCTCCGAATGGATTCGTCAGTACTCCACATTTCATTTACATTTTCTATTCTACAATATAGCGCTCCAGCTGTTATAAATACTCCAAAAAATGCATCCAATTCACATTCAGTTACCAGTTTCCAATTTTTTTATGCCTCTGGTGATGTTCTTCATTGTACTTTTCAAACACTCTTTTGGCTTCTTCGTTAGTATGAAGACAGATTTTCTTTTTGATAACTGGTGTTATAAGATGGTTGAATATTTCATCAATTTTGCTAGCGTCACTCATGTAACTAGTTACAACTGGGGTAACATTCACAATATGGCATGCTTACCTACGCGTTTGTGGAAATGGCTTCAAAGAACAAACTCTGCCAGAATTAGCGGTACAATATTCCGCATTCAAAGGAAAAGCAACATCATTTTCAATTTCGTCGATATCCATAGGAATATCTTCTGCTTGTTCATGTTCTTCTTTCTCAATCTCGTCGTCTGTTTCACTAACATAATTACTAGGTACATAATCAGAGTTGTCACTGTCCCAATCTAATACTATATCATTAGGATCCTCTTCACTGTCATTTATATAGTCTTCTATTGCTCGCTGGGATAGTTTTCTTTTGTGAGTTTTCCATTTTTGGCCCAAAAAAATAACGAAAATTTGTAACGTAAAGTACGACGTGGGGTAACTTGGGTACCCCAAACGAAAAACTTACCTTTCAATTACAAACAAATTGATATTTAAATGCCACTTAAAGGTTTTTATATAGTGTTAAAAATAAAATTGGAATACCTAAAAGGAAAAAGCCAGAAAAAATTTGTTTGCGAAGTTATTAAAGAAAAACTAAGATTGGGGGACCTAAGGTCCCCCACTCCGTACTCTAAATTTTTTTAACCTTTGGTAGATCGAAATTTGCTTTTTTTGTGTTTTGATGTGAACTCCTCTTACGTTTATTGAGATAAATTGGATTAGTTTAAAAGAAAAATGGTAAATTTACAAAAAAAAATTAAAGTTGACCTCCAGACAAATTATATTATTCCATGATATGTGTAGTTCCAAGATAACTTTTTTACCACCACAAAAGTTTAAAAAAACATCTATATTTATGGACCAAAAAAATTTTCATTTGGAATTAGGGCATTTTGTTACAGAACTCCTTAATTAAAATTGTTTAGGCAACTTTAATAAATTTCGAATTTATCAAGGAAATTTATTAATTGCATTTGAGTAAACTGGCTGGCTTATCATTGAAGCTTAACCAAAGAACCATCAAACCCAGTTTAACCTGACACTTTAAAAGTGAACTCTCTTGGTCGGCATTTTAGTAACTTTAGTATGTTTTAGTACGTTTTGCATTGCTGCGGAGTCATATTATTTTCTTTAAAATATTGATAGAGATAACAGAGATATGCATATATCTACATTTAGTATGTATGTGTTCATAGGTATATCTACAAATAAATCTGTATGTGTTGTAATTTACTTTTTACCCGTATAAATGGAGACGGGCCAATAAACTATTTAACCTAGACGATACACATTTAGTGAAAAATAAGTTAAAAAAAAAACATTAAATTTACTGAACTGAGCTGAAACCTGAAAATCTGCTCATAATGTTACTAGATTTGAAAGCATTAGACGTTGTTATAAATTACTTGCATACACATGTAGTTACTTACATACTCGTACATCCATCCGTGCATTTATTGTATGTATAAAAACATGAACTACTCACTCACTCGTTCATACTTTTTATGTATAGTATGTAAGTGCATCTACAAAAGTATTAAATTTATGGTCACAATGGCATTTGAGCCGCTACAAACAACATTGGTGGAACAACATTGACAACAAATGGCCTTTAGTTTGTTTATTTGTCTGTCTTTCTATCTGTTCGCTAACTTGTTGGTGATCGCACGAGATGTTCCAAGTTAAGCCTATGAACGATTGAAAGCTCTGGTATAGTGCACACACCAATGTTACACCTTTGCAAAGTTGCTCCAATTTCATGATCTTGTTCCGCATGCGAACATAAGCAATGCACAATGTCAATGCAACAAAAACAAAAAAAAACTATAATAACAACAACAATAAATAAAGAGACAAGTATACGAGTGTAACAACAAATCAAATTATTCTATCCGTGCCCACAATTCGGGTTACGGCCGTCTTAGAGAAACTTTACACTTTGCAAAAAGCTTGTGCGTTTCGCACACACAAATTTATTTTAAATTTCTACATTAACATCAAAAAAAAATTAGAGTATTGATAAATTAAGGAGGTACAATATTACAAAAGTATGGGAAAAGAAAAACACAATTTTGAGCACAAAATAAAAATTCAGTGTTTTGACCACTTTTGAAAAATTTAATATTGGCTGTAAAAATAAACTACTTTTATCAAAAATAAAACAAAACAAACACAATAACTAACATTATTTTTCCCTAATATTTCAGTACAAAACTTTTTTTTAAGTACATTGTTTTATTCCACAGCCCTTTTTCCAGAATTTGGATCATGTTTTACAGCTGTTTGACGATTTTCACAATTTGCACGAAGAAAAAGTGTGGTCTGTTTCGTCCAAGAAGAAGAAGAATTTTATTCTCTCAAGCCCGCTCTCATTAACACAAATTTAAAGTACGGAAACGTTTTCGTGCAAATTGGGATCCCGAGGGATCCCAAAGTAGAGTAAAGAAACAGAGCTATAGTTATTCAGAAATAAGCACTTGAAAATTTACATTACCTTTTATTTGTTACTAGCATATACCCGCTACTTCGTTAGCGTCTCCTTTTTCTTCGTGGACATATTTTTATGCCAAAGTTAATTTTTCCTTAACCTTGTTTAAATTCTAGCATTTAACCCGCTAAACCAAAAAGCTAAAGAAAAATACCAAATTTCCCGTATTTTCCTTTTTGGGTACTATATTTTTCCCTCATTAAAGTATCAACAATTTCAGTATTGTAGTGGCAGCCCAAATTTAGTACGAATATGTCAATGAATGGAGGAAAATGTTATTAAAAATTGTTACGATTTTCACCCCTTAAATGTTCGAATTTCTAAAAGTACCAAATTCGTATACGTATTTTTTTGATATTGGTTATGCATCCGCTCGATTTTATTGCTAATAACAGGGAAGTATTTGTTAGTACTTTATGAAAATGGACTCAGTTGTATTTCTAAGTGCTACTAGATTTTGAGTACATTTCGTCAAAATCGAAAAACGAATGATATTTTGTATGGAAAGTCCTTTTTCAAACAACTGGAGTTGGCTCGAAATAATAAATATGTATGTATACATAAAACGTAAATATAACTTAAGGCTGTTTTACACTATCACACAAGTCTTACGTATTTTTAGGAAAATACAACCCTGTCATGATAAGTTGTTATTGTTTGTTGAAAATGTTCAAACAAGTATTAGATCAGGGAAGTATTTTCGTAAAATACTTAAGACTTTCTGGGATAGTGTACAACGGCCATTAGATGATATGTATATATATATATATATATATATATATATATATATATGTATGCACAGCAGGCTGTTTGGTTGCAGGAAAAATCTTAACTTTTGGTAATGCAAAATAGTAAATTACTAGTTAACAAACATATATGTACAGAAATTTTATCATAAAACCTTAAAATAACGGAGCTATATCGTTTATAGTACCAACCGAAACTTTTGATTGCACCATTTTACTAAGTGGCACTTTTGGATGCCTGCATTCAAATTTCACGCAAAGTAATTGTTGCCAGATATGTGATTTATTTTTGCGTTTTTTCTGTGACGCCGTCATTTTTCCTACTTGCCTTTGAGTTTTATCTTGATTGTTCAGGCAATGGCCGTGCACACACGAGACTTAATACATAAAATGGCAATTTTTAGGCAATCGAAACACTATTTTTATAGATGAAAAATTTTATTTAACAGAAAAATTGATTTTTTATCTAAATGAAAATTAAATATTCGATTGATTGGTTTTAAATTATTTTGTTGTTGTGCGTCCGGCAGTATTGCAGATTATTTAAGGAATGTAACTCTAAAAACAATTGAGGGCGGGATTTTTGGAAACTCTAATGTTTATGGGGTAAAAAAGGGTAAACATGGGTAAATTCGGAAACCTTATATATCCAAAACTAAAATGTTCTGAGTGATAAAACTCTATTAGAAAATGTTCTTGTTCTTCAACTGGTTCTTTTAGAAATTTCGTTAGCATTGGACCTGGAACATAAAATTAAACATGAAAGTGAAAGAGAATCTTTGAAAGGGATCTTCTTAGTACCTTTCCGTTTTTAACTGGTACTTTTTTAATATTCGTCAATATTGGACCTAGAAGCATTTAATTAAACATGCAGTGTCGTGAATGAATGAGAATCTATATGAGAAGATTTTTCAAACTTTTTCGTTCTACAACTTTAACTTTTTTTAATTATCGTTAATATTGGACCTAGAAACAAAAAAATAAACATGGAAGGTCCTGAATTAATGAGAATCTGTCAGGCCCGATTTTGTTTTGTTTTGGCTTTGAGTTTTGTCTTGTTGCTTGGAAATGGCTGTGCACACACGAGACTTATTACATAAAATGTTAGTTTTTAGGAAAGCAGAAAAATTGTTTTCTTATCGAAATAAAAACTAAATATTCGACAGATTTAAAATTATTTTGTTGTTGTGCGTCGCGCAGTTTGGTAGAGTATGTAAATAATGTAACTCTCTCTATATAAAGAAACGTATAAAATAAAGAAAAAAATTTAATAATTGAAATTTCTGATAAGTCCACTAATCATGATTTTGAGTAACTAAAAAAAAAAAAAAACAATTGAGGATGTCCAAACCAAAACGCAACAATTCCCCTTTCAAAGATTTTTTTATTTAGTTATTAAACTTACCAAATGTCAATAATTATGTTATTATTCAATAACAAATAAAATGGTTCAGATCTAACACTGCAGTTACACGTTCAAGATTTCTTGATAGTCTTTTACATATACTGTTTGTCAAAATTAACAAAAATTTAAGGCTGTGACGTAGGCTGCACGCAATTTACTTTTAAGATGATAATTTATAAAGACAAACGAAAAATTTGCTCAGTAGAGCAGTATGAGTGAATTGGTAAAAAAGTGTGAGTGTATTAAAACTTGAATGGCAAAACTTGATCGTGTAACCCTCAAGTAAATGAAGCAACTCCATATTTATGTAATAAGTAATATCGTGATTTTAGTGAAACGTGAAGGGTAACAAAAAATAAATGTTGTTTATCTATATAAATGAAATTGTAACGTTACTAAAAAGGGTCAAAACGGGTAAATTCGGAAACCTAATATATACAAAACTAAATTGTCCTGAGTGATAAATCTCTTTTAGGGAAATTTTTTAGTTCTTTAACTGGTACTTTTTGAGTTTCCTTTAGTATTAGACCTTGAAACATAAACTTAAATATAAAAAATCCTGGGTGAATGCGAGTTTGTGAGAGGGATATTTTTGGTACTTTTCCGTTCGTTAACTGGTGCTTTTTTTTAATATTCGTTAATATTGGACCATGAAACATAAAATTAAACAGGCAGTTTCTTAACGGATGAGAATCCATAAAAGGGAACTTTTTCTTTTTCAACAGGTACTTTTGAATTTTCGTTAGTAATGGACCTAAAAACATAAAGTTAAACATGCAAGGTCCTGAGTGAATGAGGATTTGTAAGAGGGGCTTTTTGGGACTTTTTGTTCTTTAACTCTTTATTTTTTGAATTTTTGTTAGTATGGACTAATAAACATAAAATTTAACATGCAAGGTCCTGAGTGAACAAATATCTGATAGAGGGATCTTCTTAATACCTCTTTATTCTTTATCTGGTACTTTTTTAATTTTCGTTAGTATTGGACCTTGAAACAGAAAATTTAACATGCAATGTGTTAAGTTAATGAAAATCAGTAACAGGTGGTTTTTGGTACTTTTTTGTTATTTAACTGTTCTTAAACCTACAATTTCCTGAGTGAATGGTACTTTTTTAATAATCGTTTATATTGGACCTAGAAACATAAAATTACACATACATTGTCCTGAGCGGATTAGAGTCTATAAGAGGGAACTTGTTGGTTCTTTTTTGCTCTTTCAACTGCAAAGCAAATGATGCGCAAAGAAATATTAAACTTGCATCACAAAATTGGCTGATTCACAAAGTGTCAAAAACGTAAACTGCGTAATAAAAAGCATTAGTATCAGCTAATTTACATGAGCATCACAAACTAATCACATATGCGGATCAGATGCAGCGCAGCGATGCATTTCCGAACAGGCCCTATATCTGTGGTCACAAGTCACAACAGCCCAAGTCAGTTTTTCAGTGTGACGGCCACTGTGGCTGATTTAAATTCAGCGGTTATTTTACGTTACAAAAAAAAAAAAAAACTAAGAATATCCATCTTCGAGTGGCATCACTGTTCAAGTGCGGGAAAATACAACCCTAAAAACATACGAACGAAATACGACCCTAGCCAATTCGCCTTGATAATTGAATTTGTGTATTCAGCGTGGGTATAGAAAATTTTTAAAGTCATTCAACAAGTGTCAGTCAAAGAATTTAAATCAGTGGAAGTGGTTTTAAAATAGAATAGAATAGAACAAAAAAAAAGAAAAAGGGGAAAGATTTGGTGAATTGAGTGTTAAGTGACCGAGTAAATTGAAAAGTCGGGGTGTTTTAATAATGAAACTTGTTCGAGGAGAAAAAGGAAAATAGGAAGAACCGACCAAAGCTGAAAAAACGCGGTAAGATTATGACCCGAAAATTTCAATACGAGGCTACCTATGAGTAGAGTTAACCAAATTAATTTGTTTTAGGCTGTGCTTTCAATGCGGGGACATGGTACCTTAAAGTCCAGTTACACCCGACCGCCGCAAAATCCATAACCTCAAACGTTACTGCCATTGAGGCAACACGTGTGGCACAGTCGCGTGGGCTACAAGGCAACGTCCATAACCTCTAAGGAACCTCGGTCACAGACCTCTCCAAGACAACGTGCAAGCTTTTGGAACAGTTTTTTTTATACTTCGCCATAAACTCACAAACGTGTGTTTTACCACGTCTACCCCCTTAACAAACAAAAAAAGAAAAGGAAAAAAAATCCCGCTTCACTTGGTTATAACGGACGAACGAAAAAAAACCACGTGGCCCTACTAACACCAACAAACAATGTTGAATCGTCATACACAGTCAGAATTAGCCGCCCTCACAATAGTGACAACCAACTCCTCAGCAAAGCTGACGGAGGCATGAAGTTTTCATCCTTAAACTGACCAAGGACACGATAACAATTCCGCAGTGTAGCAATAGCAGACCGAGCTACCACAAATCCTTTAACGAACGGCACTAAATCCGAATCAACTTATGGAATATCTAACACCATTTTTACATGCTAAAGGACCGCCACAAAGGCAACGGTAACGAGTGAATTCCGAGGGAGATATATGTCGATCCTTTCTACAACAACAGCAGCAGAAAAATCTTATGGCAGCGGCAACCACAGAAATCTAATGTTCCGTCTCAATGGTTATTAAAGAATTAATAACAACAACAACCAGCTCAAAGGCAGATTTTCCAATAACCTGCTCCACCAATGTAGTCCTCACCAAGTATATTCTACATATTGGCAAGTACATGTACCCAAATTAGTATTCTAAATTATTATTAGTAAACATTAATAATTATCCAATAGTTAATATAATGCTCAAAATTTGTTAAGTGCATTTCATGAGAATTTCATTGACGTTAATATAATCATTTCTACCCCCAAGGTTTTAAATTGATTTTTCGTTTTTTTTTGGCGGATCATCCATCGTGTAAATTGATCATCAATCGTGTAAATTGATCATCAATCGTGCTAATTGACCATCAGTGTTGTGAATTGATTGTCAGTTTCATAAATGGATTATCAATTTGGTAAATTGATCACAAATTTGCTGAATTGATCATCGATTTTGTAAATTGATTGTCGGTTTCACTTTAACATTGAATTAATTGTTGATTGATTTTCTATTTTTTTTTGTAAATTGATCATCGATTTTTGCAAGGTGATGATTAGTTTCACTTTTACATTAAATTTTTGTAAATTGATCATCGATTTTTGCAAGGTGATGATTAGTTTCACTTTTACATTAAATTTTTGTTAATTGATCATCGATTTTTTTAAGTTGATTATCAGTTTCACTTTTACATTGAATTTTTTTTTGTTAATTGATCATCAATTGGCTGAGTTGATCATCGATTTTGTAAGTTGATTATCGGTTTGTAAATTGGTCATCGATTTTGGTTAATTGATCATCGATTTTTGTCCACGTAGCATCGATTTTTGAAATCGTGTATCGGGTTTTTGGTAGAGTGAACTGATTATCAATTTGATAAATGAACTATCAATTGGATAGGTAAAATCGTTTCTTTAATCAAAATTTAATTACAGTTAATGATTATATAGAATGAAATTCAAATGATAAAAATAAGTTAGTGAGTCGGAGATATCCGAAACCGTCGGCCATTATTAAAATATAACAAAATTCCCATCTAAATATATTCACGAATTTTAACTGATTAAACCAAGATTTAACGGAAAGAGAAGAGGAACGAAAATTGAAATATTTAAATTAATGATTATCCCCTGAAAAACTTATCATAATAAATAAACTTAACCCTAACTGGATAAACACATCAAGGATTAATTGAAAAGAAAATATATTGTTTTTTTTTTGGACGAACGGTCTAATAAAATTTTAAATTACTTTTTTTTAATGAATATTCAATAAATATTTTAGGAAACAACTAAAATAGATCAATAATTAAAATATTAGATAAGTAGTTATTAACTAAATAATTGATTATTACCAACTAGATAAGTAGCTATTAATAAATAATTGGTTATTACGAACTAGAAAAGTAGTTATTAACTAAATAATTGGTTATTACCAACTATATAAGTAGTTACTGCTAGTTAAATGAATAGTTTTTGCTAACCGAATTATTAGTTATTAATTACCTAATTATTAGTTATCACTAACCGAATAATTAGTTATCGCTTACCGAATTATTAGTTATTGCTTACCGAATAATTAGTTATTGCTAGCCGAATGTAACCAAAAATGACGTAGTATAGCTAAATTAGTTCTGTGGTACATAAATTAACAAATTCTTATAAGCATACACATATTGATCGTACTTTAACTTCCCAATTTGAATACTTAAAATTCAAAACAAAATTTTTATTTAAAAACTTAATCTTACTCGGATATCAAGATTTAAATTTTATACCCGATTAGAATTGCATCTAAATTACAAATTTGAATTGCAAATCGTAAATTGAACTCTGAATCCTTAAATTGAGTTCGGGTATTTAATTGAACAAAATTCGTAATTTTTGTTTCTTTTAAATAAATTCCGGTTAAATAACTAAACCAAAATTAAATACTTAACTTAAATTGTAACGCTTAAATTTAAATTGAATCTTAAGTTGACGTTTTTTTTAAATTCTTAATCTGATTCGAATCCTGAATACAAATTTAAAGTAAATCTGAAAACAAAAATGGATTTAAGTTGGTTAACCCAAATTTGCTTTGAATTTGAGTTCGAAATTTAAATTTTGGAATCTTAATTGGAAGTCGAAATTAAAAATTTGAATTGAAATTCTTCCACTTATTGAATCGAATACTTGTGTTTTTAAACCTTTAAATATAATTGACCTCAACTTAAAGATTACATTTAATCGCAACACTTTGGCGGAATTTAGAAAAAAAAAACCAAATTATAAATTTAAAATTTAAGTTTAAGTACCAATGACGGGTCAAATTCCAATATTCGTTTTTGATAATAATCTGATTAAATTAAATCTGGTTATGCTCATTAGTCCCAGTTGGATTTGACACTGATTCAACTTTGGAATACAAAATTTGACGAGAAAAATTTAAACCAATTTGTAGAGATTTTTGTCCATTCCTTTTTTTTTATCGTTTTGCTAATGACATTCGAAAATTAATTTTACGGGGAAATGAACAGTTCCATAATAATATTGAAGTTTGAATTTTTTTGAAGAAAAACAATTATGAAAAATAATTATGAAAAAAAATGGAAAAATATAATAACAAATGATACACGTAAATAACAATTAGAAATCATCCCAACAAACAATTTGAGTTAAGTAAAAAAAAAAAAAATTAAAACCCCAACAAACCATTTAAATAAAAGAAAAAAAAAATAAATAAATAAGGGAAATACGATTGAACTAAATGTAAATAGATTTGCAATTTATTATCTAAAATTCGTTTTAAATTGATAATTACTTCAAAGATAAGGTACTGAAATTAATAATTACTTTCTTAATTTATTTTGAAATCGTACTTCAAGTATATACACTGGATTTCATTTAGAAGCCATAAAATAAAATTTTGATTAAAATGAAAGTCGAATTCCGAATATTTAAATAATTAAGCTAAAGGTAGGTATATAAACTAAATTTAAATATTTAAACCAAATTTAAAGATTTAAACTATCTCTAAATAGGTAAACTGAATTTAAGGAAATTCAAACTTAAACACTAATTGTTAATTTAAAATTCTGAAGTTAAACTCGAAGTACGTCAGAACTTTGTTTCATATAATGTGTCCTTTATTACCGGATCTATTATTGAATATTTGAATAAATAAAAAGGGAAAACTTTGAAAATACCGGATTTATCATTCAAACACCTAACGTAATGAATCAATATTGAAATAAATAATACGACAAATAACTGGTTACCTTAAGTAAGCTTCACTTAAATATAATTTCATTTTGTTTGTAATTCGTAAAATAAGTAAAGAAATAGTATTTCTGTTAAATATACTATTTTATTTATAAATTCTTATTATTGTAGACCTTGACATTATTTTTATTGTAACTTTTGTTAGAGTTTAGTAGAGTAATAAGAAATAAACATTTATTGTAATTTTTTTTTGGAAGTTATAGAAAACAAATTAAAATGTTTTAAATTAATTAAAGATGGTTGAAAGGTAACACGCGTATAGCGAAAAGGTGAGTAACGATTTGGGGCATTACTCCCAAACAATTCTTTTTCAGGCATTGAGTAGTGCCACGGAAGACAGCAAAATGTCATATGGGGTGGGCTGCCTGTCCAGGACAATACCATCTGGTCCTGAAGACTCGAGTTCAGTCATGTCGAGAACTGCGGGAAAAGTTTTCTTATCTTCAATCAACGGTCGTTTTTGTTTAATGTTGTCTGTTTTATTTCGCTTCGGTTTTTCATTTACATCCTTCGATTTTGGCACGAATAAAATTGTGTATGTGTGAGTAGATGGACACGAACCCCCCATTTCCGGCGAGCTTCAGCCCAAACACCAGCGTGCCACTGTCCATAGCGAAGCGAAAGTGAGTTTTTGATTAACGTCAAAAATTTCTCACAACATTTTTTTTTTTACTCACTTACATCACAACAGCGTCTTAAAGTTTGGAATCTTCACTGAAAATAAGGAGACGGTTTTTTTTTTGGAAAACTTTGCTACAGATTCCAAGGAAACGAATTTCTTTACTTAGTTGTTAAACGAAAATAATTGTTTATTCTCATAGTCAAAAGATATTACCGAAAAAGGCACTTAGGCTCTTATACATTGTTGAACGAAAGAAAGTCAAAAAGTTTAAGTTGAATTAGGCTATTATTTCAGATAAAATAAAAAACTTTAAGAGCCATTATTACAACTTGCTGATAGTTAAAAGTTGCATTTTGTCTGTCCGGTTAATAGCTTTGCATTACTACAACTTCCATTTTTTATTGTTATTATTATTAGTAATAATAATATTTAATGGATAAAATAATAATAAATAAAGGTTTTATAATGCAAAGCAATAATGGCAAGTTGCAATAATGGCCCTAAGTGTGCTTTCCTTGACATAAATTGGTATTCTATGTCAAAATTTTTCAAATTCGATCTCTCATGTTGAGTTAGGTTGTTATTCTTATGTAATAGTTCATAAGAATAACGACTTAAGTTGATTTAGGCAATAATGAAAAAATTATGTTCATATTTGTTGTAAACACAAATTGACTTAGGCGGTTATGCCAAGACAGTCATTTAGAAAAATAACTTTAGCTATTAGTTTTTTAAGGGTTAATTGCCTTCTTATAATAGACACAAAAATGAAAAATTTATATTAAATAGATTTAGACACGCTAAATACGGTGGTACTGATAACTCAAGTGTGTCCTAGCTCGAGTTAGGCTGTTATAGGTTGTGACCACAATTATATGTATAAAGAAATTTAAAAAAAACCAAAAAAATTATTTTTAATTATTAAATGATTTATTTATTCAAATTTCTGATAAATTAATCAATCATGATTTTAATGTAACTTAAATAACAAATAATGGCTTAATCATAATTTTGATTAATTAAATAATATATCAGCTGGCTTGGAATACCGATTTAAAATTTGTAGCAATTAGAGGCATTATTCTTAATTCAAAATACAGGAGGCTTATTCTGAATTGCGATGCGAAAATCAATGCGATGCGCAAATGAAATGCGATGCGAAAGAAAATTGGTATTCTGTTAGACTTTCGCAATCGCATTCGCAATTTATTTCAAATTGTGGCAACGCTGCTCAAATATACGTAAGTGTCAATAAACGTCAAATTAAAAATAAATAAATTGTTTGTGTTTGGCTGTGAAAATTGTTTAAAAAATATATTTAGGACATTCTGTAATAAGAAAAAATAATAAAAATGGATTTTGTGGCACTGCGGTTCGACGACGAAGAAAATGTTTTGTGTGTACTTTAAAATAGGCCCAAACCTATTAAAATTAAAGTTGAAGGCAAATATTTTTTAACTGGTTTATATATTTCATGCTTTTTCCATCCTGCAGCTTCTCTAATAGGTGGTTCATTGATATTTAGTTCTTCAGTGAACGTTTGTCACAAAGTATTTGCCGACTGACTTGCATTTGGTGCTTATTCATAAATTCTATCATTATCATTATTTGAAATTTACGCAGTTTGGTGGTCTAAATTAATTAAGTGAATTAAATAATAAATATATGATGAATAAATAAATAAAATATTATCTTTCACTAACATGTTTGTACTTTGCGAATGCTATTTTGTTGTCGAATAAATTTTGCGCATTTGACATTTGTTTTCGCAATGTAGAATACCGACTTGTCACCTTTTCGCATTTGAAATGCGAATAAAAAAAAAAACTTTGCGAATATCGCAATTCAGAATAGCAATTGTTCGCATTTATGCATTTTCGCATCGCATTGATTTTCGCATCGCAATTCAGAATAAGCCTCCAAGGGAGCAATCCCTATTGCGATGCGAACTCGATACAAAAGCTAGATAATAGGCCGATGTTGTATTTTCCAAAAATAAAACAACTTTGTTGAGAGCGGGGCCAGTAATATATTATTAACCCCAATCTTTTGAAAAATGAGTAATAAAAGCTAAAATAACATCACATTCATGTGCAATATTGATTGATGTTATCATTTTTATTTTGATTAATCAAAACCATTATTTATCCATTAATTAGAAATTCAAATAAGACGCAAATTAAAAATTACCCCAAATTTAGGATTTTTTTTTTTTTTTTTTGATTATGCAATATATCCCAACTTAATTTATTGAAATGTCAGCCCAAAACAATAACAAAATATTCCTCAAAATAAAATATAAGCCCAATTACGAATAAAAATTCCCTGATAGTTATTTTCCTTCTCCCATTTTTCCTATTAAGATTCAATTGTTAAAATGGGAAAAGAAAAAATTTGTGTTGATTCTTCATAAAAAATTACCTTAAATTTCTTTATGAATATTTACCGCAAAAATTTAAAATTAAAAAGAGATTGTATCAAAATCCCAAATTCTAAATCTCAAAATCTTGAACCTTATAAAACCGAATTCTGAAATTCTAAACTCAGAGCTCCCGATACCAAATACCGAGTTTAGAAGCTTTATGGGCATATTACGGACAGCAATCAAGTTCCAGTAATTTCAAACATCTGAAGTTTGTTTGCTATCCATAATATCGTCATCTTAAATACCTAATAACCTATCTGCAAAAATTTCAAAATTGAGTTTTTTATGGATTTTTATTCCCTATATCATAACGCATATGTGTGCAGAATTTTAAACACGTAATATTAAAAATGACAAAGTTTTTGTACCTAGAGGACCGTTACGCACAAAAAAAGAGAAAAATAAATCATCAAAAATCACGATAAAAGTACAATTTTGTTGCATAGTGTAATTTAATTGTTTTTGCTTAAACCAGGGGGGTTACCGCGTATTTCGATTCGAAAGACATCATTTACGGATTCGAAGAATTTGTACTGTGTATTACGATAAAGAAACTTTTTGAAAAGGCGTCCTTTCTATTGAAATTTGTTTAAAAAAACTTCTTTGTTTTATATAATTTGGATATTTTTGTGTTAATAATTTGTGTTTAAAACTTTAAAGAAAACTATTTGTTTTTATTTTAATTCAAAACTTTATTACAAATGTTGATGTTAAAATATTTTATTAAAATAAGTATGTACCTAACATATGAATGTACATATGTATAAATGTAAATTATATTCCGTCACTTAATATTTAATATTGAAAGGATAGCATGATCCATGGGTATCAAGCGATCACCGGTGTTATATGTTCCCAATATTTTATGGTTCTCGGGAGAAAGTTTAAAATCAAAAACTGTAAAATTTTCAATCAGACGAGTTTTATTAACATATTTAGGAATACAAACAGCTCCGTTTTCAATCTAGTATTAAGAAATAATTCATATTAAAAAATCATTTTTCAAAAGATCTATAAAAACAAAACTTACCAAATATCTTAATACAACTTGTGCGGGTGTATTTTTATATTTATTGACAATTGCTTTAACTTTACCATCATACAGATAAGCAGGAGTTTTCTTAGCTGGTTCCGGCCAACCCAAAGGACAATAGGCGGTCTCTACAATGTCTACTTTTTGCAAAGGGCAATCAAGTGTTTTTGATTCAAGCCTGGATGGCATTCAATTTGATTGTGTATGGGCTTCATCTTACAATTGGCCAACAAACGAGTTAATTGTTCGGAAATAAAATTAGAAACACCAATACTTTTAATCAAACCTTCTCCACCAAAGCTTCCATGGCTTTCCAAGTGTCCAAATAATCAACATCACTGATTACATTAAAACATTTAAAACTTTAATGGAGTTGATATAAACGAAGTTCATGAAAGTAACACCACAACCAAGGTATATTTATAAATGTGAATATACCTTGACAACTAAAAAATTTATTAAAGAAATATATTTTAACTTTTATAATTTTTATTCTGCAGTAACAAAAAAATGTACTTATGTGTCTAGTTATTTGTTACCCTGCGGCCACACGGTCAAGTTGTTCTTGATAGTCTTTTACATATACTGCTTGTCAAAATTTCCAAAAATTGATAGTTGTGACGTAGGCTGCATTCAATTTTTGAGCAATTTACTTTCAAGATGCCAACAAGAAAAAAATTTATAAAGAGAAACGAAAAATTTGCTCACTAACCTTCAAATCAGCTGTTTTCTTGAACGTAAATTGATATACTCACTGGCAAGAAAATTTTAAAGGCAAGTTCGTATCAATTTTTAAAAGTATGAGTGTATTGGTAAAAAAGTGTGAGTGTATTAAAACTTGATAGGCAAAACTTGATCGTGTAACCCTCAAGTTAAAGTCGCCTTGGTTGAAGAGTTGCATTTACCCTTTTTAAATTCGCCTTGGTGAAGATCTTAATCAGCGTTGCCAGAACCATGATGTTATTATCTTTTTGATAATCTTTTGACCAATATGTATATGATTTCAAGAATTCTATTCTTAAATTATGATTTTTATTTCTAGAAGCTATGTTTTTTCACTTTGAGTATGTACCAAACACACAATTTTTATTAAACAGTAAATTTTTAATATAATAAAGTTTTGGGCTAAAATCTAGTTTACCGACGCAGCTCCAAATAAAAAGGTACATAGGGTGATAAAAAATTTAAAAATAAGAAGAAAAAATTAATTAAAACAAGTTAGAGTGCTATATTCTGCTGTGAAATCTATTACCTATTAATTTATCTTTTATTGGCTGCGCCTTAGACCTATATTATATTATTGACCGACAATCAGAAAGTTTTATGCTTTTTTATTAGCATTTTTAACTAGCTTGAGTAAAATATCATGATTCGTAACAGCTTAAGCCGAACTTAAATGATTTTCAGGAGGTGAATTCATATTCGAGCCTTGGTAAGTTATGAACCAATCATCCTAAAGTTCTGTAAAGTGATTTCTGTTATTGAAAACATAAATGTCCATGTATTTCAATCAGCGGTAAAATTATTTTTTATGTAAATGTGCAAAAAAAAAGCAATTCAATAAAAAAACTTGATTAATTTATAATTCAACATCACTTATTATTGCTGAAACGTTTTTAAAACAAGCTGAAAAAAACATACATACGCACAGCTTGATCACAACGCAATAAATATATTGTCAGTGTACCACTACGAAATCGAGAAATTTGCAAAAATAACAACACGCGGAACAGTCTTGCTTTGTTGAAATTTATTAAGTAACTGAATACAATTTTATTTTTTTTCTTTCTGTTGTATTTGTTTTTCGGGTTGCCTTTGTTACTTTTTAAGCATGAAACAATGAATGCAAGATTTTCAGTTTGTGGGCAGTAGTAAATGAGTGAAAACAACATCACAAAAACACGCGTATGTGTTATACGGTAAATTTTTTCACATTCTGATTTCAATGTAAATATTGTTGTTTTTTCTTGTTTTGACTGCTAAAAAATAGTTTTTTATTTATTTTCTCTTTTTTAAAAATACTTTTTTTAAGTTAAAAAGTAGTTTAATAAAACAAGTGTATTGTACGTTTTGGGGATTTTAAGGAATACCTTAGTACGGCAATTTTTGCATTTTTAGCAGCTCTGGTAAAAAAAACACGATGAGTAAATGTAAAAACCCGAAACACTTCGTAATCCAGGCAAACCAGCGCCCACCGCTGCTCTAGGAGTAATAACTAAACTTTATTTTACAATGTTATTTAAAATGAACGTCTAAATCATACATATATTAATTTTTTTTTAATTCCAGATATTCGCGCTTATATATCTGATAGCACTATTTACAAATTAAAATTTTATCGACTTGAACATTGAAATAAGCAGAAAGCACTATTTGAACAAAAATAAAATGAGCTGATGTGAATACTTTTTGAGACTTTAATTAAGTTACACGATTTTTTATTAAAATAATTAGTCAAATATAAAGAAACGCATAATCATGTTAACTGAACTCGAAATTAAGTTAAAATTTTACACTAATGTTTGTTGAAAAGCAATAAATAATTATCTTTATCCACATATTTTAAATTATCATAAAATAATGATATTCTTGCGAAATAGCAGACTTCAATGCTTTGGAAATGCATCCGTTTGCTTAGTTGAAAAGAACGTGGGCCAGATTATAAGGGTTTCGCTGCTATTTATATGATCGCTGCACAGTGTCGGAAATTTGGAAAAAAATGGAAATAATTCTATATTTTGAGGTGAAAATTAAAAAGTTGTAGTCGAGTTTAGTTCTTGGATTTGAGGTCTATAGACTTAGCAGGAGAGGTGCTATAGGTTCCCAAATTAGGACATCTCAGGTATAACGAAAACTAAAAACGATCCTTAATTCTTAATTTTAACTGGATGCTAAAAATATGTTTAAAATATGTTTTTGTGAACTATCAACAAGATTTTGTTTGTCGTGCTTAATTCCTAATTTTTATTTTTGATAAAAACACTGAAATTTAATGCTTATGGGTTAAGCTATTAACATACGCACTGGTTGCATAGGCCAGATCATCAGGAAACTTCATCCAAAGATTTTAGAAAATTTAAAGATATTATACAAATAAATTCGCTTAACAGTTTTATTTGTATAATATCATGTACAAGTAAATTTTGGCCATGACTTTGTCTGAGGTAGTCCATTCGGACGGTCCAATTTCGAGCGAATCGTTCGACTTTGTAAGACTCGATTTGTGTATAATAATTGTGCAATATGAATACTACACTTGCAATACATGTACAATTATATTGCCAATGTGTATGCGATATTCGACGGTAGCACAATATATTGCCAACAATTAAAAGACTTTTGATTGTTATTGCACAACGAAAAGAAATTTAAATGTGTTGGCAACATTGTACAATGCTGTTTATGTTATTCCTATAGTTTATGTTTAGCTTTTTATTGAATGAATGAAACCATTGTGCGACTTATTGCTTAATATAGGACAAAATTTAAATAATATGGCGAATATCATATACAATAATATTGCAAGTGTATGGGCCGCTTAAGACCCGTGCTTGGAAGCCATTATATATCTAAAAACTTTTAGGGAATTTTCGTCTGCTTTTTTGGGAATTGTGGGATTCATTTTGTAGGCTTATTAGAATTTTGAGCTGGTTTGTATTAAGCATTAAAACATGTATTTACTTGTAAAATTTCATTAAATAATATTAGCTAACAAAGATTATATTAGATAATTTAAAATTTATATTGTTTACAAAAACTCATAAAACAATTTTTTGCAGTTTTTTGCAACATTTCTACAACGAACTTAAAAATTATATTAGTTTATGAAATCTAGACACAATTCCCAACCCTTTGATGTATAACATGTCTACTTTCTAATTATATGAAGAAATATTTTTTATGTAGATAGAACTTTTTAACAAAGAAACAAGAACGTGTGTGTTAAGCTTCGTACAGACGATGGTCAGATCTTACAATATTGGTAAGCAGCGTTGCTTAAATTGCATTAAAATTGGCTAAAATGTCTTACAACTGTATGAACATTGTAAGCTCATTTGTATTTGCAAAAGCGCAAAATTAATGCATCTGACAATGGAAAATTGTCAGAAAAATATTGCTGTTGGCAACGCCTGCTTACAATATTGTAAGATCTGACCATCGTCTGTACGAAGCTTTAGATAGCACAAACAATATTTATGAAAAAAAAAACGTTTTGGGAAACATTTTTTTTCAAATTTAAATGGCAGAAAATTTTTTGAAGAATTACAGATAGCACTATTTGAAAAATAACCCTTGATATGTTTGATCTCTGCTTTAATAATCTTCTTGGTAACACCATTTTTTCCTCATCATTCGGAGCAAAATTACAAACAGGAACAAAAAATACTTTAGTTATTTAAAGTTTAAAGGAAAATCTTTTAATAAAAACTGAAAAAATACATACCAAATGTCTAAATTATTAGAGATGTGATTTAAAAACGATACATAACCAATCGACATCGTTACATTGTCCGCGTTTAGACGAGCGAACATTTGGAATGAAAACATCTGGAATACTCTTTTGATTTTTTCATTCGCGGTCACACAGACGAACATGTTGCCGGAAACATTCTGTTATTTTTGCTGTTTTTTTCTCAAAAAGCATAGTAAATATCAACATAGATATTGAGAAGAAAGCGTGTCGCCGAGTACTGAACCCAAAAACCATTCTCTCTTTCCCACCCGTAATTTGGTCCAAGCAAATTGTTTCCCTTCCAAATGTTTACCTGTCTAAATGGGCACATTGCTGTTATTGAATAAAAGTTTTGTATCGAATGGATGACGACGTCGATAAAAATTGATTTTGATATTAAATTGATGACGACGACGGAATAAGGGTTATTATTTTATTAAATTTATTTGAACAAAAAATAAATCAAAATTCATGAAATCCATCGATAAAGTTTATAGTTGCATTTAAAGTGTATATTTAATGCAACGCCAACAGCAATGATATAAAACTAAATAGCTTATTTGATATTATACTAATTTTGATACTGTTATAGCGATGACAAATTTCAAACGGGTTAAATATTTAAATGATTTTTGTCCACCTTTTAAAAGAGATTCTTAAGCACCTTCAATTTATATTTACTATGCTTAATTAATATCATAAACATGGAAGACATATTTTTTAGAGTTTAAAAAACTCAATAGCTAGCAAATTAAAAAGCTCCATGGCTTTTATTAGTTTTGCAATTTGGTACTTTCTTTTTTTTTAATATATGGAACTTTTTAATATACTTTTATTTTTGCAAATAAATTTTATCATCAATATTCCAAAAATTAATAAACGTTATTAAAGGATGTTTTTTTTATTATTTTGTATGCCAAGAAACAATGCAAAATCAAAACAAGTTAATACAAAACTTTAATAACTGTTTAATAAAAATTGTGTTTTTGGTACAAGCATACTCAAAGTGAAAATACATAATTTCTAAAAATAAAAATCATAATTTAAGAATAAAATTCTTACAATCATATACATATTGGTCAAAAAATTATCAAGTAGATAATGAAATCAATGTTCTGGCAACGTTGAACAATGCGATTAATGAATTCGCCTTGATTAAGATCTTCGCCAGGGCGAATTAAAAAAGGGTAAATGCAACTCTTCAACCAGGCTTGCCAGTTTAGCACTTTTAGTGCTAGATTTAGCACTTTTTTTTTTGATTTAGCACTAAGAATTTCAAAAAAAGTGCTAAGTGCTAGTTAAGCACTTTTTTATAATTCTTTAGCATTTTTAGCACTTTTTACATATCCCACAACTACTTGAAAACTCACATAATTAATTGAGGTAAAGTATCAATTCTCTAAGTGCATCATGAAAAATCAATACATTTTTGCTACCTTTTGCAACTTTGTTATACGAAAAAGAAAACAAAGTGGAGCTATATAACTGAACAAGTATGGGATACAAACATTTTAAAAACTCCATTAATGAAAATCCTTTTATAAATTTGTCAAGCTTTGTACCACAAATCATACAGAGATGAAAAAAGTGACGTATTAAAAATGTCCAAATCATTTGCAAGGGCAGCTTTCGAAGAAAGAAAAAGAAAATGTTTTTTGTAGTGAAGTGGAAAGTGTAAAAACAGGCCGCTACTATCAACACGAACTGCGTAATCAAAACAAAAAATGCAAAAAGGGCAGCTGTCATAGAAAAAGACAGAAAAAACACAATATTTTCTGTCTCGTGACGCCTTTTTGTGATCTGTGCTTTGTACTGCCCCTTTTAGTTTTGCCATTTTCAAACGCAGAAGTAGAGCGTTTATTTAGTTTATTGGGCTTAATAAAAAGTAAACTTAGAACTAGAATATAAACAGAACTGTTATGTTCAGTTATACGCATAAAAGAAGGCGTAAAATTAGATAACGTTTGTTGCCACACTTTAAACATACCAGACGGTATTGTGAAAAAATCGGTTTATCAGAAAAGTACCAAAATGAGTTGGTATATGTGGAAGACGAAAATGACATGATTGAAATGTTCAAATGTAACAACTTAATTTAAAATATATTTATTATATAATAACATTAAAATAAGTGTTTATATTAATGTAAATTGTTTATTATATTAATGAAAATCAACGTAACAAAACTAGCACTTTTATTTCCTATTGTAGAACAATTTAGCACTTTTTTTTTTGTCGATTTAGCACTTTTAATTTGAACTCTTCTGGCAAGTCTGTCTTCAACTACAAAAATGCACATGAATTTATCTGTGTAAAAAAAGAAACTTTTTGATTAATTTTTGTTTAACTTTTTCACAGTTGGTAACAAAGTAGTATTTAGTAACACGTGCATTTTGTTTTTAATATGCATGCATATAGTTTAGCGCTTATAAAAAACGAATAAGTAACAAAAAAGGGAACTTAGATGAATGTACTGCAAGACTTAATCAGGACTTACAACGGGTTTCACGTTGGGCTGATGTTAACGGGTTAAGTTTAAATCCTACCAAATCGAAATGCATTGTAATACGTAAAAGAACACAGAAAATTATTGATTATCCCAACATTTTTATTAAAAACCAACGGATTGAAATCGTAGATAAAGTAAAAAATCTTGGTGTAATTTTTAATAACACTTTAACCTGGTCTGATCACGTTATAGCTGCCTGTGGTAAAACATATTCGATGCTAAGAACCCTATGGCCTACTCAATATTGCACCCCATTGAAAATACGCTTATTACTTGCTAAGACATATTTGATACCAATTTTAACCTACGGATGTGAGATTTTTGCAAGTTGTGATGAAACCAGTAAATCTAAATTGACCGTCACATATAACAACATTGCAAGGTACGTTTACGGGATCAGAAATTATAACATAAATGGTACTTACATTAGTATAACACCTTACTCTAAAAAAATATTCGGGGTACTTTTTGAAGATTTACTGAAAATAAGAACTTTAGTATTTCTTCACAAAATTATAACCACCCGTGAGCCAGGTCATCTTTTTAATCGTTTAAAATTTAGTCGACTCAGAAGAAATAGAAATTTAATTCAAATCAGACATCACACATTAATATCTGAATGGCAATTTTTCATATTTGCAATACGTCTTTGGAATAATATTACTAATCCAACAATAAAAGAAACCAGCAATGTGTTACAATTTAAGAAAGAAATATTTAAATATTATTCATAGTCAACAAGTTTGTTTATAGTTCGGTATAATTCTATAGTACAATATTTTTTGATTTTTTATAAATGTATTTATGATATTTTGATATGTAGTTTTTCGTTATTTATTTGTTTGGTTTAGTTACAATAATTTTATTTATATCGATTTTGTAATAACTATACCTAGACTTAAGCTTATTATTTTTCATTTTCCAAAATAACATCATAAGATTTCTACTGTTTAAGACTGATGTTTTGTTGTAGAAGTTACAATTTTTTCTTAAATAAATAAATTTTCCTGAAACCACTAAAAAAAAAAAAAAAAAAAAAAAAAAAAAAAAGCGTTCGTAAACTAATCGGTAGAGCATACAAATCTGAATCGATATCAATAAAGGTTATTAGATGACACTCCTGCGGTAAAGAGTTATAGCGCAGCAAACTTCAAATTTACAGAATATGTGCATTTACAAATTTAATTTTACGCAAATAACTAGAAAACGAAAACAGAGCTAAAAAATATGAACTAATATTGATATAGCTAATTTTCTAAGAGACTTGGGGGAGGGAGTTATAGGGCAGCAAACTTAAAATTTAAATTTAAAAATTTTTAAATTTTATATATATTTACATGTATAATTTTAGCTTTTCACTTATAACTCGAAAACGATTCCGCGTGCATATATCTTGCTAGTTTCAATCGATAGAGCGGAAAAAAGCTGAATCGATATTGATATAGTTTATTTTCTAAGAGACTTAGGGAGGGAGTTATGGCGCAGCAATGTGCATATAGAAAAAAAATTTCAAAAGATTGCTACACCATTACTTTGCCCCCTTTAGTCTCTTAGAAAATAAACTATATTAATATTGATTCAGATTTTTACACTGGGTTTCCCCGTTGCAATTTTTATTGCTAAGTACAAGCAATAACGTCGGCAGAACAACGACAGAACAATGGAGCAATAATTGCTGATTATATTGCTGGAGAACACTTCAAATTGCTTTGCCTTAAATATGCAATTTTCACCACGAGTAGTTGTAATAAAGTTTTGTGGCTGTATGTATAACAAATGTTATCGGTCGAGTGGAGAGATAGACTGGACTGGGAATGTCGAGTCACAAGCGTACTCACGATTAAACGGCTTTGGTAATCTTTTTAGTACGGAAACTATTGCTTTAATAAATCTCTACTGAAACGATAATTAATATTTTCTAAATATAGGAGGTATAGCGGCATTGAACCATATCCTAAGTTAGTACCAGTTAAAGAACGACAAAGTTCCAAAAATACCCTCTTACAGATTCTCATTCACTCAGGACCTTGCATGCTTAATTTGATGCTTCTAGGTCCAATGTTCACAGAAATTCAAAAGGTACCAGTTAAAAAAGTACCAAAAAGCCCCTCTTACAGATTCCTATTCACTCAGCACATTGCATGTTTACTTCTGTTTCTAGGTCAAATACAAACCAAAATTAAAAATGTACCATGCATGATGAATTTTATGTTTCAATATTAACATTTTAAAAACTCCATTAATGAAAATCCCTTTATAAATTTGTCAAGCTTTGTACCACAAAGCATACAGAGATGAAAAAAGTGACGTATGAAAAATGTCCAAATCATTTGCAAGGGCAGCTTTCGAAGAAAGAAAAAGAAAATGTAGTGAAGTGGAAATGTGTAAAAACAGGCCGCTACTATCAACACGAACTGCGTAATCAAAACAAAAAATGCAAAAAGGGCAGCTTTCATAGAAAAAGACAGAAAAAACACAATATTTTCTGTCTCGTGACGCCTTTTTGTGATCTGTGCTTTGTACTGCCCCTTTTAGTTTTGCCATTTTCAAACGCAGAAGTAGAGCGTTTCTTTAGTTTATTGGGCTTAATAAAAAGTAAACTTAGAACTAGAATATAAACAGAACTGTTATGTTCAGTTATACGCATAAAAGAAGGCGTAAAATTAGATAACGTTTGTTGCCAACTTTAAACATACCAGACGATATTGTGAAAAAATCGGTTTATCAGAAAAGTACCAAAATGAGTTGGTATATGTGGAAGACGAAAATGACATGATTGAAATGTTAAATAGTTGTAACAACTTAATTTAAAATATATTTATTATATAATAACATTAAAATAACTGTTTATATTAATGTAAATTGTTTATTATATTAATGAAAATCAACGTAACAAAACTAGCACTTTTATTTCCTATTGTATAACAATTTAGCACTTTTTTTTGTCGATTTAGCACTTTTAATTTGAACTCTTCTGGCAAGCCTGGTTATTATGGCGGAAAAACAAAACTAAATTCCAAAGCCAACCAAAGAGCCAACGGCGTCAGATTATTCTACCGTTTAAAATCGCGAATTAAAAAAAAAGTATGGCAATGCCGAAAACCAAAAAAAAATATTAAAATGCCAAATTAGGGTTTTTAATTTGTATATATAAGGAAATCTATACATAATTTTTATAGAAAAAAAAGTATTAAATCTAAAAAACATAAAATTTAAAAATCCAAAAAAATGCATTCAAACTGCCTTGCAATCAAACTTCACGCAAGGCATACGAAATGTTTGGATGCAGCATTCAAAGAGCTCAAATGCATCCAAAAATTACTATATATCAAATAACTGCATTCAAACAGTCCGCTGTGCATATATATATGTATATGCATGTTCCCATCGATCCTATAAGAAGCATACAAAGTGCCTTTTGATTGGCGACTAGTAAAAAACATAAAACAAATGAAATGTTCTATTTCTGATTTCTGCAAATACTAACATTTTGTAGTTATTTAACAACGAAAAAAATTAATATTTTAACTCTTCATTTACTGTCTGTTCAACCATTTCGTACGTAGACGTTCGCATAAAATTTTAAATAGAAAATATTTTTAAAACTGAGTGTTTTCATATAAATTCTCTATGCGAACGATAACGTTCGAAATCGTTGAACTGGCAGTTAATTTTTCTATTAGAAATGTGTTATAGTATAAAAAATTCTAGGCATAAAATTAGGTTGAAGAATAGATTTTACTGTGTATTTGTTTTCAATGGTAATGTCATTAGAAATTACACTGCAACAGAGTTAAAATGTCATATGATCACATTTGAAATCAGTCACTTTATCCATAAAATGGATTGAAAAAAGGTAAAAAGAAAATTTAGAATGTGTGTGTTTAAAATACTCTCGTATACAAACCTATACATACGTCCATTAATGGCTTATAGTTACAATTACGAGCAACCAAATAGACAAAGAGAACTGGTTCTGTGTCAGTTTTGTTCAGTTCAAATCTCAGGTTGCATAAATTAAGGTCTAGAGGAGGATGTTTTTGAACCCAAGCTGTATGTTGCAGCATAGAGCCAAAATCAACTACAAGTGCTATTGATGTCTACAAAAGGCTACTCTGAAAGTAGAGCGAAACGCATGGGTGTTTCTTCTTTTTCTTGTTTTGCAAAAACGCGTCATTGTTGTATTTTCTATTGGTGCTGTTGTATTTGTTGTTCGTTTAATTGATGTGGTCGTTGCGTTGTTGTCATTTTAATCGTAATCACAGTCGTTGTTGTAGTCACCAACAAGACTGTATAAAGGCCTAGTTAGGCGAACGTTGCTGTACCCGTAATGTACCGCACCGTACTGTAAGCACGTTGGTGCACTTATAGAACATTTAAAAACGTGGTTTATGTTTTTTCTATACATAAACAAAAAACAATAGTATACATAAAGCAAATCACACAGTGATGGGAATCAAAAATGTTTTAAAAAGTACCAAGTGATTTAAATGGTATTAAAAAAGTATTTTGTGTATGTAAAAAACGGTAATAGTTTAATGTTTATATTATAGATTTTCAATAAACAAATTTGTATTTTAGCATATATATTATAACAATAGATATATTGTATTGTGGTGTTTGCACCAAACAAGGTTTTGCTACCATTTAAAGCCTTTTATTCTTTTCACATTTCCATTCTATGTGTATATGCATTTGTTTATATGTATTGTACATCTAAACATAAATATATTTGTTTATATGGAAATATGTTGTATATTAAGTTGTTTTGTCTCAATTCCATAGCTTAACTGAAAAAAGTACCAAAAACGAGCAAAAATACCCGCATTCAATTTAACATACAAGCAGCCCATCACTGCTTTACAACTGTCACGTAACAACGGCATACAAATCTGTTTAATACAGATCGAGACGTTCCGTCAACGTGACATTTAAATTCAGTAAGCATTTGCATTGTTTGCAAATGACAAAACGAACCAGACGTTCCATTAGGGGACGTGAACGTTCGGCTAACTCTGCCTTAATGCATTCATTGGTGAGCCAACGAAGGTATCTTGATGCTTTGCTGACTAATGTCGCTGGTGTTGCTTTTTCGTTCAAACGTGATACGATCAATTATTTAAAATAAAGTTATAAGCATTAATTCTTAGGCAATTGTCGTATATTCTAGTGCCAGCAGGATGTAATAATTTCAAATGTTTCAATATTACATCGAGATTGTTTCTTACATACACTGCAGTAACAAACTCTTGTTGATGTAGAGGCAGATTTACATGAATGTGGAAAAAATCACATTACATTGACAATTTGCGTTGATCTTTTAAAATGCTGTTCTGTTTTTAATTTTCTCATTTTAATTTAAAACAACCACCAGCTTGTGTTAAAAATCAACATATTTGCAAGTCTTTCAGGTGAATTGTCAGTCGAAGTTAAAAAGAAATCAAAGCATTAACAATAACATGGCTTTAAAATGCCAAAAGTCAACTTTTTGAGATTGTGCAATGCTCTACGTAAACACATAAGTATGTGCATAGGTATATGCTAGTATTTTCATATTTTGCACTTTAGCTCTAACACATTTACTCAAACAATTTTTGACTTAAGCAAACTCAAGAGAACAAGAAAACAAATATACAAATCAGTTCTAGTTTCAAAAAAATTATATGGAAGTCCATATTTCATATAAAAAAAATTGACAGCCAGACCAATTCTTTCGGATGCATATGGCTTATGATTATGCATTTGTTTTGTATGTAGTTGTATTAGTCTCTCGGTCTTTGCTGTTGTGGTTGTGTCCCCTCATTCAACAGGCAAAATGCCAAATGCTCATGTGGGCGTTTGACGTTTTTTTTTTTTTTTTTGCCTGCATTAAGTTCATGAGACCACATTTGATTATAAATCGAGCAGATTTAAAGATATTAAAACTCGAAATTATTTCTACTTACATACATACTATATACATTAGGGAAATAAAAAAATTTTTCGCATAATTCGAAAATGGGAAACACTCGTTTACATTGTTCACATCTAACATCCACCATCAAACAAAAATGTCACAATTTAAAAAAAAACCAAAGTTATTTTTGGGAATACAAAATTTATTATTAATAAGATTTCTGGATGACATGCTAAATTCCCAATTTTTCATATTTGATAAATACACTGCGATTTATTGTTGAGGGAAAGCTAGCTTCTATGCGCATTACACTGGTTGCTTAGGCCAGCTCATCAGGAAACCTTTTCCAAAGATTTTAGAAAAGCCAAAAATATTATATAAATAAAAACCTAAAAGCGAATAAGTCTTACTTGTACCAATATCAAAGCTTAAACAAAACACCAACAATAAACAGTGAGTTTATCTTTTCTTAAATTCCCCTACTTTTTTACAAAAGAAAACGGAAAATTGTATTTAAAATTCAATTTGTTTAAAAATTAAAGAAATATAAAAAAAAAACTTTGAAAAAAACGGGAAAAGTTAACAATGGTAGCGCAGCGTTTTTCTGTGCAACTTTCCTTAGGATGACACTTAAATAATCGAAAGATGTAGAATGGAATAAAACGAAATAGGAATATATTGTAAAGATGTTTACACTGGAGCACATCTTAGAGGAATGCGTGGAAAATGTTGAAAATGAAAAAAAAAAACTTGATTACATTTGCAAAATTTTTCATTATAAATTATTTTCAATAACTGTAAATGGTCCAAAAAGTAAAAAAAATATCGGTTTGTGCTGCTTTAGTATTGAAATTTTTAATCGCGAATATGAGCGCTAACTTTGAAAAACGGCTATCACCATCGAATTCAGCGTACTCGAACTAGATTTATCAGTAGGGTTCCCTGCTTGTAAAAATATGCGACTAGCACAGGACAATTAGTCGCATATTTAAACATTTGTTGCATCAACAAACTGTGTTCTTATTAAAAATTTTGCAGAATATTCCATATATTTTCAATATTTATTTACTAAAAGAATCTTCATATTTTAAATATGAACAAGCTTAAAGGGTAAAGTATTTTTGAGATTTTTTTCAGATTTTTCGAAAGAGGTTTAGAGGTCGCTCAAGTCGAATTTTTGCCAAAACTCGGGTCTGCCGATCTTTTTTAAGTTTTCTTCATAACTTTCTCAAAATCTACGATTTTCTTCATTTTTGAGGAAATAATTTAAGAGAAAAATGTCCAAGCTTTATTGTGGTGTACAAAGACTATAAGTTTTTGCAATGCATTTGCTCATTTATGCACCCTACATTAAAATTTTTCGTAATTTTTTCATAAATTTTGTAAATGACGCTTTATAACTTTTAAAATCTTTATGAAAATGAAACAAACCAACAATGCATTTTGAAATTTCAATTTATTTTAAATAACCTAGAAACGAATATTTTTGAATTTGCTCTTACCGTTCCTGAGTTATATCGGTTTTCAGCTTTGTACCCAGTTTATAATGTTATTACTTTGGGACACACTAGTGTACACGTGTAGACCGATATACTGTGAGTATGAAGGGCTTATATTTCCTTTCCACACCGGTGAAAAACAAGTGACTTTCAAAAAGTTCTCATCTCCAAATTTCTTAAAACAAAACGTTGCATTCAAAATTTACAGTGAGTGGTAAATTTTTTTGGAAAATTATTTTTAAGATTGCCATTTTTAAAAATATTCTGAATAGTGAACACCGTTTTTGGGGAAAAATTAAAATAAATACATTTTTGTTAAACTTAATTTTGAAAACGAGTGAATCCATTTACTTAGGGAAAAATTATATTCTGATTGCCGATTTCCAAAATCTTTATGATGATATTCTGCAAAGGCCAACCGGCAGGTTTTCACAGCCAGATGTAGAAGCAGGGTTACCTTTGGGTATTTTCGAAAAGGGTCACATTAAGGGGATTTTCCAGAAAAAGGGGTCAAAAAAGGGTATTTCAATAAAAAAAAGGGTCCAGATTACCCATTTTAATAAATAAATTAACACCAAGTTTTTTTTTTAAACAAACAAAAATATTTATTTTATTTATAAAAAGTCCTTTCGTGTTTTTAACACCTGGCAAATAGATTGTTCTTCATCATTATAGCTCATTTTTTTAATACTTGTTATGTTATATTCCAAAATTTTTTTTTACGGATTTAGCGATTTCAAATAAATTTTAGGTTTTGTTTCAAATTTTTCAATCGTTCGCGAATTTCGCAATTGAAGCGATTTTTACCTGCAAGTTTTTGTGATTCTTTAAAGCTTAAACGATGTTTGAGAAATGTTAGACTTTTTGAGGCAATCTTTGCCGTTCTAAAAATAGCTCCATACATAAACCGAGTTTCCCCTATTTTACAGGGCACTCTTATCATTGTCGATTTTAAACGGGGCGAAAAGTTCAATGCCTTATGCCATTATTAAGGGTGAATTTTTTAGCATAAAAGTTGCTACTATTTAGAGAGCAAAACATTTTTAAGAAACGAACACCTAATTGCATTTTTTAAATAAAATGTCACATTTTGTTTTGAAAAGAAACCACCATAAGTTATTCAATAAATAAAAAATAACAAATATGTATATGAGCTATGTTTGCTATTATGGAAATCGTAATTTAATTTGTACTTTTTACTATCGAAAATCTAATTATGAAGCCGAAAAAAATCTTTAAACACGAATACTTACTAGTTTTTAGGAATGTGCGTTCTATATTTTGGTATTAAAACTTCACTTGAAGACCATTCTTAGCACTAACGTTCAGCATTGTTGACAAAAAAAACAATATGTGAGTGCTATTTCCAAAATGGGACAAAAAGTGTCACAAAATAGGTGAAAATGATACAAAAGTATAATTTAAAAAAAAGGTCATTAAAGGAATCAAGACCGTCGAAAAAGGGTAAAATTGAAAACCACAAAGCATACAGAGATAAAAAAATTGACGTATGAAAAATGCCCAAATCATTTGCGAGGGCAGCTTTCGAAGAAAGAGAAAGAAAATGTTTTTGGTAGTAACCCTGCGGCCACACGTTCAAGTTGTTCTTGATAGTCTTTTACATATACTGCTTGTCAAAATTTACATAAATTGAAAGCTGTGACGTAGGCTGCACTCAATTAGTAAGCAATTTACTTCCAAGATGTCAACAACAACAGAGACAAACTTGTACTCAGCTGTTAAATTGAAAGTAAAGTGCCAAACAAATGGAAAGGTGATATTGAAAGCCATCTCGTGGTCAATTTAAAAAGTGTGAGTGTGTTAGTAAAAAACTGAGAGTGTATTGCAAATTGAAAGGAATTGAAAGGCAAATCTTGATCGTGTGACCACCAAGTAAAGTGGCAATGTGTAAAAACAGTCCGCTACTGTCAACACGAATTGCGTAATCAAAACAAAAAATGCAAACAGGGTTTCGAAGAAAAAGACCGAAAAAACACAATATTTTCTGTCTTGTGACGCCTCTGTGTGCTCTGTGATTGATACTTTAGTACAGAGCCCGGCAACACATACATGCAGACTTTTAGTTTTTTGTGAGAGAATTATAACTCTCCCTCTAAGAAGCACTTAAAGAAATTTTTGTGTTATTTTCTTGTTTTTAAAATCAATCTGGCTGTTAATGTAAAAACTCAAAACATAAGTGTATGTTTTTATATAAAATAAAAAACAAAAAATCATTAATATTAAACAAATCATATTCTTCAGGAAAAATAAAAAAAAGACCATAATATCATTTCAACGTGTTAATCTATTGAAACAAAACAAAATTCAGAAAATAATTACTTGCGTTCATTAATCTTAACTTAAACTTAAACGATTCTTCAAAAAAAATAAAAAAAAAACTATAATTTCATTAACATTCGGGCGTGCCAGAAAAATTTCGGCAAACAAGAAATTAAATTCCCATTCTTCTTTAAACATTTCTCGCAGTGGAATTCTAAAGCAAGCATCAACAGAACCTTCTTGTTTGAATGTTTGTTTGTTTTTTACAAAGTGAGAGCGAATGTTATTGTGAGAAAAAAAGCACGGTGTAGTACTTTTGCCGGGCTCTGCTTTAGTATCACAACGGTAACGCTGCGTAGAAGAAGATTTCTAATTCATATGTTTTTCTTGGTGAAATGTTTTCATTTTTGCTATTTTATGAATGGATGTATGAGTCTTCTAATGTGTAATCTTAATAAACAGATAAAAATGTACGAAATGCTTTTATTGTTCGTAATAAAAAGCTTTCGTAAAAAATGTTGTTTACTTTTATTAAAATTTTCCAGTTCATAAATTTATCTTCAACGGGGTTAATCTTATCTTTAAATGTTCGTCTGTCCATGTGTATGTTGAAATAAGTTTTACGAAGACCCCAGAAATTATGTGGACTAGGTTGATTCCATTAATGACGGAGATATGGGCAAAAAAAAACACGACTGCCTCTAATTTTACCTACATATCCGTTGTTGTTGTTTTTTATTAATTTTTCTGTATATCTGAAGAACGGCAAGAGTCAAAGTTTTCAAATTAGGTACAATCATCTTGGGTATCAATACAAAACATTCGAAAAAATATGTGCAGAATAGATTTTTGTATATCTTGAGAACGGCAAAAGCCAAAGTGTCCATATTGTGTACAAGCATCTTGGTTATCAAAACACAACATCTGACAAAATGTGGGAGGGATTGGAAAAGTGGGCGTGCCAAAAAATAGATTTCTAATGAACTTTCTTTTCTTATCGCACCATGACGAAATAAGACGTATATAAGATTCGGCATAGCCGAATATACATAGCACTCCTAATGGTTTTTTTTTTAATTTGCTAGTTTTGTTGGGCGCAGTAGGGTCTGGATTGTGGATATCACCTTATTAGGGAATTTTCGCTACAATTCGCAAGTCTGCTGCACTCGGTTTGATTGCTACATATTTAAATTTAATGAGGAAATAAATTTATATTCTTATGCAAAATTAAGTACACAAGCTTATTGCCGAAACTTGTATGGGGTCACGTAAAATTGTTAAGAAATGTATTAATGGTCTGAAGGAGTGCCGTTATACGTGCAACTAAACTCCAATTTGTGATACCGGTGCGGATTCCAAATTTTTGTTCCATCATTCAAAAAATGGTAAACAATTCTTTTTTTTTCGAAGATGGCCTGCAATTAGCATTTTTACATATGTACAGCTAGTACCACTATAAATGGGACACTTAATAAAATTACTTAGTTTACATCTTTATGTTAATGGTTTGTGTAGTTCTGGGGCATAATTTAGGCAGTCGTGATCGAGTTCTTTCTCTATTCGAAAGCAATTTAATATCTAATTATTTCAGTCAATACTGAACGAATCGGAATTATTTTTTCAGTGTTGTAAAGCATTAATTTGAGTTTCACAATACTGAAAAAATAATTTCGATTCGTTCAGTATCAACTGAAAGAGTAAGAAATAAAATTGCTTTCGAATCAAGAAACTACTCGATCACGACTGCTAGAATTAGGCCCCTGAATTACACTACGTGACAATTTTTTGACCAAATGAATTTGACACCTAACCTTTATGTAAAATTTTCCGCTGAATCTGAATATGAAGTCAGAAAAGTCAAAAGAGATATTCCAAAATAACCGTTATTTGTGTTTTTAAAAAAGATGCTGTGACTGAAATGCAAATATCCAAAAAATAAAATTTTAGCCTATTTCAATACGAACATTTTGTGCCCAGTAGGAACCGGATCGGTGCAAAAATGACAAAGTAAAGTAAAGTAAAGTAAATATACAAAGCTAAATTTTTAGTAACAATAAATATTAAAAATTGCTTAAATGTTCATATTAAAAAAATCTAATGTCGCATGCAATAAAACATTAGGATTTTTAAATCATTGGTTTAAAAAAAATAACTTGAATAGAGCAAAATTTAACAAAATCATAAAATTTTCAATGAAGCTTGAACTTTTGTCCCCTGTAACTCTGTCATTTCTTGACGAATCTTCACAAGCAATCCATGGTTATTTTAGAAATTGTATTACCTTTCACTAGAAAGAAAGAATTACAAACCCCGTTTAAATGTTTGAAGATATTTGCATTTCAGTCACATCATCTTTTTTAAAAATACAAATAACGGTTATTTTGGAATATCTCAAAAACTGTTCTCCTTTTGACAATTCTGACTTCATATTCGGATTCAGAGGAAAATTTTACATAACGATTAGCTGTCAGATTCATTTGGTCACGACTTTGTTGAAATTTTGTCACGTAGTGTTATTTAATATAAATCGTATAAAATCAGGCTTTTTCTATGTGTCCCACTTAAAGTGTGAGTAGCCGCATGTATGTGTAGCAAGAAAGGTTTCAAATTTCAATTAAAATCGCAAGGGCCCAAAAAGCATTAAGCATTAATATAGTTTTTTAAATAATTTTCGTAAAAATGTTCATTATCAGGAAGAGATTTTTATTGATGTAATTCAAAAATATTTGTATAGTTGTAGGTCTTATTCAGACGAAATTTTAAGAATTTAATTTTGCCCACAACCAGAAAACTTAACGTCAAATGAATCATTATTTTAACCCATTACAAGTTAAACCCATTTGATTTTTTTATAGGTAATAATGACTTTTTAGTCGACATTAAAACAACCTAAAGGTTATATCTAATTTTGCTCCTGTTGTGCTTGTTGCTGACTTATGCTTTTATTAAAACTAAACTGAGAATATGATGGCATGACTTTAAATATCACAATTTACCTGCATTTATTTATTTTTTATTTCACTTATTACCTTTTCGACATCCGAACATTTTTTGTGGAAGAGAGAAGAAAAACTTGTTCATTTATGGATTAAAATCACAAAAACAACGACGAAAAAATGCTACCATCGAACTCCAACAGAGCCAATCATTTTAATAAACTTCAGCAGAACGAAAAATAAACAACAAATTTGCAAAAGGCAAAAAAAAAACAAAAAACTGAGCCTGGAAGCTAAAAGTCAACCGAAAGTCAAATGCCAACCTGAACTTTGCGTTAAAACCATATGATGGTATTAGTGTATATTTGTGTCTAAGGTACGTGCATGTGTATACATATACATACACACAGTCCAAGTACCCAGTAGAAATCGAGTTGTCATCTAAGAACGGACATGCAGTGGTGGATACAGAAAACAAGGAAAATAATTTTGTCAATCTTTAACAGATACAATTTACATATCAATAGCTGGGACGAAATCGAGGTTAAGTTTGGAATTCATTTAGAAGATTTTAGACTTTGAAACATAAAACCTAAAATTTTTTCAACGCTATGTTCGATATTCTTAATTGGATCAAACATAAAGAATTAGAATTGTTTTGAATTTTCGCTTATATCGAAGATCACCTATTTCGGAGTGAAATATAAAACATAAAATCGAATACACCTCTGCTTGGCATCAAAAGGCAACTTTTGAGGAAAAATGCAGTTGTTATACGAATATGAGGTTTGCATGATAAGGCACCTGAAAAATAAATCAATATGTGATTTTTTGCACAAAATAAAACTTTTCCAATTTCGATTGTACTTGAAATTAGGAATCTTAAAAGTTTTTTTTTTAATAATAATTTATTTAAAATCTCACAAAAATATATGCTTAAAAACTCGAAAACTTAATTGAAAATTTTTAAATTATCAAAGTTATTTTTGGGAATGCATAGTTTATTATTAATACGATTTCCGTAAGACGTGCTAAATTCCCAGTTTTTCATATTTGATAAATACACTGAAATTTATTGTTGAGGGAAAGCTAGCTTCTTCTTTTCTTTTTAAGTTTTCACTTTTTGCAAGAGATCGATGTACAGTGGTCATATCTACCCACTGTCTGCTCTTTCGCAAAAAAATACAGTTGGATATCTCTTCTTGATATGAAAGTAGCTTCACTAGCAGGGTTACCGTTGGAAATTTTCGAAAAGGGTCACAAAAACGGGATTTTCCAGAAAAAGGGTCGAAAAAGGGTATTACAACTAAAAGAGGGTGAAGGTTTTTGTAAGCAGTATTTCCCATTTTAAAGGAAAAAATAATACCAAGTTTTTGATAAACAAACAAAAAATTTTTGCTTCAAGAAGAAGTGCTCAAAAAAACTTGACTTTTTTTATGGAATGCCCTTTCCTGTTTTTAGCACCTGATCTGATTTTTGTCGAATTTTTGCCATTCCTTTTATTAAATTTTAAGGGTTGTTTGAAATATAAAAAATGTTCGCTTATTTTTGCTATTTTTGCAAACATTTCCGAATTTTTAAATTTCTGCGTACCTTTGTTGCTCTTTGAGGCAATCGTCGCCATTTTAAAAATAGCCCCATATATAAACCGAAGTCACCTATCTTACGGGGCACTTTCAACACTGTCGATTAATACGAGGCAAAAAGTATAGAAGTGGAATAAACGGGTAAAACATTTTTAAGAAACGCACACCAAATTGCATTTGTTAAATAAAATGTCACATTTTTTTGTATACAAGAAAACCCATAAGTTATTCAATAAATACACGCAGAGAAAAAGTATGTTTAAATATGGTCACCTCCAACAAAACTATTTTAAAAGCAAATTTTTAGCATATTATGTTTAATCCAATCATATTATTGTTATCGACAACCATTTTATGGTTTAATTAGGCCACCATCAAAGAGCCACAACCATATTAAGGTTGCCTCAGAACTACTTTTTAGGAATGTGCGTTCTTTATTTTGTTATTAAATCTTCACTTGAAGTCCATACCTCCACCTCCGCTTTGAACAAATTATGAGAAGAAAGCATGGAATTGTAAGTGTCTACTTTGGGTCTGTTACGAAAACATTTGTTTAGCTGAAGCACTCTGCTCAGCAGTGTTTGCAAAAAACAAAATGGGAATGGTATTTCAAAAACGGTCAAAACGTGCCACAAAATAGTAAAAAATGTTATAAAAGGGTAAACTAAAAAAAAGGATACTTTAGTATCACAACGGTAACGCTGTGTACCAGAGTCAACTAAAGAGGAATATTTTTAGTTATCCCCACATGTAAAATGAACTCATATCAGTTTTTTATTTTACTTACAGCCGTACCTAAACAAGAGCGGAAGGAGGAACGTTTTCTTTCGCTTAGCTTTTACGCTGATATGTCATACCTAAACAAGAGCGTCAACGTTGTATCACAAACAGTAGTGTTAACTTTTTTGTTTGTTAAAACCCACATAATAGAAATAAAAAGAAGAGAAAAAACCGCTTGATTGACTAAAAATAGCTAACTGGCTATTATTTATTAACAATAGCGGCCAAGTTCACTATTAAACGCGCTGTGAAAATCGGATTTTCCAATTGCAAAGCGTTGACGCCGCGCTATTTAGGGATGCTTCATTCAAATTTTATGTGCATGAGAATTTTTGACAGCTAGAAAACGCATTCCGCTCTTGTTTAGGTACGGTTGTTAAGAGCAATATTTAAAGTTGGATAGTAGTTATGTCACAACGTTTTGCTTTGATGATGTTTGTGTTCTCTTTTTAGTTATTACATGCAGTCTACAACTGACATGAAATGCTTTACTTTAACACTAATATGATGTTAGTGTTGGGTATAGACTCATCATGTTAGAAATTTTCTCATGTTATAACACGGTTGTTAATGCAAATGTCTTAACAACCCTTTTATAACATCAAGTTAAAACAGCAAATCATACCTGTTGTAGACGGGCAGTTAAAGTCAAGTTTATTGTGCTGTTATATTTCGTTTTGTTTATATATTTATAAAATAAAACAACTATATAAACGAACATATTTCACATAAAGGAGAGCAACTCAAAAAACTTGTTATGTATTTGTTTATAAGCCCTGAAAAACTTACAAAAACAACTACAGTTATGTACTCCTTACTCGCATGGTGAAATAAGCAGGTGGCAGCACTACGCCAGATGGCGATTTTTTGCTCTGCATTGTTTGTTTAGGTTTATGTCAAAGTTTTGTTTATGTTTACAAATAGTCCACGTTTTGTGCTGTGATTATTGTATTTTATTAAAGTTTTTGATCATTTTAAGTTAAAATAAATAAGATATTGACCATAATTAAATAAAAATTTGCTAAAAGTGTATTTATTTCATCGCGTTCAGCGGCACGCTTTGAAGTTGTATTTGTTGCCGTAACGATGCCACCTGCTTATTCCACCATGATTACTCGTATTTCTTTACAATGCCTTAATTGTTTCAACTTTAATTGTAAATATTAAAAAAAAAACGGTTTTTTGCCTCTACTGAAAATTTTAAAATTTTGACTAAACTCTCTTCAGAGGAACCAGTGCGATATGTAGAGTAGACTGGTCCTTATTTGTTGACTTTAAAATTTTAAGAGGTTCTTAAAGTTTTTTTATTTTGGAATATATTATAAAATTTTTTATGTAGAAAAATTTTGGAGTCGGAGTCGAGAGTTTTTGTGGTTACTTCACTTATGAATACGGTACAAAACCTCAATTCCGACTCCACAGCCCTACTTATACCGACATTTATTAAATATTTTCGATATTTTCTATTTATTTCTGTGCCAAATGTTTTGTGTTTGAATGAAAAAAATTGGGACAAAAATAACTTTCTATATTTTCGATAAAGAATTAACTAAAAAGTACGGCTGAGTTCGAAAAAGTCAGTTGCAAAGCAAAACACGCAATCCTGTCCCAAAGTGGTTTGTGGGGATAATCTTAAGAATATTGGGCATGCATTCTTCGCAGAAATCAGCTGCAGTCATTACCTGGGATTCGCCAAAAATCAAAATTTTACAGATCTGTAAAGATATTGAGCCCTAACCGCGAAAATAACGTAAGCGACAGCATTTCAATTTTCGTTTTTTTAATAAATGACTTTATTGGCAACACTTGCATCATCTCCTAAATTGTCTTGCTCACATAAAGTACCGTTACGATTTTATAGCAAGAACAATTTTTTCGTAAGCGACAAATTTCATACAAAATTTATATGAAATAAAATAAAAAACACTCTTTCCTGTAAAATGTTATTAATGGCGCTTACGCTATTTTCGCGGCTAGGGCTCGATATGTACGGTCTCTTGCGATCGCTGCTGACCAGAAATCCGATCTGGTAACACGTGAGTCGGTAGCCTACGGTGAGCTGGCACCAAACTGACTATTGGTTGAGGCCTTCGTAAGCATGCTTCTTGCAGAAAATGCTTTTTGTGTTTCAGAAATATTGTCTTTGCGGGAGTGCCGCTTTACCATTGAAAAGATACTCTCGGGGATAACGTTGCGGTTTACTAACCAAAATCGCGGGAAGGGAGGTCCTCACTTAAGGCAGAAAGTATACAGAGATGAAAAAAGTGACGTATGAAAAATGCCTAAATCATTTGCGAGGGCAGCTTTCGAAGAAAGAGAAAGAAAACGTTTTTTGTTAGTGAAGTGACAATGCGTAAAAACAGGCCGCTACTATATACACAAATTGCATAATCAAAACAAAAAACGCAAAAAGGGCAGCTTACGAAGAAAAAGACATAAAAAAACACAATATTTTCTGTCTCGTGACGCCTCTGTATACTCTGTGCTTAAGGGCTCATTTTTCACCGCTTGTGAGAGAGTTTGGCCGAATACTCAACAGATGCTGCTAGCATATTTCCAAAAGCAGGGGAGGTTAGATAGCTCCAGATCCTAAACAAAAACTTAGTATGTAATCCTGCTGGATTATACACTAAAATTGCTTCCTTTGTCTTTTGGTTGCTCTTGCAATCGGGGCGCTTTGTTAACGCATTTGTTTCACCCAGCGGCTAAAGGCTCAGTTAGGCGAACGTTGCTGTACCCGTAATGTACCGCACCGTACTGTAAGTACGTTGGTGCACTTATAGAACGTTTAAAACCGTGTCATATGTTTTTCCATACTTAAACAAAAAGCAATAGTATACATAAAACAAAACACACAGTGATGGTAATCAAAAATATTCAAATGGTGACCGTTGTGCAGAAAAGGTACCACGTGATTTAAATGGTATTAAAACAGTATTTTGTGTATGTAAAAAATGTTAATAATTTACTTTTTATATTATAGATTTACAATAAATAAATTTTTATTTTAACATATATATATTTTTAGCATACATATATTGTAAATGTGCATACACCAAACAAGGTTTTAATACCATTTAAAGTCTTTAATATGTTTCACATTTCTATTGTATGTGTATATGCATTTGTTTACTTTAAACATCTAAGCATATGTATATTTGTATATTTGGAAATATGTTGTATTGTAAGTTGTTTTGTCGCAATTCTTTAGATATGGTTAAAAAAAAGTACCAAAAAAAAAGAGCAAAATTACCCGCATTCAATGTTACATACAAGCCGCCAATCACTGTCTTACAAATGTCACGTAACAACGGCATGAAATTCTATTTTATACAGATTGGTACGTTACAACTACGGTACATTGCATTTCGGTAAGCTTTTGTATTGGTTTTCATATAACAAAAAGCGAACAGCTGATGGATACAATGCAGATAGGGTACAGCAACGTTCGCCTAACTGAGCCTTAAGATCCACCATGAGCTAAGGCCATATGACAGGTGCTCATAATAATATTTTCCACATCTGTCCCAAAGTGCATCAAAAAAGTTATCGATGCGTACACAATAAGTACACTGCGCATCGTTAAACTTAATAATACGTTAAAATTAAATGATAAAATTAATGATTCAATGCAAACTAAGTATTACAATAGTTTTGAAACTCAGCCTAACAAAATTTAATGTGTCAACAAAGTTTTCGGGATGCATATTTATGTTTTTCTTTGCCTATTTTAAAGCATATTTAAATTTTACATAAAAATCTAAATTACAATCGTACTACTTACTTGTTGAAAGCTACGCGAATTTGTTCTTTTTACAGGGTTAATTTGAAAAGAACAGAATAAAAAAATTTAAAAGTTCTGTTGTAAAAATAAACATTTCCTACAGGGTCATGAAGCAGTGTTTGTATGTATTGTAAGGTCGTTGGAGCATAATAATAGTTTGATACAAGGACCGGTTGAAGTTGGGTTCGTTTAGGTCGTTCATTGTGAACTGACTGGTTGGCTCCTTCTGCGCTAAATTGTTATTTTGTACAATTCTCTTTTTGCGAAAACAACATTCCATGTTTCTTATTGATTTCCTCTTTTGTTTTTGTTGTTACTTTTTTTTTCCTTTTTTGTTACGTTTTTGCTGTTAGTTATTGTATGTTATCAAAGGCAGTTCTGACAATGAATATTCTGGGCATTCATACACACATGCATACATACCCACACATAAGGTGAGCGAGCGTCTTTATGGCTGCAGTTATTTGCCACCAGCTTCTGATGGTTCAAATAAAGATCATACAACAAGAACAACATCCGCAGCAACATTAACAGAAATAACAAGAACAGAATAAACTTAAGCATCAGTAGCAGTAACAGTTACAAAAACAATATTAGTAAGTGGCAAACAGCAAAAGCAGCCAAATGAGTTAGTTGCTCCATAGTGTTTGTAGTGGTAGCGGTAGAGGTAATAATAAGTTGGAACTTCAGTAACGTTTGCACTCTTTCTTTTTTGCTACTGCCACATGTTTATGCGGCTGCATTCAACCTTAGTCGATGTTAAATGTTGTATGTAATGTGGCAACATAACCGCCCACTGTAGATATTATCGTATCTGGAATAAAAATAACAAAGCGGTTTGTTGCAATTGTTGTTGCTAGTATAACACCGGGAGTACTTACTGTACGTGTTTTGCTCTTAAGTTAGTTGTTGGTATGCGCATGTGCAACGCAGTGGGCATATAATCTAAAATTGTATCTTTGGCGTCTTACCTGGAGCATTTTCATTCTTAAGAGTTAAGAGTCTGAAACGTATGTATGTGTGTACATTTGGTAACAAAACAGTAATAAACCTACATAAACACGGCACACTTTAACACACTACATTTAAGAAAAAAGAAAATAATTACCGTTTTAAATCTTGTTACGAAAAAGCAGACATATTGAAAATTTTAGATTGGTTATACTATATATCAGACATGTACAAATTAATATATAAATAAATTTGTAGATATATTTCTTTATCCTCCCTGCCTTCCTTTTTCAGGCTGAAGTTCTTTGGTCTATTCAACTGACTATTTAACCAAGCTCTACGTTCATTTTTCTGTACCTATTATTTCTTTTAACGTATTACAGCCGTTTTCTAGCTGTCAAAATCCCTAAATAGCGCTGCGTCAACGCTTTGCAACTGAAAAATCCGATTTTGACAGTGCGTTTAATAGTGAAGTTGGCCGCTATTGTTGTATTGTTGATTAATAATGGCAGTTTAGAAAACGGTCCGCCTTCCGCTCTTGTTTAGGTACGGCTGTTAGGAATAATACAAGTGATTTGAGAGTATAACCATTCAGAACCGAAACCTTTTATTTCAGTTTTATTTAGGATTGACGCACTGTAACATTTCGTTGGCTGTCAATTAATTCGACCAAATCTTACGTTGGGAAGTTTTGTTACAACTTAGGGCCCTATTGCGGTTTAAAACTCAACTCAGTTGAGTTGTAATCTCTTAATTTATGTATTATGGTTTACAACTTTGCTAAATTGCGGTGAACAAAAACATAACAAAAATTACAACTCAACTGAGTTGACAGTGGCAGAGAAAGTGACAGTGGCAGAGAAAGTGACAGTGGCAGAGAAAGTGCTCCCGAGTCTTGCTCTCCTCGCCACATGCTCTAAAATCGTCACATTATGCCCGTCCAATTTGAGGCATGACCAGTCAAGATACGTACCATCATACTGACCTCAGACGTACTCCCATTGAGGAAGCTTTTCGTTCTCCTTCCGTCTGGGTTACCCCACAAAATACGAGTGGTTCTGCCCACCGGCCCATTGCTTCAACAGGCCGTGTGGGTTTGCCTGGCCCGCGCCTTTAATTCCGCTTTCGAGTTCTCTTCCTCCGATGGCGAGTGCATTATTACAGTTTAATTTCAGTGTTTCACTCAATATACATTTTGCGCTAATTGCAGGGCTATATTACCTTTGGGTTTTCTTTGGACACCTGTAACTTTTGACCCGTTTAATGAAGACTTATTCAATATCCTTCCCTGGATATCTGGATATCCGACTGCAATCATCATATCAAATGCAAAATAAAATAGTCAATTACTTTAATTTCCTAGTGCCTCTTCTTCATCTATTAGAATATCTTCTAAGTACTTGTGTTCCTCAAATTTTTTGTTTTTCTATTTAAATACTAGCTGACCCGGCAAACGTTGTTTTGCCATATAACTTATTTCTTTCAGATGTTGCAGTGTCTGCATGCCGAATTTTTAGAAAACCGGTTGATTAGTTAAAAAGAAATAGGGAGGGGGAGCTTTTACCCATCTTGCCCTATTTCCTATTTGTTTTCAGTGTCTGCATGCCTAATTTTAAGAAAACCTCTTTTGCCCTATTTTAAGCCCTTTAGCGATATGAAATATACCTTACGACCTATCAAAATTTTTAAAATCGGTTAAGCCGTTTCGGAGGTTATCAATTGCAAAAACCGTGACACGAGAATTTTATTTTTTTATATTTTTTCCTAAATAAAATAAATTTGGTATTTGGGTAATAATTTTTTTAAGTAACAAAATGTTATTCAGCCAACAATATGATTCCAATAAATTTTCAACATAATTAAGGGTTTATACACAAAAGAGCAAACTTTATAGAAAATACTAACACAACGCCAGCGGCAATACGCTACACCGTCTTCTGTTTTATATCTTGAATTTGCTATACAAGGAAAGCAAAGATACTAAAGAAAAAAAAGTAAAGCAAAACAATAAGTGCTCATTGTTAGTAAGTTAATTTAAGCGGGCGGTAACTTAAGACAGACAGACAGAAGTTGGTTGCTGAGTGCTCAATGGTTTGTACAATTGTTGCACTGCACTGGCAGAGTCCGACCGGCCATACGTTGTCAGTAGAGTTGCTGGACTCGGTCAATTTGTTTGGCATGGTGTACGTTTTTAAGGAAGCTCTTTTCCACACTGAGCATTACTTTTATGCACAAATTTTTTTTAATACATATTTGAAAACAAGGAGTAAAAGTAGCCATTATTGTTGTTTAATGCTTTTCTACTGCAAAGATAAAAAAACGAAAAGTTGTAAAAGGTTGAAAATAAAATCACCTCTCAAATTGCTATTTAATTCATACAATATGCGAACAGAATTTAAAGATCAATGAATTGGTAAACTTTATAAAAATTATAATAGAATTTCATCCTTCAACATTTTTGCACAACATATTAGAGATTTCGTCTTCCCTATGTTAGAAGTTAACCTAAGAACGAAGCTCAAAAATAACCTATTCTTTCAAATCTGTGTCATTTTTACAATAAAATATGACAATTATACTTCCATAATCCTTTTGAATTTTTAATATGTTTAAAAAAAGGGAAAAAAGCAAGTTACACATACTTTATGCGACACTCGTATGAGGTGGATGTCTGCAGTTAATGCACCAAAATGTTGTCATTAAAAATAATATCAACAACATTACAATACAATTTTCATGACATGTACAACTATTTGGTTGGGTTTTATTTTCTATTCAAATCTCTTTTCAACGAGCACAACAGATATTGTTATTACTATTTGTTTTTTTTTTTTATAAATAATACTTTTATTATTATTTTATTTAAGCATCATCCATATATGGCAAGAATGCAAATCTGGAATATTTGTAAAGAGTGTTCTTTTAAGCCCGATAAAACTTAAAAATGTAAAAATTAGATTTTAATAAATAAATAATTTGAATAATTAATATAATGGCATTTACAATTGAAAATGATTTCGGGCATAAAGGCAACGCAGGTTTTCTTGACGAAGCGCATTGTGGACGGACGTTTTTCTGTCCGTATTTCAAAAATAACACGATCAATGTCGGTCTCTAATGCGTCAATTGTTGCTGGTTTACCATAAACCAGTAACTTTAGTTAGCCCCTAGGAAATAATCGAAAGGGTCAAATTGCACGACCTTGGAAGCAAATTACCAGTTCCATTTCTCGTCATCCTGTTGAAACCACATCTCGCGCGGATCAATGTCATTCGTGTTTTCAAACAAATAACCATTGATCATAACACGGACTCCGGATTCATTTTTGAAGAAATTAGGTCCGATAATGCCACCAGCGCGTAGGCCGCACCAAAATGTGCATTTTATGAAAGTAATTGAGTCTATAGGGTTTATATTAGTCTCACTCCATAAGCTGTTATTTTATTTATTAACAAACCCATTCAGATTGAAGATTATGTCGACATAAAAATCACAAAGTCGTCTATAAGTCGCGGGATCGTTGACTGATTTGCAAAGATACTTTGGATTATTCGGTAACGTGAATCTATTCATAACGATTTCCCAAAGATTCCTGGCATAAATGTTAAAAAGTGAGCGGAGTATGACAGTTCGTTTAACAGCTAACCATTCTGTAAGTTCTATCGGGCTTTAAAAAAACACCCTTTATGTACGTATAGTAACTTAGTTACGAGGGACGTGTTCAAAGTTTCAAATCCTTAAATTAAAGACAAGTTTAATCAATCGACAAGATATTTTAATGAAGTTTCTGCACAATAAGAATTGTACATTTGTGTATACTACGGTATTCAATTGATTTACCGTTATTCGATTTATCAATTAATTTTGGGCGATTAACTGTTCGAATTATTAAAAATTGCTTATTTTTGATTAACGAAAAATTTATGTCGATTAATCGAAAATATGTTTGTTTACAGTTTACCCCCATGTTCATAAAAAATATTTTTATTTTATTGGAGGTTTATTGAACACATTTTCATAGGAAATTCGTTCAATAAACCTCCAATAAAACAAAAATATTTTTTATGAATATGGGGGTTAGTTTTTTTCTTTTATGTAAAAAAATAAACCGATACGTTTTAAATACCCTTTTATTGTGTCTTAACTCAAGAACATTTGCTTTTTTCCGAGTAACAATTTTTTAAAATATAGTAAAAAGCAAGGCGAATTGACTAGAAGGTGAGGTCAACTCTACAACTACAATGCTTCTGTGGTCGGGTTGTCAAAAATATTGCTAGTAAAAAAACAGGTTTGTTTTCATAAAAAACTAGTTTGTATACAAACTTTGAGAACTCGACCACCGAAAAAAAACACCACGTGTTGACTTGACCCCACCTTCTAGTCAATTCGCCTTGGTAAAAAGACTGTAAACAAAGAGTTTTACCACAATGATTCAGAGGAAGAATATGATGTTTTTGGGAAAAATGAAAAATTGTTAAAAAATCAGAAAGAGATTCAACAAGAGAAGACGCAAAACATAATCGTCGGCGGCTCGAAGCCGGCTGTTAGCCGATAGAATATTAAATAAACACTTAGGCCCTAAATTTGTAAAACGCAAAAGCAACGCCAAAAATTATATTGAAAGCAAAAACAAAATCGAAAATATTTCATAATTTTGTTGTTGTTTTCTATAGAAATGAATATTGAATTTTTAAATTTTAAACGCTGCACATCTTGTGGCGTTGATAATTTTTAAACGCAATATGTATTTCTGTAGAAAGCAACAGCAAAATGTTGAAAAATTTTTGACATTGTTTTTGCTTTCAATGTTATTTTTGGGATTGCGTTGCGTTTTACAAATTCAGGGCCTTAGTATGCGTTAATATTATAACCAAGGACCGGAAATTACGAACGGAAAACACAAAATTAAATTTTATTTTTTAAATAAAAAATTTTTGTTTTTCTGTGTTTAAAATTTAAACGAAAAAAGAAGTTATTAAGATTTTTGTATGAAGAGCTAAATTCCCAATTTTTCATATTTGATAAATACACTGAAATTTATTGTTGAGGGAAAACTAGCTTCTATGCGCATTTCACTGGTTGCTTAGGCCGGATCATCAGGAAACCTTTTCCAAAGATTTTAGAAAAGCTAAAAATATTATACAAATAAAACCCTAAAGCGAATAAGAATTTAAAACACTCAAAGTCTTACCTGTAACAATATCAAAGCTTAAACAAAACACCAACAATAAACAGTGAGTTTATCTTTTCTTACATCCCCCTACAATTGGTTGGGTTCTTTCCGACTCGAATTGTAGCTGTAAGTGGGTAAAAAGAAAAAACAAAATTAAAAAACAAATTGTGTCATTCTATTGTCTTCACAAGAAAACAACAAAAAAAAAAACCAATTTGGCAATTCAGTGTTCTGCACGGGCACATGCAAGTATATTATCAAAGTTATTTACGGGAATACAATATTTATTATTAAGATTTTTGTATGACGTGCTAAACTCCCAATTTTTCATATTTGATAAAAAAAAAATTTCTTTGAAAACAAAATTTATAGTTTAAAAAAAAAGCAAAAACTTTTTTTGTAAAAAAAAAACAAATAAAAATTTTTAAAAAACTTTTTTTTTGTTGAAAAATATTTCTTAAAACTTTTTTTTTTAAATTTTTTTCTATGCATGTATTTTTAAAAAATGTAATATTTATGTATGAATTCTCAGAAACCTCTTCATAAATTTTATTTAAATTTGTTTTGAAGAATGAAATTTGTATGGCAATGCTTAAATATAATTATTTTGTTTTTGTTTTTTTTATGTTTTTAAGAAAACGTTTTTTTTAAAAAACTTTATTTTATGTTTTTAAGAAAACGTTTTATTTTAAAAACTTTATTTTATTTATTTTTTTCGACGGCTTTTTTTCAAAACTATTTTAGAAATTTTTTATTTTCTGTAAAATGTAGAATTTTTTAAACTTGCACAATAAATATTTTTTTAGAAACAAAATAAAAAAACATTTTCCGGTCCTTGATTATAACACAAACAATTTTTCGTACTCTAAGTCTGTGTTCATACCGCTCATGTCTTATTGCAATGATTGCTACTTTATAGGCGAGAGGGACGAGGGGAAAAGAAACGAGTACACAGATGCATGTACTGTCTTTACGATTTGCTTTTTCATTCGTTGTTTACCTTTGTTATTGTTTTTAATATCAAAAAAACACACATGCATACGCACGACTATACAAAATAAAAAACATATCGTCAACATGACATGAATCATTTGAACGCCAATTCATGTTCAAAGAAGAAAAAGGAAGAATCTTGTCAATAAGACATGAGCCGTATGAACTCAGACTAATTCACTACTCTTAACTTGTTTTTGTATGTCGTTATTTTAAACATTTTGATGCCATTTTGGTGCTTTATAAACAAGAACTGACAGCAGGGGTATACACCCATTATTAGAGTTGCACTTTTTAAGGAAAGTCAAACAAAAAAGAATGTGGTGGTTAAAGTGTTTAAAAAAGAGAATACAAATTCTTTACAAAGTAATCGGTGGCTAAGCTGGAGCCGATTTTTTGTAACGATACGGCTTTTTGATATGATATGATACTGATACTAAAAAAGAAATATTAGCGATACGCATATTGAATTGGAATTCTAGTTCAAATTAACCAAACTCAATAAGAGTAATTTTTTTTAAATTCCCCAAAATAATATATGAAAAATCTTCTAAAAACTGTTTATACGAATTTCGGTGATTCTGCATAAGAAACATCACCATTTTTTTGCGATTTTTGGTTATTATTGGGTAATAATTCATTTTTAACACCGTTGAGAAACATTTTTTTTTTCTTTCTATTTTGATAAATTCTTCAATGAAATTGTAAAATACACGGTTGTAGGTTCTAGTAAAACAACTTTCATTTTCAGTAGTTTATATATTTGATATATTGCTATTCATTTAAAATCCTGAAATCGAAATCCCGAATTTTAAAATCCCCTAAAGCTTCTCTGCATAGAATGCCTTCGGCCGGGTGCAAGGACATTCTCCTCTATAATATAAAAAACACCAAATTCGCTAACTAAAGCTTCAAAATTAGGCTTTGTGCCCGGCCGAACGTCAGAGAAGCTTAAGTGAGCGAAGTCAGTGTGTGTTATATCATAGGGGAGAACTTCCTTGTGCCTTCTTTATTTTTTGAGCTTTTTTCACAATTTTTTTGGTTTTAATTTCCATTTTTTTCATTTAAGTTGGGTCATTTTTCACATTTTTTTTATTATACAAAATTAACGTGTAAGTACATAATTATTAATACTTAAAATTAATATTAATAAGATTAATGTGGCCCCAATATGACCCCAAAAAGAAAACCAAAATTTACCCCAATTACCCCAAGTTTGGTCTATTTTTCATAATGCAAAATGCCCTAATATTTTAAACTAAACCCCGAAAACACACACACAATAGCCTGTATAGCATCTCCGTATAGAGGGCCTTCAGGCGAGAGCAAGGATTTTCGCCTCTTTGGTATAACGATTTGGGATTTTAATGTTTGTGTGCTTTACATATACATTTTACTACACAATCAAACGCCTGTCATTTGGAAACAGCACATTAGTCTTTAATTATAGTTAACATTTTAAATGGAAACTAAAAACAGTTTTACTTCGGGAATATTAATTTATATTTTAATTGATCTTACTTCTTCTTTAAAAGAACCGCAAAATTAGCTTCTATTTCAACCGTGATTTTTGATAAAAAAAAATATTTCATATTTGTTCATATAAAAAATCAACCCAAACTTTTCAATAACTTTTGGGGCCATTTTTCATTTCTTTAAAATTTGCAATATCTTTTAGCAAATGAAAAATAGTCATAAAATAGAAATTGCGATCATTTTTCAATTCTTTTTAGTGAAGTCATTTTTAATTTAATTTAAATTGAAAACAAACACAAAAAAATTGCCACAAAATTGCGTGTTGTTGTATTTCATGTAAAATGTTGCATCCATTCTTCATTTAGTACTTTGGGGCCATATTTCCAGCAGTCATATTTCGCACCGCGATTCTCAACTTCTCACGAACGCTCTCAACTTCTCACGAACACTCCAAAGACCAACTTTATTTGAAAAAAAACGTTAACTATGTGTGGGGCTGACCGTGTCTCCTTAAATGCATACCGTACAATATTTGGTAAATGACTTATTTCTTGTGAAGTGAAGCTGTTTAAGTGAAGTTTGATTATAATTCATGTTGCTGACCTCATACATTTAAGGGTTAACACTTTCGTTAACTACCTTAATAAGAGCTTTTTTGAATTCAAGCTTTATATCGAGTATCAAGAATGGTAGATTTTTCGGTGGCATGTCATAACGTCCAGTGTCATAGTGTCACTTTAAAAAGTGTCATTAGGTCCATAATTACTAAAGAAGTTAAATACAAAAAAAAAGATCTACATACACGCAGAGAAAACCTGTTTTATAATGGTCAGAACCAACCAAACTATTTTTAAAGCAACATAATATGGTTGTCGGTGACAATGATTTGGTTAAATTAAACATAATATGGTTAAAAATTTTTTAGAAATGGTTTTGCTGCTTTTTCTATGGGTGTATATATTAAATATATAACGAAAACACTTTTGGCGCAAGGATTTTCTCCTCTATGTTATAAAAAAACCGACTTCGCTAACTAAAGCTTCCCTGCACAGCCGGCCTTCGGCCGGGCGCAAGGATTTTCTCATCTGTGGTATAACAAAAACCGGCTTCGCTTACTAAAGCTTCTCTGCATAGCCGGCCTTCGGCCGGGCGCAAGGATTTTCTCTTCTATGGTATAACAAAAACCAGCTTCGCTAACTAAATCTTCTCTTTATAGCCGGCCTTCGGCCGTGCGAAAGGATTTTCCCCTCTACGGTAAACGAAGTACCGGTTTCGCTAAGTAAAGCCTCTAAAATCCGCCTTGTTTATGAACGAAGGCCAACTACGCAGAGAAGCTTACGTTAGCGAAGCCGGTTTTTGTTATACCATAGAGAAGGAAATCCTTGCGCCCGGCCGAAGGCCGGTTATGCAGGGAAGCTGTAGTTAGCGAAGCCGGTTTTTTGTTATACCATAGAGGAGAAAATCCATGCGCCCGGCCGAAGGCCTGCTGTTTAGAGAAGCTTTAGTTAGTGAAGCCAGCGTTTGTTATACCATAGAGGAGAAAATCCATGCGCCTGGCCGAAGGCCGACTATACAGAGAAGCTTTAGTTAAGCTGTTATGATACTTGCTATTTTTTGTATTTTTTCTATATTGGAGAACAGTGCAAATATATTTGCATAGGAAAACTGACTAAGTGTAAAGAGTATGATTATATCATAAAAAATCTTGAAAAGTCACACAAATATACATGTGTTATCGATAAATAATCTAAGACTGTCAAAAAAAATATAAAATTTTTTAACTTAAAATTGACATTTCCAGATTAATTGTTAGCAATGTTGCCAATTTTTTTAGTTTTTGATTGAAAGAAACGGTTTTGGCTTTAACGTCCGCGGACGTTATGACACTGCTCTGATGGACATTATGACACTTTTAAAAGTGTCATAAAGTCCATGGACACTGTGACACACTAATGCCCACGGACATTATGACATTTTCAAAAGTATCTCAGTGTCCATGGACACTACAACACTGGACTTTTTGATTATAACTATGCAGTGATTAATTAATATTTAACTATTGAAGACTGTACAAAGTTTGGCGGAGGGCTGAAATTGAAGATACAATACAATTTTTTACATAAAACTTACATTTGTATGTAACTAAATTTATATGAATAATAAACACTTTTTTGCAAATTGGGTAATTTTTCATTTTTTTTTTTTTTTAGGAAAAAATTCGTTTTTACTTTTTGGGTCATTTTTCATTTTTTTTTTGGGCCCTTTTTCGTTTTCTTTTGGGCAAAATTTCATATTTAACTTTTTGGGTCATTTTTCATGTTCTTTTGGGCGATTTTTCATTTTTTTTTTTTTGCCATTTTTCTTACAGCCAAATCTTTTATTTAGAGCTAATGCTTAGCTAATCGCGAATTTTTTGTGCATGTTTTGAACATTTTTATGCGCATTTCCCGAAATCCTAAATGCATTGAACTCAGACAATTATTATTACGAATATCAATCCCTTACTTTTTTAATGAAATACACAAAAATCTAATTTGTACAGTTTATTACACTGTATTAAACTGAAAGTATCTAAAGTTAAGAACATCAAAAACACAAAATATTGTGCGCAAAATTTAAAAGTTTGTGATATTTGGTTAACAATTTTGGTTTATTTGGCTTAACTCTCAAGTGTGAAAACTTTAGCAATAAACTTTTGCTAAACATGAGCACCTCATTCATTCGAACTTTCGAGAGATCATTTAATAGTTCTCACTCCTTCTAACTTACTTACAAGACTTGTTAAATGATCCTCGGACTTAATGCAATATAATTGCATATACATATCATTAAAGTTTGAAAGTTTTTCTTTAACATAAAACTATCTGTTGAGATAGTTTGCTTTGATAGAAAATAAAAAAACAAGTCTTTTGTTTTAGTTCAATACTGTCAATTATTGGCACAAACTAAAACTAAAATAATATTTGGAACATGTTGCAGAGCATTAAATCGATCATCAATTTTTGCATGTTACATTAAAATGATTTCGAAGTTTTATCCTTTTGCTTGTTTAAATATCGCAGTGTGTTTCGCAGCTATTCTTATATTTAGATAGTGCGAGTGTTGTATGTAGCACGTGATCAGATTAAGTTCGAATACATTCACCCTGTGTATATTTGTTGTACCAATAAAAATATTTGCTCTTAAAATGCACAAAATTTTTAAAAATTGCACCTTAAATAGATCAGATAGAAATTCAACAACTAGCATTTCAGTGGATTAATAACACTATGCAACACATAAATTCAAACTGCTTCTCGTATGGAATTGTAAAAATGTGATAAAAGTATTTTCCAGTGTTATAATCTGTTATATAAACTGTTATAATCAGTGTTATATTAATATGGATCTGTCTATGTTTTAAATTTATTTAAAATCGGTTTGATAGTATCTAAGAGGCAGAAATTGCCCCCTATCTCCCCTCGTGGCAATTCGATTTGCCATTTTCAATAGGCTTAATCCTTGTGCCAATTAGAACCTATGTGTTAGATTTTATTAAATTATCTCCAAAAATTGCGACCTGTACTTTGCGCACAAGGTTACATGGACAGTCAGCCTGCCAGCCAGCCGGACGGACATCGTTAGATCAACTCAGAAATGCATAATACCCTCTCCACTATTGTGGTGTGGCTATAAAAATGTTAATAAAATGTCAAATACTAAAACGAAATTTTGGAAATAAATTAAAACTTTTAATGTTAAATTTAACTACGGAAATGCCAAAATGTTTACATAGTCATCGTGACCCTGTTTACTGCTTCTGGCGTTACGAATTATAGCACAAAATTTCTAAAATGGATTGTAATATAATCGCGAGTGGACCATAAGGTGGGCAGAGAAAAAACTGGTTTCAATCAGCCCTACAATGATGAATATGTCAATGAAGTACATTTAAAGTCCGATCTCATCGTATTGCATATCGCTGTTCATCGAATTCTGGGCGCCACTTGTTTCATGTGGGAACCTTCCCCCCTTATGCCTGATATTTTGCACGTGTTAAGAAAATCCTTCTAAAACTTAGTTTGTATTGCTTTGAATGAACTCACTTTTATGACACTCCTTTTTCTTCATGACATCCATGTACATTAAACTTGGTCAATGACAAAGCATATTTAATTTATGAAGATGCAATAAATAAATAAATATAAACTTTTTAAATGTTGCATAGAACTAAACTTTGATCTGATTAGGGATGCCAAATGGAACCAGGATTTTTAAAACCCGGGATTCGGGATTTTTAATTCAAAAAACGGGACGAATCGGGATTTCATATATAAAAGCCATTTTTTAAAATTCATATAATTATAATTTAATGTTTATCTATACATAAGTATTAAAACAAATTAATTCATGAAGAAAATTAAACACAGTCTGTATATATAAAATTGTAACGTTACTGACTGACTCACAGATTCACTGACTCACTGAATCATCGTCGCAAAGCCTAAACGCCTGAAGCTAAAATCTTGAAATTCGGACCAGAGATTGGTCACTCTCCAAATCGATCCACTAAGACGGGATTTTGGGAAATTCAAATGTTTAGGGGGTAAAAAAGGGTAAAAACGGGAAAATACGGCAACCTTATATCTCCTAAACTAAAAGAGATACACAAAAAAATGTAATACTTATCGTTGTTCTTTAGAAAAATAAGCGGACAGGTGTCTGGTACTTTTTTGAAATTCGGCCCTTTTAGGGAGTAAACGGTAAAAACCTGAATTTTGGTACTTTTTTGACACCCCATCTATCTTTTGAACCAGTAAACATAGGTCCAAAGTTTATACCACATTCGAAACTTATCAAAAAAATACGAATATAAATTTGGTACTTTTTCAAAATTCGAACATTTAAGGGGTGAAGATCGTAACTATTTTTGGTACTTTTTTACAAGACATTTTAAACCATTTTTGACATATTCGTACTAAATTATGGGCTCCCACTACAATAGTGAAATTTTTGATACTTTATGGGGGGGAAAAATAGTACCAAAAAAAGGAAATACGGGATATTTTATATTTTTGTTTAGCTTTTTGGTTCTACAACTGGTATTTTTTTAATTATCGTTAATATTGGACCTACAAATACAAAATTCAACATGTAATGTCCTGAGTGGATAAGAATATATGAGGGAACTTTTTGGTACTTTTTTGTTCTTTAACTGGTACTTTTTGAATTTCCGTTAGTATTGGACCTAGAAACATTAAATTAAACATGCAATGTTCTGAGTGGATGAGAATCTATAAGAGGGAAAATTCTGGTACTTTTGTATTCAATAACTTGTACTTTTTTAAATTTTCGCTAATATTGGTCTTACGAACACAAAATTTAACCTGCAAGGTCCTGAATGAATGAGAATCCCTAAAAGAGCTTACTGGTACTTTTTGGTTTTAAACTGGTACTTTTTGAATATCCGTTATTAATTAACTTAGAAACATAAAATTCAAGATGCAATGCCCTGAGAGGATAAGAATCTATAAGAGGGAAGTTTTTGGTACTTTTTATTCTTTCACTGGTACTTTTTGAATGTCCTTAAATATTGAACCTAGAATCATAAAATTTAACATGCAATGTCTTGAGTGGACGAGATTCTATAAGAGGGAACTTTTTGGTACTTTTTTATTCATTAACTGGTACTTTTTGAATTACCGTTAGTATTGGACCTAGAAAGGTAAAATTAAACAGTCAAGGTCCTGAGTGAATGAGAATCTGTAAGAGGGGGTTTGATATTATTTTGTATTTTAAATGGTACCTTTTCAATTTCCGCATTTATTGGATCTAGAAACATAAAATATATCTGCAAGGTCCTGAGTAAAAGAGAATCTGTAAGAGGGATTTTTGGATTTTTTTCGTTCTCTAACTGGTACTTTTTTTATAAACCGGTACTTTTTTAACTTAATATTTATTTTAAGTTAAAGTAATTGTCTGGTACTTTTACGAAATTCGTCCATTTTAATAAAAACTAAATTAAAATTATCAACTTATCTAAAAACTACAAATGCATATTTGGTACTTTTTCGAAATTCGAACGTTTAAAGCCTAGTATTCTGTTCAAATTTATGAAAAATTTTGTGCAACATATATTATTTCACACGAAAATTTTGACATGTATCGATGCTACCTTTCATGCGAGTTTGTACAATTTGCCGATTTTATTCATGCAAAGTATGCGACATTGTTTTGCGTATGTAAACAAACCACACATGTATTTTACTAAAAATAATTTTTTTTAATAAAAAAGAAAGTAAATATGGATAAAAAACTGTTACCGGTTGTGTTATATTGATTTTTTATTTCTTATTAAATAATCAGTTCATACTTTTTTGCTTTTGCTTAAAATTCCACGTGAAATAAGTGCAGCTTACTTTATTTCGCAGTTGTAAAAAAATGTTGCCAGAAACATTTCGGAACTTTTTCATAAAATGAACAGAGTACAACTCTATCAACATTATTTCATAGATATTCCGCACAAGTTTTTTTCATATGCGTTTTGACAGCATTTCACGTGAAATGTTGAACAGAGTACCAGGCTTAAGGGATGAAAATTGTACCTATGTTTGTTATTTTTTCAAATCTTTCATCGCAGAGCCTAAACGTCTGAAACTAAAAGGTTGACATTTGGACCATGGGCTGGCCTCTCACCAAAGGATCCTGCTAAGTTCATACCTCCTAAACTAAAAGAGATGAAAAGCATTAACACTTATTGTTGTTCATTAGAAAAATTCGCTTACCTCATATCTCCTTAACTAAAAGAGATACAAAAATTGAATACTTATTATTGCTCATTAAAAAAATAAATGGACAAGTTTCTGGTACTTTTGTGAGGTACGGACTTTTTGGGGTGTAAAAGGGTAAATACAATTTATATCACATTCTAGCTTATCTGAAAAATACAAAACAGATTTGGACCTGTTTTGAAATTCAAACGTTTAAGGTGTGAAAATCATTCCTAATTTTTTTACTTTTTCCACAACATTTTTCTCCATCTATCTATATAATATAAAACTGTAAAGTAACTGACTGCCACATCCTAAGATCCTGAAGCTAAAAAGCTGCCATTTGGACCGGAGGCTGGCCTCTCGCCAACTCGATCTCGCTTACCTCAAAAATCCAAAACTAAAAGAGATACAAAAAATTTAACACCTAATGTTGTTCATTAAAAAAATAAGGGGACAGGTGTCTGGTTTTTTTTCGAAATTTGGTCATTTTGGGAGTAAACGCGTAAAACCTGTACATATTTTGGACCATTTTTGTCACGCCACCACTGTATGTACTTTAGAGACACAACTTTTCTGGACATCATTGCCCCAAGGGACTATATCTTATGGGCAATATGGGATAATAAAACACATTTTTCGGTTCATTATAAGCCAAACATTTTTTTTTTTTTTGCTCAGTTCCTCACGCCCACCAGAGTTTTTTCATCCTATGACAAAAACGTTCTTAACTTTAGGCTCCAACTACAACATTGAAATTTTTAATACATAAATGGGGAGAAAAAAGTATCAAAAAGGATAATACGGAAAATTAACTTTCTTTCATTTGCTTTTGTGTTCTACGATTCGTACTTTTTGAATTTCATATTTATTTATTTATTTATTTATTTATTATATTGAACTTAAAAGCACAAAATTATAGGTGCAAAGTCCTGTGTCAATATCAACCTATGGTATGAAAAATCTTGGAAATATTTTGCTTTAACCTATTTACATATACTTTGGAATATAAATATGTTCATGTAAGAAAAGGGCTGATTACAAAGTAGCGGGTTAATGTTAGAATTTAAACAAATTTAAACCTAGAAAAATAAGCTTTGGCATACAAATATGTCCACGAAGGAAAAGGAAACGCTAACGAAGTAGCGGGTTAAATGCTAGTACAAAATAAAACAGTTTAATGTATTCTTTTAAAGTAGTGTGGAAGAATTATGTATTAAAACTTATGTATATTTCAAAAAGATTCTTAAACAAATTAATGACGTCTGATAGTTGTACCTTATTTTATTGCAAATTTATCCTGCAGACGAAACAAATGTTCGCATTCAAAACTTCTGGGTGGTATCGTTAATAAATAGCTACATACATACATATATGCTATATGGCAATATTAAATTTATTTTATCTCAAATATATATGGAAGTATTAATCTAATAAAATTAATTTAAAAACAAATATGTGTCAAAAGACCTTTGGTAGAACCCCCTAAAGTTGTTAACACCTTTTATCATTCACTTATACCATGTTCACACGGACAGCAATATTCGTGTTTCGCTCTCTAATTCCTGTTTCGCGCCCCAAACATGATTGAAACGACTTGTTTCCCCATACAAAATTATAAGAGCGAAACAGGTCGTTTCATTTTGAAACAGGCTGCGAAACAGGAAAAATGTACTATCATCTCCAATTTCGATAACATTTATCGTTATTTTTTCTGAACTAGCTCTCAAAAAACATCAAAACAAAGAAAAAAAACTAAATAAAAATTGATGTTTAATAAAATAAAGTGATAAAATTTACATTATAATATTGATAAAAGTATTAAATATAAGGTAGCCAGATTTTGAATTCGGAAAAACAGTACATTGGTTATGAAAAAACAGTACATTCAAGAAAAAAACAGTACATTTTTTTACGAAACCATAACTAAATATTTACAACTCTTGAACAACAATAATATAAAGAAATAGACTTCAAACATCAACAGCAAAGGAAAAGTTTACATTTAATGGTATTTCATATACAAAATCACACCATTTGCGTTTATAAAGCAAACACCACAAACGAAGCATTTGGCCATTGTACCATTTTCCAATGTATAATGTTTAAATATCTTAGTTTATATTTAACTTAAAACACTTATTCATTGATTGGGTTAGTAGAATTTTCTTAAAACATGTTGGTATTTAAAGCAATTTTCACCACACACATATGGTGGAACTATCGCATAAATTTCAGAAAATATTTGTTTCTTTCTTTAATTTAAAAGGTAGTCATATGTCTTAAAATAATAACACGAAAATATATGAAGGATGTGAGCAACTCCTTATTTAATCTGTGTATTTTTGACAAAACAATAGACGCAGTACAAAAATTCTAATTATTTTACAACTTTTTTGTTTGCAAAACAACAATTTCTTTAAACTAAATATTGTAAAATAGAGTGTGCAAAAAAATTAGGGTCATCGCCACCAGCCTCAACACTTGCACCGCGAAATGAAAGTACACTACTAGTAGAGCAAATCTGCCAAAAGGTTTTGAAAAATTAGCTCGGGCTCCCGAAATATGGGCCCCTAAAGTTTTTTAATTTTTTGAAAAGGCGTTTGGTATAAGTCAAAATAAATATACTAAATGTACTTCTGAGCTAAAAAATAATTTTAGATGTCTTCAGTAGAATCGTATTGCGATTCTTTTCTTAGAATTTATTAACCCTCTAACTCTCATTTTAAGGGGTAATTTTTGTAATTTTTTTAACTTCTACACTAAAACGGTTCTATTATGACAATATGGCTTGATAGCATACCGTTAAAAATTCCCAAATGTGTTTTATTTTAAAACGATTTTTCTTAATATCTTTGTTTTTTAGACACTTAACTTAAAAATCAGTACAGAAAACAGTACAAAGTGTAAAAAACAGTACATTTGCGTACTGTTTTGGGTGTTGTGCATAAAACAGTACAATTGACAAAAATCAGTACATGTACTGCTAAAAACAGTACGTCTGGCAACCCTAATTAAATAATATATTTTTAAGTTTTACACCTAATTTTCACGATGATTTAAAAGACATGTCTTTTTTGTAGTTCTTTTTTAAAGAAACTTCCAAAAACATGTTAAATTTTTACAATGTTTCTTATTTTGTTTGATTTTTTTTTGTTTTCCTTAAATATGAATGTATGTATTGAATTTTTTTATATTAAATTTGTTTATTTTTTTTATATTTTAAAAAGCAATTGTCATTTTGAAATAGAAATACAACATAAATTAAAAAACAAAATTAAGTACAAAGAAGAATGTCAAAAAAATCACAGAAAATACGATTCATGTCTTTTTTTATACCCTGCTTACTTCTCTCCCCCGCTCGCTATCAAACTAAAAAAGACATGTTTCAAAAATAGGGGAAAAAATCATCCTGAAAATTGGGTGTTATTTACGTTTTTATCTTTTAAAAAAAATTACACTAACAACACACAAAAAATGTCAAAATGAAACCAGAATGAATCGTATGAACAGCATGTTTGTCAATCTAGTTTCAGAGAGCGAAACCAGTGGCTTATATCGTCGTATGAACATAGCATTAGAAAAAAGACCACACCGAACTTTATCTTCGGATTTTGTTTTCTGTGGTACAAAATGCATTGCATGTAACATTTGTACACTTGCGGCTTCTTTTTTAGCCAGTTAAAAATTAGATTCCTTGTCAGTAAGACTTAATATTAAGGGGGTAATTTTGTTGTTCACTTCACCTTGCGTTGAGAATTTTTTCATATAAAATTTTTTGAATTTTCAAAATTTCAAAAAATTTTATATGAAAAAATTCTCAACGCAAGGTGAAGTGAACAACAAAATTACCCCCTAAGTAGTTGAAGTTATTTTAACACGGTGACACCAGTGATGCCAACTTTTTGAGAGCAACAGCACTTTAAAATTTAAAAAAGCACTAAAAACCACTATTTCGAACAAAAAAAAAAGCGTAAAAAAGCACTAAGCCATTTTTACAATTTAATTAACCACAAAACAAGTTGCATTCCGTTGTGCCGAATATTATATACCTCCAAAATTTAAAGCAAAGGCGACGGCGTTGATGTATACTATTTTCATTTAAGATTATATTTATATTTGTATATGCAAATTTTTAAATGTATTGTTATTATCTTCAATAAAAATAATATCATCCAAATCATTTGGATCATCATAGCTGAGTTTGAATTGGCCATAAGACAGTTTTTAAGTAATACACAAGCGCATGAAAAATGGCAGGTCACACAACGCTCGTAATATAAGCAATTTGTGTCAGCTGTTTTTAATATTTTTAACACTTTGCTAATACCAAGCATCGGCTCTTTTTTTGTTTTTAAAGTCTTTGCGATTTTTTGTACTGCATGTTTTTCAACAATTCCTAATATTTTGTAAGCCATTTTCTATTTTTGAAACAGTATCTACATCTTTCGAAAAATGTTTACCAAAATACATCGTTTTTATTACGATTACTTAATATGTTGTCAACGCTAAAAAGTACAAAATTTTGTAAAATTTCCAAATTGCTATCGTAAATAAAGTTTTTGGTAAAACCAATGCAACTTTGTTTTATCACTTTTTTATCATATGAAATCTTAAAATCTTTACAGGCCTTCTCAAAATTGTACCCCAAATAGCAAAGCTCATCTTACAATTTTAATCTAAATACCAACATAATGCGATGGTTGATGGCCACAAAGATGGGCCTTATACCGGAAGCTATATAAATTATTTTAAATTTTGCTGCAGTTTTCTTTAGTGATAGTGCAATGCTGATTTAAATCAATATTTAGTGCACTTCCCCCAACTATGCTCAGAACTTAGCGAATGATTTGTTTATTATTTTTTCATTACAGCATTTTCGCGATCAATGCATTGATGGATCTGGTTTGCCCTTGTTAACAGAAGATCATTTGGTAAATTCATTGAGCATGAAATTAGGACCAGCACTTAAATTACGATCAGTGTTGGCGAAGAAATTGGGCGGACCTTGCCCGTGCGTGTCGTGTGTTGCACAAGTTCAACAGGTGTTGGCCTTGCAAACTAGTGGTATGGCTGCAACAACAACTACCGATCATACAACAGCTACCACTGCAACAAATATTTCAACAATTTGTAGTAAAAATAAAAGCAGTGGAAGTTGTGATAGTCATTTACCAAAAAATTCATTATCAGTCAACAGTAGCATGAACTGCACCAGCAACAACAGTAGCAACAACAGCGAAAGAACAGCAACAACAATAAGCGCTGCAAATACAATTTCCACAAATAGCACAACTACAAATGTATGCAATAGCGATGTAAACACTAGCAACACACCCAGAAGCACAATCAATTGTAATACTAATGTTGGTAATTTTTCATCGCCACCACCACCACTAGCAGCACCAATACCACAACTGCAACCACACCATCTTCAGCAGCAACAACAGCAATCACCATCGCAAAATGTTTGCTGCAGTATCAACAGTAATACAACTACCAATCGTCACGACAATGCTGACTCCAGCAGTTAGTTGAATATTTTGTGTCTGAAATTATTGTTACAATTTAAATTCAAATGCTATGAGTACAGTCTAATGGAATAAATCGAAAGCAGTCAATATCATCTGAACGACCGCATAATGGACAATAAACGTACTTTGAAGGACACGATTGTAGCACTGGTCCATGGTTAATTGACCATTTGACGGCCTGTTTAACAGTTCGAACGTAAACATTCGTATAGAATTTTGTATGGAAAATATTTTTAAAACAGAGCATTTTTCATTTCAAATTTTCTATGCCGTTCGAAATTGTTGAACAGGAAGTTAATTATGAACATTTTTACCAAGACGAATTCATGTAAACGGTGTTGGCGATACTACAACAAGTGTGTGCAACAACAATAATACAACATTGTATTTTATTTGTTGCTTTCGTTGCTCGATCGGTCAAAAACACAAGCAATTTTTGACATTCCTCTCTCTTAGTAAAAAAAAATTCTTTTACTCACAGAATTTTTATAAATACTATGCCGCTTTGTGCACTGTATCAGGTGTATTGCCTTATCTCAACTTAAGATGTTTTGTCAAAATGTTACAGATCAAATTCAATAAGTCAAATAAGAAACATTCATAAAATGTTATAACCCATTAAGTATGAAATAATAAATTTCATAAAAATTTTACATTTTGCCACTCGGACGTATTAAACAATAATGGCTAAAAAATCAAAGCAAGTTAAACTCTCTTTTTGGTTTAAAATTCGTTTAAACCAACAAATCTATAAATCACCAAACATATAAACCATCTTTAAACGCTTAAAATTGGGCGTTTAAACTACCAATACAGACCAAATGAATTTGATAAGATTTATCATAGTGCTGCCTCATGTTATTTTTTTAACAACATATAATACATGGGACACTAATTTATAGTTGTTGAGTTTAAACTACATATAAATTCAAGTTAAGTTCAACTAAACCAGCGTTTAAACCATCAGTGATTTATAAGCCATAAGTATAGTGATTGTTTTATGACAATTTTTGCTTTAATATTGATATCCAGGGCCAAGGCGAATTCATTAAAAGTTATCTTAAAAGCCCTGATGTAATTTTTTTTTAGCTTTATAATTGTTGGAACTCAACATTTTGTTTATTATCTTTGTTTCTGTTTTATACATGTTGTAGTACCGAGGGTTTGCAATGTCAAATTAGATAAATTCAAGCCTTTTTAAATTCAAAATACTGACCTTTTCACAATTTCGATTTTATTATTTTATAAATTTATTTTCGATCAAATGGGAGTTTAAATGTAGAAATAAACGTTCCCAAAAAAATTTAATTTTTTTAATATTATATTTTTAATATGTTTTAAATAACGAATAACAGATATGAAACCTATAAAGCGTTATATTGATGTAACTTTCAAAAGAATTTAAAAATATTTTTTATAAGTCAGAAGTAAATCCGAAATATAATAACTTCTAAGGTTTTAAAATTTGTTGAAGACAATGTGTTGAATATCCTGATTTTCATTGCTAACGTGTATAGAATTTGAAGTCATAATATCTGTACCAAGGCGAATTCACTTTACAAGTGAAACAAGTTGCCAGAACTTGATCACCAGAAATGGCTAAATTTACGGGAAAATGGTTAAAACCCTTTTTAATGAAAAAAACACATGAACATTTAATAACAAAACTAAAATAATGCCTTTTAATCAGGGACCGTAACAGTTATGCATTTTTTCATAAAAGTCAGTTATTTTTTGATTTTTATTTTTTCGATTAATAATAACAGTTATTTCTTGATTTTTATTTTTTTGAACAACTTTAACAGTTATTTTTTGATTTTTTATTTTTCGAGCAAAAATAAAAGTTATTCTCTAAATAAATTTACGTGTTTTAATAATTAAGATGACTTTAATAATTATTTTAATGTGCATAAGGAATTGCAATGATAATTACACACTAAAATAAAAATTTTAAGTCAACTAAATTATTAAATCACGTACATTTATTTAGATAATAAATTTTATTTTTGCTCGAAAAAATAAAAATCAAAAAATGACTGTTATTTTTGTTCAAAAAAATAAAAATCAAAAAATAACTGTTATTTTTAATCGAAAAAATAAAAATCAAAGCATAACAGTTATTTTGGTTCAAAAAAATAAAAATCAAAAAATAACTCTTAAGTTTGATCGAAAATATAAAAATCAATATATTTTATCATTGACAAGTGCATGAGGAACAATATGGTATACTTGAATCAGTTTTTCGACATTTAATTCTATATGCTTTTTTTGTTTTAAAATTCCAATATAACTGCTATTTTCGGTCCCTGCTTTTAATATAATAAATATTTTTATATTTTTAAAAAATTAGATCGTTTATAAATTCGATGTAGTTATTATTGAGCTCATTGGATGTTTCTATCAGAAATTCTTGTGTCACATGTTCAAGTTTTACGTTCAAGTTTTTTACACACACTGCTGGTCAAATTTCACAAAAATTAAAAGCAGTGACGTACGCTGCCCGCAATTAAAGAGCAAGTTATTTTTAAGACGTCATCAAGAAAGCAACTAATAAAGACAAACGAAAAATTTGCTCATTAAAATTGCAATTAAACAAGGTGAAAAGTCATTAAAAAAATAACTAAACTAAGTGCCGGTTCACACACGTCAAGTTTGACTCGTTAAGTCTTGAGCTTTTAGGAGAGAAGGGAAAAGAGAAAGCCAACTCAAGACTTAAGTTGTGTGAACCGGCACTAATTTTTTAATGGCTAAACAAGGTAAAAATCGGCTCAATCTGACCACTAAGTCTGAGTTCATACGGCTCATGTCTTATTGAAAAGATTCTTCTTTTTTCTGCTTTGAACATGAATTGGCGTTCTCTTAATTCTTGTCATGTCGACGACATGTGCTTTTTTGATATTGAAAACAATAACAAAATTAAACAACGAATGAAAAAGCAAAACGTAAAGACAGTACATGCATCTGTGTACTCGTCCCTCTCGCTTATAAAGTAGCAATCATGTCAATAAGACAAGAGCCGTATGAACACAGACAATATGGCTAAATTTGGCAACACTACAATAAAACTATCAATCAGCTGTGAACTTCGTATTTTGTAGTATTGCCCAAGAGTGATAAAAATAAAGATAACGCCATCCCAAAAATAAAGTTGAAAGCTTCGGCGCATGTCGCACAAATGACGTCACGCGAACTGCAGTCCTATTGGTTTATTATTGCTAGCTGGCAAACCTTAGATAGTTGTTGTTTAATTGCAGTGCAGCCAGCTCTAATAAAATGCATGCTTTTCTCATAAGAAAATTTGTAAATCTTTGGTACTTTTATACTTGGTAGCTCTTGCTACACACAAACTTCGTCATCTAACGGGACATCATGTGCATGGTGTAATCTTGTATTCTATTATTCATGGTATTGCCACCACTAGATATATGAATTCGCCTTTATCATTACCTATCGTCGGCTTAATATGCAAACCTGCTAAATCCACTTTTTAGGTAAATTGAGATTTTGATGCCATGTCGTAGAGAAAGATACGCCTCGTCGATCAGCATGTAGTTTTTCTTTAAATTGTGTCTTGAAGTGGCTTAAGCCAACTATATTTTTGGTTTTTTTCTGAAGCTTCACATATGAAATATAAAAAGTTCTTTGTCTCTCCTGTTAAATTTACTGAAATGGAGTTAACAGATTTGCATATTAAGCCATATTCGAAAATGCAGTGCAGTTATAGAAAAAGTTTAACCGGATTTGACTTTACATTTTTTGTAATTTAAATTAAAAAACAAGATTTTTAAGAAATACTTAAACTATTGCAATTTCGGCTTTTAAAGAAATTAAAATTCGAAACATCGATTTTCCATTACCGGATCGGTGTCGTAAACGTAACTGCCCGTCTACAACTGACATGATTTGCTGTTATAATTTGATGTTATAAAATCGTTGTTAAAACATTTGCATAAACAACCGTGTTATAACATGAGAAAACTTCTAACATGATGAATCTATACTTAACACTAATATCATATACGTGTTAAAGTTAAGCATTTCATGTCAGTTGTAGACTGCATGTTAAGGAATAAATGCGATTAAAAAATAAAAATAACAAAGAGCCTACTTAACTACTGTACTACAATAAGACACTTAAGCCTAAAAATCGGCAAGTTGTATAACAAATGTATGTATTTATGTATGTGTACATTTATAGCCATTGCATATTTGACAGACTTACAATTTAATTTTACGAATTATTCAAAGAATATGTAAATATATGTTTAATAATTATTTATATTTTTTAAGAAAAACAAAAATCCTTAAATACCAAAATGCCTTAAATAAAATTAAATTACTTGTATTCTGTTTTAGCTAATTATAATTAAAAATAAAAATGAAACAGCAACAATCGCAAAGTCTTCCAATAAAAACTAAGAAAACAATAATGAATATTTTAAAAATTAATCAAAATAAACACCAAATCATACAGTTAATGTATGCTTTTAAAAACTTATATACATACCGTTGGCCTCATGTAGAAAGGCCCTAACTAACAAATTTACAACTTTATAGGAAGAGGTAAAAACATAATAGAAACTGTATGTATCGAAATATGAAACTGCTTGTAAAATTGTTATTTTTCACACTATTGCATTAAATTTTTGTAACGAGTTTTATTTTTGTGTGAAATGTATTGGAATCACTTAAAAAATATATTTCGAAAAATATTGAGTGAGGGCCATTCTATATGAGACCAACGATATATACAAACGAGTAGATATAGAATTCTAATCGATACTTATGAATTTAAGCAATTTTTACAAAAGATAATAAAACACACATTTTTAAAAGAAAAAAAAATACAAATTTCATAGTCAATTGTTAAATAAGTTGTACTTTATTTGTCGTTATTTTTTATACTTTACTTTAATAATCAAATTGCAACATTATTTACTTACATACATACAAAAACAAAAATAAGTTGTAATAGAGCGTAAATCCAAGTGTACTTAAGATATACATAACATAGATTTTTTATACATTTACATATGTATTAAAATATACTGTAACAACAACAAAATTATAAAATAATCCATATGATAAAAAGAAATAATACAATAAATTATAAACTAAAATTTCACAGATTCATATTAATTAATATAATTTACTTGTTTACAGTAATTAACATACTTTCATGCATGTACTGTACTGTACTGTACTGTACTGTACTGTACTGTACACATGTAAGTATGTATTTTAACATTGATGTGCATTAATGCATAAACAATACGTATAAATTACGAATATTTTTCATTTTATTCTAAATTAATCAAATAAATTATAATATAATTTTATATCTAACAACTAGTCACTAAAAAATCAACATTTGTTTATTTAATAAAAAAAAACCCTTTAAAAGTTAATTATATATTTCAAGATTAATTCGATTAAAAATTAATAAAAAAAAAACAAAACTATTTTTACAAATGATCCACTTATAAAAATATTGTTTCATTAAAAATTGTTTTATTAAAAAATGTATTTCGGGAATGTTCTAGATTTCAAAAAGAAGTGGACTTAAAATCGTTTACAGCCAAAAAAATACCAAGAACGCCACATGTCTAGATAAGTTAATTGAGACCTCCTGAACACGGAAAACGCTGTAATTTTATTTTCCCTAAGTACCGTTTTTTAGATAATCCAACAATGTGCCATTTATTTCGATCGGACTTTTCGGTTGGGCTCCACAAGGGTTTGAGTGGGACCATACACCGAAAAACACAAAAGTACCGTCATCTAAAAAACGGTACTCAGGAAAAAAAATTACAATTAACTTATCTAGGCAAGTGGCGTTCTTGGTACTTTTCAAATTAAAAATTTGTAAAGCAGTGTTATTTATTATCATATTCCAACAGTAATATAGGCTACATAGAATCTCCATATTTTTCCGTCCGTTGCAAAGTATCTTAATTCATTAAATGTCCTTCCAGTTTCGGTTAGAATGGTTTTGTTCCAGTTGTTTTTTGTTTGTTTGCTATGACGCGTGTCCCTTTTGGGTTCCATTGTAGTTTTTCGTGGCATATTTTATATAGATAAACTAATGGTCCATCCCAACTACCTCGCTCGGGATCTAATAAAGTTCGAAGGTCACCGGAGGCTGAAAAGATCCGACACTTTGAGCCTAGCAAGCTTTTTTGACACTTGAATGCAATTAATTAGCGGTTACATTGGTAATGGCTAACAAATACAAATAAGAAAAAGGATTAAGCTTTGAATACATTTTGAAATATTCGACAAGGAATTAAAAAAAAAATTAATAAAAAATATTTTGCCGAAGAGCCTACGGAGTATGTGTCCGACCTAGTTGTATTTTCGCATCTATTAGTGTATACTTGCAGTTGCCAAGTCTCTGATCCGCAAAGCAAAATGGTCCTGGCGCAGGAGAGTTCCAATTGTTTTTGCAGGCTGTAGAATGCTGTTCTGGATTATTGGATGCGCGTATCTACGTCATCAATTAATCCTCCGCTCGGGTTAATGGTGCTACATAGGTAGCAAAAGCTGCTGACGTTCTCAATAGGTTTGTTGTTGTGATGAATTCAAGGCGTTCGATTTGGCTTAACAGTCATGCATTATGTTTTTTCTACGTAGGCCAAATTTTGCAGCTGGCTCAGCTAGGTCGTTTACCAGTCGAAGACCAGCCTATTCGTGGTCTTCGAGGTTATTATAAAGTATGCCCGTACTTTGTCAAGCGTGGCTATGAAAAGAACTGGGGGGGCATCCCTATTTTACTCCGCTGGTGTTTTTTAAAGGCTGGCTGATTTGTCGTTGTGGAAAACAATCATGGCTGAATCGGTGTATTGGGCCTTTATAAGACTTATTATTTTGGAAGAGACGTGTTATTGAGAGCACCTCAGATCTAATTTCTAATTATGGCATCAAAAGCCTTTTCGAAATTAAACAAGTAAGAAAGTATAGTCGGTCAAGCCCGACCATATGATCCCCTACACCACAGTATTTAAAAACACATCATGCTTATGTTTGTGTCCATATAAATATGGATTTATCTATGTTTATAAACTTCATTAAAATTTGTGGTCCTCTTTTTGAAAAACTGCATAGCTTATGTGTCCGTATAGATATGGATCTATCTATGGTTTAAATTTCATTAAAATCGGTTTGAGAGCCAGAAATTTACCTTATCTCCCCTCGTGGTCCTATTTTTTAAAAAATGCATACCTTTAGTGTCCATATAGATATGGTTCTATCTATGTTTAAATTTCATTAAAATCGATTTGATATTTTCTGATAGGAAGAAATTTCCCCCTTTCTTTCCTCATGGTCCTATTTTCAATAGGATTGGTCCTTGTGCCAATAAGAACCTATTACCCAAATTTTATCAAATTATCTCCAAAATTGCGACCTGTACTTTGCGCACAAGGTTACATGGACAGCCAGCCAGCCTGCCAGCCGGACTTACATCGTGAGTTCGACCAATATTTTAAGGTGTTACACACATCAGCACAAATGCATAATACCCTCTCCACTATTGTGGTGTGGATACAAAAATGTTAGGAATAATGCTGTATTGAACTCGTTTCACTGTTCTATTATTAGGCGCAGGCTATATATTTGTTCGACACAGGAGCGGTTGGGTCTAAATCCGGCTTGTTCTTTACGAAGGCGTTTGTCTTAGGGTTCGAAGATACGATCCAGTATAAATTCATTTAAGATTTTAAAGCGATGCCTCTCCAGTTGATTGTTGGAGATTTTTACTATCGCTTCATTCTGTGGGGATCGTCTCTGTATTGCAGATTATCCTGAACAGTAGATGAAGTATTTCAGCGATGAAACATTCCGCTGGCGAATCGTTCATGCCTGTGGCTTTGCCTTTTTAAATTGGCTGGTTGCGGCTTTTATCTTGCTCATCGTACTTAATAGGTTAGCATCGGGGGCATTTGCGTTGTTTTGTGGTACAATATTTATCTCGCATATGTGAATGATTGTAGACATCAGTGAGGTGGTTGCCCTTTATTGGCATATTCGGATTGTGCTTTTTGAAGAAAGTTTTACATTCTCTGCTGTTTGCTGCTGCCTTGGCTTCAGCAGCCGTTGGATTCAGAAAACTTCGTTTGTCATTTCTAGCTTGTCTTTTCACTGAATTAACGAGGTTTGCAGTTTACATTCCGTTGACTTTACTTCATTCTTCCATGAGATCCCAAAATTCTTGAGATAACCACTCTTTATTTAAAGACTTTCGAGTGAAATTTACTACTTCGGCTGCGGACTCGATTAGAGCATTCTTAACTTTTCTCCGTTCTTCATATATGTTTGTTCAAGTTTGACGTATATGTTGGGGACTTGTATTAGAAGCAGGGTTGATGTTGTAAGCTAGGCGTTTGGGCCTCATGAGCATGGATAGGCGTTTGTGTCTCTGAAGCATGATTTTTAATTTTGCTATCAAGAAAAAATAATATGAAGCAATGGAAGTAAGAACCTCCGATTGCAAGGTCATATTCCGCGCATATTTCTAAAAATAGTTCACCGATTGTCTTCCTTTTACCGGGATTGTGACTTTCCATGATGTGTTCAAAGTCGACATGGTTGTTTCCGATACGCGCATTAGATCGCCTATTAAAATAAGTATATCTTTGTTGTAAATTTTGTGCAAAATGCGATAAAAATCATCATAAAAATGTTTCCTCATTTGGAGCTCTGAGACTTCAATTGGGGCATAGATTTATACGATCACAATTTGCCAATACTGCTTTTCAGTTGGGCCGTTACATTGTTGACCAAGAAATTACGGAGTCGCGCAGTTTCCTATTAATGAAAATACCTAAACCATGTGTGTGAGTTCTCCTTCGTTGCGACCGAAGTACAGTAGACGGTCCCCTTGAGAACTGCTGCCATTCCAATGCATTTTACTTAATCCAAATATTGTGATATTTAGTCTACTACATTCTGCTGTTAGTTGTGCAATTTTACTGTTTGAGATAGAGAGTTTACACTCCGAATCTTATCCGCGGACGTGCAAGGTGGTTCACCATCAAAAAGATCCATCCGTTTTGAGCTTAGTAGTCAAGTGTGTTTCAGCATCATTCATCAGATTGGCCTAATGGTGCCTAGTTTGGTGGTAGAACGGTTACCGCGCCTATTTTGGTAACGCTCATTGAGAAGGTTGCCTCCTAGCTTCCGTTATATTGCCTTACCATTTTCTCTTAGATGTTGAAAGGATATACCGCTTTTATTCGGACCTTATTTCCTCATTTGTGGAAACGGGGATCGCCACGAGAAGCCTGAGGTAAATGTACTTAAGTACATTAAAGAACATGGGTTTTAAATTCGCGCTGAAACTATCAAGAGTTATGTGACATATAAACATTTTTTCATTTATACAACTTAAAATTAACCTACCGGAAAGGATAAACTTGCCTTTAATTTATTGTTCACTTCAACAATGAACAATCATGCCTTAAGTCAACGCCAAATTGTAACAATGGCCCTTAGAGTGCTATATTCGCCCATGGCGAATTTTTGGTACCTTCATGCGTAGGCTCTATGTGGGATATACATATAGGTATATACAAATTATAAAAATTATAAACAAAATAATTTTCAGAAGGGCAATTTACATTGGACCCATGGTAAATTAAAAATCACAAAATTTTGTAGAGCGATTTCTGGTATTAAAAACTCTAAATTAGACCAAATTTCAATACTGTGGTGAAATTTGTTTTAGAATTCTAAACGATTCAAAGGGCTTTTTAGAAGACTGACTTTGACCCAAATATGCCAAATTGCATGGTGGTATTTCATATAAAGCTTAATTTGACCAAATTGTAACCCAATATCTATATTTGCTACGGGTTAATGCATATTAAAATGATTTCCCAGAGTGGGCTTTATATGGGGACTATGGTAACTTATCTTAACAAAATTTGACTCTGATTTCTAGTCTAATAAAACTATGATAGACCAAATTTGTCATATATAAAAATAAATATATTTTAATTGGGCTTAAAAGGAAACAAACACCTTTGTCCAATAAAATAAAAAAGCAAGCCCGACCGGGAGGTGCAACGCCCACTTCTACAATCCCGCCCATATTTTAAGAGAAGTTGTGTACTCATAACCCGGCTATGTGTACCAAATTTGGAAAATTTTTCTCTTACCGCCCACTTGTATAATCCCGCCCACATGTTGGGGGATGCAGAGATGTTTGTACTAGTCTTGGGCTTAATCGTTCATTTAGGTGACCGGTCATTAACGTTCAATTCAAAACAGTGACTGAGTTCGTTAATTTCGTTCAGTCGTTCATTTCAGTTCACCTGGTCTTTTGGGCCAGTTGATCTTTTGGGTCAGTTGATCTTTTGTGTCAGTCGGTCTTTTGTGGCTTTCGTTTATTCATTCACAATTGATTGAATACGGCAATGTGTTAAAAGAAACAAGTATAGCATACTTGTGAGATGTTACACTCAAAATATTATGCAAGTAAATTCAAAAGAATATTGAGTTTGAAAACCTGAAAATTTAATTAGAAAACGGATCGTTTCATTTAAAATAAAGGAATTTTACGGCTATTTTTTAATGTTAAACGGAGACATTCTTTAAAAATTAATAAATTTTTCTATTCTTTTAAATAAAAATATACAAACTACAAAAAATTCAAAGGTTTTTTCAGTTAATTTTAACTCAATTTAAATTACATACTAAGACAGGTAAAACAGTATACATGTCATTATTACCTACCAAATCAGCGAAAAATTTTTGTATTTTTATTTATGTGCACATGTACCTATGTAAGTATGTAAATAATAAAATAATTAAAAATAACTTTGCAGTTAAGTATTTCAGTTTTTTTTTATGCATACAAAATAACTGAACATATTTATTTTTGGAACAACATGTAAAAATAGTTAAAGAATTAGTTTAATTATAAAGTAACAAAATTTTCATTAAGTTCTAACTTTACGGAAAATGATTTTAGTAAATTACATTCAGTTACCGTAAAACTTTTTGAGTGTACCCAAGAATAGAAAACAATAAAGGTGGAAGTACATAACACGCGTTAGTTCGTCGACAAGTGTCGTGCGTTTAAAAACTTTAGCGCGTCAAAAATTGCAAGTTACACAACACGCGTTACAAAAGCCATTCCTGTCAGCTGTTTTTTATTTGTTTACTTATTTGTGCATTAAAAAAGGGTTCGAAAGTATATCAAGATTTTGTTATTTTATTGAATTTATTCTTTTTATATAAATATTGTATGTTTTAATAATTAGTATTGTGGTTATTTTGTTGAACTATTTATGGTTTTTAATCCAAATTTTTAATATTTTTAATTAGGCTTAAGTTCATGAAATTTAATTTTTATTAAATTATTTTTGTGAAGAAAGGGATTTTACAACATGAAAATCAATTAAAATTGTTATTGATAATCTTTCATTCTTGACGTGGCTCGGGCTCGAACCCTGGCCGGCAGGTTACCATGACATGTTTCGATCGCTCTATGTGTACATTTGTCCTTCAAGTTGTGCTGAAAAAGGTCAACAGAAAAGAGAAAGACAAAGTGAAAAAAACAAAAAATGTACTTGGACTTCAAGAAAAATTCTTGACGAAAGTACGAAAAAACAGAAGTAAAAGAAAAAACATGTAAAATCAATTAAAATGGATAATCATTCAGGAAAGCAAATTTCGATCTACCAAATGTTAAAATACAATTTGGTTTAAGGATTGATGTTTGACTAGTGACGTCAGCAGTCGTCGATGGCTGCGAGTGTAAGACGGCAAATCCATCTGAGGAGATCGAGTGGTTGCGATCGAAACATGTCATGGTAACCTGCCGGCCAGGGTTCGAGCCCGAGCCACGTCAAGAATGAAAGATTATCAATAACAATTTTAATTGATTTTCATGTTGTAAAATTCCTTTCTTCACAAAAATAATTTAATAAAAATTAAATTTCATGAACTTAAGCCTAATTAAAAATATTAAAAATTTGGATTAAAAACCATAAATAGTTCAACAAAATAACCACAATACTAATTATTGTTAAAGCTAAGGCACGAGCTCTATGTGTACATTTGTCCTTCAAGTTGTGCTGAAAAAGGTCAACAGAAAAGAGAAAGACAAAGTGAAAAAACAAAAAATGTACTTGGACTTCAAGAAAAATTCTTGACGAAAGTACGAAAAAACAGAAGTAAAAGAAAAAACATGTAAAATCAATTAAAATGGATAATCATTCAGGAAAGCAAATTTCGATCTACCAAATGTTAAAATACAATTTGGTTTAAGGATTGATGTTTGACTAGTGACGTCAGCAGTCGTCGATGGCTGCGAGTGTAAGACGGCAAATCCATCTGAGGAGATCGAGTGGTTGCGATCGAAACATGTCATGGTAACCTGCCGGCCAGGGTTCGAGCCCGAGCCACGTCAAGAATGAAAGATTATCAATAACAATTTTAATTGATTTTCATGTTGTAAAATTCCTTTCTTCACAAAAATAATTTAATAAAAATTAAATTTCATGAACTTAAGCCTAATTAAAAATATTAAAAATTTGGATTAAAAACCATAAATAGTTCAACAAAATAACCACAATACTAATTATTGTTAAAGCTAAGGCACGAGCTCTATGTGTACATTTGTCCTTCAAGTTGTGCTGAAAAAGGTCAACAGAAAAGAGAAAGACAAAGTGAAAAAACAAAAAATGTACTTGGACTTCAAGAAAAATTCTTGACGAAAGTACGAAAACACAGAAGTAAAAGAAAAAACATGTAAAATCAATTAAAATGGATAATCATTCAGGAAAGCAAATTTCGATCTACCAAATGTTAAAATACAATTTGGTTTAAGGATTGATGTTTGACTAGTGACGTCAGCAGTCGTCGATGGCTGCGAGTGTAAGACGGCAAATCCATCTGAGGAGATCGAGTGGTTGCGATCGAAACATGTCATGGTAACCTGCCGGCCAGGGTTCGAGCCCGAGCCACGTCAAGAATGAAAGATTATCAATAACAATTTTAATTGATTTTCATGTTGTAAAATTCCTTTCTTCACAAAAATAATTTAATAAAAATTAAATTTCATGAACTTAAGCCTAATTAAAAATATTAAAATATTGTATGTTTTTTTAACCTCTTCAATAAGTTTTTCTTTCATGATTCACAAATTTGTTAAATTATTCTTTTTATTGTCAGCTGATTACTTGTCAAAAATACACAACGCGTTAAAAAGTTCAAAGTTAACCAACTTTCTGGCGCAAACGCGTCAAAATATTTTGCATGTAGCTTGTTCTATGAAAACACACTAGTTTAACTTTTTTTGACAGAAGACGACAGAGCGCGCGCGCACTAACGCGTGTTATGTACTTCTACCTTAAACGCAAACCAAATTCGCAGTTGTTTTTTCGTTTACCAAACAACTGATTGAAAAGAAACAATGCTATTAAAATCTTAAATGGGCCAAGATAGCGTCGACGAAATAACGTCGAATTTGGGAATTTAAAACCCGGGAAAGCAAAATACCCAAATTATGGTGTTTTTCAGAATAAGAACAAAAAGTAAGCGCCGAATTTAGGAATTTATGGGGATTTCCAAAATAAAAAAAAAGTTAGTGTCGAATTTAGGTATTTAAAAAGGGGAAGTAAAAATAACTAATATTTTTAATAATAATACAAAAAATAGTTAACACAAATTAAAAAATGCACATTTAGGAACAAAATAAGTGATGCCTGCAAAAAATCGTTCGGTTAGTTCCCGAGATATTTGGGTGCATCCAAAATGGTCAGTAAAAAGCCTTGCTGATTTATCCCATGGAACACAGGCTTTTGCACGGTATAAACTGTATGTATTTTTAGGGTATTCATTCGGTTAATCGTCAATCGGTTAACCGATTAATAACTACCCGATTAACTGATCGGTTAATTTCAAAATGGCTTTTTTCGATTAACGATTAAACCGATTAATTTCAGTCGATTAACCGATTAACCGATGTGATAAAATTTTCAATATTTTGTAGTATTATAACATATTTTTTTGTGATTTTAATTATTTGTTTCTTCTCATATACAAAATGTATGTATGTGTTTAGAAAATATTTTTTCCATAAAAACAAAAAAGGTGTTCAGTGATCTTTATTTTCCAGCGACTGGTGACTTAAATTACAATGTTTTTTTTATCTTTATCAGCGATCAACAGGAATGTAGCAAAAAATGGGTTAAATTTTTGGTTACCAACACGTTTGTTTCTGTTTTATGTATGTGTTTAGTTATTTCCCTGTAGGAAGTCAAACACATTTATAACTAACTTCAAACTGGTTTTTTTATAACCACATCTAGTTGATTAAGTGACTTTTTTCCTTGTCGACGACTCATTATTTTAACATAGGCATGTCATAGGCAGTAGTCAATTGGCCATCTTTGCATGACTTTTTATTTTTCAACCTATTTGTAATTAATTAAAAGTATTGTCAGTTTATAATAAATTATTTAAATTTTAAATAACTTTTGTTAAAAAAATATATGTACATACGAACATGCATACATATGTAAGTATGTTTATATTTATATATTTTGTTATAGAAATAATTATTTATGAAAATTTTGCATTAAACTGCCCTTAATGATGATTTATAATAGTCCTGAAATAAATACGCCACATAATTGCTAGTACATAAACAGATTTGTATTGATTCATTTTTTAATTATTTTAAAATGTTTGTATATATTTTTTTCATTTGACTTCATGGCATGCTTGTTTTACTTATTTTGATTTTATTTGTGTTTTACGTGTGCCTTTTTTGGTTGATATCTGCATGAGATTTAAACCAATTTGTAGTCATTTAAAAAAAAGTTAATTTATAGTTAGTGTTTTTTTGCAACTGACTATTTTATTTACTACAGGGTTGTTTCTTCTTATATCTTCTCATATCAGTCTTTTAACAGAATTAACCGAAACAATTAGAAGTGTTAAAAATTTAAAAAAAAAAACTCTAATGGCATAATGGAGTATTTTATATGTTGAAAGAAATCCTGGAAAAGGACTGAGAAATTAGATATTCATCTACGATAAGTGAAAGAATTTTTTCCAAGTCAAGTTTTGGCAAAAAAAAAAACTTTTCTAAACGATTATTTGAAAAGATCTCCTATAACTAATGAAATTATGTCAGTTTATTTTTTTATAAATACATACATATTTGGAGGATATACAAGATAGTCATAAAGTCTTATGGCTTTAAATAATTACAAGAAATATATATCGTTGGCTTAATATGCAAACCGGCTAAACTCACTTTTTATGTTAATTGAGATTTTTATGCCGTTTGGTAGAGAAAGGTACGCCTAGTCGACCAGCATGTGGTTTTTATTCTATTTAAGTCTTGAAGAGTGTCAAAACTAAATTTATTTTTAATTTTCTATCAAGCTACAAATAGGAAAATTAAGAAGTTTTTCGTCTCTCCTGTTAAATGTGCTGAAAGTGACTTAGCAGGATATTAAGCCGACGATATGACTGTTGTGGGCTACCGCTTATAATTTAGATTTCTACTGTACAGTTATGAAGAATCAATGAACACAGCATTAAAATTTTTATTTTGTTTGGCACACAACAATATTTATTTTAAACATGATTTAGCCAAATAGTATGTAAGATTTGGAAGAAATTTTAAAAATGAAAGATGACCCGTAAAAATGGGCTATTTTTCATACAATATTTAAAAAACGAAAAATCGCTTAATAATAACGAAAAATAGCCCCAAAATTTTGGGTCACTTTTCATATGAATTCAGGCCCAATTTTACATGGAATGTTTTTGGGCGATTTTTCATTTTTTTTTTTAGTATTTAGTATTTATTTATTTATTTGATGTTCCGTACACGAGACTTAGAGTCTCATATTGCAGTACAGAACTGAGCTTTTGTAAAATTGCAGGTTTTGTTATTAAAAACTTAAAAACTAATAACATAAAAATATTACATATTTATTATCAATTTAAAATATCTTCAAATTGGAAACAAAAAACATAAAAACATAAACAAAAAAAATTAAATTAAACTAAGTATAAAATCATATAATAATTAATTTAACATAACCAAGTAAAAAAAGGAAAAACAAAAATACAGTTTCTTCATTTGAATAAGCAAATAATGTTATTTTTGAACTGAAGTGCATTACTTATAACTTGAGAGTCATATGGAAGTTTATTCCAGAGACGAGTAGCGTATAAAAAGAAAGAATTGCCATTCGGATATCAAACTATGATGTCTAAAGAGTATCAATCTTCTTCCCCTATTGGATCTTGAAAAATTCAATCGATCATATAAATGCTGTGGTTGTTTAGTGTAAATAATCTTATGTAGGAATAGTAATATTCTAGTTTTAATAAGACTATCAAAACTTATGCCATACAAATTTATCGAAAACGCTGAAACCCTATCAAATCGTTTCAAACCATAAACATATCGGGCGATATTATTAAAAACGACGTTAAGTGTGTGTCACAACTAGCAAAAATTTCACACCCATATATGAAGGTAGGTATTAAATAGGTTTTAGCAAGAAGTATTCTAATATTTATTGGCGTGCAGTGCTGTGTTTGCCAGAGTGTTCTCAACATGGAAAAAGTCCGACCACAAGCATAATTAATATGGTCAGACCACGTGAGAGTGTTGTTGAAATATACTCCAAGATTCTTCACGGAGTCTACTATTTCAATTTGTTGATCATTAAGAGTTATGACAGGTACAAAATTGATGACTGTTAATCGCTTCCTAATTACTAGGCATTTTGATTTCCTTGGGTTTATACTAAGACCATTTGCCGAGGCCCATATAAAAATTCTGTGCAGTTCACGATTTAGATTTTTTACGCATAAATCAATTGAATTTACTTTACAACTAACATGAAGTTGGACATCATCCGCATACATTCTAGATTTACATAGCTCAAGTGTATCCGGGAGATCATTTGAATAGACTGAGAACAGAAGAGGTCCAAGAATCGACCCTTGGGGTACACCCCGACTTACCGGGAGGGAGCTTGATTTAGCATTAGATGACTCAACATATTGAGATCTACCCCCAAGATACGTTGAGATTAAATGCGTAGCTGTTCGAGAAAAATTAAACATTTTTCTTAATTTAAAGCATAAAATGCTATGATCGACTGTATCGAACGCTTTTGAATGATCCAAAAGTACCAAAAAAGTAATATTATTGCTTTCAATCTCATTTCTAATTTCCTCAGCAACATCTACCAAAGCAGTTGTGCAACTATGGCCTTTACGAAAGTTGGATTACCGCTTAGTTAACAAATTATTATTGTCCAAAAATTTACTTATTTGTGTATGAATAAGCCTTTCAAAAACTTTAGAAAGGTATGGTAGAATCGCGATTGGGCGGTATTCAGATTTCGTTTTAGGTATCGGAATTATCCTAGCATTTTTCCATTTTGTAGGATATAAGTAAGAATGTTGTTGAAAATTAATGTAATAAAAGGAAGTAAACTGGGAAGAAGGATTTTTATGAATCTTGGATGAATACCATCATCGCCAACAGCGTTGGACTTAATAGACAAACAACTATTAAGTACATCACATTGATCCACAGTTTTAAATACAAATTCGTCACTTTCATGAACAACATTATAGTCATTGTAGTAGTTACAGTCTGCCTCCTGTGCAGTAACTTTACCAATACCAATTTCGCGAATAGTTTGTCATGTTCTTTTAGAACCTAAGGCGGAAGTGAATTTGGCAGAAAAAAAATCGGATTTAGCTTTTTTAAATATCCTGTTCGTTACTCTTCTGGCAATACGATATTCTTCATAAAGTTCATCAGTTTTGAAACGTTTCCATCGTGAAAAAGACAGATCCCTATAATGTATAGCTCGTTTAATATCCGAAGAAAACCATGGTTTTCTCCGTTTACTAATAGTTTTGGTTCTTAGTGGAACAGATAGATTAAAAAGACTTTTAAGATTTAACTCAAAAAAGGAAAGTTGATCATCAACTGAAGCCATATTATGTAAACTATTCCAATTTATCTTGATGAATTAATATCCGAAGAAAACCATGGTTTTCTCCGTTTACTAATAGTTTTGGTTCTTAGTGGAACAGATAGATTAAAAAGACTTTTAAGGTTTTACTCAAAAAAGGAAAGTTGATCATCAACTGAAGCCATATTATGTAAACTATTCCAATTTATCTTGATGAATTCATTCTCAAGGATTTGTAGTTCAAATTTTTAAAGTCACGGTAAGTTATCAATTGCTCAGGTACCTGTAGTCTAAAATCATATGCCATGAATATAAGATCGTGCCTGGAAAAACAAGATGCAGAAAGTTGGTCATAAAGCAAAACATCCGACAGATTACTGACAAAAAACAGATCAAGTAACGAGTTATTTGTTGAAGTAAAATGCGTAGGCGTGCAAATATTTGGTGTAAAAAGCCCAAGAGATATCATATCATTGGAACGAGTACATTCATTTAAAAGGTGAGAATTAAAGTCACCTGCTATTATAATGTTATCATAGGAAGCGGTAAGTGTTTCAAGACTTCTCAAAAAACGTTGAGTACATATTCTACTATTTGGTCTATAAACGCTACCCACAAGTAACTTGCCTCCCTCACTGATCACTTCTACGAATAGATATTCAACCAAGTTAGCTTGAATGTTCCCATTTCCATCCTCACCATCAGCAACCTCATTAACCCCATCAATGCCGGAACAACATACAACATTAAACATTATACCCTTCCTAACGTACACTGCAACACCACCAGCATGTTTTTCTCTATCAACCCTACAAAGATTATAACCGCTCAGACATACAGATAAATCACTGATATCCTTGTGAAACCACGTTTCCGATACGCAAATGATGTCAAGTTCAGAATTTTCGAATAAGTATCTAAATTCATCTATTTTATTTACAAGGCTTTGTGCATTAATGTGACATATTTTAAAACCAACTCGTTGATTGCCTAAGATTCTTATCATATTAGCAGTACCGTCCCTAGAAATAGCTCCATTATTATTTCTCAAAATCATATAAAATAATTAAAGCAAAAATAATGCACCAAAAATGGCAAGAATTCAAAAAAAGAAAAAGTATAAAACTTAAAGAATTAACATTGTTAAAAATAAATAAATAAAGGAAAGTTAAATAATGATAGTAGAAAAGGAAAAATTCATGTTTAAACAGTAGCAGTTTGGGGATCATAAGAGTCAGACTGGAAGTTTTCGGAATAAGGAAATAACTCGTGTAAGCGATTTATCTCATCAATTAGCATAAGATTATCATTGGCATTTATTTTAATAATCCACGTAAAGTAAAAGCGCTGTATATATATTTATTTTTCCTTAAGTGGATTGCAGCACGCAAGATTCGAAAATTAGTTGCTGTTAAATTTTCGTTTGCGTAAAATTTGTTATTTGAATTTAGCCCGATATGTTTCAAGCAAAAATAAAAGTCTTAATTGGCCTTTCTGAAATTAGCTAGTGATTTAAGAAAAATGTTTTTGTCGTATGGCGACCACATTTTTACAATAATAACAGCATCTTTAGAGTTTGTTTTATTTTTATTATTTTGGTTTTGCAACCGATAAATAGATTTTATTGCCGGGCCATTTTTCTTTGGGCGATTTTTCCTACAGCCATTATGGCGATATGACTTGATAGCACACCTTGTGTATTAATTGAAAAATGCATATTAAATATTTATAAATTGTTTTTTTTTTTTTGTTTGCTCGTTTTAGTTCAAGAATTGTTATTGTTTTTTTTATTAATAAACTCCAAATAATAAACAATTAATGCGTTTTTATATATGGAAATTACTTAATTTATAAAAAAAAACATTATTAATCGGTTAACCGATCAAGAACAAAATTAACCGATTATTAATCGATTAAACCAAAACCTTGGTTAATTAATCGAGCGATTAACCGATTAAAGCAAAAGGCCGATTAAATGAATACCCTAATGTATTCTGAAAGTAAATCGTTTTCCGGACAAAATGAGCGATGCGTGCAAAAAATCGCATCGATTATTTTGTGCACCCAAATATCTCGGGAACTAACCGAACGATTTTTTGAACGCATCGCTTATTTTGTCCGGTAAACGATTTACTTTCGGAATGTATACAGTTTATAGCGAGCAAAAGCCTGTGTTCCATGGGATAAATCAGCCCTCCCATTTGATACTCATATTGTACTGAACATATGTTACAAAATGTCAGCTAAATCGGTTCGAGGTATCTGCTTTTAATTTAAGTTGCAAGATTTTACCCACAAACATACATTGCATGTTAAATAAAAGCTTTTAAAATTCATAAGTAGTTTCTTATAAACTAATTTTTTTTTATTCAACATTTTTTAATTTTTCGAATTTATTCTATGAGTTAAGTTTCAGTTATGTATTTTATAAAGCTTTTTTTGTAATAGTTTTATTCCTTCAATTTTTCAGAAATGACTTTATACACTACCAGACTATTATATTGTATTTTCTTTTTACATTTTACCTTAGCCTTCCTTTGCAAAGCAATGAGGTAAACTTTATGTATAGAAAAATTTACAATTATTAGACACCAGCAGAATGTAATGCATTTTCTGGCCCGCTACGGCCAGAAATAATTCCCAGTTTCTACAAATTTTTTTTTTATAATAACAGTCTTATGCCCGTTATTTCTACAAAAAAATCTAGCAATGCATAGAAGTCAATGGCGTAAAAGCTGTCATATTTTAAATGAAAACTGAAGCATAAAACATCTACGCTAAATAAATGTTGAAATGGGTAAAGATAACTGTTAGGTATGAACACGACCAGCTTTCTTTTTTAGAAATTACGGGCATTATTCATAAACGAATGATTAAGTAATATCTACATTAAAAATGGGGTTTCCATAATAATTTCGTGCTCTAAAACTTGACTAAGCTTTAATAAATAAAGCTGTCGACTATTGAATTTTGTTAATTATTTAAAGGTCTAATTTAAAAAACAAATGAAATAAATATGTATAAAATTTTCTGCTCAAATAAAAAATTTGCATTTGGCGGGTTTTATATTAAGAACAACTGGCAACGCTCATGTACATTGTAGAAAAATTGTGAATAGCAGCCAGGGTGGTCGGATTTATTTTGATCTTTTTTGCCAAATTGATTGTCCAAAATCGCCAAAGCCTTTTTTATAAATCCTAAAAAATAAATGTCTTCCTAGATGCTAAAATTTGCCAAAATGGGGAAAAGTCGCCTTGATATATATTTTGTTTAATTAAAGTAAAATGATTGGTAAACAGAAAAAAGGTACAATAGTCTAATTAAAGCAGCAAACGTTTTTTGTGGTTAGTATTAAATAAATATTGGATATATGTATATCTAAAACGCTATACACTTCACCGGCAAGGCAATTCTTACTGTTTTTTTTTTGTTTTTTTTTTTTTTGTTTTTTAAAACATTGTATTCGGTTCAGTTAATTCAACATATCATGTGAAGGTATTAATGTTCTATTTACATTCATATAATTTATAACTCGTAATAACGTTTCAAGAAGTTTATATTGCACTCTATTTTGAAAGCGAGTTTTAGTGGAGCAATTATTAAAAATAACTCTTTCAACACAGACATTAATAGCTGGAATAACATGCACATAAGGAGTTCTTTAAAATGATACGTACCGGACGAATCCTTATAGCTATAAACTTTTTTCAAAAACTAATTTAAATTAGATGGAATACCACTATTGAAATAGTCTTTCCAAATAACAAACGGTAAATTTGTATACGAGTCTCAAAACAAATTCAAGGCTTATACTATGCTCATACTTGGGCTCTTTAACTCTGCTTAACGTTTTTTTTTTTTTTCTTAAATACTTTATAAATTTGCACAATTTTATCATTAATATTGTTACGTTACTGCCTTTCAATAACGTTTTGGTTTATTTCCTTTATAATAAACCGTAAAATTAATAAAATTAGTAAAATCTAAATATTTCTCTATAACAATATCGTTAAATAATCAGCTTTTAATAACTTTTAAATTTTCGGTCACGGTGGACCTTTTGACGGAAATGCCCATATGTATATTTACAATAAGAAATTTTTGGCTTGGAGAATGGTGGAAAATGTTCTTGATTCAAGCCATTTTTTCTGGTTATTTAGTAAACAATTCTTTCCGTTTTTATTTAAAATTTAATTATAAATTATTATAATTTAACTGAATAATAATTAAAACAAAATAAAAATTTACCGTAAATCCGAATAAAATATTTCTCTTTAAACTCTTCCTTAGATTACAAACCATGTAAGAAAATTTTTAACGTTTGCACAACTTTGCAGTCTGATTGTTCATCTAAGTGAACAAATTTATTGGTAAATTTTTTTAAATTAAATTTTCGGTCACGGTGGACCTTTTGACGGAAATGCCCATATGTAAGTATATTTACAATAAGAAATTTTTGGCTTGGAGAATAGTGGAAAATTTTCTTGATTCAAGCCATTTTTTCTGGTTATTTAGTAAACAATTCTTTCCGTTTTTATTTAATATTAGGAATGGTAAATGGATTCTAAAATAGATTTTCGATTTTTCGATCGACTTTTTTATTTTGGTTTTTGAAATCGATTAATCGAACCTCAAAATCGATTTTAAAATTGATTTCAAAATCGTTTAAGATTAATTTGCAAACTTATTCCTTAAGGGGATACACCAGCATTTTTTCGATTGGAATCGAAATCGATTTACCATTCCCTAATTTGAAATTATATTACTTTTATTTTCCTGAAATATCAAAAAGGCTTTTTAAAAATGTTGACATTTTATAAACACTGCGATACGAAAGATAATGGTAGCACATCAAGCGATTGGTACTCTTCAATACATTTGCGCATGTGTCTTTCGCATCTTTTAATTTTTTTTCTTTTCGTTAATCATCACTTTATTTTATTTAAATTTTCTAATTTCAAATATTTTTACACACTTTGGCATTTCATTACTGTAAATCCGCGCCATCTTTAATTTTTATTGCCATTGTCGCATCATTTTCAGAATATTTCGCGAAAGTGATAAGAGAGTACCAAGTTGGCATTTAGCTTTCGCATCGAAATTGTTTTCGCATCGCAATAGAGAGAAGACCCCCTGGACTTCTAATAAATGATAAAAATGTGTACATACTAATTTGCATGAAAAAATGGTCGCCACTAATTAAGAAATAATTTTGAAAATAATCATTTGTAAAAGATCAAAATCGTTCTCAAGTTATGATAAAATGTATGTAGCATAAATGCCTTATTTCGGTCGAAAAATTAGTCAAGCCCTTAAAAAAACTAAACATGATAGAAAAAACTGAAAACTGATTTGAATTTAGCGCTGCAGTCTTTGTTATTTTTATTTAAACCATTTTTTTGACGTCCAGTGTAATTAATAAAGCTTGGTCCTAAAACATTTCATTAAAGGTAGAAGTACAAAACGCGTTAAAAACTATAGCGCTTAAAAATTTCAAGTTACACACGCGCGTTACAAAAGCCATTCCTGTACATTGAAAACGGATTCGAAAGTATATCAAGATATTTTTATTTTGTTGAATTTATTCTTTTTAAATAAAAATTTTATGTTTTTTAAGCTCTTCAATAAGTTGTTCTTTCATGATTCACAAATATGTTAAATTATTCGTTTTATTTAACAAGGGTTGTTTAAATGTGCTAAATTCCCAATTCATACAATTGATAACTAAAATTTATTGTTGATGGGTTACGCTATTCCTATGCGCATTTCACTGGTGGATTAGGCCAGATTATCAGGAAACTTCATCCAAAGATATTATACAAATAAAACTGTTAAGCGAATAAGAATTATAAACCCAAGATTTACTTGTAACAATATCGAAGCTTTAACAAAAACCACAATAAGCAATAAGATTTACCAATTTTAGATTCGATGAACTCTGAAGTATGCGATGACAAAAATATTCTACAATCAAATGCGATATGCAGTATTAAAATACAAGCGTTTGTTCACAAAAGTGAATTAATTATGAGGAAATCGAAAACGTAAAACGCAAGAATTCGGAACTTGTTTTTAAAACACTTTAAATATACCTATGTATGTAATTTTTATAACTTTTGTTATAAAACTCTCTTTATTAGAGAAATGTTTGTCATAAAATTCTTTTATTACAGAAATCTTATTAAAAAATTACGTTTTTGATTTCCAGCACACCCCTGTATAAGTTCATTTGTGAAAAATTTGGAGAAAAAGTACACAATACCGCAGTAGAATTAAATCTGTGCCTTATAGTACACAGACAGCATGCGATTAAAGCAGTGGAGTATAAGCGAATAATACTAATTCTTTTTGTATGCAAAACCAACAAATGTTTCACTAAAATACGACCACAGTGAATAATAAACCATTTTTTAAAACAGATCAGCTATGGATAGTTTTATTGATCGGGAGCCTCAATAATTACTGGGGGTCTACTCTCTATTGCGATGCGAAAACAATTTCGATGCGAAAGCTTAATGCCAACTTGGTACTCTCTATCACTTTCGCAACATTTTCTGAAAATGAAGCGATAGTGGCAATAAAAATTAAAGATGGCGCGGATTTACAGTAATGAAATCCCAAAGTGTGTTAAAAATATTTGAAATTGGAAAATTTAAATAAATTGAAGTGATGATTTACGAAAAGAAAAAAAAATTAAAAGATGCGAAAGGCACATGCGCAAACGTATTGAAGAGTACAAATCGCTAGATTTGCTACAATTTTCTTTCGCATCGCAATAGAGAGTAGCCCCCCTGGACCATATATGTACATAAGTCTGCATCTTTTATTTGCACAATATAAACCACATTTTTGTTGCAATTTGTGAATAGATTAGTTTTAAAAGATTTCATATGCTCCATTATGCACAATAAATTAATAGTGCACTTGTTTAAATATGATCGCACAAGGTAGTATGTAAGTACGTTCATTCAGCACAATACGATCATGTGTGCAAAGAATTTGTATGGATGTCTGCACAATGCTCTACAGCGATAGATGCCTAATTAAAACAATAATTAAATGTGCAACATGACCTCTGAATGCGGACGTGTCAAGCGGAACCGTTGCGCCAAAATGCAACCAAGGATGTGCAACTATTATCAACACGCAAGGTGTTGCCTGAAATAGTAGCAACAAACAGCTAACCCTCCAAAGTACTAAACAACAAAACCAACCAATCACTCACTGCAGTCACGACACCATAAAAGAAGCAAATATATTCGGATTAAAAACATTTTTGTAAAGATCATTTGCAGCAACAACTACAATACAGTTTTAGTAATCTTTACGTTTCACTTCCTGAATGAGCAATGAGGACAAATACACTACAGTATAACTTCTGTAACACATGCTACAAAAATATAGAATATAGTTGCGTTGAACACATTTTAACAATAAAAAACAAAATAGCTGCAATATTCAGTTTAAAAAATGGAAAATATAATTGTACAAGAAAAACTTAAATATTACATACAAATGCACGTTGGTAAGCGCATAAATAAATTAACTTTACTTTCCATTTGATTCTGCAGCGGCTGGTGGTAAGTCTTTAACGCCCGTTGATCCAAAACCTTTGTCTGACCTTTTAGTATCATCTAATTTATCAACTTGTTCCAGTTCTGGGTAAAAGATGCGTTCGCATATTAACTGAGCAATTCTATCTCCGCGTTTTATTTCAAAGTCTTCTTGGGAATGATTAAATAGAACAACTCCTAAATTACCGCGGTAATCTTCATCTATAACGCCAGCGCCAACATCGATAAAGTTTTTAACAGCCAGTCCTGAACGGGGAGCTACTCTGCCGTACGAACCATTGGGTACTTCAACTTGTAAGTCAGTCTTCGCAACAGCTTTACCACGTGCTGGTACAATAAGATCATATGCGCTGCGTAAATCATATCCAGCAGCACGTTCCGATCCTCTTACAGGCTCAAAAGCCTCCTCAGTAAGCTTCGCCCAACGCATTATACATTTGCCATCAACTTTCATTTTCTTAGCTGCTGGTTCTTCGTTTTCAATTAATTTCTCTACAGGTTGCATCTAACACGAAGAAGAGAAAATTATAAATATTTTTACACAAAGAAATCAGCACATTATATCCTTACATACAAGGCCTATCCAATAGGTCTGCTTACTACTACAACAATACAACAATACAAAAAACAACAGGCATTTTGTTTGTGTAAAATTCCTCGCCGCTGTCAAAATCTTACTACTACATAGGCAAAACAAAAGGAAAAATGTGTTTTGTGTGCATGTATGTGTGGCAAAAAACCAAAACAGTAAACAAAAATATACACGTATAAGGAAAATGTAAACAACTCTTGATATCGTTGAGGAAAAAACCAAATAAACATCTGGCTTCTTAAGCAGACCTATTGGATAGACCTTGCTTACATACAACGAAATATTTGCGGTTCTAAAGTGTCCTGTGGTAGGCTGTAAACAAAAAAATGTATTTGCGAAAATTTGGCGGTCAAAGCTTCTGGTTTTTATACCGTTGCCAACTGTTCTTACTACCCATCTCCACTATCCATCAACTTGGTAACCTGGCGTTTACATTTGCCAAAAAAAAATCAAAATTAAAAAAAAATGACATGATATGCTTAACATTAACACTAAAATGATGTTAGTGTTAAGTATAGACTCATCATGTTAACTGCCCGTCTACAACTGACATGATTTGCTGTTATAACTTGAAGTTATAAAAGCGTTGTTATAACATTTGCATTACATGCAGTCTACAACTGACATGAAATGCTTAACTTTACAACTGACATGAAATGCATAACATTAACACTAAAATGATATTAGTGAGAAGTGTATAGATAACAAAAACAGTTTTCGTAAATTTTTTTTTATGTTTTCATGTAAATGTTCACTCCTTCGCTCCTTCACAGCTAAAACATGAAGAGTGTGACCCAGCAATAACTTTAACTTGAATTTAGTTCATGCTAGATGGAGAGCGCAAGTTACTAAAATTAGCAAACATCAAGGCAAACAATTCATTTTGTTTGTGTAAAACCTTGGTGCCGGAATTTAAAATAATTTTTTCGCAGACAAAGCATCAATATTTTCTATATGTATTAAGGTGCTATCAGACGGGATGTATTTTACATATGTACTATCACTTTTCTTACCCATATGTAATTCCGTATGTATGTCAAAATTTCCATTTTACATACGATTCATAATTTTTGCTATCACACCTGCTTATGTTTTTCCTTATGACATAACCTATAAATGTAAACAAAAGCTGACTTTTGTTTACGTTTCAAAACAAACCAGCTGTTTTGTTTATGTTTGCCACAGGAAAATAGAGCGTGTTCTAATCGAAAAAGTTACATATGTATTTCCACATGTATTTTACACATGCAAAGTTTCATATGTATCACACGATGTGTACAACTTTAACAGACGGAAAATTTGACAGTACATATGTAAAATACATCCCGTCTGATAGCACCTTTACCAAGGCGAATTCATCCCAGGTAATCTCGGTACTACAACAAGTACAACTCGTACAAAAACCACAAGCAATTTGTTTTTGTAAAATCATTGTACAATGTCAAAAACAGAAATAAAACAAAACAGAAACAAAGATAATAAAAGAGAATAAACAAAATTTTGATATTCAACAGTGATTTTAGCTTTTAAGAACACCTGTAATAAATTCGCCTTGTGTATTACACAACGCAAAATGTGTGTTTAACATGCAGTCTACAACTGACATAAAATGCTTAACTTTAACACTAATATGATGTTAGTGTTAGGTATAGACTCATCATGTTAGAAGTTTTCTCATGTTATAACACGGTTGTTAATGCAAATGTTTTAACAACGCTTTTATAACATCAAGTTATAACATCAAATCATGTCAGTTGTAGACGGGCAGTTATGAAAAGTATTGCTGCCCACAGACGATGCTCACAAGTTGAAACATTTGTTAAAGGAGAAAATAAACACAAATGGCTTGGCAAACGCACACATTGTTTCCGTCTTGTGTTCGCCAATAAGCACCACAACAAGAAAAAGAATTTGCAGTAAAGCGTGGTTTAAACAACGAGCTGTTTTGTAGCAAACAATGCTGCTTAAAAATAAGAATTCATGACTAAAAATCAATTAAATCATTCTTCTCCAACGTCTTTGCTCTGCAAGGTTAGGTTTTTAATATTTCTACAAACATGCTTGAAATTACATTTTTTGAAGAAAAACATTTTCTAAAACGACTACGCAGTTTAGAAAAAAGATGCGCCTTAGGGGCATAATAAGCCACGCAAATGGCTTGGCAAACATCTCAAAATTTTACGTTTGTAGAAATATTTTGTATTGTTAATTGGGGTGTTTGCTGTTTGAAGCAATGTTTGTAGAAGTACTGAAGGATATAATAAACCACACAAAATGCTTGGCAAACACATACATTGTTTCCGCTTGGGGTTTGCCAATAAACAACACAAATATTCTCCGTACAAACATTAGTTTTCATTTTTGTTTCGTTTTCAATGAATGCAGATGCTAATAGTGCTGCGGCAATTTCTTTTTGCTTAAAACGGAGGAGAAATTATAAAATAAAGGCAAACAATTTAAACTAAAAAGTGATTTAAACAACGAGCTGTTTTGTGGCAAGCAATACTACTGAAAAAATTTAATGTAATATTAAAAATTAATATAATTAAATACATTTAGCATTAGACGCCACAAAAAGTTAGACAAATATCCAACATGTCTACCAAATATTAAAAATTTTTAATATTTCTTGAAACATTGCTTCAAATGTTTGTCCAAACAGCAAACACCCCAATTAACACAAAATGTTTGTGAATACGTAAAATTTTGACATGTTTGCCAAGCCATTTATGAGGTTTAATAAGCCCTTAAAACTTTTTATTGTAGGATAAAAATGTACATGTTTCTTTTACAATTCGGCGCGTATCCGAGAATATCCACCAATATAAATATAAATTTTATGAATGCGGAGGAGAAATATAATCTAGAGAAAAAGAATTTGAGTAAAGAGTAGTTTTAATCAATGTTTTTATCTTTTTCGGATGAAATGTTAACATTAAGCATTAGACACCACAAAAAGTTTGACAAATCTCAACATGTCTGCCAAAAATTAAAACTTTTTAATATTTCTACAAACATGATCCACATAAACAGCACAAAATATTTGTATATACGTAAAATTTTAAAATTTTTCCAAGCAATTTGTGTGGTTTATTTTGCCTTAACATAATAAACAGTTTTAGCCAGATATAAGTTCACATTTTTATGCTTACATGTGAAAATTCTAATATACCGGAAATTGCATGCATTATATTTTTTAAAAAAATTTGTAAATTTGTGTAAAATAAACAAAACAAAACAAATGCTAATTTATCTCCAAAAATGCTAAAATGGTCACGCTGATTGGGACAAACGAACAGCACAAAATCAAACTAACCTGGCGTTTACATTTGCCAGTACTGGCAAGACAGTAGCAATACATGCAAACCTTTTCACTAATACATGCACACTTTTCCAACTGTCTTGTCTACTGTCTAGCAAATTTTGCAGACAGTAAAATTGAACAGTGATTTGACATTTGCTAACAGTAATCTTAAGTTTTGTGAGCAAAAGAGAAAAAATCAAATTATATAAAAAAAAATTAACATATTTTGCTTTGATTTTTTTATGTTTTAGTTAAGTTTTATATTTGTTCACACAATAAAGTTATTTTAAGCTTTTTTTAAATTTGTTTATTTTATACAAAAAACGTTAAACTGAACTTGCGCTGCAACATTCACGTTTGACAAATTTTTAAAAGTGAACTGTCTTAACTACTGGCTGGACGCCTACGTCACGAAGACAGTTAGTAATGTTTTTGGCAACTAATATGTATTTTCTTACTGTCTTGCCAGTACTGTCAAATGTAAACGCTGTGTAAAACTGAATGCTTGAAGTGCCATCCAGCATGATGATTGCCAAACATCAAACACACGTACACGAGTTTGGCGTCGAGCATTTTGACCGTGTATAGACCCTTTAAAATATGAAAAAGATTGTATCAAGGTATATTTACACAAGGTAAACTCGTTGGCCCATATGTTTGTCAGCTGTTTACCCCATTTGGAACACGTTGGTTTCTTGTGTTTGTTTACATACTTATGGTTAGTGCGCGCCATTTTGAATTAAAAAAGTGTAAAATTGTGAAAAACATTTTATTTTTGTGAAATTTTAATTCTTGTGATTACTAAGCAAACAAAATACATTTAAATGCATTATTTTTTGCAATAGTACTTTATTTTTATGCTTGAGAATGCACAATATATTAAAAATTGTTTCAGCTTATTATTCTGAACTGCACGTGTTGTTTTTTTTTTCAATTTGTGTTTTTATTTTAAAGGCACATTGTTGCGTTTTTTTTGACACCATGGTTCCAAATACAAAAACAATTTGGCGTGTTGTTTTTGTCTTGTTGTACTTGTTGTAGCAACGAGTTTACCTTGTGTAAATATACCTTGGATTGTATGCTACCCACGGACGAGGCGACATCAGCTAAAGCTGCCCATACACGATTCAATTCAGTTGTCAACTGAGTCGGTTTTTCTCCAAATCTAAGCGGGTATGGCTTGGTCAATTGATTAGTTTGACGGTTGTCAAGTTGGTTGAAGAAAAATCAAAAGATTTTGATTTTTTCAAGTTGACTACTAATTCTTTTAATTCGATTGCACTGTGTGTGCTCGAGTCTATTGACTAGCTGTCAAAATTAATGTTTGTAGTTTTAATTTCAAAAGATTTTGCTATTCGTGCTTAATTCCCAGTTTTTATTATTGATAAAAACACTTGAAATTTATTGTTGATGGGATAAGCTATTCCTATGCGCATTTCACTGGTTGCTTAGGCCAGATCATCAGCAAACTTCATCCATAAAGATTTTAGAAAAACTAAAGATATTAAACCAAATAAAACTGTTAAACGTATAAGACTTATAGCAACAGTTCTACTTGTAATAATATCAAAGTTTAAACAAAACACATGTAGCAGTAGTAGCCGGTGATTTATGGAAAAAAAAAAAAACACACAAATGAAAACCATAAAGGCAGGTGTGGCCAGATTGTTGGCGGCGCTGGCATGCTGGCGTAAGTCCGGCTAGGGCTCGCCGTTTTGGGGTGGTTCTTGCCAACCAATCGATGCCAATTGCTACTATACAAAAAATCATGCCAGCCAATTAGATAAACGAAATTACACGTATTATACACAAAAAAAAAGGAACCCGAAATGAACTTGCACCAAACTATTGTACTAAAACATTTTGCACCGCGTACTCACCGTTTTCTGCACCTCTTACCTCTAGGAGTGGAATTGGCCGGTGTTACGCCAATCTTGTCCCTCCCACATAGAATCCATTCGGACTTCTCCGTGATGACCTGAAACAAATGAGATCATCCCAAAATTTCCCTCGTTCCCTCTATACCCTAGGTACCTTAACTCCCTGAAACAGAACCTCGACTTGGCAACGTTAATGGTCAACCCCGCCGAATCCAAACAATCAGATACCCGTTTAAGCAATTCCAAGTGAGTTCCAAAATCTGGCGACACTATCAGAAGGTCATCCAGATAGACAAAGACTCTATCGCGAAGTGCACTAGGGATCACTTTATCCATTAAACGGCAAAGTCTTTGGGCTGCATTACATAACCCAAACGGCATTACCGTAAAATGGTAAAGTGGTCGCCCAGGCACCGTGAATGCAGTCTTTTCTCTACTAGATACCTCTAAAGGTATCTGCCAGAATGCGTCTTTCAAATCCACGCTAGAAATAAAATACGTGTCTCCTAACCGGCTGAGCAAACCTTCAATATGCGGCAGAGGATAGGCGTCCTTGACCGTGAGGACATTTAGCTTACGAGCGTCCAAACACAACCGATTCTTCTCGCCCTTACGGACGAGAGTAACCGGGTGGCTCCAAGGACTCTCGCTTTGCTCAATGACCCCAAGGTCAAGCATCCTATCAAGCTCTGCGTACATTAACTTTTGCACAGCTGGCGAGACCGGGTAGTGCCTATCTTTCACCGGAGTTGCGTCGCGGGTATCTATTATATGGACTTCTAGAGAAGTCCGACCAAGACCGCGCTTCGTGTAACAGGGAAAACCTGCGACTATCCTGTCCAATGAAACTTGCTGCTCCGGTGTTAAAGCATGAGTTTTCACCCTATCATCTGCCCCCTCAGATTCCGTACATAGATTGATACCATTTGTAGTCAAACTACTGACATCAGAAATCAACTTAAATTTTCTCATAAAGTCTACCCCTAAGAAAAGTGGTCTATTTAACGTAGGGACTAAGTAGAAGGTAATGTCCTCACTAATTTTATTAAAAATTATTCGAATTTTGATACGGCCTACGATTTTATGTGGACTGCCATCAGCCGTTTTAACAAAAGAATAAAAATTGCTAAGCATTAACCCCGCCCTTTGGACGAATTCCATGCAACCTTTACCTAAGCACGTTACCGTGGCCCCACTGTCTAGCAATCCTTCTATCTCATTATCACCGATTTTAACTTTAACATAATACCTAGTATCATCCCCCTCATACAGTGTCGTTGCCATTATTTCCCTTCTTATCTTTTTCCTTATTTTATACCTTTCTCTAGCCTTTCTAATTCTTTCTGAGACCTGTCCAAAAATTCTAATTTTTGCCTGTCTATACTCCTCTATCCTCTGATGAAGAGGCTTTAATGGTCGAATCTTCGGCCCCTCCACCGGCACTTCACCCCTCTCGATGTTAACTAAAATTTTTATTGGCCCCTTCTGTTCGGCATTGTCAGGCAAATCGGCAGCTGAGTTTTTTAAGTTTGAGTTGAACGAGTCTCCCCAGCGTGAGACTGGTTCATCGGCAAGTTTCCCTGGCATTTCGGGCACTTAGGGGTGACGACATTGTCCCGTCCACATCTAAAGCAGAAAACCCTACGTGTTGGCGACGGACAATCCATAAAACTGTGGCCAACCTGCTTACAATTCCAACATGTAAAACGGCTACTAGCACTCAAAGCCTCAATTTCAGGGCTCCCCACAGGCGCTTCTTCTTCTTCAAAGGCCAATTCGTGCACTCGCTGTGTCGCAAAGGGACGTGTTGGGAACGCCTGTCTATGACCAGATAATAAATTTTCAGCCCTTTTTGCCTGCTGACAGAACTCATGCAGCCCATAGATCTTCAGGGAAAAAAGAAGTTGTGAGAGCGACGGTTTCAAGTTAGACCTCATAATTTCGATCAGGTCTCTCTCAGAATAAGGCGACCTTTGCTGATTCCTCAGTTTCAAGACGGCATTGTAAAAATCTTCGAAAGATTCTTGTGGAAATTGCCTGCGATCCATTATTTTCTTCTGTAACTGGAATTCGCTTTCGTAGCGCCTATACTGCGTTAAAAACTCTCGCTCTAGATCTTCCCAGGTCTGAATTGGTACCAATTTGCGCACGTTCCAGTACCAGTCTAAAGCTTGACCTTCTAACAGTAGATGAAAACTGCGCCGGATATCATTAAAGGAATAGTTATAATCTTGTCTTAAGACATCGACCCTAAAAATGAAATCTTCCGCGCTCATCGACTTGGCGGTACCGTCAAATTTAATGCCCCATTTCGACAAATCGACTTTACGCTGGGACAGATAACCATAATCCGGCGGCATACTTGGTACTTGAGACGCATAGACCCCACCAGCCGGTGCTTGGAGGTGAGTTGTAAAAATAGGTGCTGGCGGTGGAACGAAGTTGTGCTGTGGCACGCTAGCAGTATACGTTGGTGTTCGATAATAATTACACGGCGGTGGTACATTTTGTTGCGGTGAATTGTTTTGATGTTGAGGCTGGTGTACAGCATTTAAAAACGAACTTTGCTGTGTTCTAGGTGGTAGAGCACTACTGCAATGAGGCAATGAATTTAAACCTCCCACATTTTGTTGTGGCACAGTCACCGTAAATCCTGTAGGATTCACTTGACTGGCAGGAAAACGATTAATCGCTCGCGCCATCTCTTGTTGCCTTTGGGCCTCGAGCAATTGGATTTTTCTCGAAAACTCCTCCTGGATTTGTTGCACAGGGTCTCCCCCCATATTTAAATTACCTTCCGGCTGGGTGGTTTGAACAGCAGCCGTGTTCTGACGGAATTCTTGCTGCACATTCCTGGCAGTGAGGCTACTGTACTCTGGTGAAATGATTGTGCTATTGGCCATATGGGACTCATTGGACAAACTAGTGCAATCATGTGCCAACGACATAAATTGTTGCACAGCGGGAGTGACTGTTGTGCTGGTGGTGGTGACGGTTGTAGCCACGGCTGCTGTGAAAATCGGCCCTGCGGTAGAAACACTTGCTTCCGCAACAGATCGTGGTACGCCTTCCATACTCAGATTTGCTTCCAAATTTATATTTTCTGAAGCGGTACGATTTCGGCTTGAACGCGTTAAAACCATTAGCAAATAATTCTAACAATTCGAAACCTTTGCTTCCAAATGGTTAACAAAAGCTTTATAAGGGTAAAAAAAATAAGTTTGTTTTTTCCTTAAAATGATAAATAATTGATTTTGGTGGCTACGTTTGATTAAAAAAAAACAATTATAATGATAATAGCGGTTCACAAATAATTAAACCTTAAATGAAAAAAAAACGAATAATAAAATGTATGTTTTGGGTGTCAATAGGATTTTCAGGTGACGCAAAAGGAAACGAGGTAAATTAATAAACTCCAAAGGTAAGTTTAGACGTAAGCTAAAACATTTGGGTGCAAAAATAATAAAAACTTTTCTCGTTATTTTCAGGTTAATATAATATATAAACCTAATTTTTCTTGTACACGGGTGCAAAACAACAACTTGTATAAAAAAAAAATTATGATGAAAATAAAATGTGCTATGGATTAAAATTTTGGATGGAATCCCTAAATCCTGTTTCGACAGTAGCTATGAAATTTCGTAGCATCGCTAGTTACCTAAATGAAATTAAGACTACTTTGGAAACAGTCATCAACGATTACACCTATTTCTATACAAAACAAATTAACAAACCCAGATCTGCCATTGCAACACGAAAGAAGCTAAATTGCCAGATCCTTCGGGACCTACAGTCTAAGGTAAGTTAACTGTAAAGAAAACTATGGTTTTGAAATTTACACAGACTTTCCCTTCCCCCTAACCAGACTACATTGCCCTTTACCCAGTGTCACTACGCGTTGAGGACTCTTGGATTACTCAAACGGGACCTACACGAGCTGTAAGCAAGGAGTCTGCTACAGCAGAAGAGAAAACGATAATTAGTTCATTTCGGGCCCCACGTTGGGCGCCATTTTGTAGCAGTAGTAGCCGGTGATTTATGGAAAAAAAAAAACACACAAATGAAAACCATAAAGGCAGGTGTGGCCAGATTGTTGGCGGCGCTGGCATGCTGGCGTAAGTCCGGCTAGGGCTCGCCGTTTTGGGGTGGTTCTTGCCAACCAATCGATGCCAATTGCTACTATACAAAAAATCATGCCAGCCAATTAGATAAACGAAATTACACGTATTATACACAAAAAAAAAGGAACCCGAAATGAACTTGCACCAAACTATTGTACTAAAACATTTTGCACCGCGTACTCACCGTTTTCTGCACCTCTTACCTCTAGGAGTGGAATTGGCCGGTGTTACGCCAATCTTGTCCCTCCCACATAGAATCCATTCGGACTTCTCCGTGATGACCTGAAACAAATGAGATCATCCCAAAATTTCCCTCGTTCCCTCTATACATTCACCCTCCTATTGACATTCCCCTATGAGTTTATCTACTCATTATTTTAAATAAAAAGAACTCCATAATTTCACTTAAAAATTCATTACAAAAAAAATTGTTTAATGGCTTTATTGAAAAAAACTAAATTCTAATCATTATTTAACAATTAAAAAAAAATAAAAAGATAATAAATAGAATTATTTAAATTACACTTTAATTTGTTTAAACAAAAGAAAAAATTATATAAAACTTTAATTTCAAAAAAAAAAATTTGATTCAAAAAGAAAGAAAAAAAAAGAAAGGGTATTGAGATTTTAAAATTCTTTTCTTAACAAAACTATTTACAGCGGTTCCCTCCGGGCGATTGCGGATGACAGATACTGCCGTCCGTCCGTCACGTGTCCTACCTAGCTCCTGTTTTGGGTAGGTGTCTTTTGTTAAATCACCAAAAACTATATATATATATATGAATTTTAAAATTTTATATTTTCTAGGGTAAGGAAAACAGCTTTTACCCCTGGGCAGCTAACCCTACGAAGACTGACAGGCCTGAGCTCAACCCCTTTTGTGACGCGCACCTGGCAAAATCTCAACCAGGGACTGACTTTACGGGTAACTATATAACCCTGTTTTCCCTATGCCAAAAAAAACACATATATATATAAAATTTATATTTTGTACGTTACAGTTGTCCGTCGTATGGTCTAGGTCAAACAAATTGGCAGAATACCTGACCTTGGAACGGGTGGTGTTGTGCTGAAGAACGGCTGGTGGTCGTTCCCACGATGGATGTGGCAGCGAGGATGTGGTGGCTTTACTGAATGGCTTATCTTATTACAATTATTTATAATTTTTAAATTGTTCTTTCTTAGTATTTGGTTTAATATATATAATAAACTGTTTCTTTTTTTTCTTCTTTAATCTTTAGTTCTTTTTCTTAGTTTTTTTTTTTACTATTTAATTTTTAACTTTTAGCTTTTCAGCTTAACATAAATTTTGAAATACGTTTGCAACTTTTTATTTTAATTTTTAATTTCTGGTTTCAAGTTTTAAAGTTTTACAATAACATTTTAAATTTTAACTACGTACTTTTATTAAAATTTTTCAATAATCAAATTTATTCAAAATTTTGTTGTCTACTACTTGAAACTAATCACTTTTAATAAAAGAAATTTATTTCACACACTTGTATTGTTTTTTCTTTCCCTTTTTTTCTCTTTTAATTTCCACTTAAACCATTTATGCCACCACTTACCACATCTTTATTTATCCAGAGCGAAAGATCAAAGAGGCCGACATTTTACTCTTTGGCGGCCAAGAAACCTCGGTAGAGCAAAATGTCGGACTCCGCCACCTTTTTATTTGTATTTTCCAAACAGACCACTTTCAGCTATTCCCTATCTAATTGTTTGTTTGTTTGTTTACCTTTTTTTCAAATTCTTCCTCTTTATCTACAAATATTTGCCTCTCACTCCTCATTCCTATTTCTGTCCCTTTCCCCCACTTCCAACGCTTGCGTTACCAACAGATGCATTTCACTTAACCCTCTAAAGGGTACACAGGACACACATCAACAATAAACAGTGGGTTCATCTCATCTTACATTCCCCACTACAATTAGTTGAAATTCTCTCAACATTAATTGTAGTTGTAAGTAGGTTAAGAAAGTAGTTTTCTTCTGCAAAAATAAGTTATGTATTTAAAAAATTGTCTTTTATATCATTAAATTTTTAAATTAATTTGAAGTCTTTCAACTCAGTTGATGAAGTGTGTGGCCAAGCATCAATTCAGTTGAAAGACTCAGTTGACACTTAAATCGAAAAGTGTATGGGGCGCATAAACATGGGCATGTTTCACTTAAGGCCATGTCAGATAAAACTTCATCGCTTTGCGTGACGTTTCTAACTTTGACTGAAAAGCGTAACGCAAAAGGTGTATGTCACAATAAACACTCACGCATTGTGTGTTAAAAAAAAATAAACAAAAAAAAATTCTACTAGTAGATTGTCAAAGCACGCAAAAAGATGAGAGTTGCCTAACTTTTCGCTTCGCTTTGCGTTAAAAGTTCTTTATGTGACATGTTTCGTATAAGTATGTATATTTCATCTTAAATGTCAAAGCGAAACTCTGACGCAAAGCGAAGCAAAAGTTTTATCTGACATGGCCTTTAATGTTGCTACGCGTGTAATAATCCCTACAAGAAATGAATGAGCGAGTAGTCACATTTTTCATTTTGGTGTTAAGAAAATGATAGAAAGAAATGACCGAAATAAAGTTTTCGGTCACATTCGGTAATTTCTTTCTATCATTTTCTTAACACCAAAATGAAAAATGTGACTACTCGCTCATTCATTTCTTGTTGGGATGTTTTTGGTTGAAATTTTTTGTTACTCGTTGGTTTTTCAAATATCAAAATTTTTAATATTTAAAGCTTCCCTACAAGAAATGATTGAGCGAGTAGTCACATTTTTCATTTTGGTGTTAAGAAAATGATAGAAACAAATGACCGAATATGACCGAAAACTAAATTTCGGTCATTTCTTTCTATCATTTTCTTAACACCAAAATGGAAAATATGACCACTCGCTCATTCATTTCTTGTAGGGTTTGTTCACAAGGGGAGCAACAATTTCGTTTCTTATTAATTAAGAAACCGTTGGCAAATTTTGCCCACAACAATATTACTTATTTATTATTATTTTTTAAAACATTTTGTTAAAAATTTCATTCAAAACTAAATAAAAAAAATTATTATAAACGTAATTTTTTAATTTCAGACAAAATGCTGCTTAATTATAAGTAGACTCAACTTTAAAAAAAAAATTTAGTTACATTTTTGTTTGAAAAATTAAAGGAAAATATATGAAATACTTTGGGAAGAAATAAGAAAAAATGAAATTGTTGTCCCATTGTGAACAAAGCTTTATTGTTATATTTTTAATACACATAACAATAAAATAAATAAAAACAAATTTTATACTTGGTGCGTTTTTTTTAAATGGCGCGTTTTCTGCGTTTTGAAATTTCAAAGTTGACAGCTCTGATTGTGTGTATCGTTGTAAGCATGGTGGAATAAACAGGTGGCAGCACAACGCCAGATGACGATTTTTTGCTCTTGCATTGTTTCCCTGCAGATAACGAGACTAGTCCATACATGCATGTAAAGAGTAGTCCATAAAGGAGTAGGAGTACTCCAAAACTACTCCAAATATATGGGTAGAAGGTGGTCCATTTAACATTACGATGTCCTAGGAGGGGACCATATAACCCACCGAAGTAGTCCCTAAACTACTCCAAGGAGTACTAAAGTGGGTTAGTTTTAAAAGTACTCCATGTTACTACAGTATGGAGTACACTTAAGGGGTAGTTTAAGCATTTTTCTTTTTCATTTTTTACTAAGTGCCTGTTCACACACGTCAAGTTTGACTCGTCAAGTCTTGAGTTTTTAGGAGAGAAGGGAAAAGAGAATGCCACTTCATTCCCGCTCTCTCCCAAAAACTCAAGACTTGACGAGTCAAACTTGACCTGTGTGAACCGGCACTAATCGCCTTTTATGGTGTGTCTGTAGTCTATTATTGCTATTATTAAATATATTTACTTTGTATTTTTAATTTGTTTACCTTTTTTCCACAAATTTCACAAACTTTCACTTATAAATGAACAATTAATAATGGACAACATCAGGGCTACCAATGTGTAATACTGTAAACTATAGAAAATTATACATCATGCAGTTGTTGGCAGCACTATGTGTTTATTTCTTATAACATGGTCCATACTACAGTACATTGGACCATGTTGTAAGTAGTCCATTTGAGCCACAATGGACCACGTAGTCCAATATTATCTGTAGGGTTGTCTAGGTTTATGTCAAAGGGCTGCCGCTTAAAAATAGTTTTATCCTTTGAAACCAGAGTTGCCAGTGAAATTTAGAGAAAATACATTTTAGTTGCCAAAAAAGATACACTTTTTCCCAAAAAGATACATATTGAAAAACCATTTTAAAATCTATATATAGCGTTTAACATTTATTAACATACCCTTTTATTTCATATTTAATGAATATTGTAAAGAAAATGATCAGGTAAGTTTTAGGTTTCGACTCGAATTGAAAATTAAAAATTGTTTCAATCCGCATAATTCATAAATTGGTGTTCTCAAATCCGCATGTTTTTGTGCATTCCAAGTTTTTTTTCGAAAAAACTTTAGTTGAACTAAAGATCGCTGATTTGCTAACCGCAGCTTTATAGCAAAGTATTATATTTATTAAAAAATCGTGAAAGCTTTTAAGACTCACAGGAAAAACCGCGTCTAGCGCGAATATGGCTAAAATTCGCGAAAAATTGTAAACTTTTAAACAAAACTAAAATTAATTTGAAATCGCTAAATGGGTAAAAAAAACAAAATGTCGGAAAGTAACAAAAAATAATTCCAAGAAAGCGAAAATGTTTATATTTCGCCATAAAATTCATTTTAAGTCCCTAAAACAATAAGGAAAATAGCAAAGTATACTTTTTATTAATAATCGTTTAAGCTGTAAAGAATAAGAAAACTTACAGGAACAAATCGGGTTTATCGCGAACATGGCTAAAATTCGCGAAACTTTGCAAAATTTAAAACAAATTAAAAAACTAGCTAAAGATCGCTTAATCGATTACAACTTGTCGGAAAATAACATAAAAAGTGTTAAAAAAATTTTGGGTTAGTTAGGGCCTTTTGCGATTTAGGTAACGAAAATACCTGGATACCATATAAATTCATTTTTATAATTATTTAAGTCATAAATATTAGGTATGTTTTACTAAGGCGATTATATCAAAAAGTTCATATAAATTTCCTGAAAATAAAAAAGATGTTCATATTTCTTCAGAACAACTTCGCACTTCTAGTAATCATCGATTTAGGTGGATCGTATGTTTAAACATCCTTTCTGCTTTCTTTCTTCATTATTAAAGCTGCTATTGTATTAGTATTGCGTCGGAAACGATGATCAGTATTCTAATATTTTATTTCTGTAAATTTTGCGTTCAGATACGAAAAATGTCAGGATTATACATGGTACTAGAATAGGCCTGCCATACGTCCTGGTTTTCCAGGACTGTCCTGGTTTTATACTACTTGTCCTGGTGTCCTGGTCCACTATTAAATTGTACTGGTTTTTTGTACAGGTCAAGACAAACAAATTAGTTTTTTGCTTTAGTTGTTAACAAAGGTTAAGATTTCTGTTATAACACTGCTAACATAAGGTAACTGTATAAGGAACTTTAATTAAATTCAGCTGTTATCTGGTGTAAAGCTGGTAAAAGCTTTCAATAATATGTATTAAATGATAGTCAATCCTCTTTCAAATTTTGTTTCAACTAGTGGCTGTAAAAAGTTATACCGTGTAAACAACTTTTATAAGTAATCGAAAACCGACAAATTGCTTTCTCTAAGGCAGCCCATACACGTTTCAATTCAATTGCCAACTGAGTCGGTCGTTGTCCAAATCAAAGCGTGTATTGCTTTTTCAATTGATCAGTTTGCCAGTTGTCGAGTTGGTTAAAGAAAAATCAAAAGAGTTTTATTTTTTCAAGATGAGTACTTAGTCTGCTCAATGGACAAAGGAAAGAAACTTGTTAAAGGCTGAAACACTGCAGAGTATTATTCAATGTTAGTTTGATTTTAATATGACATGCTACCTGTTTTATAACTATATCAAAGACCGAAATGAAGTTCTAGAAAAAGTGCAATCTTCTGAAATTTATTTTAGTTAAGAACATTTTAAGCTCAACTTTTTATTATTTTTCATAATTTTTATGTACATGAAGTACACGTTAATTTTTTTTTGTATATATTGTTAGATTTAAAAATAAAAACTGGATGGTTTTTAAATATCGCACCCTAAATACTAAACTGTAACAACTCAAAATTCTTAAATTTTCTTTCAGGAGACCCAAAAACAGTTTATGTAAAAATGGTGATAATATTAAAAAAAAAAAACAAGTTAGAGTGCTATATTCGGCTGTGCCGAATCTTTGATACCCTCCACCGACAGTGCGAATGTTTAAGGAGTAATATCTGTATGTTATTATTATTATAAACTGTGACGTTTGTTATTAATTATGGTTTAAGGCGACTAAACTGTTTTCCGGTAGTAGGGTTTATATGGGGCCTAGGGTAAATTATGGACCGATCATCACGAAATTTCATAGCGTCATTTCTAGTCCTTTAAAACTGTGACGTACCAATTTTTGTTGTGATAGCATTATTAAATATGGTTTTAGGTGTACTAAACTGTTTTCCGGGAGTAGGGTTTATATAGGGCCTTGGGTAAATTATGGACCGAACTTCACGAAATTTCACAGTGTTATTTCTAGTGCCAAAAAACTGTGATGTACCAAATTTTGTTACGGTAGCGTTATTTTTTACGGTTTTAGGCGTACTAAGCTGTTTTCCGGGAGTACTGTTTATATGGGGCTTAGGGTAAATTATGGATAGATCTTCACGAAATTGAACAGCGTGATTTCCCGTCCAATAAAACAAATTTTTGCAAAATCTGATCTCATTCGGTGCCTTGTTCCAGCATTTATGCTACTTTTTGTAACAAAATTATCAATTTTTTTTAGGTGGTGGTTCCATATTTTGATTCATAGCTCTGGTCCTACTGAACCGATTTTGCTGGATTTCAATCCCAAACTGCTTAGGATAACTACAAGCAATTTTGATCATTTCTTTTGAGTTGTTCGAAAGTGAGCGTGTTTTCAACAGACGGACAGACGGACATGGCTATGGGGTCTGAGATGAATAATAAAAAAGTTTCACACGGAATGACAAACTTAATATACCCTCTTCACAACTAATTGGGGTGGAGGGTATACAAATTAGTTCCCTTATTCAAAAGGTCTAATTTTAAGAAAGTTTTGCAATGCCTTATGAGAATTAATTTATAAAAAAAGTAATTTTTGAAAAATTTTGAGTTGTGACCCTTTAGTATTTAGGGTGCGATATACTACATACATATGTATAAAAAATAACTTTTCTCTTGGTATAATTTGTATCCATTTTTTCAAACATCTGGCAGCCCTATACTAGAAGTCATCAAAAGATACGAAAAATGTATCTTTCGTATCCTAATGGCAGCACTGTTTGAAACCGATCAAATTTTAAAAATATTTAAAAACAAAAAAATGCAAAAGAGCCTATCATAATTTTTAAAAAGCAAGCTATTGTGATTACAAAAACAATTTTTTCAGGATATTATCTTCAATTCATAATTTATTAATGATATTAACCGTAATTTTTTTTTATTAAATTTTTTTTCTCTCCTGAAGATTCTTTTAAAATGGTAATAGGCTCTATTGCATTTTATAATATTGTAAAACTCTACACGTTTGCATTTTAGAATGCTTAAAAAAGCGAGGTGCTATGCAACTGACGTTTTGGAACTCACTCATAGTCTGGGTTTACACTATGAAAGTTTTCTTTCAGAAAGTCTCAGTTTTTGGTGAGAGGGGAAGAGAATATGTCACTTTCCTCTCCCCTCTCTCTAAAAAACTTAAGGCTCAGTTAGCCGGGAGTAACAGTAACCTTACCGTAAAAAAGTAAGACCAATCTATTTCTTACAGATTGAGACGTAACATCTTACTGCTAACTGTAATCGTTCTAATTGATTTGCATACAAAAAAATGAAGCAGCTGATTTGTAACGTTACTGTTACTCCCGGCTAACTGAGCCTTTAGACTTTCGGAAAGAAAACGTTCATAGTGTGAACTCAGACATACTTTCTGCAAGTTCTGTGGTTCTTAACCATTGACTTTATAAAAACATGATACAAAATACGATATCAAAACATCCCACTGTTCTATAATTCTTACAATATCTCCCTTCAAAGAAGTCCATCTTGTATAAGAAACACCTAATATGTATCTAATGGGTTAGTACAGAACAGTATTCCTGAAATTCTTTTATTTATGCTATTCTTTTAGGACAATGCGAAAAACTGTAAACATTACCACAATCAGGGTTACCGTTGGAAATGTTCGAAAACGGTCACAAAAAGGGGATTTTCCAGAAAAAGGGGTAAAAAAAGGGTATTTCAATAAAAAAAGGGTCAAGTTTTTTATAAGCAGTATTTCCCATTTTAATGAACATAATAAGACCAAGTTTTTTATAAGCAAACAAAAAAATAATATATCAGGTAGGAAAAGCTCAAAAAACTTAATATTTTTTATGGAATGCTCTGTTTTAAACACCTGACAAAAAGTTTATTCTTTATCATTATAGCTAATTTTTTCATACTTTTTATGTAATTTTCCGATTTAGCGATGTCAAATAAATTTTAGTGTTTGTTTTTAATTTTGCTATCGTTCGCGGATTGTAACCATTTTCTCGATTAAAGCGATTTTTTCCTGTAAGTGTCAGATTTTTAAAAGCTATTACGATTTTTAATAAATATAAGACTTTGCTATCATACCGCTTTTACCAAATATTTGGGAATTTCCGCTAATTGAACAATTTTTACCTCTTGTTTTCATTCCTGTTAGGGCACTCTCAACACTGTCGATTCAAAAGGGGGCGAAAAGTTCAATACCTTTTGCCATTATTAAGGGCGAATTTTTTTGAATAAAATATGCTACTGTTTAAGAGAGCAAAACACCAAATTGCATTTTTTTAATAAAAGGTCAAATTTTTGTTTTAAAAAGAAACCACTGTAAAAATAACAAATATTTATATGAGTTATGTTTGCTTTTATTGAAATTGTACTTTATAATCAAAAATCAAGGAGAAGAAAGCATGGAATTGTAAGTTTATAAGTCTGTTCCATATCAAGCAATGCTTATTTCGAAAACATTTGTTTAGCACTTCTGTTCCGCAGTGTTGACAAAAAACAAAATGTGAGAGCTTTTTCCAAAAAAAGAGTCAAAAAGTGCCACAAAATAGGTGATAATGATACAAAAGTATAATTTAAAAAAAGGGTCATAAAAGGTATCAGCACCGTCGAAAAAGGGTCAAATTGATACTTTAGTATCACAACGGTAACGCTGACCACAATGAACCTCAATTTTTTAGCGCCCTTTGTTTAGGGCTGCCAGATGTTTGAACCTTTCAACCAAGACACATGGAAAAAATGGATAAAAAATTATACCAACAGAAAAGTTTTTTTTTAATACATATGTATGTAGTAAATCGCACCCTAAATACTAAATGGTCACAAATTTTTCAAAAATTACTTTTTTTCATAAAATAATTCTCATTTCACATCTCTAGCTACTTACAAAATTGAAAAAGGCATATCAAAACTATCTTCAAATTGGACTTTTTTAATAAGGGAACTATTTTTTTTTTTAATATTATCACCATTAGAAACTGGGAATTATTTCCTTCCGAAGGGTACTTTATATTATATTCAACATTTTTCATTTTTCGAATTTATTCTATGAGCTAAATTTCAGTTATGTATTTTATAAAGCTTTTTTGTAATAGTTCTATTCCTTCAATAACTGAAATTTAGCTCATAGAATAAATTCGAAAAATGAAAAATGTTGAATATTATCACCATTTTTACATAAACTGTTTTTTGGCTCTCCTGAAAATTTCAGAATTTTGAGTTGTCACCTTTTAGTATTTAGGGTGCGATATGTAAAAACCATCCAGTTTTTATTTTTAAATCCAATAATATATAGAAAAAAAATTAACGTGTACTTCATGTACATAAAAACGATGAAAAATAATAAAAAGTTGAGCTTAAAATGTTCCAAACTAAAATAATTTTCAGAAGATTGCACTTTTTCTAGAACTGCATTTCGGTCTTTGATATAGTTATAAAACAGGCAGCATGTCATATTAAAATCAAACTTACATTGAATAATACTCTCCAGTGTTTCAGTCTTTAACGAGTTTCTTTCCTTTGTCCATTGAGCAAACTAAGTACTCAACTTGAAAAGAATCTAACTCTTTTGATTTTTTTTCAACCAACTCGACAACTGGCAAACTGATCAATTGAAAAAGCAATACACGCTTTGATTTGGACAACGACCGACTCAGTTGGCAATTGAATTGAAACGTGTATGGGCTGCCTTAGAGAAAGCAATTTGTCGGTTTTCGATTACTTATAAAAGCTGTTTACACGGTATTACTTTTTACAGCCACTAGTTGAAACGAAATTTGAAAGAGGATTGACTATCATCTAATATTATTGAAAGCTTTTACCAGCTTTACACCAGATAACAGTTGAATTTAATTAAAGTTCTTTATACAATTACCTTATGTTATCAGTGTTATAACAGAAATATTAACCTTTGTTAACAAGTAAAGCAAAAAACTAATTTGTTTGTCTTGACCTGTACAAAAAACCAGGACAATTTAATAGTGGACCAGGACACCAGGACAAGTAGTCTACAACCAGGACAATCCTGGAAAACCAGGAGATGATTGAAGTGTTGCCAATAAAGTCAATTATATAAAAAAAAAAGAAAATTGAAAATCATGTCGCTTACGTTATTTTCGCGGTTAGGGCTCGATTTAATAAAAATGATTTTTTTCACCGAGTTTTTTTTAACTTTTTTTGCTATCTTATCTCGACTTAAGATGTTTTGTCAAAAATTAGTTATTTCAATTTAAGGAGACCTTATAAAATTAAAAATTCTTTTACTTATCGTAGATGTTGGAGAAATCGAAAGCAGCCCATAATACAGAATATCTTATTTCTTTCCTGGATTTTTCTAGACAAATAAAATCTTCCATTATGCCATTGTAGTCCTGTTGTTTCGGTTTGTTCAAAGATTGTTTGTGTTAATATCGAGAGTTTCTTCTGTTGTCAGGTCATCATCTGACTCATCCGGGTAAAGCTCTGCACCGAACATTTGGCATTTTTTTGTACTATATATTAAGAATGTATTGTAATAATGAAATATGTATATTGTATGAACAAATTGAAGCAATTGAGAGGGAATAATTGTTTTTGTTCCAAATTTTTGTAATAAAGTAAATGTTTTTTTAATAAAAATTATATTTAGTTATTAGCTTAAAATGAAAAAAACACATACCTTTTGTAAATGAGACGAAAAAAATAATTAAAAACACAAAAAATATGTTATAATACTACAAAAAGCTGAAAATTTTGTTACATCGGTTAATCGACTGAAATTAATCTGTTTAATCGTTAATAGAAAATAGCCAAATTGAAATTCACCGATCAGTTAATCGGGTAGTAATTAATCGATTAACCGATTAATGGTTAACCGAATGAATACCCTAATATGTAGTACATTTTGTCTAACCGACCGAAAATAAGGTTTGGCCTAAAATCCGACCAAATGAAAAATATCCGACCAAATTTGATCGGAAAAGATAAAGTTCGGCAAACCTGATCGATGTTGACTGTTTTTTCTTTCTCATTTTGTTGAGAGCAGGGCTGACTTCCAAAACGTACTAATACAAAGTTTGTATACAGTTTCACTACTGTATTTTAACGATGCACATGTACAAAGTACCGAATCAATGCAACTTTGTGTTCTGTTTATTTAAACGTTTTGAAATGTGATGCAATGCATAATATTAAAATAAATCTGTATTTTTTGCAAATTAAATGTCAAATACCACAAAGCATCAACTTTAAAAACGATGCTCCGATTGCTTTTTTGCTGCGTTACTAATACTTACCATTGACCAAGGTATATTTACACAAGGTAAACTCGTTGGCCCATATGTTTGTCAGCTGTTTACCCCATTTGGAACCCTAGTGTCAAAAGTTATTTATGTTGGTTCCGTTCAAGGTATATTTATAGCAGGTAGCCGCGAGATTACAACAAGTGTACAATAAAACAAACAACAGGGCTTTTTATTGTTGTTTCATGATACGAACTGTCAAACATAAAAGGGGTTAAAAAGAGACAAATGAAAAACAAACAAGACAAAATGTCAATAAACGAAAATAGATTCATTTTGTTTGTTGTCATTTGTTAAAAGAAAAATTTGTGATTTGTGTTAATTGTTTAAGAAAATATGTATTTTATTTAATATTTCTGTACCTATATGAATATCAAACATGAAAATATTATAGACGTTTTCCTCTTGACTCGGAACAATTGGAAAGTGCAAGTTTTCCCAAAAAATTCTCTTTCCCGCATGGTTCCGGCAAAGGAGTTTATGTATGCTTGCATGAAGTTTGCTGAAGATTTGGCTTTGGTAAGAAAAGCCGCCAACCTTTTACTTACTAGAAGTTTTAGTGGCTGTTAATCGGTGGTTTTTTTTATCCTAGTGTAGCCTTGCCTCAGCTATTACAAGTTATTATTGATACACAATAACTGGAGAAGGCTATTCCATTTTTGGATGAATTACCCAAACAACTTCAGCTATGTTTCATGTGGCACGCCAAGGCGCTGCAAAACAGCTGGGTATAAGAATTTGCTCTAAAATAGATCAATTCTTTTAACTTTCAGAAAATGAATGGCTGCTGGTGGAGCCCCCAGGCAAAGCTTCTGCTTATATAACCGATATAATTTCCTATTTATCCAGTACTTTCGAAAGTTTCTCTACAAAATTGCACTCCATAGCACAAAATGCTTGTAACAGGACTTGTGGTGAAACAAATTTCTACCGGGGCCTTGCAACAAATTAATTTGGATCTTTTACAATGTGAATTTTTTTTTGCCAAAGATCCTGTGCCTGGCACAAAGGAAGGATAGCTTTCAAAATACTATTTAACATGTCGACAATTACTCAATTTACTTACCATGGAAGAATGGGCCACCTTATTGCGCGATTATGGCACTAAAAAAGATCATTTGGTACATCCTCAATATATCATTTTTATATGTATTGGAAAAATTAAGAAGACTATGTTTTATGTTTTATTTTATTAAATTTTATTTGTTATTTTTAAATAATTAAATAAGAATTATTTATTGAATGATACAAACAGTAAAATATTTATAATTGAGTAAAAGTAGTATATGCCTTTGACATTTACTGTATATGTATATTTGAATTTTAAATTAATAATATTACGTACTATACGTTTTAATATGTATTGCGTTTTTTTTAATAAAAATTACATTTTCTTTTCGTTATGACTGCAATCGAATCAAATGACAAATTTCTGTTTCGGCTTTGTATTAAAGAGTTTTCTTGACACACTACTACAAATATAATTTAATGGTTTAAGTTTTAAGTTTTACTTACTAAAACACGGGGGAGTGTTTTGTAAAATATAATATGTTTTTAGATAGATATAAATTTTTGTTTTGTTTATTTTGTAATATACATAAGTGTTATTGTTTTCAATACAAAGAATAAAATAAAAAAAAAATTTTAAATAGCGAAAACAGAAATATTAACAGTTTTTTTTTTGTGTTTTTAGAAAAATAAAAGTTAGCAAAAACATTTAAAAAAATAAGATTATGGTTTATTGGATTGTTTTTGTAAGAAAAATCTTTTTCTTTTTATCTAAGACACATAAAAATAATGATGACGTTGTCAACTATTAGTTTCTTAATTTTTTGGAGCCTATTTATATGTAAATTTAAGACGAAACGCTTAGGAAACTAAGACATCAATTTGTCGTCAGACCAATTGTGTGTAGGCAGATTATGTAGCAATAGTAAAATACCCTAAATAAGAAGAAAAATGATAACAAAAAATTAAAAAATTATGTTGTGACCTACCTGAAAATCATTTTGTTGCATTAATTCATCCTTCCAATGCAACAGGAAAGCAGCACAAAAATATAACGAAATAAAGCAAAACCATCGGATTTGATTACTCACCTAAAATGTACTTACGAAGCCTATACTTAAAATCCCTTGGGGAAGGGTGGTCATTCAAACCGCCTTTGCTCCTTATAGCGCCAAAAAAGTTCTCTAAAATGTCTTGATTTAGGCGGTTGGTACATATGTAGGACATTTGGAACTTCTTTTTCACATACTCTGACAGCATTAGCAGTGCATTGTTGGATATCAAGATACCCTTCTGAAAATGCTCCAGAGACTTTTTTGTTGGGATTATTGGGGAACTCATAATAGCGTTCATGCGCGATAAAATTTCTTTTTGCTGCTCTGGCACCAGCCCAAATGGTTCCTTAGCGAAATACTTTATTAGTGTTATTAAATATAATAAAAAATCATTACTTACCTTGCCGGGATAAGCAAACGTACTTAGCGATGAGTTGTGGACATCAAACCAGTTATTAACCAGTTGCACAAAATCTGCAGTGACCACTGGATTGTGCAACTCTAACCCTATGGAAAAACAACGACGGATAGCGTTTGCAGTTGTATTCGAAAACAACTGTGCTGCCATTTTCACGTTTTGTCTGGCCGATCCTTTCACGGTTAAATGCTCATTTGTCAGCTTAAACGTTATTGACGCATCACTAGTGGAGGTATACCTCAGCAGTTCCGAAAACGTTTTTGACGTCAAGTGGTGTTTGTTAACCATCAACCCCGTGTCCAAAAAATGGTTTCTTATAAGCTTAAGCATGTGTGGTGCGTCAGCAAATGCGAATACCTTTTCTATTGGGTTGCAGGGGTTGGGAAACCATGGCCTGTCTGAAATAATAGACAGTTAGTGGAAATGTCGTACAGTAAATGTAATTCTTAACTAAAAATTTTAACATATGTATTTAGATATTAACTTATTATTAAATTTGGTTTGTATTTTTTAAATTTACATTTTTTTAACCTAAACTTAAAATCGAACTAAACCAATCTGACGCCGTATAAATATGTATTTATATATGTATGTAAATTAAATCTAGAAACCGCTCTTAAAACCGAACATTATTTTTTACCTTAAATTACTTTTTTTACTTAAAAACGACCTTTAAAGCCTGTTCATCGATTTTGAACGTTAACGTTCGCATAGAAAATTATATGTAAAACAAAAACAATATTCGAAAATTTGTTTTTGTTTTAAATGTAGTTTTCTATGCGAACGTTGACGTTCGAAATCGTTGAAAAGGCTGTTAATTTTTTTAACTTAAAATTATATTCTTTAAATTAAAATCGAACTTAAAAGCGATAATTCTCTTAGCGTAAAACCGAATTTTAATTTATTTACCAAATATACGTATAAAGGCACAAAATCTGATTTCCATTTGTGCATTTATATTGGAATGAAGTAGAAAACGCGATGACATTCTGTTAGAATCGTTGGTCCTTGCCATAAGCAAATGATAGAAGATATTAGTTCTGGTTAATATATTGTGATTAACATGAAAACTTACCTGGTGAAACCGACAATTCTTTCCATAACTTACGGTTTGTAGGGCCCATGTCGCATACTATTGCAACGACAGGGAACTCTACCTTGTGGAGCTCAGTTATAATTTTGTGTAATATTTCTGTTGTCATACTACAGTCATAATTAAAAAACACTGGCTGCTTCCACGACTTCCGAAGGCCCCGCGCCATAACCACTTGTACAAATTTGACCGGAGCTCTAACGACATCACCAGCAACGTCGTATTCAAAGGTTTCCATTACCTTCATCTTGTCAAAAGATAGCACGCAAAGTTTATCGTCAGGTTCCAAGTCGCTTAGTTGTTGCATAAAATCGATGGCAGTTGTCAAAATGCCTTCACTTAAATGAACTTTGGCGCACCAACGTTGTAACGTTGAGACATGAGGTAATGGAAACCCTTTTTTGTATAGATGATTATACGCCCTAGGGCCAGAAGCATGCAAACATATAGCGTTTGATATGTCAGGCCATTTCCAATTGACGAGGCCAGAAGGACACATCATTTTCCTGATCTGTCCCTCTGTAAAAATGGAACGCATCTTATTAATAGCAACGTTGGATTTATCCAGGCTGGTTTTGAGCTCTTTTATTTGGGTTTCTAAACATCTTAGTTTTTCTAAAAAAATACTGCGGTCCAACGAGTAGTCAAGAGCTACGGGGCTGAAATATAACAATATATAATAAATCATACATGTTAAGTAATGATTAGATAATGCTAATGATTGCTAATTAACCTTCTTTTGTGAAATTCTCTAATTCATCAAACAATTAGAAATAGTTCAACTAGTTTTACCGTTGGAATAAAAATTTCAATTATCTAATGGGAATTAGTTGAACTATTTCTAATTGTTTGATGAATTAGAGAATATAAACTAATTGCTTCAACTGCTAATTCTAATGGGAATTTAACATGTACATATGTAATAAATAGTATAAATAAAGCAATAATCTTACTCTGTTTGTGTTTCTTTTTCACAAGACTTGCTTTCCTTAACATCAACCGACGACTCGTCCACAAAGTTTAGCTCGTCTGCGAAAAAGCTTTCTTTAACTGCAACCGACGACTCGTCCACAAAGTTAAGCTCGTCTGCGAATAAGCTAGCCATTGGAACGACAGAAACCCTTTGTGTGGCACAGCAATTGACTGTATTAATATTTTGGCTGCTTTGACATTGCTGTTGCAATTCGTACAACTCTGCAGTTGCAGGCATTTGGTGCATAATAGGCATTCTAATATATGTACATTTTTATGTATGTATGTATACAGTTAATATTGTATTAAATATTGATAATATACATAATTCAGTTAAACTACAATTTAATATCAACTTACATTGGCACCGCATTTGGCAACAGCATATAGTTTCGGCCGGTGTGTATAAAACTTGATGCCGCAAAGTGTTCCATACAAATCAAAGCATCCCGAGAGAAATTGAGTCTGCAAATATTGCTCCACTTTACCCTGCGGTCACCTTGTGGGACAGAGAAAAAAGTTCCATTTCCAGTTTTTTGCTTTTTTTGGCATACACAACACTTTCTCATTTTTCTTTTATTAAACTAGTCTTTTTTCTAATTATTTAAATAAGTGTTTACAAAAAATTATAATAAATGTAAATCACTTTAATTTTATCACTATTATTAAATAAGTGTTTACCAAAAATGTTTATTTAAAATATGTAAATCACTTTAATTTTCTTTTTAATGTTATCACTTTTTCACTTTTATTAAAAAACTTGTTTGCTTTTTTAGCTAGAAATTTAGCACGTGTTGAACAAAACATAAACAACATTTGACAGTTTGTATCGCAAAACAAGCATATAAAAAATAAACAGCTGGCTTTCCGAGACTACCTGCTATAAATATACCTTGGTTCCGTTGGTTCCTTGTGTTTGTTTACATACTTATGGTTAGTGCGCGCCATTTTGAATTAAAAAAGTGTAAAATTGTGAAAAACATTTTATTTTTGTGAAATTTTAATTCTTGTGATTACTAAGCAAACAAAATACATTTAAATGCATTATTTTTTGCAATAATACTTTATTTTTATGCTTGAGAATGCACAATATATTAAAAATTGTTTCAGCTTATTATTCTGAACTGCACGTGTTGTTTTTTTTTTCAATTTGTGTTTTTATTTTAAAGGCACATTGTTGCGTTTTTTTTTGACACCATGGTTCCAAATACAAAAACAATTTGGCGTGTTGTTTTTGTCTTGTTGTACTTGTTGTAGCAACGAGTTTACCTTGTGTAAATATACCTTGCCATTGACGTTTTGGAAGGGTTTGCATTGTATATATATTGTACTGCGGCGTAATGAAACATTATGCTTTGTTCTTATACAAAGCATTTGACGTTTTGGAAGTCAGCCCAGTTGTTGTGTGTGGTGCTTTTGCAATTCGTGGAGAAAATATATGAAGAGAAAAATCGGAAAATAATTGAATAATAAAAATGTTCAAGATTTATGCACGAAAAGAATTATTTACTAAATCACCAGAAAATATGGCTTGAACATAGAAAATTTTGCACCTTTCTCGTCCAAGTCAAACATTTCTTATTTTAAACAAAAGTATGGGCTTGGTTTAAGCAAAAAATTATGGCTCAAAACGAACTAAAATTAACTTACCCTACAAGAATAGTGACGGTCATTTGACCTATCACATGACCGACATTGCTGATACAGATGTCGGTCATCGCGTAGAACAAAGTTTCTATCATTTTCTTAAGGCCAACGTGAAAAAAATGACCTGAACTTTTGTGTACGTGTGATTTTGCATCCTTCTTTAACCTATGAATTTTGTGGTAGATAAAACATATATCTGATCTGTTTACTCTTATACTCTTTACATATCAGTACTGATGTATAAACCGGACACAGCTGACTAGTCAGTACTGATGCATATACCGGTCCCAGCTGACTAGTCAGTACTGATGCATATATTCGTAACTACTGACGTATTTTTAGCTTAAATAAAACACGATTAATTTTATTAAATTCTCACACATATTTTTGTTTTTTATTTTAAATACAATTCAATATTTGTTCGTTTTACAAAATAAATTAAATAAAAAAATAATTATTTTTTGTCATTCCTAAGTATATGTTTACATCTATAGCATCAATGTTAACCAAAGGTTGGCTTTAGCAAAAACCAAGTGAAATATTTAAAGAATGGGAATATTGCAAAAAGGCTTAATAAAACAGGGACCGATACAGTTATTCCTCCTTTCATAAACGTCAGATGATAACAGTTTTTTTTTATTAAATATTAGACGTTGCTCGTAACCAATAGTTTTATTAAAAAGTTATTGGTTTTTGCAAAACATTTGGCTAGATCAAACACCATTTAACTGCTTTTAAATATCATTGTACAATTCTGCTACATATTGTATCCATTCGAAACGTTTACACCATTCACTGCAGGTGGAAGAATTAACACGGAAAAATGTTTTCGCCTCTAATCATAATATGACGATTATCCAACTGAACATCGGGATGAGCCTCTTCATTGAGAATACTTTCAGCACCGCCAGCAGGAGCCAAACCAATTAATTCCCGGTAATCTACATGCAATTCCTGTCCACCTGGTGCATAAAACAAATAAATGAGTTTCTACAATATTGTTCACGAAACGAAACTTACCGATTTGCCTTCTGGCACAGGTTTTAGTGTACCAAACATTGTAAAAATCCGTAATGTAAATAAAAAATTTAACCCTTTGCCTTGACGTCTTAAACGATGTGTCCATCCATAGATTTTAACGTTTCTGTTAATTTTCGACACATTCAAATATGCACCTGGCCAACTGGGATCTTCGGATATGAGTATTTTTGGCTTCATCCAAATTTTTAGGCTTTTCCGCATCTTCAGCTTCGCGTTTTTCTTTTTCGCATTTTTTTAACTTACTTACCCAAATCCTTTGGATTTTCTTTATTTATTTTAATAATTTAATAATTATTAAAATATTTTGCAGTATTTAATTTAAACAATTCACAAATTTTCACAAATATTAGCCAGTATGTATAACAAAAATTAAAAAAAAATTGGCATTTTTGTGGTGTTTTCAGTTGTTCTACTCTAACATATATGTTAGAGTTGCAAGTTGCAAGTGTGTTAGTAAAAATTTTTTTTTTTTAGTTTAGGTCATCCATTTCTTGTAGGGTAAATAGAGCTTAAAAAATTTAATTCTATAGTTACTTAAATCAAGTTTTGAATATTTCACCAATTCTATTTACATATCAATTCATATTTAAATACAACAGTTTTTCAATTAATTTTATTTTTATTTGACATAAAAAACCAATTTTAAACATAAATTGACAATTAAATAAATTGGTGAAATCGGCCTGAACTTTTTACATAAAAACGTGTAGCATTAGTAAGTTTAAGAAAACAAATTATAAAAATTAGTAACTTTTTATTGATTTTCGTAACATCCTTTATTCAAATAAAAATTAATCGAATTAAACTGAGCACTTGTTTCTTGATGCAAGAAATTCGATTCTATTTAAAAATCAAGAAACCAGACTTATTATATTAAATAAATGCCGCTTGATTTCAGAAATATCTTTCTTATTCCAAAAAAAAAAAAACAATGTACTTTTGTATTTCTAGTTTTAAAAATTTTTTGATCATATACCAAAAACTTGAATTTTTGATCATGTGAAAATGTTTCTTTATTTAAGAAAATTTTACTAAATACGAAGAAAATAAGTTAAAATCATGAAATTATTTTTGGATTTTCTTGTTTTAAGAAACCTAATTGATTACTTTAGAAAATGAACTTGTTTCCGTGTGGGACATAAAATGTGATAGGTATTAAAATTAATAAAAAATTTATAATTTAGCACGTTATAGAGAAATCTTATTATTTTTTTTTTTGTTTTGCAGTAGTATATTCGAAAAATACGCAATACTTTTATGCTTCAGTTTAGTTTCATCGTGTATATTTTAATTTATGTTGCACCTTCTGTGAGCAGCATTTTACATGAGAAACCAAAAAGGTAACATGAATTTTAACAAAAAGAATACTACACACGATGAAATATTAAGGGAAATATGCTCCTGTTTATGTTGCATCGTGTGTAGACAGTATTTCGGAACTATAAACATGGAACTGTCTGATTTTAGAAATATGAGCGTAAAATTCGTTCGTTGAATTTGCAAAACAAAATTTCAAAATTTGTTTTTGTTTTAAATGTAATGACGATTACTTTTCTGAGAAATATGTTGCATTAATGTAACATGTTCTACATTTTTGTGTTCGTTTGTACCAAAAATACAACTGTGGGAAAAAATTTCAAGTTCTTTTGTGAAAAAGTTAATGAAAAACATGCAAAACATGTTGCATATTTTACCCTTACTTTTATTTAAGTACACAGCTGACTAGTCAGTACTGATGCATATACCGGTCCCAGCTGACTAGTCAGTACTGATGCATATATTCGTAACTACTGACGTATTTTTAGCTTAAATAAAACACGATTAATTTTATTAAATTCTCACACATATTTTTGTTTTTTATTTTAAATACAATTCAATATTTGTTCGTTTTACAAAATAAATTAAATAAAAAAATAATTATTTTTTGTCATTCCTAAGTATATGTTTACATCTATAGCATCAATGTTAACCAAAGGTTGGCTTTAGCAAAAACCAAGTGAAATATTTAAAGAATGGGAATATTGCAAAAAGGCTTAATAAAACAGGGACCGATACAGTTATTCCTCCTTTCATAAACGTCAGATGATAACAGTTTTTTTTTATTAAATATTAGACGTTGCTCGTAACCAATAGTTTTATTAAAAAGTTATTGGTTTTTGCAAAACATTTGGCTAGATCAAACACCATTTAACTGCTTTTAAATATCATTGTACAATTCTGCTACATATTGTATCCATTCGAAACGTTTACACCATTCACTGCAGGTGGAAGAATTAACACGGAAAAATGTTTTCGCCTCTAATCATAATATGACGATTATCCAACTGAACATCGGGATGAGCCTCTTCATTGAGAATACTTTCAGCACCGCCAGCAGGAGCCAAACCAATTAATTCCCGGTAATCTACATGCAATTCCTGTCCACCTGGTGCATAAAACAAATAAATGAGTTTCTACAATATTGTTCACGAAACGAAACTTACCGATTTGCCTTCTGGCACAGGTTTTAGTGTACCAAACATTGTAAAAATCCGTAATGTAAATAAAAAATTTAACCCTTTGCCTTGACGTCTTAAACGATGTGTCCATCCATAGATTTTAACGTTTCTGTTAATTTTCGACACATTCAAATATGCACCTGGCCAACTGGGATCTTCGGATATGAGTATTTTTGGCTTCATCCAAATTTTTAGGCTTTTCCGCATCTTCAGCTTCGCGTTTTTCTTTTTCGCATTTTTTTAACTTACTTACCCAAATCCTTTGGATTTTCTTTATTTATTTTAATAATTTAATAATTATTAAAATATTTTGCAGTATTTAATTTAAACAATTCACAAATTTTCACAAATATTAGCCAGTATGTATAACAAAAATTAAAAAAAAATTGGCATTTTTGTGGTGTTTTCAGTTGTTCTACTCTAACATATATGTTAGAGTTGCAAGTTGCAAGTGTGTTAGTAAAAATTTTTTTTTTTTAGTTTAGGTCATCCATTTCTTGTAGGGTAAATAGAGCTTAAAAAATTTAATTCTATAGTTACTTAAATCAAGTTTTGAATATTTCACCAATTCTATTTACATATCAATTCATATTTAAATACAACAGTTTTTCAATTAATTTTATTTTTATTTGACATAAAAAACCAATTTTAAACATAAATTGACAATTAAATAAATTGGTGAAATCGGCCTGAACTTTTTACATAAAAACGTGTAGCATTAGTAAGTTTAAGAAAACAAATTATAAAAATTAGTAACTTTTTATTGATTTTCGTAACATCCTTTATTCAAATAAAAATTAATCGAATTAAACTGAGCACTTGTTTCTTGATGCAAGAAATTCGATTCTATTTAAAAATCAAGAAACCAGACTTATTATATTAAATAAATGCCGCTTGATTTCAGAAATATCTTTCTTATTCCAAAAAAAAAAAAACAATGTACTTTTGTATTTCTAGTTTTAAAAATTTTTTGATCATATACCAAAAACTTGAATTTTTGATCATGTGAAAATGTTTCTTTATTTAAGAAAATTTTACTAAATACGAAGAAAATAAGTTAAAATCATGAAATTATTTTTGGATTTTCTTGTTTTAAGAAACCTAATTGATTACTTTAGAAAATGAACTTGTTTCCGTGTGGGACATAAAATGTGATAGGTATTAAAATTAATAAAAAATTTATAATTTAGCACGTTATAGAGAAATCTTATTATTTTTTTTTTTGTTTTGCAGTAGTATATTCGAAAAATACGCAATACTTTTATGCTTCAGTTTAGTTTCATCGTGTATATTTTAATTTATGTTGCACCTTCTGTGAGCAGCATTTTACATGAGAAACCAAAAAGGTAACATGAATTTTAACAAAAAGAATACTACACACGATGAAATATTAAGGGAAATATGCTCCTGTTTATGTTGCATCGTGTGTAGACAGTATTTCGGAACTATAAACATGGAACTGTCTGATTTTAGAAATATGAGCGTAAAATTCGTTCGTTGAATTTGCAAAACAAAATTTCAAAATTTGTTTTTGTTTTAAATGTAATGACGATTACTTTTCTGAGAAATATGTTGCATTAATGTAACATGTTCTACATTTTTGTGTTCGTTTGTACCAAAAATACAACTGTGGGAAAAAATTTCAAGTTCTTTTGTGAAAAAGTTAATGAAAAACATGCAAAACATGTTGCATATTTTACCCTTACTTTTATTTAAGGTGTTCATACTGCCATGTTATACAACTTTGGTACTTACTACTTTGTTTGTAGAACCAATGTTTTATGGCGATTTTTTTTCTGAAAAAAATATGTTACAGTATATACATGTAACATTTTCTAATACTACCTATAACCACTGGAAGTGTTACTTGTGCAATTTCAATAGAACACAATTAGCTGCTTTTATTTACAACTATTACACTTTCATCATTAATGTACTTCATGAGCGATTTTTAAAGCTATTTGAGCGGTTTCTGCACGCAATTATGGCTTGGAAACAAATACTGACATCACTAATGGCTTAGAAAAATTTAAACGATTATAATATAAATATACTTTTTTTTGATTTTAATGTGTAAATATATTTATATTTTGTTTTAAAATAATTTTTTTACAAAATTATGAGCGGTATGAATTATGACAAACAAAATAAAACATTGGTTGTACAAACAAAGTAGTAAGTACCAAAGTTGTAAGACAGGGCAGTATGAACACCTTAAATAAAAGTAAAGGTAAAATATGCAACATGTTTTGCATGTTTTTTATCAGCATGTTCACAAAAGAACTTGAAAATTTTTAACACAGTTGTATTTTTTGTACAAACGAACACAAAAATGTAGAACATGTAACATTAATGCAACATTTTTCTCAGAAAAGAAATCGCCATTATTTTCTTTGTCATAATTCATACTGCTCATAATTTTGTAAGAAGATTGTTTGATAAAAGTGCAACAGTTGTAAATAAAATCAGCTAATTTTGTTCTATTGAAGCTGCACAACATGCAACACTTCGAGTGATTATAGGTAACATTAGAAAGTGTTACATGTATGTACTATAACATACTGTAAAATAAATCGCCATAAGTCTGGATTCATACTTTGAGAGTTTTCTTACAGAAAGTCATAGTTTATGGATGACATGGTAAAGAAATATAGGGTGTTCTCATTTTTATACCCTTCACCGAAGGTAAGAGGGTATATATAACTTTGTCATTCCGTTTGTATGTTCCACAATATTGATCCTACACCCTATAAAGTATATATATTCTGGGTCCTTATGAAAAGCGAAGTTCAAATCCGGTTGTCCGTCTGTCCGTGTGTATGTTGAAATGGGTTTTCCGAAAACCCCAGAAATGATGTGGACTAGGTTGATGTGTATTTATGTCACATATACTCCGTTTAAGTTTGCTATTGAAATTCAGCCAGATCGGTCCAAAAATGACGGAGATATGAGCAAAAAACCACGACTACCTCTAAATTTTTCCAAAAATCCCTTGTTGTTGTTGTATTTTTTTTATTTCTGTATATCTTGAGAACGGCAAGAGCCAAAGTTTCCAAATTAGGTACACACATTTAGGTTGCCAATACACACCATCCTACAAAATGTGGGCGGGATTGGAGAAGCGGGCGTGGTACCTCCCGTACAAAAAAAAATTAAAAATTTTATAAAAACCTAAATTTGAGGGCTGCCATAAGTCCTATGGATATGACTTACATATCAAAATATCAGAAATTTTTAGTAGAACATATTTTATAAAATACTCGGGAAAATCGGTTCAGATACAAAAAAGTTATGACCAAAATGTTTTAAATACCCACTTTCGGGAACCATAGATCTCCCCGAGTCCAAGCTTTTTAACTACAGTAAATGGTAAATTTCTTCTTCAACACGTCGGTATATAAATCTGTCAAATCGGTTAAAAAATGGCAGAGTTACAACCGAAATACTGAATCCCCAAAAATTACTCTTTTTATACCCTTCGCCGAAGGTAAAAGGGTATATATAACTTTGTCATTCCGTTTGTAATTTCTACAATATTGTTCCTACACCCTATAAAGTATATATATTCTGGGTCCTTATGAAAAGCGAAGTTCAAATCCGGTTGTCCGTCTTACCGTCTGTCCGTCTGTCTGTTGAAATGGGTTTTCCGAAGCCCCCAGATATGATGGGGGCTTCGTTGGGGTATCTTTCTGTGAGGTATTCTTATTATAATTTTGCTACTGAAATTCAGCCAGATCGGTCCACAAATGGCTGAGATATGAGCTAAAAACCACGACTACCTCTAATTGTTTTAAAAAATCCCTTGTTGTTGTTGTATTTTTATTACCTTTTGCTGTATATCTGGTGAACGGAAAAAGCCAAATTTTCCAAATAAGGTACACACAATTAGGTTGTCAATACACACCATCCTACAAAATGTGGGCGGGATTGGAGAAGTGGGCGTGGTACCTCCCGTACAAAAAATATCAAAAACTTCATAAAAACCTGAATTTGTGCACTGTTATATGACCGATGTTTACACCTTATATATCAAAAGACCGGAAATCCTTAGTAGAAAATATTTTCTGAAAATTTCGGAAAAATCGGTTCAGATGCAAAAAAGTTATGGCCAAAATACAATTTTTTTTATTAAAATACCCATTTTCGGGAATCATAGATCTTCCCGAGTCCAAACTTTACAACTCAAGTAAATGGTAAATTTCTTCCTTAACACGTCGGTATTTAAATCTTTCAAATCGGTTTAAAAATGGCTAAGTAATGATGAAAATACTGCAATCCCAAAAATGATTTTTTTTATACCCTTCACCGAAGGTAAAATGGTATACATATATAACTTTGTCATTCCGTTTGTAATTTCTACAATATTGTTCCTACACCCTATAAAGTATATATATTCTGGGTCCTTATGAAAAGCGAAGTTCAAATCCGGTTGTCCGTCTCCCCCCCTTCACATTTGTTTACATATACTAGCATAATGCTCAATATGATTTTCGTAATCATCCTTCTTTATTATTTCATCTATTTAACGAAACTATTTTAACAAATCGAAACTAGGAATTTTTGTGTTTTTTTGCTACTTAAAAACTCCCCAAAAAGATAAAAGAAATCAAGCACGCATACTTACATGCCACAAACTATTTTGATGAATATATTTCTATATTTCGGTTCACAACTGAGTAGTATGTTTAGAGGGGTTCCAAATATGATTTTCCATACAAAAGTTGGGTGCATGGTGTAAGTGTTGCCATGTTTTTATTATATTGGCCATTTTAGTGCTTTTTTTTTGAAAAATAAAAAAAAACGCTTAAAATATTTATAATAGGAATTTAAAAACCGGGAAACCAAAATACCAACAAAATGGGTATTTTGACGGGATTTTAGCGTCGACTTGAATATTAATTTAGGATTTTTAGTTGTTATATATATATGTATATATATATATATATATATAATAGGCAAATGGTTTGAAGGTTATCTATTTTGATTACGCTGCATCGGCTTTCTAGCTACTTTTTCCATACAAAAGTGAGAAGAATAGTGGCAGAATTGCCAAGTTTTTATTATTGCATTTTAGCGCTTTTTTTCAGTACTATTATTATGGAAAAATAAAAAAACGCTACAAATTTTTAAAAATACTGTTTAGATGCAAATACGAATATGAGTGTAAAAGGGAAATGACGTGTAAAGAAAGTTGTTTAGGAGGTGTGATATTTTTGTTAATTGTATAATTTCTTCGTGTACGTGTCAGTCTTGAAGATTTTAAAAATTTTGTGAGGGATGATAATTTTACTTGTGCATAAGAATTTGTGGGAAAAATTTTTTTTATTTATTTAGTAGCAGGTGTTAAATTTCTTCGTGAACGTGTCTTGAAGATTTTAAAATTTTGTGAGGGATGATAATTTTACTTGTGCGTTTTCGTATTAACGATAAAACTGATCGTTGAATAATTATTTTTAGTTTTTCAGTTATTGTGTGTGTGTTTAGAATAGTTAATGACTTTGTTGCATAGGTTTTCTAGTGACTTTTTGCTTTGAATGCCTCGGTAGGCTTGTGGGATCAACCACTTTTTTTTTATATCAACAGCCACCAGCTGCACATTAACTGTGTTTACATAATTAATCAGCATAAATATTCAGAATTATATTACAAAAAGTAGAAAGTAACTTCTTGGTTAATATTTTTCCTTATCGTACTCTACTCCTCCTTATTTATAACAACAACAACTTAGAATATACATGAATAGAGCTGACGCAGCTGTGACAAGTCAAACAGAAAACAAATCCAAAAAAACAAAATGTTTGGTTTTCTGAAATTCTTAAATTCTACTAAAATAAGCCCCGCCCCTTATTTATAAATTTTTTAACTAATGAAATATGACGGGACTGTACCAAAAATATGATTAATTGTGAAATTAAAACTGTTGATTGAGCATGCTTAATCATGTTTATAATTGTTAAATATCACAAATACATTAATAAGACTAACCTAACAATATCAAAACCAAACATGATTGAACTTGAATATTATTTTTGTCAAGCTAATAGGGCCTAAATTTCTTCAATGTAAATAAAATTCAATTTTTATTTCAATATTTTGTTTAAAAGTAAAATTTTTATCTATAATAAAGAGATATAAATATTAAATGAAATAGAAAAAATTTTGTTCTTGTACGTGTCTTGAAGATTTTAAATTTTGTGAGGGATGATAATTTTACTTGTGCGTATTCATATTGATGATTTACAAGTTGTTTATTTTAGTGGAAGGTGTGAAATTTCTTCGTGTACGTGTCTTGAAGATTTTAAAATTTTGTGAGGGATGATAATTTTACTTGTGCGTTTTCGTATTAAAGATAAAACTGATCGTAGAATAAGTATTTTTTTAGTTTTTTTTTCAGTTATTATGTATGTGTTTAGAATAGTTAATGACTTTGTTGCATAGGTTTTCTAGTGACTTTTTACATTGAATGCCTCGGTAGGCTTGTGGGATCAACCACTTTTTTTATATCAACAGCAACCGATATCACTTTTAATTACATTTAACAAATAGAAGGAGTTGTAATTTTTGGGTTTTGTTAATCTTAAATAGAATTATATATATATATTTTTTTTTTGCGCAGATTTAATTATCACAAGAGACTCTGGTCTGTTTCACTACAACGGACTAAAGGTCAAAGTAACTATTAATCGGTTAATTAAGTTAGCATATAATTTTTGTTGATAACACTTAATAAGCATTTTCTAAAAACATTTGCAGATAGTTTCACTATTACTCAATGTTTATAACCTTTTATTTATTTTTTTTCTAGTTTGATACTCTATAATATAAGTTTAATGAAGAATTTTTCTATGGTTTGATACTCTACAATGACAGTATAGTTAAGAATTTAGTTCAATCCATGGATACACTGCATACAGTTAATAATTATACATTATACATACAAATACAATAAAATTTCCATTTTATTAACCATAGTACATGGTTTATTAATTGTTTTGATAATATTTAGTAAAAGTTTATATATAGTATAAACTTGAAGTCGACTATACCAATAGAATATTAAATGTTACTGAAAAAAGGAAATCATATTACAAAATCAATTAAGATGATCTAAAAAAGAGTATTACATAGGAGTTTTGAATATTTAATAAGGAAATATCTATTATATCTGCTTATAATTATCAGTTAGGAATTTAAAGATAACAAATTTGTTTTATAATTAGTACAGCTTTACATGTTTTTTTTTTCTAGTTTATTAACCATACATTATCATACCATACCATTATAATCCATAGAATATAAAACAATTTAAAATAGTTAAATCCGCAAAAGAAAATCACAAACTTTATTTATTTATTTATGTAAAACCTTACTCCATTAATCATTTATTTATACTTTATATATACTAATACCATGAAATGAATAGTTCAATAACCATATTATATGGTTTATTTAATGTTTTGTATACCGTTTTGTAATTCCTATAATTTGTTTTCCTATTATTTCCCTTATATATTTAATATTTATACACTTCCATACATCCTTAAATATACATTCTATTTTAAGCATTTCTACTATACATATATAAAAATTTTTTTTCTTATACTAACATTCTATATTTAATCTTAGTATTATAATCTTACTCTTCATTTTAATCTTAGTCTTAGTGTTAATCTTAGTAGTAGTCTTTTGATCTTGGTTTTATAGTTTCGGATTTCAATCTTGTTTTTTTTTTTGTTTATAGACTTGCAACATTACTCTTGTATTACTCTTGCGTGCTGCTTTGTTTACGTTTTCTTAGACTGAATACATATATGGAAATTTAAAATTTCTTTACTTACATATAAAATATCTATCTACTGTTATACGAATGCGTTGAACTTAGTGTTTTCAATTGAAATATTAAACTTCGATTTTAAACAGACATATGCATCTTTTATTTTATATAGGAAATTAATACTCGGTACTAGCGACAACCTCGAAGCTTGCACCGACCCCAGTTTTCATAACGTGCAAGAATCGAGTTTCTACTATACTTCATTCTCATCAAACTAATCACACAAGGCGATTTTAAGAAAATCCATACTAATCCTTTCCATTTTATCAAATCTATCCATTATATTATTATTTTAATTTTAACAATTCTTATAAATTCAATTCAGTTCTCACACAATTTAATTCATTCTATATACAACCTTAACCAGTAACTCATATTTATATATACAGTTTTTTCAAACCACTTTTAAAAACATATTTTGATTTTTACTTGTCTACTATATTAAAAAATAATCTATTAACTTAAATGAAAATTTAGGTTTATATTAAGTAATTTGATTATACGCTGAGATACGCTGATGGTTTTTCTACCTTAAATTTATATATTGGATAGAAAGTTACATCTGAATGTAGTGTTTCGATAAGAATGTCTCTATATTACTTTAAATCAGGTTTCTTATAATACAACGTTTTTGAATGAAATATTAACAATCCTAATGTTAATTTCAATATAATTTCATTTAAATCATATATACATACATATAAATATTAATTTGTTAGAATCAAACCATCAATTAACATCATGATCTTATTAATGTCATATATTTTTTTTTTTTCATTATTTTTATTATTCGTTAAAAACTTTATATTCTTATATATAGGAGATGCATATGATTTGGGATTTCTCCTTCATTTTAAAATTGTTTGATTTTACAATTTTTATATTAGTTATTTCAGCCTCTTCATTATCATTATGATCATTATCATAATCATCATAATTAAGATCAGTAATATTCTTTGATCCTTAAAAACAACAATTCTATTATCTTATGTTTTTTTTTCTAGTTTGCTACTCTATAATATTAGTTTAATGAAGAGTTTTTCTATAGCACGAAATGAATAGTTTAATAACCATATTATATGATTTATTTAATGTTTTTGCATACAGTTTTGTAATTCCTATAATTTGTTTTCCTTTTATTTCCCCTTCTATACTTAATATTTATATACCTCCATACATCCTTAAATATACATTATGTTTTGAGCATTTCTTTACTATACATATATATAAATTTTTTCCTTTACTAACATTCATATATTTAATCTTAATCTTATGATCTTAGTCTTGATTTTAATTAATCTTAATCTTAGTGTTAATCTTGATAGTAGCCTTTTAGTCTTGGTTTTATAGTTTCGGATCTCAATCTTAGTTTTTATATAGACATCTCATTTACAAACCTATAACTTCAATCTAATCAAACCTATCACACAAGACGATTGTCTTCTGTTTTTCAAGAAAATCCATACTAATCCTTTCAATTTTATCAACTCTATCCATTATATTATTATTTTAATTTTAACAAATCTTATAAATTCTATTCAGTTCTCACATAATTTTATTCATTGTATATACAATCCTTAACCATTATCTCATATTTATAGATACAGTTTTTCAATACACTTTTAAAAACAAAGTTTGATTTTTACTTGTCTACTATATTAAAAAATAATCCATAAACTTAAATGAAAATTTAGGTTTATATTAAGTAATTTGATTAAACACTGAGATACGCTGATGGTTTTTCTACCTTAAATTTATATATTGAATAGAAAGTTACATCTGAATGTAGTGTTTCGGTAAGAATGTCTCTATATTACTTTAAATCAGGTTTCTTATAATACAGAGTTTTTAAATGAAATATTAACAATCCTAATGTTAATTTCAATATAATTTCATTTAAATCATATATACATACATATAAATATTAATTTGTTAGAATCAAACCATCAATTACCATCATGATCTTATTAATGTCATATATTTTTTTTTTCATTATTTTTATTATTCGTTAAAAACTTTATATTCTTATATGTAGGAGATACATATGATTTAGGATTTCTCCTTCATTTTAAACTTGTTTGATTTGAAAATTTTCATATTAGGTATTTCAACCTTTTCATTATTATTATACTCATCATAATCATCATAATTGAGATTAGTTATATTCTTTTCTCATTAAAACCAACAATTCTATTATCATAATCATCAAAATTGAGTTTAAATATATTTTGTTTTTATTTTTTCGTTGAAACCAACAAATCATAATCATTATTATCAAAATCAGGTTTATATATGTTTTTTGTTTTTTTTTTACTCAAGATACTTTAACATCATCATAACCAGAAATATTATTTTTACAAATATTGATATTGTGATTTTAATTAAACTGGTTATAATCACCTAAGGTTGAAATGATAGAGATGTTATCCGTTTAATTCTGTTGACTAATTCACATTTATTAAGACATATAGATAATAACAGAATTGATAGAGGATTCATAATTGAATAACTTTGAATAAGAATTGAGCTTATAGTTGGATGTAAGTATGATTTAAACAATAATAACCGACATCGAATAAGTGATTCATCATTTTATTTAATTGAAAACATACCACTTTACATCAAGATACCTTATTTTTAATCTGGTAGCATAAAGCAGTTACCTATTTTTGATTTGGTAACGTATAAACAGAGAGAATTAATATCAGATTTAAATAACAAACCAAATATAAGATACATTATATAATCCAACAACAACAACAACAACAACAACAATATATTCAACATGAATTGATTCGAAATAAAATACACACAATTCTTAAATACATTCAATTAGTTTGTCTTATGATTATACTTTAGCTGAGAGAGATTAATACCATATACATATTTACACGTTATGCACTTACAACATAAAATTCAAAGTTTATTAACCATAATATATGGTTTTATATAATGTTTTAACAGCAATCATTAAAAATTTATATATAATATAAACTTATAGTTGACTGTACCATCAGAATATTGACTGATAATATCACAATAGAATCATATTACACAAACAATATATAGAATATTATAAAGAGAAAGGTATAAACTCATATGTCTATAGGTAACAGTTAAGAATTTTACAATATATTGGTTTAAGATATGTTATTTCTAATTAAGAGTTTAGTTTGATGGTTCTTGGAAGTTTATTTTCAATATAAATACATACATACATATTTGCTGATTTATTCCTATTTGATAATTTTTGATTTGATTGTTTTTTTTCTTTTTACCTACAACACATTAATGAAATGGATATACATTAATGATGATGTTTTTTAACACTTTTAAATATTTGTTAAATATAGCTACATCAACTTCTTAATACATCGAATCAACTTACTGAGAATTAATTTTTAAATTAATATTTTGATATCCGTATACCCAGCTGATAGGCTGGTTGTGTATAGGTTTACATGATAATCACAAATTTCTTTAAAATAATAAAATTTCATTGAATTAACTCTCAAATTGCAACCATACCCATAAAGTATAGATAGTACATCCCATATAAATTTATACTTTTACATTAAATTATTTAGTTTCACTATGTTCTCATCATGATTAATATAGAAAATCATATTTTCATATACCCACACCACAAAAGTGAAGAGTATATTAGATACACGTTAATACTAATCCTAGTTACCTTTTGATATACTAAATCAACTTATTTACTTAGAATTACTTTTTAAAACAATTTAAACATGAACCAATCCGACTGGTTGGTGGGCTGTTCATATAAAACTAAAAATAAAATTTGATTTTTAGGTTTACATGCACAGCTAGCTGTCTATTGTGTGATTTATAGAACACAAACGCAAAACTCATCAGTTCAACTTACATTTAAAACTGAAACAAATTTTGTTTTAAATGAAAGTTGAACTGATGAGTTTTGCGTTTGTGTTCTATAAACCACACAATAGACAGCCCACCAACCAGTCGGATTGGTTCATGTTTAAATTGTTTTAAAAAGTAATTCTAAGTAAATAAGTTGATTTAGTATATCAAAAGGTAACTAGGATTAGTATTAACGTGTATCTAATATACTCTTCACTTTTGTGGTGTGGGTATATGAAAATATGATTTTCTATATTAATCATGATGAGAACATAGTGAAACTAAATAATTTAATGTAAAAGTATAAATTTATATGGGATGTACTATCTATACTTTATGGGTATGGTTGCAATTTGAGAGTTAATTCAATGAAATTTTATTATTTTAAAGAAATTTGTGATTATCATGTAAACCTATACACAACCAGCCTATCAGCTGGGTATACGGATATCAAAATATTAATTTAAAAATTAATTCTCAGTAAGTTGATTCGATGTATTAAGAAGTTGATGTAGCTATATTTAACAAATATTTAAAAGTGTTAAAAAACATCATCATTAATGTATATCCATTTCATTAATGTGTTGTAGGTAAAAAGAAAAAAAACAATCAAATCAAAAATTATCAAATAGGAATAAATCAGCAAATATGTATTTATGTATGTATGTATTTATATTGAAAATAAACTTCCAAGAACCATCAAACTAAACTCTTAATTAGAAATAACATATCTTAAACCAATATATTGTAAAATTCTTAACTGTTACCTATAGACATATGAGTTTATACCTTTCTCTTTATAATATTCTATATATTGTTTGTGTAATATGATTCTATTGTGATATTATCAGTCAATATTCTGATGGTACAGTCAACTATAAGTTTATATTATATATAAATTTTTAATGATTGCTGTTAAAACATTATATAAAACCATATATTATGGTTAATAAACTTTGAATTTTATGTTGTAAGTGCATAACGTGTAAATATGTATATGGTATTAATCTCTCTCAGCTAAAGTATAATCATAAGACAAACTAATTGAATGTATTTAAGAATTGTGTGTATTTTATTTCGAATCAATTCATGTTGAATATATTGTTGTTGTTGTTGTTGTTGGATTATATAATGTATCTTATATTTGGTTTGTTATTTAAATCTGATATTAATTCTCTCTGTTTATACGTTACCAGATCAAAAATAGGTAACTGCTTTATGCTACCAGATTAAAAATAAGGTATCTTGATGTAAAGTGGTATGTTTTCAATTAAATAAAATGATGAATCACTTATTCGATGTCGGTTATTATTGTTTAAATCATACTTACATCCAACTATAAGCTCAATTCTTATTCAAAGTTATTCAATTATGAATCCTCTATCAATTCTGTTATTATCTATATGTCTTAATAAATGTGAATTAGTCAACAGAATTAAACGGATAACATCTCTATCATTTCAACCTTAGGTGATTATAACCAGTTTAATTAAAATCACAATATCAATATTTGTAAAAATAATATTTCTGGTTATGATGATGTTAAAGTATCTTGAGTAAAAAAAAAACAAAAAACATATATAAACCTGATTTTGATAATAATGATTATGATTTGTTGGTTTCAACGAAAAAATAAAAACAAAATATATTTAAACTCAATTTTGATGATTATGATAATAGAATTGTTGGTTTTAATGAGAAAAGAATACACCTAATCTCAATTATGATGATTATGATGAGTATAATAATAATGAAAAGGTTGAAATACCTAATATGAAAATTTTCAAATCAAACAAGTTTAAAATGAAGGAGAAATCCTAAATCATATGTATCTCCTACATATAAGAATATAAAGTTTTTAACGAATAATAAAAATAATGAAAAAAAAAAATATATGACATTAATAAGATCATGATGGTAATTGATGGTTTGATTCTAACAAATTAATATTTATATGTATGTATATATGATTTAAATGAAATTATATTGAAATTAACATTAGGATTGTTAATATTTCATTTAAAAACTCTGTATTATAAGAAACCTGATTTAAAGTAATATAGAGACATTCTTACCGAAACACTACATTCAGATGTAACTTTCTATTCAATATATAAATTTAAGGTAGAAAAACCATCAGCGTATCTCAGTGTTTAATCAAATTACTTAATATAAACCTAAATTTTCATTTAAGTTTATGGATTATTTTTTAATATAGTAGACAAGTAAAAATCAAACTATGTTTTTAAAAGTGTATTGAAAAACTGTATCTATAAATATGAGATAATGGTTAAGGATTGTATATACAATGAATAAAATTATGTGAGAACTGAATAGAATTTATAAGATTTGTTAAAATTAAAATAATAATATAATGGATAGAGTTGATAAAATTGAAAGGATTAGTATGGATTTTCTTGAAAAACAGAAGACAATCGTCTTGTGTGATAGGTTTGATTAGATTGAAGTTATAGGTTTGTAAATGAGATGTCTATATAAAAACTAAGATTGAGATCCGAAACTATAAAACCAAGACTAAAAGGCTACTATCAAGATTAACACTAAGATTAAGATTAATTAAAATCAAGACTAAGATCATAAGATTAAGATTAAATATATGAATGTTAGTAAAGGAAAAAATTTATATATATGTATAGTAAAGAAATGCTCAAAACATAATGTATATTTAAGGATGTATGGAGGTATATAAATATTAAGTATAGAAGGGGAAATAAAAGGAAAACAAATTATAGGAATTACAAAACTGTATGCAAAAACATTAAATAAATCATATAATATGGTTATTAAACTATTCATTTCGTGCTATAGAAAAACTCTTCATTAAACTAATATTATAGAGTAGCAAACTAGAAAAAAAAACATAAGATAATAGAATTGTTGTTTTTAAGGATCAAAGAATATTACTGATCTTAATTATGATGATTATGATAATGATCATAATGATAATGAAGAGGCTGAAATAACTAATATAAAAATTGTAAAATCAAACAATTTTAAAATGAAGGAGAAATCCCAAATCATATGCATCTCCTATATATAAGAATATAAAGTTTTTAACGAATAATAAAAATAATGAAAAAAAAAAAATATATGACATTAATAAGATCATGATGTTAATTGATGGTTTGATTCTAACAAATTAATATTTATATGTATGTATATATGATTTAAATGAAATTATATTGAAATTAACATTAGGATTGTTAATATTTCATTCAAAAACTTTGTATTATAAGAAACCTGATTTAAAGTAATATAGAGACATTCTTATCGAAACACTACATTCAGATGTAACTTTCTATCCAATATATAAATTTAAGGTAGAAAAACCATCAGCGTATCTCAGCGTATAATCAAATTACTTAATATAAACCTAAATTTTCATTTAAGTTAATAGATTATTTTTTAATATAGTAGACAAGTAAAAATCAAAATATGTTTTTAAAAGTGGTTTGAAAAAACTGTATATATAAATATGAGTTACTGGTTAAGGTTGTATAAAGAATGAATTAAATTGTGTGAGAACTGAATTGAATTTATAAGAATTGTTAAAATTAAAATAATAATATAATGGATAGATTTGATAAAATGGAAAGGATTAGTATGGATTTTCTTAAAATCGCCTTGTGTGATTAGTTTGATGAGAATGAAGTATAGTAGAAACTCGATTCTTGCACGTTATGAAAACTGGGGTCGGTGCAAGCTTCGAGGTTGTCGCTAGTACCGAGTATTAATTTCCTATATAAAATAAAAGATGCATATGTCTGTTTAAAATCGAAGTTTAATATTTCAATTGAAAACACTAAGTTCAACGCATTCGTATAACAGTAGATAGATATTTTATATGTAAGTAAAGAAATTTTAAATTTCCATATATGTATTCAGTCTAAGAAAACGTAAACAAAGCAGCACGCAAGAGTAATACAAGAGTAATGTTGCAAGTCTATAAACAAAAAAAAAACAAGATTGAAATCCGAAACTATAAAACCAAGATCAAAAGACTACTACTAAGATTAACACTAAGACTAAGATTAAAATCAAGAGTAAGATTATAATACTAAGATTAAATATAGAATGTTAGTATAAGAAAAAAAATTTTTATATATGTATAGTAGAAATGCTTAAAATAGAATGTATATTTAAGGATGTATGGAAGTGTATAAATATTAAATATATAAGGGAAATAATAGGAAAACAAATTATAGGAATTACAAAACGGTATACAAAACATTAAATAAACCATATAATATGGTTATTGAACTATTCATTTCATGGTATTAGTATATATAAAGTATAAATAAATGATTAATGGAGTAAGGTTTTACATAAATAAATAAATAAAGTTTGTGATTTTCTTTTGCGGATTTAACTATTTTAAATTGTTTTATATTCTATGGATTGTAATGGTATGGTATGATAATGTATGGTTAATAAACTAGAAAAAAAAAACATGTAAAGCTGTACTAATTATAAAACAAATTTGTTATCTTTAAATTCCTAACTGATAATTATAAGCAGATATAATAGATATTTCCTTATTAAATATTCAAAACTCCTATGTAATACTCTTTTTTAGATCATCTTAATTGATTTTGTAATATGATTTCCTTTTTTCAGTAACATTTAATATTCTATTGGTATAGTCGACTTCAAGTTTATACTATATATAAACTTTTACTAAATATTATCAAAACAATTAATAAACCATGTACTATGGTTAATAAAATGGAAATTTTATTGTATTTGTATGTATAATGTATAATTATTAACTGTATGCAGTGTATCCATGGATTGAACTAAATTCTTAACTATACTGTCATTGTAGAGTATCAAACCATAGAAAAATTCTTCATTAAACTTATATTATAGAGTATCAAACTAGAAAAAAAATAAATAAAAGGTTATAAACATTGAGTAATAGTGAAACTATCTGCAAATGTTTTTAGAAAATGCTTATTAAGTGTTATCAACAAAAATTATATGCTAACTTAATTAACCGATTAATAGTTACTTTGACCTTTAGTCCGTTGTAGTGAAACAGACCAGAGTCTCTTGTGATAATTAAATCTGCGCAAAAAAAAAAATATATATATATAATTCTATTTAAGATTAACAAAACCCAAAAATTACAACTCCTTCTATTTGTTAAATGTAATTAAAAGTGATATCGGTTGCTGTTGATATAAAAAAAGTGGTTGATCCCACAAGCCTACCGAGGCATTCAATGTAAAAAGTCACTAGAAAACCTATGCAACAAAGTCATTAACTATTCTAAACACATACATAATAACTGAAAAAAAAACTAAAAAAATACTTATTCTACGATCAGTTTTATCTTTAATACGAAAACGCACAAGTAAAATTATCATCCCTCACAAAATTTTAAAATCTTCAAGACACGTACACGAAGAAATTTCACACCTTCCACTAAAATAAACAACTTGTAAATCATCAATATGAATACGCACAAGTAAAATTATCATCCCTCACAAAATTTAAAATCTTCAAGACACGTACAAGAACAAAATTTTTTCTATTTCATTTAATATTTATATCTCTTTATTATAGATAAAAATTTTACTTTTAAACAAAATATTGAAATAAAAATTGAATTTTATTTACATTGAAGAAATTTAGGCCCTATTAGCTTGACAAAAATAATATTCAAGTTCAATCATGTTTGGTTTTGATATTGTTAGGTTAGTCTTATTAATGTATTTGTGATATTTAACAATTATAAACATGATTAAGCATGCTCAATCAACAGTTTTAATTTCACAATTAATCATATTTTTGGTACAGTCCCGTCATATTTCATTAGTTAAAAAATTTATAAATAAGGGGCGGGGCTTATTTTAGTAGAATTTAAGAATTTCAGAAAACCAAACATTTTGTTTTTTTGGATTTGTTTTCTGTTTGACTTGTCACAGCTGCGTCAGCTCTATTCATGTATATTCTAAGTTGTTGTTGTTATAAATAAGGAGGAGTAGAGTACGATAAGGAAAAATATTAACCAAGAAGTTACTTTCTACTTTTTGTAATATAATTCTGAATATTTATGCTGATTAATTATGTAAACACAGTTAATGTGCAGCTGGTGGCTGTTGATATAAAAAAAAGTGGTTGATCCCACAAGCCTACCGAGGCATTCAAAGCAAAAAGTCACTAGAAAACCTATGCAACAAAGTCATTAACTATTCTAAACACACACACAATAACTGAAAAACTAAAAATAATTATTCAACGATCAGTTTTATCGTTAATACGAAAACGCACAAGTAAAATTATCATCCCTCACAAAATTTTAAAATCTTCAAGACACGTTCACGAAGAAATTTAACACCTGCTACTAAATAAATAAAAAAAATTTTTCCCACAAATTCTTATGCACAAGTAAAATTATCATCCCTCACAAAATTTTTAAAATCTTCAAGACTGACACGTACACGAAGAAATTATACAATTAACAAAAATATCACACCTCCTAAACAACTTTCTTTACACGTCATTTCCCTTTTACACTCATATTCGTATTTGCATCTAAACAGTATTTTTAAAAATTTGTAGCGTTTTTTTATTTTTCCATAATAATAGTACTGAAAAAAAGCGCTAAAATGCAATAATAAAAACTTGGCAATTCTGCCACTATTCTTCTCACTTTTGTATGGAAAAAGTAGCTAGAAAGCCGATGCAGCGTAATCAAAATAGATAACCTTCAAACCATTTGCCTATTATATATATATATATATATATATACATATATATATAACAACTAAAAATCCTAAATTAATATTCAAGTCGACGCTAAAATCCCGTCAAAATACCCATTTTGTTGGTATTTTGGTTTCCCGGTTTTTAAATTCCTATTATAAATATTTTAAGCGTTTTTTTTATTTTTCAAAAAAAAAGCACTAAAATGGCCAATATAATAAAAACATGGCAACACTTACACCATGCGCCCAACTTTTGTATGGAAAATCATATTTGGAACCCCTCTAAACATACTACTCAACTGAAATAAGTTTTACGGCCATTTTCACCAAGTTCGGTTATAATTAACTATCGGTTATAGCTGTCAAAACATATTGGTAACCGGAACTTTAATTGAAAGTTAGTTTTAACCGAACTTGGTGAAAATGGCCGTTATGGTTTACAACTTTGCTATTATGGTGAATAAAAACATCAAAAGTAATTACAACTCAACACAGTGAAAATTAAACGGGCCATATTTCATTTTAATGATATTCAAACAACGTTCCTTCATGGTTTAGTTGTCTAGCGGGTGTGTTAAGTTAGAAACTGTGAGTTCTCTGGTTCGAATCTTGTTTTTTTAAAAAGAAAATTTTTTGTTAAAATTTTTATTTTTTTTATGTTCTAAAAACGATTTAAAAAAATATTTACCAGTTTTCGCTTTTTAAATTTAATTTATAATGATGTTTAAAGTATTGTAAATATGTATGTATACATATGTAAAAATTATTTAGTTTTTGTCTAGTTGCTCTGTATTCTGCTCCCGCAATGGTGAAGGGTATATAAGATTCGGCACAGCCGAATATAGCACTCTTACTTGTAATTTCACAGTGTGAACCTGGGCTAAGTTAAAGGAATGAGTTCTGTGCTCGTGTTCTATGTATATTGCAATCTTACTTTTTTATATAAATTTACATTTAATTAAATTTATTCTTTATTAGAAATTGATTTTTGGCTTATATTTGATATCACAACATTTTTAGATATAACAATTTTTTTACTATACAGGTTTTAAAATTGAAAACTTATTTTGTAATGCATTACCCGCTACTTATCATTATAGCTCAGGATATCTTGTTTTCTTTAAAAATTTTTGGAATAACTGCAAAACAAATTTATTACAAACAATTTCTTTCACTTGAGCACAACAACTGAACTGATTTAAAAGACAATTGTGCTTAAAGGACCCTTAAATGATAAGTTGCAAAGGTTTTTCAGAGTAACGACTTATTTAAAATCCACAAGCTTGACATAAATATACGCCAAGTTAAACTAGACTCTGTTCCAAGTAGTTCTTAAGAAACTGCAAATAATACTTTACTAAAATATGCTGCCAAAAATGAATGTAAAACTCTTAAGTAATTCTAGCATATCTTCATGCTTAAAACAACAACATACCGGCGGAATCAACGATATAGGCAAATTCATCAGTTTTATGTATTAAAACACCAACAACTTAGAACAAAATTGAAGGAATCAAACAATGTCATGTAAGGTTTTAAATTCTGATCGAAGAATTGACAGATTTTTCATACAAAAAGCATGTTCATATAACTATTCGTTTCTGTAATACTGAAACAAAATAATTTGAAATATATAATCCTGGCTAAGAGGTTTTGTTTCCAACATTTCAAAAATATGATTTAAGTATTCTGATTCACATAGACATACATAGCCGCCAACATATTAAAACTCTTTTAAAATAAATTTTTGAGAATATCTCACATAATAAATTTATTGAATCTTATATATAAATACGGGGACAATTTTTTTTGTGGTTGATTTTAAAGTATCTTATCGTCCACCGATTTTAATGAAACATATATCGTTTTAAAGGAATTTGTGTGTAGATATGCACAATATATTTTTTTCTAAATTTTTTGAATTAAAGTGTTTGAAAAGCGTTTTAATTTATCTTACAGACATACGTACAAAGTTGTGTGAATAGTGCATTTTTGCCGTTCTCTTAAAATGTGTACGTTTTTGTTGTATAACGCACAGGTTTTCTCGAAAGTAAATATCGAGTGGTCGAATTTCGGCCACCGGGCGATCCTAGTTCCTATAATTTTTTTTAACCGAAATTTTTTAAAAGTTCTAAAGCTATGTTCACACCTATTAAATATTTGACGTCCTACATAACCACTTCACTACCCGTCTCCATCATCCATCAACTTGGTACCCTGCAAATAAAATTGGACCACCTGATCCATTTTGATAAAATGGTCTACTCCATGGACTGGTCCGATGTAATGCAAGCATGGACCATGTCATTTTTAAAAAGTGTTTGTAGTGAGACGACATGTCTTCGGGTTTTAACGACGTGCTTTCGTTTTTAAACGACTTCAAAACTAATCCTCTTGAGTATACCATAAAGTAGTTTTCAAACTACTCCTTAGTAGTCCAAAGGTGGGCTATATGGTCCTCCCCTAGGATATTGTAATGTTAAATAGACCATGTTCTTCCATACGTTTGGGTTACTTTTGGAATAGTCCTGGTCCCTTGTGGGCTACTCTTTACACGCGTGTTTGGGCTGGTCCTGTTATTTGCAGGGTAAGAACAGCATGTCGCACATGAATTCTACTCGTGTAGACTGTTCATGATCGTGCTTCGTCCATGTGCTGCCATCGTTGCCTAAACATTCGTCTTAGCACCCATGTGCGCTAGATGTTGGCCATACAATATATTTTCTGTATACAACCAAATGCACAACAAAACAAATTGTGGTCAATAAGAACATTAACAGGTATGGGCACCACTACATTGAAAGCTTTGCAAGTTTTCTTTTTCTTTTATATTTGAATAAAAAAACATTTATTTTATTAAAAAGGATTTTGATATTTTTATTTATTTTTTCTTTGGTATTTTTATAAACCGTTTCGATTTGATGGTTTTCTAGAACTGAATTTTTATTCTGTTCTTTACATATTCTTAGCTTAAACTTATGAACTATTTCTGCATGATCAGCACAACGATCATGGATGATGAAATTCCATTGATCGTTGGGCAATCAACAAATGTACAGAAAACGAAATCAATACTTCTGTAAACAATTTCATGAATCATTGTTTACAAAATCATTGGTTCTTCTTGTGCAATTGGTTCTTCTTGGGTGGCATATATAACTCGCCCTCCCTTAGAATTCGAGTCTCTTCGAATTAATGTAAATAAGAAATCTTTCTTGTAAATCACAAGCAAGATCACAATGCAGGTAAGTAACCCATAAATTGCATAAAAGTTGTAATTTATGTTTTGTTTTAAATATACCTCATTACTGGTATCAAGATTAATCATTTGTGGTACATCTAATAGTTCGGTTTCGTTTTCTGGTATTACATTAAAGTTAGGGATTACAATATTCATTTTAGTTTAATATCTTCTTAAAAAATAATCACTTATTTGAATTCCACATTTTTCAGTTCTTACTAAATAACTTCCATTTAAAAAATATGTGAAATTGTTACAAAAATTCGTTAAATTATGTTTAACATTAATTAATATTAAATTTCCTATATCTATCTCTTTTACAACGGTTCCAACAAATTTTCTTCTGGAACTGTTTCTATAATTATCTTTGATTAGGTTTACAATGCAATCATTTGGTTGTAACATTTTTGGTAAAAAATTTTCTTCATTTACAATAAAAGTTGTATTTTCTATTTTAACAATTCTTGTTTCATTAATGTCAATTTGCATGGCCCTTTTATTGGGGACAGGCATAATATAATTAGTTATATACATCTTGTTAAAGAATTCTGGAACCGAAATTACAAATATAATTACACATCATTTGACAATGAGCCAATGTTAAATTTTAAGTGTCTTAATTTGGAACTACAGTATTTATCGGATATAAGAACATCTCATATAAGAACAAAACGCTTTTAAGAAACATTTTCAAAAACACCATGTCTTTTTAGTGATTTTTCTAACAAAAAAGGTTTCATATAAGAAAAACGCTTATAAGAAAAAAACTGATTAAAGAACATTTTTCTTAAACACCAAAACCACCAAATGTATAGAAAAAGAATTTATATAAGAACCTTCCAACGGTAGCACAGACTTTAAGTAGTTTGCATGGACAACGCTGTTTTCTGACAGTTTTACAACAAGAACATAGTTTTTTTACTTTTAGTTTTAGATGAGCGAGCTGGTACTCATGAGAAGCTTTGTGTTTTTTGCCAATAAAAACAAAAGTTAAAATTTTTAAAGAAATACAAAACGGTATAAAAAGAAGCGAAATTGCAAAAACATCTAAAATAGTGAAAAACTCAAAAGACATAGAAAATAATTATATAAAAGTTAGAAATTTTAACAAAAAAAGAGACAGAAAACCAAAATATGAAAGTCTTATGGCTATAGCTACTTATATAAGAAATAAGTTTCTTATATAAAATAATTGTATATAAGAAAGAAACGCTTATAAGAAACTTTTTTCGTGGATTATTTAAGTTTCTTATATCCGATAAATACTGTATCAATATTATATAAATCAATTTCGTCATTAGTAAGAACAAATCTATTCATTACGTTATATCTTGCCATCAATATGTTTTCCTGTATTCTCTCAATCTTATCCCTGATTTGGTTAATTATCAGCCAATAACTATTATATTTTATGACTGGTATATTATCTATAATTTCTTTTCACATACTTGCGTTAAACAAGAGCCTATTTGATTCCAACAGCAAATGAACATTTTGCATAATTTTTTGTATGTCTGTATTGATCTTTATTTGTTTGTTTAAGTTCCCTATTAACTGTTGCTGGTTCATGTCAATTTTTGCAAAGTGTGCATCAATCATTTCCTTGTCCTCATCGTCCATATTTCCGAATAACCATTTTATGGTTCTTCCCCCAAAATTCAGTAAACCTCTTTTGGTTCTAGTATGAATTGTTATTGTTGATAACAAATGTTCTAGCTCTTTTATTTTATCCTGCAGACCCACTAACATTTCACCTTGTTATACCCTTCATTCACCACAGGTGGAAAAGGGTATATATAAGTTTGTCATTCCGTTTGTAATTTCTACAATATTGATCTTAGACCCTATAAAGTATATATATTATGGGTCCTTATGAGGAGAGAAGTTGATTTAACGATATCCGTCCGTCCGTCCGTCTGTCCGTCTTACGTTTGATATGTATTTCCGGAGACTTCAGACATGATAGCGGCTACGTTGTTTTACATTTATGTCACATATAGTCCACCATTTCTTGCTATTGAAATTCAGCCAGATCGGTCCAACAATGGCTGAGATATGACCAAAAAACCACGACTGCCTCTAATTTTTCCAAAAAATCCCTTGTGGTTGTTGTATTTTTATTACTTTTTTCTGTATATCTGGAGAACGGCAAGAGCCAAAACTTTTAAATTAGGTACAAAAATTTAGGTTATAAATACTCACTATCCTACAAAATGTGGGCGGGATTAGAGAAGTAGGCGTGGTACCTCTCATACAAAAAGTATTAAAAATTTTATAAAAACCTGAATTTTTTGACTGTAATATGACCTATGGTTACCTTATATATTAGAAAATCGGAAATTTTTAATAGAAAATATTTTCTGAAAAACTCGGGAAAATCGGTGCAGATACGAAAAAGTTATGACCAAAATATTAATTTTTTTTGAAAAATACCCATTTTCAGGAACCATAGATCTTCCCGAGTCCAAGTTTTATAGCCAAAATAACTGGAAAATTTCTCCTTTAACACGTTGCTATATAAATCTGTCAAATCGGTTGAGAAATAGCAGAGTTATGACCAAAATACTGAAATCCCAAAAATTACTCTTTTTATACCTTTCACCACAGGTGTAAAAGGGTATATACATATAAGTTTGTCATAACGTTTGTAATTTCCACAATATTGATTTTAGACCCCATAAAGTATATATATTCTGGGTCCATATGAGAAGAGAAGTTGATTTAACGATGTCCGTCTGTCCGTCTGACCGTCTGTCCGTCTGTCCGTCTTACGTTTGATATGTGTTTTCCGGATAATCCAGACATGAAAGCGGCTAGGTTGTTTTACATTTATGTTACATACTGTCCATCATTTCTTGCTATTGAAATTCAGCCAGATCGGCCCAAAAATGACGTAGATATGAGCAAAAAACCACGACTACCTCTAAATTTTTCCAAAAATCCCTTGTTGTTGTTGTATTTTCTTTATTTCTGTATATCTTGAGAACGGCAAGAGCCAAAGTTTCCAAATTAGGTACACACATTTAGGTTGCCAATACACACTATCCTACAAAATGTGGGCGGGATTGGAGAAGTGGGCGTGGTACCTCCCGTACAAAAAAAAATAAAAATTTTATAAAAACCTAAATTTAAGGGCGTCCATAGGACGGATATGACTTATATATCAAAATATCTTTAGTAGAACATATTTTATAAAAAACTCGGGAAAATTGGTTCAGATACAAAAAAGTTATGACCAAAATTTAATTTTTTTTTTAAATACCCAACTTTTGGGAACCATAGATCTCCCCGAGTCCAAGCTTTATAACTAAAGTAAATGGTAAATTTCTTCTTCAACACGTCGGTATATAAATCTGCCAAATCGGTTAAAAAATGGCAGAGTTATAACCGAAATACTGAATTCACAAAAATTACTCTTTTTTATAATTAACTTTGTTAAAATATATACATATTTACAAGTTTATATAAATGTTTATATATAAATATAACTTAAGTAAATGGTAAAATTCTTCCTTAACACGTCGGTATATAAAACTATCAAATCGGTTAAACAATGGGTAATTTATGAGCAAAATACTCCAAAAATGGGCTAAAAAACATCATAATTTTTATAAAAACCTAAATTTTAGGGCTGCTATACGTCCTATGAATATGACTTATATATCAAAATGTCGGAAATTTGTATGAGTTATACCATAAATACTGGGGTCTTATCACCGCATACGATATCGAGCAAAATTCATCGAAATTATTTATTTTGGTATCTTGAAACTCGATATCGAATGAAATGTATTGAATTTGAAATAATAGCATTCGACATCGAGTAACTCGACATTACATTTATCGAGTTTTCATTCGATACGTCAGTGTCTATCGTATGCAAAAAAATTCAATAGTTTATTCGATACGATAGTATCGAATGCAGTGATTAGAACCCTGAATTCCCGAAAATTACTCTTTTTATACCCTTCACCGAAGGTAAAAAGGTATATACAATATTGATCCTACACCCTATAAAGTACATATATTCTGGGCCCTTATGAAAAGCGAAGTTCAAAACCGGTTGTCTCTTATTTAAAAAAAAAATATTTACCAGTTTTATTTAGTTTTTGTTTAGTTGCTCTGTATTCTGCTCGCACAATGGTGAAGGGTATATAAGATTCGGCACAGCCGAATATAGCACTCTTACTTGTTTTATTAAGAAATTTTTTGAAACTTCTATTTTATTATATTGTATTATTTTATTATATTTACGAATCACGGAAATAGGTTCACTTTCTATCATCACATATCCTGCTTCCGATTCAATTTTTGTAATTTCCACCGTGCCCACTGCGGTTGATAATATTAAAAGGAACAAAGTCCCGATCATCTAAAAAGAGGACATATACAAATATTACGTGAGAACAAACTTTTACGATTATCTGATTAGTATTTTTTTTTTTCTTTTTTTTTTTCTTTTTTTTTTTCATCTAATAACATTAAAAGGTCGTTTTATCTGTGCAATATCGATGCGTTTCATTCTTATAGGATTATATTTATTATATCTTTTAGCAGTTTTATGTCTTTGGCCCTCGTGAGATTAATGGCCATTTTCTCAATGTATCGAAAAACTGTCTGTTACTTAATGTCAACATAAATTTATTGGAACGATAAACTGTCCGTTAAAAGATGTTGGTTTCTCAATATACCGACAAAAAACATTGTTTTCAGCTGGCAACGCCACTCAAAATACATGTAAAAGTTGGGAGTCAGCTGATTGAATTTATCTGTACGGCAAATAAAAGGAAAATAAATAATTGGCAGATGAGTGCCGGTTAGCTTTGCGATAAAATTGAAGCAAATGAGACATTGAGAAAACCAAATTTCTTTAATGTGCAGTTTTTCGTTGGGAAAAAAGATAATTGCCTAATGAGAAAATGGCCATAAGTCTTTGAATAGCTTTTTGCTTTCTAGAGTTCATTTGCAAGGCAATCTTTGAAAAATCTAAATTCGAACGGTTAATAAAATCCATAGGCTTAATTCCTATGGTAGAATGGATTGAATTATTATAATATCCTATAGCTCTAATGACCAACTCCTCTATACTCATATTCTCGTTGCTTCTTTTGATTATTCTATTATGCTCTAAAAGCGTAGAGTGTAACCTCTCAACATCTGAATTTCCTGTGTGTGAATTTGGTGTGGTAAAGTGGGCAATAATGTTCCTCTCTGAACAAAATAATTTTATATATGTGTTATTAAATTCATTATCTAAAATCAGTGTTTCTGGCTTTCCCAAATAAGAAATTCTCTCATCCAACTTAGTTTTGATTGTGCACATATTTTTATCGCTGAGCCTATGAGCGGAACCCAATTTAGTAAATCTGTCAATGGTAGTCAAAAAATAATTTTTGTGAACATGAAATATGTCGGTATGCACAATCTGGTTTGGTCTATTGGGTGTCTCAGTAAAATTGAAATATTTTCTGAAGGGTTTTCTATCGTACTTATTTTCAGCACACAACTGACAATTATTTATATATTTATTTATATATTTTACTAAGTTCGGATAAAAATACTTAAACTTTAATTCTTCGAAATTTTCAACTACCCCTCTATGATTGGTCTCGATATGATTATTTTCAATCACTTGCAACAATCTTTCCACGTTTTCAACGTCTTCTGCCAATTTATAAATTTTAAATTACTATCATTCAAAAAAAGTTGGATTAATTTATTTTGGACAATATTATATTCTGAGTCACCCAATTCAGAATAAATTCCCACTGTACCTTTGTTCAATTCTCTTCTAAAAATATCATTTAAATAATGATCATTTGGCAAATCATTCCTCTCGATATAAATTATTTTATATTTATTGTACAATATTTCTGTTTCTTTCTCTTTTTGATTTAAGATTCTTATTTGCTTCTATATTTATTAACAACTGTCTCACTTATGAGAAAATGTTCATTCAAATCTTCATTGGCACTATGAACAGTGCTCATATCACTGTCTGTTAGCTCAAACAGCGATTTAATATCTAAATTTTCTTCATCTTCCACATTAGGTTTCGGAATTCTGCTTAAGAAATCGGCAACCTTATTATCCTTACCCTTTAAATATTCTACATCAAACTCAAATTCTCCCAACATTATTTTCCAACGAATTATTCTGGAATTTGGCTCTTTCAAAGAATATAACCATTTCAATGGTTGATGGTCAGTTCTCACCAAAAATTTTCTCCCATACAAATATGGTCTAAAGTACTTTACGCTCCAGACAATGGCCAGCAATTCTTTCTCCAAGGTGTGATAATTTCTTTCGGCACTATTTAGAGTACGACTGGCATAAGAAATAGGTCTACCTTTCTGACTCAGGACAGCACCAATAGCTATATCGCTGGCATCAGTAGTCAGAACGAATTCTTTATCAAATTCTGGGTAGGCTAGAACAGGGTATGTTGTGAGCAGATTTTTTAATTTATCAAAGGAGTCTATGTATTCCTGATCTCGCATATTTATATGAGTATTTTTCCTAAGATATTTTATCATTGGGTTGGCTATTGTTGAATAATTTTTTATAAATTTCCTGTAAAAGCCAGTTAGTCCCAAAAATGATTTTATCTGTTTGACACTTCCCGGTAATTTCAAATTTTTAATAGCTTTTATCTTTTCCGGGTTCGGAGTGATACCATCAGGAGTTATAATATGACCAAGAAATTCAGTATATTTGGTAAGAAATTTACATTTGTCCAATTGGACTTTCAGATTAAATTCGTTCAATCTTTTAAATATTTTATTTAGACTCTCAAAATGCTCTTTGATTGTCACGGAGAAAACCAAGATGTCATCCATGTAAATGACACATATCTTATTGATGTAATCACTTAGTACATGATTCATCATTCGCTGAAACGTAGCGGGCGCATTCTTTAAATCGAAGGGCATACGAATGTACTCGAAATGTCCCATTGGGGTAGAAAACGCAGTTTTCTCAATATCCCTTTCGTCCATCAATATCTGATAGAACCCCTTAGCCAAATCTAAGGTGGTATAGTATTGTGAGCGACCTAATTTGTCGAACAGAGATTCCATGTTTGGAATCGGAAATTTGTCTTGTATTGTCACTTCGTTTAACTTGCGGTAGTCTATGACGACTCTCCATTTCTTAATCCCAGTATAACTCATTTTCTTCGGAACTATCCAAAGGGGCGAACTATATGGGGATTTACCAGGTCTTATTATACCTTGTTTTAACATTTCCCGGATTTGCCGTTCGATTTCTTTCTCGTGAATTTGGGGATATCGATATATTTTTGAATATATTGGTTGGTTTGATGTAGTTATGATTTTGGGCCTAATGCTGTTGGTACTAGTTAAATTTTGTCCTTCAATAAAAAATGTTCTTTTATTAACTTGTAAAAATTTAGACAGTTGTTCTCTTTCTTCTGAGCTCAGGTCGTCATGCAAAAATTCATCCAGCTCCTTATCATGCCCCTCTAAACAAAAAATATCTCTATATTCAAAAGGTGGTTTATTTTCGCCAATTAATATGGTTGAGTCTCTAATTTTTAATTCGTTATGACGCAAGTCTATTTGCGCACCTAAGGGAGATAAAATATTATTGCCTATTATGCAATCGAATGGTTTATTTCTAAGGTCTACAAGCTTTAAAGAAATCGTTTGGTCTGGGCAGTTGAATTCGTTTGGCAAATATACGATAACTTCGTCCTCTATGATAGAAGAGCCAATGAGTGTATTTAATTTGATAGGGTTTATTAATTTTCTACGGTTTGAAATCTTTCCAAAAAATATGGAATCACCCAAGCTGGTAGCTACACCCGTGTCCACTAGGCACCTTGCACGGAGGAACCCGAACGTAAGCATTACTATTGGTAGTGTACAGCCTGAGGCTGTTGAGGAAAATTTTCATATTGCGCATGGTCAATTTCCATGGGCATTGGTACTTGATGTTACACACGCCTATTATCTACCGGATTCCGATAAAAATTTCCACTGTATCGATTAGCGTTTCTATTGAAATTTGAACGGGAATGATCTACGTTTTTTAAAAAATTTTGCTGATTCAATCTTGGATAAGACTGATTAAAATTCGAGTTGTAATTTCGATTTAAATAATTTTGATTGTTTTGATTTGGGTTGATATTTCGATTTACATTTTCCCTTCTATAAATTTGTTGAGCACTGTTATTTCTTTTATAGTGTTTTGCCGATAAGATTGCCTCGCTCATAAGGTTATTTTCTATTAAAAAGCTCCGAGAGCTGCTCACGCTAGAAATATTATTTTGAAGCAACAATGCTTTTATATTCAAACTCAAGTAATTTATATAAATATCGAAAATTAATTTAACATTATTTGCAGGCGTAAAATTAACATCCTTCTCTATTTCTAAACTGTATTTTGTATTCATTTTATTCAAGCATTGGTCCAACTTATAATGTAATTCTTCAATATTATTAAAATTTAAATTCATGGCTTCTTCCCTAATAGAGAAATAAGATTCTTTAACCCCAAATTCCTGTCTTAATTTATTCAAAATATTTGTCCATGTGGGTTCTGTGAGTGTTTCTACAGCATTCAGAGCTCGACCCTGAATTTTATTAGCCAAAATAGTTTGCACGATTGCTTTATTGCTATCTTCAGTTAATGATAATGCCGTTGTCACATCCCTAAGGTAATTTTGCAGAGAATATTTAGATTCTCCATCAAAAACAGGCAAGCTTCTTGCCTCTCGCAAGCAGTCAGTAAGACCCAATTGTGCCATAATAATTATGTATTTTCTTTTTATAATAAATGTAAAAATTAATTTTTTAAAAAAAAAATTTTTTTTTTTTCACTTCTAATCAAGGATAAGAAATTGAGAGGTGATTACTTATAGATAAAAGAATTATCAACATCCACCTTACCAAGAGTGTAAATGTCTTAAAAAAGAAAAATGATTTTATATAGAGAGAAAAAACTTTATTAATTTGAATTTCAACCACACAACAAAAAAAAAATTTATTTTCTTTATTCTTTACAAATTTTTTAAAAAAAAATTTCCTTCTTTTATTCTTTATTGAATATTTACGAAGATGTTCTAAATCTCAAAACAATGTTTACAGAACATATGCTTACTTTCCTTTATATTATCTGCTGACAACTCCAACTCCAAAATCTAAAACAGGATTTTTTTTCAGGTTGTTGTAGTCTTCCTTCAGTTGTTTAATATGTGTCCTTAGAGTATATGTAATTGATTGGCTGTTGTCCAATAGAATTCACAAATTTTGTTGGTTGTATTTATTTTGTTAGCATCTACTTTTTCACACAATCCTTTTTATATAATTTTTTTTTTTTTTTTCAGCATCTATTCGATTTTTAATCTTGAGTATTTTCATTAAATTGAGTTCTAGATGTATTCAATAACTTTTACTGGATAAAATTGTTATTAAATTTATTTTTATTTTATTTCACGTGGCCCTATTTTTTACTTAGGGTTCTGTCACGGTCGCCAGTTTTCTTTTTCTTTTATATTTGAATAAAAAATCATTTATTTTATTAAAAAGGATTTTGATATTTTTATTTATTTTTTCTTTGGTATTTTTATAAACCGTTTCGATTTGATGGTTTTCTAGAACTGAATTTTTATTCTGTTCTTTACATATTCTTAGCTTAAACTTATGAACTATTTCTGCATGATCAGCACAACGATCATGGATGATGAAATTCCATTGATCGTTGGGCAATCAACAAATGTACAGAAAACGAAATCAATACTTCTGTAAACAATTTCATGAATCATTGTTTACAAAATCATTGGTTCTTCTTGTGCAATTGGTTCTTCTTGGGTGGCATATATAACTTGCATGTGTGGCATTGTATTGGTTTGTTTACATTTGCATTTGTTGGTTTTAAGGCTCAGTTAGGCGAACGCTGCTGTACCGTATCTGTACTATATCCATCAGCTGTTCGCTTTTTGTTATATGAAAACCAATACAAAAGCTTACCGAAATGCAATGTACCGTAGTTGCAACGTACCAATCTGTATAAAAAAGAGTTTCATGCCGTTGTTACGTGACATTTGTAAGACAGTGATGGGCGGCTTGTATGTAACATTGAATGCGGGTAATTTTGCTCTTTTTTTTTGGTACTTTTTTCAGTATATCTATAGAATTGCGACAAAACAACTTACAATACAACATATTTCCAAATATACATATGTTTAGATGTTTAAAGTAAACAAATGCATATACACATACAATGGAAATGTGAAACATATTAAAGAATTTAAATGATGTTAAAATCTTGTTTGGTGTATGCACATTTACAATATATGTATGCTAAAAATATATATGTATGTTAAAATACAAATTTATTTATTGTAAATCTATCAGTATTTATCGGATATAAGAAACTTAAAAAATCCAGGAAAAAAGTTTCTTATAAGCGTTTCTTTCTTATATAAGAAATTTATTTCTTATATACATAAGTAGCTATGGCCATAAGACTTTCATATTTTGGTTTTCTGTCTCTTTTTTTGTTACATAAGGTCTTCACCTGACAATTTTTTGTTATAATAAACGTCAAACTTTGACGTTTGGTATGACAAAAAATTGTCAGGTGAAGACCCCATGTTAACGTTTCTAACTTTTAAATAACTATTGTCTATGTCTTTTGAGTTTTTCACTATTTTAGATAACGTTGAAAGTCCAATATTATATTTTTTTTGCAATATCGCTTCTTTTCATACCGTTTCGTATTTCTTTTAAAATTTTAACTTTTGTTTTTATTGACAAAAAACACAAAGCTCCTCATGAGTACCAGCTCGCTCATCTAAAACTAAAGCTGGAGGTCCTTAAAACGCGTTTTCGCCTCCACGCTGCGCATGCTTTTATAACCTTACTTGCGTTCTACGTTTCAAGTTACGTGCAACGCTTTTTATGCAGCAGCAGCACAAGTAAAAATTTGTTCGAACGCTGCTTGTGACGCTTACAAGAGTAGAAAGTAAACCTACTTTTCGCCTCAAGGCATCTACGCTTTTGTTAACTTACTACGTAAAACTACACAGATTCTACTTTTTTGACAGCTGCGTATGCTGCGAAAAAGCGAGTAACGCGTGGTGTGGACCTCCAGCTTAAAAGTAAAAAAAAAAATTTGTTCTACTACATACCTTCTGTGTTGCCGTTGGAAGTTTCTTATATTAATTCTTTTTCTACACATTTTGTGATTTTGGTGTTTAAGAAAAATGTTCTTTTATCAGTTTTTTTCTTATAAGCGTTTGTCTTATATGAAACCTTTTTTGTTAGAAAAATCGCAAAAAAGACATGGTGTTTTTGAAAATGTTTCTTATAAGCGTTTTGTTCTTATATGAGATGTTCTTATATCCGAATAATACTGTAATATAAAAAGTAAATTATTAACATTTTTTACATACACAAAATATTGTTTAAATACCATTTAAATCTGCTCTTTTGCTCTTTGTTTTTTGTGTATGTATACACATCTTTCGCTCTTTTTGAATTTTAATTTTTAATTTGCCCATTGCTGAACATGAACATCAAGGTACATTAACACAAGGTAGACTCATTTGGGAGTGTAGACATGCTGCTTTATAAAAATAACCGAGTTGAACCTAGCTATCACAATTGTCTTCATATAAAACAAAAACAATTTTGGCTCATATACACGAAATTTGACGTTTGGGTTCCAACTGCGGTAAACAGCTGATAAACATATGGATAGCTGATTGATTTTTTCAGAAAACCAGACTTCGTTCTTAGCATCACATACAAATTTACAAATAATTACAAACGATATTCCCGAATTAGTACAAAAGTGCTAAAATAAATCCAGAATTCCCACGAGCATTTCTGAGTGCTGGCATTGCTCAAATTTATTCTACGGAAAATAATTATTTTTTTTTTAGGTATTTAAAAGCTTTGACCAATTCATATAAATATTGCATGTCAAACTTATCAGGGGTGTCATAGAAACCAATTTTATTGGAATTGGATTTGAAACCGACAAAAAAAATACGTTGGTGTCATGAAATCCAATGTTGTCGGTTTTTTGTTCGAACTTAAATTAGTGTCGGTTTTAGGTGTCACAGTAACCAATATTATCGGATTTTTATTGAAAACAAACCAAGCAGCTTACAGCTCTTGTTTTTTTTTTTATTGGAAATACAAATAGTTTTGAAAAGCTTAATTTTTTTATTTTATTTTTTCAACAGTTAGATTTTTTGCATAGATGGAAGTAAATAAAATTGTTAAAATAGAATTTTTTGCATGTCTCCGGCAGCGGGTTGCTGCAAACTCGCAAAAGTCTTCTCCTCACTTTTTCAGCAAATATGCAACAACAGCAATTTATTATTATATACATTTTATGGCTTGTTTAAAATATTGAAAAATTTCTCGTGATTTTGTGATTTTTGCAAACTTTTTTATGCTATTTTCCGACATTTTATTTTTTAAGACCCATTTATTGAATTCAAATAATTTTTAGGGGTTGTTTCCAATTTGGCAATTTTTTGCGAATTTTAGCCATGTTCGCGATAGAAGCGTTTTTTCCTCTTATATTTATGGTTCTTTACAGCTTTAACGATTTTTAATAAATATTAAACGTTGTTATCATGCCCATGTTTGCAAATTTTTGCGAATTTCCGCTAATTTAACAATTTTTACCGAATTTACGTCATTCCTTATAGTTTTAGGCACTTTTAATATATTTTATGGCTTTTTTGAAATATTAAAAATTTTCGCGAATTTCCGCGATTTTTGCAAACTTTCCGAATTTTTGCGCAGCTTTGCTGCTTTTTCGTCGCAAACTATATAATTAATTTTTTTTTTGGTCTTTTAATAAATTCGCTTTATATTTTTACAAAACAATAAAATTATACAAATGCAAATATTATAACGACGGCATTTATTTCATATGTTTACTGTTTTACCATTCTCATTTTCTTTTTATTAAAAACATAAATTGCATTTAAATAGGTAAAAACATGCTACAAAACATAAAACAGATAATTCGAATATCGTTTTTATTTGTATTCGAAAATAACAAAACCGACTTGTTTTCATGACACCAATTAAACCAATATTGGTTTACAAAACCGACAAAAAGCAAAACCGACTTTGATTCTATGACACCCCTGTATATCACTTTTTTCACAAATAACATTTATTCAAATTTAATGATAAAACAAATAGCTATATGATCTTATAAAAAAGTACTTAATTGCCTTTGGTGCGGCGAATTTTATGCGATTACGAAAAAAAATATATAAGTCTGGGATCACACTATGAAAGTTTTCTTTCAGAAAGTCTGAGTTTATTGGTGAGATTGGAAGAGAACATGCTATTAATCTCTCCCCTCCCACCAATAAACTCAGACTTTCTGAAAGAAAACTTTCATAGTATGAACCCAGACTAACGGGTTTCAACATGCTATGCCATTTTTCCTATTGGCAAAAATTTTAAAAATTATAGGTATGCCTACTAAAAATGTATGTATAACTCTTAATACACTTTAAGAATTGATACTTTACTTGAAATAATTATGTGTGAAGCAGTTCATTATTTATTTATCCATTTTATTTAGTTGTATTCATTAATTTATTAATTTTTCATCAGTTTTATTTCATTTTTCATATAACGTCTTTATTTATTTGTTTATTTTGTCTCGATACCACTTTTGTACAACTCTGTTTGTGTAAAGGGTACTACTTATTATTTACAACGATGTTTTAAAATAGTATATAAGTGCTGGTTCACACAGGTCAAGTTTGACTCTTCAAGTTTTGAGCTTTTTGGAGAGAGGGGTAAAGAAAATGGAAAGGGGTACATACTTTACCGTACCAGTCAGTTTTGTATTTTTCTTTTCTTTTTTCATCCGTAATAAAAAGCTACAAAGTTGAAGGAAAAGAAAACAAAAATTAATTTTGTGCATGAACGTGAACGCAAGTTCAAAAGAAAATTCAGATAAAACTGTTCAAGTAAACTTGACCTGTGTGAACCAATGTAAAGTACCGTAACGTACTGTAAGCTCGTTTGTGCACTTATAGAACATGTAAGAACGTGTCAGCTGTTTTTCACAACCAAAAAAAAAAAGCATTAGTATACATAAAACAACCATGAACAACGATATGCGATATGATGAGATCGGACTTTAAATGGCAGCGCTACATATAAAAAACCAAAAGTGCTGTATTTTGGGGCGTGGCAAAAAAAAATTTTTTCCTGTTTTAGAAACTTCATTGACATATCTTTCATTCTAGGGGGTGACTGGCACAACTTTTTTTTCGACCCACCCTAATGTGCATACACCTAAACAAGGTTTTAATACTATTAAAAACCAGACTTTGTTTGTTTGTGGATATGTCTAAACATTTATACATCTAAACATATATTTGTATAAATGAAAATATGTATGGATTGTAACTTATTTTGTCAAAAGTCCACAGATATTATAACTGAAAAAGTACAAAACAAAAAGAGTGATTTTACCCGCATTGCATTTAAAATATAAGCAGCCCATCACTATCTACAACTGCCACGTAACCTCGTAATGAAATTCTATTTTCTACAGGTTGGCACGTTACGGTTAAGTGACATTACAGTCAGATAAGCATTTGCATTGCTTTCCATATAACAGAAACGATCAGCTGTTTACATTACATTTACATTTCTACATTTACGGTCGGCTAATGGGACCTTTTGCTTTCTGCCTTCAACTTGAACACTACTTTGTCTAGTATTTGATTACCGGACGGGTCGTAATTAATTTTGAAGTTTGTAACAAAAATAAGAATATTACATTGGCGCCCAACTTAGTGGCCACCGAAGCTACTACACAACAACATTACAAAGCCGACGGGAAGAACGCAACGGCTACAGAAGTGAAACCAGACGTTAACAACAGCTCGTGCATACACAACACTGAAGAGATGGCTACGTTTTCTGAAGAACAATTTCAACAAATTTTAGCTGCGATGGGTGGCAATTACAAAAGCGGTTCATTTGCGCATTGTACCGCTCGTTTTAAGGGACAAAGGGATCCAGCTGTGTTTGAGGAATTTTTATCAGCAGTCAGTGTCTTTAAGGACATTGAGAAAATTGCTGATACTGACGCTTTGCGTGGAATGCCTTTACTTTTAGAAGATTAGGCAGCATCTTGGTGGATTGGTGTAAAGGATAGTGTGCGTACTTTTGAGCAGGCAATGACACTCATAAGGACCACATTCACAACGCCTGTTCCCGACTGGCGAATATTTATGAATTTGTTTAGTGAAAAACAACAAAAAAAGGAGCCAACCGATAGCTTCATCTGTAAAAAGAGACTTCTTCTTTCACAGCTTAAAGTGCCTGCAACTGAAGTTATGCAGCTAAATATGGTTTATGGTCTACTTAATGTCAATATAAGAGAGCGTGTACGCCGCGGCGCGCCGTGAGAATATAAATACCTTTGAAGATTTAATTTCTGTCAGCCGTGAAGCAGAAATGTTTTTTTTGAAGCTCAACCACTTGCAACGGTTGCTACCGAAGCAAGGATGGAAGTCTCAGACACAAACCGATGCAGTTTATGCCGCATTAAGGGTCATTCTATAGATACCTGTTTTAAGAAGAAAAAGCGTGATGAGAGACAGAATAATCAACAAAATAATCAACAAACACAACAAAATCATGGTTTAAGTACAAATCATCAACAACAACAGCCAGAGGTAATTAGGAAACCTTAATTTTCCTGCTATGGTTGCGGTGCGCCTGGCGTTTACAGGTCAAACTGTGCTTCCTGTAATAAGTACGGTAGGGACAGTCCACAGCATGTGTCATTCAACTCAATCTCGCCCACTGTTGTTGGACATTCCTTGCCCACAGCATGTGTTGAATTCTTTGGTCTTAAGGGCGAGGTCATATTTGACAGTGGAGCAAAAACCAGCGTTGCCAGCCTGGAGTTAAAAAAAATACTTTTGGCTAATGGATGTAGTTTTCGGGAAGTTAATACCGAAATTACTATAGCAGACGGTTCGACTCGAAATCAGGCTCATATGTTCACCAAATGCCACGAAGAATAGGACGCTTATAGGAACCGATTTCCTGGAACAGGCAGGTATTGTACTTAATATGGCACAAAAATATTGGTACTTCGAGGATCAACCCAAACAAAAATTCACATTTTGTAATTTAAAAACAACAATTTATTCGATGCAAATCAATGAGGACACATCTCCGTGCACACGCGCTGTTCAGGAGATGTCAGAATTTTTTGAGGAAAGAAATATGCTGTCACCAATGGTCAGCACTCCAGGATCTATGCTAAAAGGGGACGCCTCACCATTGCCAAAAACACCTACTTTTCATAACATAGATGATTCACCATACGCACGTAACAAGGCAATGGAAGAAAAACTAATGTCAAGAAGTATACTGACCTAGGATGAATCTCCTATGAGTAGCAATTACTCTCCCCAGTATACCTCCAGTCAATATTTAGAAGGGAGCCTACCGAAGATCAGACGCACTACATTTCTCCAGCTAAAAATAGCAAGATAGATGATACCGATGACTATTTTACGCCCCTGTTTTCAATGGACATTAAAATCTTAAAAGAATCCGATGGTATTGGTCTGACTGCGGAACAAAAAAGTGAGTTGGAAAAAATCTTGGTTTCAAATGATACTATATTTGGGGAATCTACTGGTGTCACACCTTATGCAGTTCACCGGATACATACCGGGGACCACGATCCAATTGGAAGTCCTCCTTATCGCTTGTCCTCGGCTATGAAAATTACTCTTAGGGAGGAAATCGAGAAAATGCTTGACGCTGGAGTAATCGTCGAATGCCAATCACCATGGGCTGCTCCAGTAGTGATGGTACCTAAGAAGACTGGTGGGACTCGTGTGTGCATCGACTACCGGGAGATCAATTCCATAACAGAACCAGATAGGTACCCCTTGCCAAGAATGGACGATATACTTCATGAGGCAAAAGTAACGAGCTATATGTCTACAATCGATATGCAAAGTGGCTATTGGCAAATAGGAGTTCATCCCTCAGACCAAGATAAAACTGCATTTGTAACGTCTTTTGGTATGTATAAGGTTACGCGAATGCCATTTGGATTACGAAACGCCCCTGCAACATTTCAAAGGTTAATTGACCGTCTTAAGGCGTCACTGGGGGAAACAGTACTATTGGCGTACCTGGATGACATCATTTCTTGCTCACCAAGCTTTGAGGAACACCTACAAGATCTAAATAATATTTTTCAACGGCTTGGGGAATTTGGTCTAAAGGCTAATCTAAAAAAATGCAGTTTTGCATTCAATCGCGTAAAATACCTGGGACATGTGCTTACCCAACAAGGGATTATGAAAGACCCTGAAAAAGTGGCAGCATTATTCAATCGGAAGGAACCAAAGAATGTTAAGGAACTATTGTCATTCTTACAGGCAAGTTCATGGTATCGTCGCTTTATACCATCTTTTGCCGATGTGTCTAAGCCATTGACAATGCTGTCAAAGAAAAATGCGGTATGGATTTGGGGCCAAGAACAACAGAAATCGTTTGATCATCTTAAAACATTGCTTACAACATCTCCAATCTTGAGCCAAGCGGTTGACGGTGTACCATTTATTCTGAAGACTGGTGCAAGTGGTTATGCTCTAGGGGCAGTTTTGCTCCAGGGGGAGGGTCCAGATGAACATCCCATTGAATATGCCAGCAGACTGTTATCAGATGCGGAACGTAACTATTCCACAATTGAGCGGGAAGCTCTTGCTATTGTTTGGGCTGTGCAAAAATTTCGTGGTTATATCGAAGGAGCACCAGTGCGACTCATTACCGATCACCAGCCGTTGAAATGGCTAATGAAGATTAAAACACCAACTGGACGTCTGGCACGCTGAGCTTTACAACTGCAAGCCTTTAATATTCAAATAGAATATAAGCCAGGTAAGACTAATGTAATTGCTGATACTCTTTCAAGGCCACCATGTAAACAAAACCACAATGATCACAATTCCTGTGAAATCTGCTCATTTGAATGATCCCCAACTGAAGATAATAATAGAATGCCTTGAAAGCAACAATGACGATTTAGCCTATTGGTCGAAAAGGGGATATATTGTTAATGAGGGAGTCCTCTACTGCTACAATAATGATGATTGGAAGACGCTCAACTTGTGATCCCCAGTGAAGAAAGGCCTAACATCCTTAAGTACTACCATAATGATGAAACTGCAGGTCACTATGGCATTGAAAGGACTATGCGTAAAATTACAGGAAGATACTACTGGCCGGGAATTCGAAAGGATATAGAAAAGCATGTTAAGGAATGTATGGAATGCCAAAGATACAAGGCTACAAATCTAAAACCCGCAGGTCTTTATCAGACAGTATTCAGTAGTGCTGGGATACTTTCGATATTTTCCACTATCGATATATCGATATTACTATCGACTGAATGTTTGTACTTGTGCAGGAAAACATTAATTATTTTTTATAAGGCTACAGTTCGTTGTTTTTATCACTTTATTGAACCTATGAGACGTATGTATATACGCACGTTTTTTTAGATGGCAGTTTTTTAAAAATTGATAAGTACCTTTCTGAAGGTACTGAAGTAGGGACTATAAGATATTCCATTGCAACTTTAAAAAAAATTTTAAGTTCTAAACCCAAAAAGGTAATCAATCTAGCGAACTTATCTCTAATGGTCGTCATTGTTTTGTCCTATGCTTGCAATTGCATTTGCATTTTTTTTTGACAACATTACAAAAATATTGGACATTTCAGTCCCTTTGTAAATATGTAAAAATTTCAACTTAAAGGCCTTTAATAAGCAGGAAAAAGCACTCCATACCTCTTGCCATTCTTGTTGTTTGCATTCATTGCTGTAATTCAGCGCGATTTAATAAAAGCAAGTACAAATTTGCGGTAAAAAACTGTGTGTATACCTGCTGTTAGACGTCTTCATAGCTGTATTTTAAACAATAAAAATATCGATATTTATATTTTTCCTATCGATATTTTCGATATTTTAAGACTATCGATAATATCGATAGTTTCCCAGCACTAGTATCCAGTAACCAAAGGTTTGAGGTAATTGTCATTGATCTGTTTGTGCCTCTGCCTGTGTCACCAGAGGGGTTTCAATGGATCTATATCATAGAAGACATTGCTAGTAGATGGATTGAACTTTCCCTTTAAAACTTGCTACGGCTGAAGCCTGTGCCAAAACGTTGATAAATGAAGTATTCTTACGATATGGAGTCCCTAGGAAAATCATCAGTGATAATGGCGTACAATTTGTGTCGGCTGTAATGCAAAAAGTCGTTTTTTGTCTAAATATCAAACATATTTTAACCCCAGTTTATCACCCTGAGGCTAATCCTGTTGAACGGAAAAACCGGGATATGAAGGCACAACTTGCTATTTTAGTTGGGGAGAATCACCAATCGTGGGATGAGAAATTGCCTTGTATTAGGTCCGAGAACTTTTTGTCGGAAATTACCCCATATTTACAAAACTTGGAAAATGTTTTTAGGGACGTAAAGGAGAATGTTCATAAACAACAAGATCACAACAAGAAAAACAGCAATACTCATAGACGAACCCAACCTTCCTTGGAAGTCGGTGCAAAAATTCTGGTAACCACGCATATTTTAAGCAACAGTAACAAAGGCGTAACTTCGAAATTTGTGCCAAGGCTAGATGGACCCTATGTTATTATAGAGAAAAAGGGTACCACATCGTACGTGTGGCCCATGAGGACGACCTAAACCTTCCACTTGGAACACGCAAATGAAGGGAATTTTCAAAGTTATATCTCATTTTGAATACGTTATCCAAAAATACGTAAATATTCATCTAATTTTCATTTAAAAATTAAAATTTTTTATATACAATAGCATTTTAGTACAAATGTAATATTTTTTAAAGGAAACCATATACCTACTATGAGTCCTAACAGCCTGGCAATCCATATATTAAAACCATGTACCCGAATATTCTTCGAACCTCCTAATAAATTAAGTGGAAAAGTATATTCTAGTTCGCATTGCGAACTATTCTCTTATTTTTGCTATTTGCATTAGCACTCACATTCTCTAAAATGTATACGAATATTAAAAGCGAATATGTAATGAATGAAATTTCTGCATAGAAATTTATTTGTAAAAAAACAATCACACCTTCTTAGTGATGAAAATCAGTTAAAATTTATATGATACATTTTATTAACTTATTGCTTTTTTCATTTTTTTATTAACATGCAAAATGGATTTTATATGTATCATTCAACTTGCAAATTTATAAAAATGTTCTCCCTAAAAGAAATCTTTTTACAATGTTATGGTCTAAATTTGAGTCGCACATATTAATTAAAGTTTTCATTTAATTTACTTTTGTCGATAATTGCTCATGATTAAACTTCAAAAAAAAAGTGTTAAGCCTGTTTAAATATTTATAACGCTCTTGGATATATTCTTCAAGATATTTTTCAACATTGGACTCAAAACATTCATTAAGCCGACTGAAAGATCATTTTTAACGATAATTAACTATAAAAACAAAGATGTTCTTTGGCATTGGATGACTGATCCGTCCGCAATGAACCATCATTTATAACCAGGGAAACCAGAAATATGCTCTAAAAACACGTTTTATGCGCATTAAATATGCAGTAAAAACTGGAAAATATGCCCTGAAAAATGTTAAAAATATGTCCTAAAAATTAAAAATTGCTCATTTGAAGACACAATATTCAATAATTTAATAACAAAATTTAAAAAAAAACCTAAAAAACGTTAAAATTCATATAAGAGATGTTTGCGCCGAATATGAACTAGATATTAACATCCATATGGGTTTTTTTCTTAAAGGGATTTTGGGTACGGTCGCTTAATTGTTAACAAATGTTAACATTTAAAAGGAATTTAAAGCTAGTTAAGGAAGGGAGCTTTGAGCAAATGTGAACCGATTCGAAAATAATTTAATTTGAAGTAAAATATTTTTGGCCTGAATTTAATTTAAATACCATCGTAATTTGGATGTGAAATTATAGACCGATTCTCACCATTTGCATAGACTTCGTCCATATTTGATAAAATTATCTACAAAATTGGAACTTGTACTCTGCTCACAAGGCTAACATGGACAGACAACCAGCCAGGCGGATGGATGGACATCGTTAGATCACTTTAAAAAGTGATTCTGAGTCGATCGGAATACTAAAAGATTGGTCTAGATACAAATCGCATTACATTTTTCCCTAATGACAACCTGCTTTGCCTTTAAATTTTAGAGTAAAAATTAAATGTAGATGTCGAAATTGAAGTAACAGACTTTCGAAAAAAAAAAAATTTTTATTTGCTGCGATAGCTCTTGTAGGCATCTAAAAAAAATTTAATATGTATCAAAATATGCATTAAAAAGGCAAAATATGCGCTATAAACCTAAAAATGCTGCAAAAAGGCTCTTTTAACTAAAATATGCTGCAAAAATATGCACTAACAAATCGATGCCAAAATTCATAAAAAGCTCTAAAAGGGATAAATATATTGTTTCTGCATTCATTGGTCGCACAAGGAAAAACATGCAATTGCATATTTCTGGTTTCCCTGTTTATAACTATACTGTTCCAAATGTTCGAAAGGGAAAGTCTTCTTGAGCGAAATGAACTGAGCAAACGAATTAATGTTTTTTTAAATCTCCTTCTTCCTTCCTGCAAGCGTTCAACCGCTTTTTACGTGTGAACGCTTACAGTTGACCTTGTGTTCTTGCAGTCTTGGAATATGCAGTTCATTTTCTCTTTGTAAAAATTTTAATTTAAAAACTTTTTGGGTTGTTTATTAAAAATTTTAAAATTTTATTTTGAAAAAAAGAAGAAAATGGGATTATTAAGAACAAATATGGTAGCACAGTTTTCACAAAACACGTTAATTGTCAAAAGGCAATATGTCAGAATAAAGGAGAGAGTGGCACTACCTTGTAATCCTTATACCATGTAACCCTGCGGCCACACGATCAAGTTGTTCTTGATATTCTTTAACATATACTGCTTGTCAAAATTTCCAAAAATTAAAAGCTGTGACGTAGGCTGCACTCAATTTGTAAGCAATTTACTTTCAAGATGTCGTAAAAAAAACAATTTATAAAGACTAACATGTAATCAGCTGTTAAATTGATAGTAAAATTGCCAAACAAATGGAGACGTGAAATTAAAAGCAATCTCGTGGTCAATTTAACAAGTGTTAGTGTGTGTTACTAAAGAAGTGAAAGTGTATTGCAAATTGAACGGAATTGAAAGGCAAAACTTGATCGTGTGGCCACCAAGTAAAGGACTACCAAGAACAACTTGACCGTGTGGCTGCAGGGTTAGCATTTTTTCGAAATTCTAAGTGCCAATTCACAAAAAAATTTGCTCAATCTAGCACTAAAAGTAATAAACTGGCAAGCCTGCATATAAACTCTGAATGGTTTTGCTATTGTGAATCATTTATTCAATTTTGACATTACAAGGCCATTTCAGTAAAATAATAAAAACATAATTATTTGTTTATATTTCGTTAATATTTGTTTTTTACCTGTAATCTTCAAAACAGAAAAGCTTAAAATAATTATCTATAATGGATTTTAGTGATTTCCTAGTGCGTAAAGTACGTATCCCCTGTAAACTTATTTGTCTATTTCCTATTAACTTTAAAAAGAATACATATTATCCTAGTGCCCTCCAACTGTTATGTATATTCCAAATTTTATAACATCTGAGGAGGAACAGCGAATTCTTGCGCATATTGAGAGAACACCTAAACCAAAATGGACTCAGTTGTTAAATCGTCGGCTCATCAATTATGGTGGCATACCACACCCAAACGGTATGCTTGCCGAAGAAATTCCCGAATGGTTGCAGACATACGTTGATAAAATCAATAACCTAAGCATTTTTGAAACGCAAAGAGCCAATCATGTTTTGGTCAATGAATATCGTCCAGGTCAAGGCATAATGCCACATACAGATGGGCCATTGTTTTATCCCACTATATCTACCATTTCTTGTGGATCTCATACAGTTTTAGAATTAACCAAAAGAGAAACTCCTGAAGATAATCCAAATGATAGTAGTGAGAACACAGAAATATTCACGAAGCGAGAGACTTTGTTTAAACTTCTTTTGGAGCCGCGTAGTCTCTTAATATTAAAGGACACTCTTTATAACAACTACTTGCATTCGATTAGCGAAATAGACCAAGATATTCTTTGCGATCGAATTTGTAACTATGAAAATTGTGAGAGCTCCTACAAAATGGGCGACTGTTTAAAGAGAGGTACTCGCATTTCGCTTACAATACGAAACGTTCCTAAAACAACAAAAATGAAGTTAAAATTTTGTTAATTTTGCCTAGCTGAGTTTCTTTTCCAATGTCAGATTCAATTCAATATTATATCACTAGAAATTAAGAGCGTAAACCCATCTGTGTTAAAACCACTGTATTCTTATACACATGTGTCTTTTTCGCATTGTACTTGCTTTTACTTGTATGTATTCCATTTTAGTTCAATGCCTACGTATACATTTTAAATTTAAATAAATAAAAAATGCATTTACATTTTTTTAATACAATTGTTATCAATAGCAATTAAATGTAAATTTAATTTGCACTACTTTTAGCGTATTGACCACCGTAACGTACCTTTTAATAATATAAAGAAGGAATTAATATGTATGTAATAAGGATAATTGTTGTTATATAAGTGTTTATTTTTAAATTTATTTATACTTTTGGAACGATATACAAATTATTAGCACAAAAATATTTAAAATGGTTAGAATGCAATAAAATAAAGACATTTATTGTTAAAAAGAAACGAAAAAGTTGTTGATACTTTATTAAAATAATCTTCATATGCTTAGGATAAAACACAGAAAGAAATTATATTTAAAACTATCGCGTTTATTAGAAGATTTTCCTAAAATGCGATTGTTGATGAATATTCACCTTAACCCCGTATTCAAAATCGTTTATAAAATTTAACAAATGTTTATTAAGTAAAATTTTCATAGAAACTCTGTTAAATTTAAAAACAGTTAAGAAAACTTTCCTCATCTGCTTGCCAACCGATTTTTCAACAAAAAAAAAAAAAAAAAACATTTAAAAGGCATGCACTTACAGAAGTGTATGATATACGTGTGTGTTCTAGAATCCGAATCCACTCTAATAAAGTGGATAACTTCGGCATTTTTGGTGTTCCTTTCTTCATAAAAATAATTTAATGAAAATTAAATTTGATGCCTAATTTAAAATATTAAAAATTTGGATTAAAAACCATAAATAGTTCAACAAAACAACCACAATACTAATTATTGTTAAAGCTAAGGCACGAGCTCTATGTTTGGATTTGTCCTTCAAGTTGTGCTGAAAAGGTCAGCAAGAAAAAGAAAGACAAAAAAATGAAAAAACAAAAACAAATATGTACTTTGAACTTCAAGAAGAATTCTTGACAAAAGTACGAAAAAACAGAAGTAAAGGAAGAACATGTAAAATAAATTAAAATAGATAATCATTCAAAGCAAATTTCGATCTACCAAAGGTTATATACAATTTGGTTTAAGGATTGATGTTTGACTAATGACGTCAGCAGTCGTCGATGGCTGCGAGTGTTAAACGGCAAGCCCTCTGAGGAGATTGAGTGGTTGCAATCGAAACATGCCAGGGTAACCTGTCCGTAAAAACGCCTGGGTTCGAGCCCAGATTGAGTCAAGAATGAACAATTATCAGTAAATTTTAATTAATTTTCATGTTGTACAATTCCTTTCTTCATAAAAATAATTTAATGAAAATTAAATTTGATGAACTTAAGCCTATGTAATTAAAAATATTAAAAAAAAATTTTTTTTTCTACAAAGCATTTTTTTGTTTTTCATCCGACATTTTTAGCGTCTGTTCGGTTTGAAATCACGTTTAAAGTGTGTGGGTGCTTGAAGAGTAACGCCAATACATTCATCAAAATCACTCGTCAAGCATGCTAAATATCTAAATTTTTTGATTTTCCATCAAGCATCGTCGGTGTCACACATTCAAACTCATTTTCACTAATATGTACTACCTTAATGCTGGATGGGAATTTGACCAGTGTATTTGGGCCTTAAGATTGTAATTTTTGTTTTATTCAAATTAAAGTGTTCAAAATTATTGGTAAGTAAAAATGCACGGATTTTTTTTCTTTTATTTATCTAATCACAATTAGTGACGATTAGCATTTCTAATCAAAAATAATCAAGAAATCTAATCAATTATTTTTTGGATTAGTTTTGATTAGATTTGATTAAAAATGCTAATCTTCACTAATTGCGATTAGATTTTGGATTATTTCTAATCAAATCAATTCGTAATCTGAAATTTTTATCAAAATTCAATTCTAATGATTAGATTATTTTATTTCTCTAATCGTAATGATTTCTAATTCTAATCCAAATTCCCCAGCTATGCAGCCAAATAAATGCTTCACAAACAAGTTTAATTAAATAATATTTATTCACTTTTTGTTTTGGTTTAATTTTTATTTCAACTTTTCTTTTATTTAACAATTATTTCACAATTTGTATGCTTTTTATTTGTTACTTTTGTTTGTTTACCTTTTGAAACATGTTTTTTTGATTTACTAAATTTTACTACTGCAAAAATTTCTGCAGTGAAAATTTGTAAATACTCAGACAAGAACTGTCACTTTTTGCTCTCAATTTATGTTCTCATTTACTGCATTTTGTGTACTCGAACGCAAGTTCGTAAAATGCAGCAAAGTTTAGTAAAAAATAGTAAAAACTTTTGTGTTCTCGAACGTAACTAATGTTGTAGTAATGTTGTTGTTACTCGGTAGTTTGCATAACTACAGCACGAAGTGTTTGTGTGTGTATTTTGTTTTTCTAAAATATTTGTAGTAAAGGCAAACAAAAACAAATTCTTGTTGTGTTTGTTTTGCCTTTCATGTGCCTTTCAGCAACCTTTTGCGCTGCTTTTATCTCCTGTTTTGCGGCTATTAGCATGCATTGGGTTTTGATTTGGCGGCTGTTTGACAGAAGATGTTTGTTTCATTCCTTTTCCTACAACATAAAGTGATTGCCGTTGCTTTTTGAGTTCCATCAAATAAGAAATTTTTGCTATTGTTAAAAAAGCAATAGTTGGAAAAAGCCAGTGTCCATTAAAATGTTACTGTTCAAAAACAGTGTGTTTATTTTGCTGCTGCTTTTGAAAAGTGTGGGCTTTTTTAGCAGTGGAACTTGTCGGCTTTTTTTTTTTTATTTTTTTTAATAGGAAAAAGGCAAAATTTTGCTGATTTTGCTAATATGGCGCTAGCATTTCAATCCCTGGATAGAAACGATTTTTTCCTATGATTCTTTAAAGTTTTCACGATTTTTTTATAAATATTAGACTTTGCTATCATGCTGCTGTTAGCAAATTAGCGATATTTAGTTCAACTTGAGTTTTTTCGAACAAAAACTTCGAATAGACAAAATGATGTGGATTTGAGAAAACCAATTTATGAATTATGCGTATTCAAAAAATTTTTCGTTTTCAATTCGAGTCGAAACCTAGAACATACCTGGGGCCTGCTTCTGGCAGTCGTGATCGAGTACTTTCTCGATTCGAAAGCAATTTAATATCTAATTATTTCAGTCAATACTGAACGAATCGGAATTATTTTTTCAGTGTTATAAAGCATTAGTTTGTGTTTCTCAATACTGAAGAAATGATTTCGATTCGTTCAGTATCGACTGAAATAAAATTGCTTTCGAATCAAGAAATTACTCGATCACGACTGCCAGAATTACTGCCTGTTTTTAGAAAACGTAAGCAAGTGAGTGAGTGAGAAATTATATTGAAAACAACAATAAAAAACGAAAATTTGTTTTTGTTTTCAATATAATTTCTCACTCACTCACTTGCTTACGTTTTCTAAAAACAGGCTGTTAGGCCCCTGATATATTTCGTTATAAGTAAAAAGGGATAAAAACGGGTAAATTTTGTATTCTTTGTTTAATATGTCGTTGTTCATTAGAAAAAAGCGGACAAGTATCTGGTACTTTTTGAAATTCTGGCTTTGGGGAGTAAACGGTTATAACCTTAATTCTGGAACTTCCTTCTACTAAAGGAAGGAATTTTTACAACATGAAATTTTATTAATATTTATTGAAGCTCAGCCAAGAAAATTATCAATAAATTTTAATAAAATTTCATTTGTAAAAGTTCCTCCTTCACACCAACATATTGTTACGAAAGTAACTTTAGTTAAGAATTATTTGTAATTATTGGTTAAGAATTAGATTAATTTATGTGTTATCTTGTATTGATTAGTTATTAAGTATTTGTTAGTTATTTTATTATTTAAAATTGTTATTGTATAAGTTATGCACACTTCGAGTGTAAAAATCAATGTACAGATGTAATGTTAAAATTGTTATGCATAATTGTACTTCAACCCCACTGTAAACTAGAATGTTCTTTATTAAGTTATCTCAATCTATGGCAACGCCTAAAAGTATGCCTTAGTATATGATGCCTAATAACTCAATTAATTCAGCCATATAGATAGTAATAGCTGAATAAGTTTAATTAACGACATAGCCGTTATTAAAACTTTATAGAGCCATCTAGACTTCAGAACTCGAACGTTCTATGGTCATTTGCCCGAGTATAAATAGGATCGCAAGAGATGGCATGATTCATTCTAAGTTCTGACTTTGTCAAAAACGTATCACGCTGAGAAGATTAAGAACTATAAAATTACGGTTGTTAAAGTGACTAAGTACTAAATAAAGGTGTGTAAATTGTAAACAGTAGCAAAAGTGTTGTGTTTATTTGTTTTATTTGAATTGCAATAAAAGAACTCGAAACGGTTTATTATAAAGGAAATAAACCAAAACGTTATTGAAAGGCAGTAACGTAACAATATGTTCCAAATTTAAGCGAAATCGAATGACGTTTTAAGATCTCTACAAATTGCAATTTTTCGAATTTTTTATATTATTAAATTATATATGTAATGTGTGATAGCGACTTACTAAGTAGTGTCAATTGTAAGATTTTAAAATTTTGGTTGTTGGTTGGTTGAAATTTATACTTTTGTTAATGTTTTTAATTTTGTTTGGAATTATAGTTTTTATCAATTTATAATAGTTCTATTCTTTTAATTTTTCAGAAATGACCCCATACACTATCAGACTATTGAGTTAAATACATTCAATTTTATCAATTTAGTTAGCATTGTTTTATTTAGACTGAAGTTTATTGAAAAATTTTCCTTATATTTCAAAAATGGTTAAAAACATCCCCACAGAAACGATTCATGTTGAAGCTTCCTTAGAATTATCATCCGACCACACACCTACAATTGTTACTATATCGAACCCAAATAGAATTGTATTTCCGTCAGGTTACATAGCGACGCCAAAAAAAAATATTTCAAAAATTTTCATTGAGCTCGGACGGGTTTTTGAATTTCAATTTGAAAAGAAAAAAATAAATTTGAAAAGAAGGAAAGAAGATAGAAAGTATACACGAAAGGAAGGTCAATTCCGTGGGTTATTATTTACGTTTGTAAAGGGGTTTGTTTTCCGAGCTTTAAACTCTGGATATTGGCAATTTCACAAGGCTTTTACTATTTATTTAATAGCCCAATTCACAATCTTGTGCAAATGGTCTTGCATCGTAGCATTTGCAAAATGGAATAGTAAATACCATAGCATACTTTTGGGATTATGGTTAAAACCATAACTATATATCGTAGCATTTGCAAAATGGTATAGTATATTTTTACTCTACACCAACAAAATATACAGCAATGCACTTGCTACTCTTTTGCAAATATGCAACGCCTTAAACCAATAGTTTATATTTACTCGAGTTGATTGCAAAACGACAGCTAACACTCAGTGCACCAACACTCATAAAATTATTACAGTAACTGATTGTCGGTTAATAAATTCGTTTTCCGTACTGTTAAAATTTAATAAAAACATACACTCAAAATATTATGTAGTTAAAAACATTATTTTTTGGTTTGTTTTTTTTTTTGAATAACAAACATAAATGTTAAAATAGAAAAATATTCGTAAAATAAACATATTTTTATTAAATTTTAACAGTACGGAAAACGAATTTAATAACCCACAATCAGTTACTGTAATAATTTTATGAGTGTAGTTATTTTACAAATAATTTTATTTTTTAACATTTATGTTTGTTATTCAAAAAACAAAATACCAAAAAAAAATGTTTTTTCGTTTTAATTTTTTTATGTAGTTTTATTATTGTCGGTTAAAATATATTTTTTAAAAGTAAAAACTATTCAATTTTAACGAATATGCTGTTCAAAAAATAAAAAAATTTTAAATTAACGTAAAAATCATTTGTTTTAAATGAAATGTAAATGATCCGTTTTCTAAATGAATTTTAATTTGTTTAAAATGAATTTTCGTTTGAATTTAACTACATAATATTTTGAGTGAAGCCGATCTGAAAAATGGTATAGTATTTACTATACTCCCAAAAGTATACTACAGTATTCACTATACCATTTTGCAAATGCTACGATGCAAGCAGAGCTGCCGTTTTTGGTTATTTCTAACCAAAATTGGTTATATTTTGTTCCAATGTGGAGATGTGAATATTTTTTTAATTTTGGTTACTTTTTTCTAAAATAATAATACGTACGAATGTGTTTTTCTTGATACAATTATTAGCGAGCTCTGATAATTTGTGCTGTGCACTACAATTTTTTAATTATTTGTTACCAATGAACGCAAGTTTTTTATAACACTATGGAACATATTTGAGATTATTGTCTGGGGGGTGAGAAAATCCAAGTCAGGGTGATGGTACTAGGTCAGTATAGTAAAACCCTCAAAGATTTTGGCGTTCGTATGTGTCAGTTTTTTTTTATGACATTTTAAAGTTTTTCCTTATCTCGATGTTTTTTTGTTTAACATAACTCGAGAACCACTTGTCCGATTTTGCTAAAACAAACTCAAAAAAATTTAGAATTACAATTTCTTTAATCCGTTTATATAACGTTTTTCTTTATAATCAACAGTTTTGCCGGTAAAAATAAATTTGTGGAGAATTATAATTGATAAGTGCAAAAAAATGTTCAAGCCTGGATGTATGCAGCAGATTTTATCACAAACCTGCACTGCAATTTTTGTGACTTTTTTAAAGCGATCGGTGAAAATCGTCGGACTTTTGTTTGTTATTTGAAAGAATACACCCACATTCAGTGATGCCAACAGTAGGGGATTTCCCCTTTTCTAGGGATTTTTTTTCGGATCATTTTTATCTTCAATCGGATCTTAATAACTTCTTTTTATGGTGTAATCATAATATGATGGAGCTGAATCTTGTGAAATGCAAAAGCATGCGTTTTTATAGAAATAACTGTATTGCTGTTAATTATGCTTTTGGTGGTCATCAACTGGAGTTGGTTGATTCGTTTCTTGATATTGGAGTCTTACTGGATCCTAAATTAAACTTTGTTTCTCATATTACATTAACTGTTAATAAAGCTCGAGGCGTTCTTGGCTTTATTAAGCGCTGGGTTAAAAATTCACAGATCCATACATAACGAAGCAACTTTACGTATCACTCGTTAGACCAATCTTAGAATATGGGTCAATCATTTGGGATCCATTTTACAACATTCACAATTCTCGTATTGAATCGGTCCAAAAACAATTTTTATTATTCTGTTTACGTGATCTTCATTGGAGTTACTCGACAAACTTTCCTTCCTATGCTTGAAAACTGGCATTAATAAAATTACCATCGCTCAAAAGTCGTCGTACAATGTTAAATGTTTCTTTTATGGTTAATCTTATTAATGGTAATGTTTGTTGTGATTTTCTGTAGAGTCTGCTAAATTTAATATACCTTGTCGCAATACGCGTCATTATAATCTGCTTTTTGTTAAATTTTTTTAGAGAAAATTACGCTATTGCTGATCCTTTTTCGAGGTTATGTAGACAAATTAATTTAATATGTCACAACTTGTTGATTTTTCTTATTGTTTTTCTTTATTCGTAAATTTTTATGTACTACATATATTCTGTAAATTTGTAGTATATTTTAAAATGCATATTGTTATTCATTAATTTTAAGTCAATATTGTTATTAGTCAGTAAGGAAAAATAAATAAATAAATAAATATGCCCTAAAATAAAAAATTGTGTCCTCTTTTCCCTACGGTTGAAATTTTCCGAAAAAAAATCCCTAGAAAAGGGGAAATCCCCTACTGTTGGCATCACTGAATGTGGGTGTATTCTTTCAAATAACAAACAAAAGTCCGACGATTTTCACCGATCGCTTAAAAAAAGTCACAAAAATTGCAGTGCAGGTTTGTGATAAAATCTGCTGCATACATCCAGGCTTGAACATTTTTTTGCACTTATCAATTATAATTCTCCACAAATTTATTTTTACCGGCAAAACTGTTGATTAAAAAGAAAAACGTTAAAATGTCATAAAAAAAAACTGACACATACGAACGCCAAACCCTTTGAGGGTTTTACTATACTGACCTAGTACCATCACCCTGACTTGGAATTTCTCACCCCCCAGATTGGCTGTTGTACTGTGTAATGAATCGAAAACAAAAAATCCCTTTCAAAACAGCAACCAAATAATTTTTTTAAGATTTTTGCTAATAAAATATTGCCATTTGTGATTTTTTAATTAAAAACGCCATGTTCTTAAATCGAAAACAAATGAAGTTTTAATCAATGGAGACTTTAAATAATTTTTTTTTAAATGGGCGTTGTTTTTCATGATTTTAAGAGAAGTAAAGATAAGTAGTACTTAAAGTAGGAAGTGCATAAAATCATGTGGAATCGATTTCAGAAAATTACTGAAAAATAACACAAAAGTCGTTTTAGTGTTTCTAAAAACTTGAAAATAAGTTTAATATTCTGAATTTATTTACATATATAAATATTTGAAAATACACATAAACTATAAAGAGAAAAAAGTTTTTATAATATCTTAGATATAAATCTTATATTGTGTTTAATTCGACCTATATAATGTATTAATAAAATAACTTTTTTTCTTTTGAGATATATGTAAATAAGAAAACTATTTACATAAAATGCATTTCGCATATCGGCAATCGTATTAAATTTCGCCAAAATAATCGCCATATCGCCAAACGTTAAATTCCATCGACAAAAGGATTAAGAAATCGCCACATTAACAGCTAAAAAGTGGAAAAAAATTTTCCATTTTTGTTATTTGTAACTGTTTATTTAAAAATATTCAATTTATTAACTTTCAATATACTTCGTATGGAAATCTTACGGATTTAAGTCTTGTAAAATAAAAATTTTTTTACAAAAAAAGTGTCAATTAAATAAAAACATTTAATTAAGTTTCTCGTTTTTTTTTTCATTTCATGTTTTGTTTTCTTGATTTATAATTATTATTTTACTATTAAGGGCAAATAACCTTTGTATTACAATGCAACTTGAAATAAATTTTAATGATTTTCTCAATTAATAAAAGGAATTATAAATTTGGTTATATTTTTTTACATTTGGTAACTTTTTCAAAAATTTTGGTTGTAAAAACTGTATTGGTTGTGGCAGCACTGGATGCAAGACCATTTGCACAAGATTGTGAATTGGGCTATTGTGATGGATATAAAAACTTTTTGTTTTTCGTTTGTTTTACTTTTATTATATTTTTTTGTCATAAAATTTTTAACAACAGCTGACATTAATTATTGAAAATCAGTGCTGTTAACGCTTACTGGAATTGTAAGAAAATTTAATGTTGAAAATTGCTACAAGCGTGATGAATATCGCTTTTAGTACAAACTTTGCATTCAATATTTAACACACTAAATACTCATTAGTGTTGAGTGTAAAACGTAGTTATTATTTTGTTCCATTGTAATTTAGAAAGTGATAGGGTTCGTGTAACCTAATAAATATATTACACAACTATAATGCATCATTATTTTTTAGAAAAGAAAACACCATTATATTGTACTTAAAAATGTACAGATCGATAGATAACAAAATAATTAAAATGAATTTTGAAGAATTTTTAAGATTTAACTGTTTTTGGCGGCGCTAGAGGGCGCCAAAGTTTGAGAATTTATAGTAAAAATGCCCAAACAACTACTTGAGTTTTACATGCTTTAGGAAAACTGTTGTAAAACTGTTGTTTTTTAAAGCACGAGATTGAAATTTTTCTGTAGTAGTTTACTATATTTAGAACTAACTGTAAAAAATTTTTATTGAATTATTTTCTCATAAGTGTTTTTTTAATGGTTTGAAAAATGCTTATTATTTACTTAAGCTCTAAAAATTTTCTAACTTCGATGGAATATTAAAAAAAAAGAAAAATACCGTCTATGGGTTTTTTTCTGATTTCGAATATTTAAACTGTTTTCTAATAACTTCAAGAAAAACAATTGAAAAAATTTTACCACAACTTGAAAAAAAAATTTTTTTTAAATGGCCATTTTCATGATTTTTGCTCAGGAGTTTAAAAGACAATTAAATACAAATACTGTGAAATATTAATTCAAACTTATACCGTTCAATAAAAAACAACAAAAATCAAAATATGTATAACAAATTTTTTTGTGTTTGTCTGCATTTTACGGCATAAGAGGGCGCTGAAATCACAAATGCCCTTGGTTTTTTATTGTTTCAAGAAAATAATTGTAAAGAATTCATTTTCTGGATTACGAGATTCAAATTTTTTTTTGTAATACCTAACTATATTCGAAACCAACTATAATTAATGGTTTGAAAAATTCTTATTATTTAGTTAAGCTTTAAAATTTCTTAACTTTGATGGAATAATAAAAAAAAAAGAAAAATATCGTCTATGGGGTTTTTTCTGATTTCGAATATTTAGACTGTTTTCTAATAACTACAAGAAAAAAAATTTTACCACAACTTGAAAAAAAATGTATTTAAAAAAATGCTATTTTCGTGATTTTCGCTCAAATTTTGAATTAGTTTAAAAAAATAAACTAGGAACATAATAAGAAATATTAGGTTTTAAAGTGGTTTTATGTAATTATAATGAAACGTTACTAATAACTAATATAAATTTCAGGGTGCTTGTCCGAAGAAGCATTGGAAGCCAACCACAAAATCGTTGTAGAAAATCCAGACTGTCCCACGGCGACACTCATAAAGATTTAATGACTCATTTAATACTTTCCTTAGATCTGTTGTTATCTTCAAAAATTAATCCAAAGACTAAAAAAATATATTTTTTGAAGAAATTGAGAAATATATACTGAGAGAAAATGTTGATGAACCAGCTAAAGATGACGAAACAAATGTTTCGTTGAGCGGCAATATTTTTTTGGAAGAATCCAGTACTGAAGATGATTTATTGTAATTAAAAAAATGACCTTATGTATGTAAATGTAATAAATAAATTAGTTTAAAGAAAATTAATTAGGAAATAATTCCAAATAATTCGTTACATCGGCTCAGAATCACTTTCTGAGTCGATCTAACGATGTCCGTCCGGCCAGCTGGCTGTCAATGCAACCTTGTGCATATAGATCACAAATTCGGAGACAATTTGATGAAAATTGTCACAGAGGCTCTGACTGGTACAAGGACCAAGTCTATTGAAAATGGAACGAATCGGTCCATTATTTTACAAAAATCATCTTATTACATCGGCAAGATTAAATTTGGTCCAAACCAAACTAATTTTATTGCAATCAAAATCAGCTTATCAAATTTTATTGGAATCTTTCTATTTTTGAGCATAGCTCCCATACAAATCATTCTCCCAAAAATAGCTTTTAATGCCAGCTTCCTTAAAAATATTAGTATTTACATACAAATTGGCGACAATGACTTTTACTATAGCTACTATGTCATGACAAAATGTTGTCCAGGTAGTTCCAAATTAAACCATAGGTTCCATATAAACCCTCATCCAAAAAACTCATATATGTAGATGAAGATATCTAAATAATATTCGGCAGAAAGAACTTTTAAACGAATCTTAGCCTCATAACATAATTTTGTGCCGGCGGGTCCATGATTGCCCAAACAGATTACACTCTAGGAAATTTGATTACACTCTAGGAAATTTGTTTTTAAATACTATGCTATAAGGTATCACATGGTCGGGTTTGACCGATTATACTTTCTTACTTGTTATTTTTGCAAGAGCATTTTAAGCGTTTTTAACTAATTTTTCATTAAATGATGTTTTTGTATTTTTCACATTAATAATCCGATTCTACCAGAATTTGGCATATATATAAATATATAACAAATATAAATTTTCATAACAAATTTTAATACGATTGGACAGTTGTAAATGTTATAGCATTTTTAAGAAAAATGATATATGGCAGGACCTTGAGTCCTTGTTCAGATTTAAATGAAAATTTGCGCACACGTTGCTAGTTGTGTGTGTATTAGCATGACCATTTTTTGTAGTTTTGTGGGCATTATTGAAGCTAAAATAAAATTTTTCCATTTCAGGACACATGGGAGGTAGGCGTGTCCTTGAACCGATTAACTAAGCTATTTTATGCTAGTGTACCAAATTTCAAAAATTTCTGACAACTCCTTCTATTTATGTCCCAACAAGTAAGAGTGCTATATTCCGCTGTGCCGAATCTTATATACCCTTCACCATTGTGCGAGTAGAATAGAGAGCAACTAAATAATTTTTACATATACATATACATACATATTTACAATACTTACAACTTCATTATACATAATTAAAATTTAAAAAGCGATAACTTTCATAATAAATATTTTTTATTATGAAATAATAAAGAAGGGTGATAACGAAAATCATATTGGGCATTATGCTAGTATATGTAAACAAATACGAAGGGTGGTGAGGGGATAGGAAGAGACGACAACCGGATTTGAACTTCGCTTTACATAAGGACCCAGAATATATATACTTTATAGGGTGTAGGACCTTCGGTGAAGGGTATAAAAAACAATCTTAATTATAAAAAAAGAGTAATTTTTGGGATTTCAGTATTTTGGTCATAGCTCTGCTATTTCTTAACCGATTTGACAGATTTATATACCGACCTGTTAAAGAAGAAATTTTCCAGTTATTTTAGCTATAAAACGTGGACTCGGGAAGATCTATGGTTCCTGAAAATGGGTATTTTTCAAAAAAAAATTTATATTTTGGTCATAACTTTTTCGTATCTGAACCGATTTTCCCGAGTTTTTCAGAAAATATTTTCTATTAAAAATTTCCGATCTTCTGATATATAAGGCGTAACCATAGGTCATATAACAGTCAAAAAATTCAGGTTTTTATACAATTTTTAATACTTTTTGTATGAGAGGTACCACGCCTACTTCTCCAATCCCGCCCACATTTTGTAGGATGGTGTATATTTATAACCTAAATATTTGTACTTAATTTTAAAGCTTTGGCTCTTGCCGTTCTCCAGATATACAGAAAAAAGTAATACAAATACAACAACCAGAAGGGATTTTTTGGAAAAATTAGAGGCAGTCGTGTTTTTTTGGTCATATCTCAGCCATTGTTGGACCGATCTGGCTAAATTTCAATAGCAAAAAATGGTGGACTATATGTGACATAAATGTAAAACAACGTAGCCGCTATCATGTCTGGAGCCTCCGGAAAACACATATCAAACGTAAGACGGACAGACGGATATCGTTAAATCAACTTCTCTCCTCATAAGGACCCAGAATATATATACTTTATAGGGTCTAAGATCAATATTGTAGAAATTACAAACGGAATGACAAACTTATATATACCCTTTTCCACCTGTGGTGAAGGGTATAAAAAGAGTAATATTTGGGATTTCAGTATTTTGGTCATAACTCTGCTATTTCTTAACCGATTTGACAGATTTATATACCGACCTGTTAAAGAAGAAATTTTCCAGTTATTTTAGCTATAAAACGTGGACTCGGGAAGATCTATGGTTCCTGAAAATGGGTATTTTTCAAAAAAAAATTAATATTTTGGTCATAACTTTTTCATATCTGAACCGATTTTCCCGAGTTTTTCAGAAAATATTTTCTATTAAAAATGTCCGATCTTCTGATATATAAGGCGTAACCATAGGTCATATTACAGTCAAAAAAATCAGGTTTTTATACAATTTTTAATACTTTTTGCATGATAGGTACCACGCCTACTTCTCCAATCCCGCCCACATTTTGTAGGATGGTATATATATATAACCTAAATGTTTGTACCTAATTTTAAAGCTTTGGCTCTTGCCGTTCTCCAGATATATAGAAAAAAGTAATACAAATACAACAACCAGAAGGGATTTTTTGGAAAAATAAGAGGCAGTCGTGTTTTTTTGGTCATATCTCAGCCATTGTTAGACCGATCTGGCTGAATTTCAATAGCAAAAAATGGTGGACTATATGTGACATAAATGTAAAACAACGTAGCCGCTATCATGTCTGGAGTCTCCGGAAAACACATATCAAACGTAAGACGGACAGACGGATATCGTTAAATCAACTTCTCTCCTCATAAGGACCCAGAATATATATACTTTATAGGGTCTAAGATCAATATTGTAGAAATTACAAACGGAATGACAAACTTATATATACCCTTTTCCACCTGTGGTGAAGGGTATAAAAAGAGTAATTTTTGGGATTTCAGTATTTTGGTCATAACTCTGCTATTTCTTAACCGATTTGACAGATTTATATACCGACCTGTTAAAGAAGAAATTTTCCAGTTATTTTAGCTATAAAACGTGGACTCGGGAAGATCTATGGTTCCTGAAAATGGGTATTTTTCAAAAAAAAATTTATATTTTGGTCATAACTTTTTCGTATCTGAACCGATTTTCCCGAGTTTTTCAGAAAATATTTTCTATTAAAAATGTCCGATCTTCTGATATATAAGGCGTAACCATAGGTCATATTACAGTCAAAAAATTCAGGTTTTTATACAATTTTTAATACTTTTTGTATGAGAGGTACCACGCCTACTTCTCCAATCCCGCCCACATTTTGTAGGATGGTGTATATATATAACCTAAATGTTTGTACCTAATTTTAAAGCTTTGGCTCTTGCCGTTCTCCAGATTTACAGAAAAAAGTAATACAAATACAACAACCAGAAGGGATTTTTTGGAAAAATAAGAGGCAGTCGTGTTTTTTTGGTCATATCTCAGCCATTGTTGGACCGATCTGGCTGAATTTCAATAGCAAAAAATGGTGGACTATATGTGACATAAATGTAAAACAACGTAGCCGCTATCATGTCTGGAGTCTCCGGAAAACACATATCAAACGTAAGACGGACGGACAGACGGACGGACGGACGGATATCGTTAAATCAACTTCTCTCCTCATAAGGACCCAGAATATATATACTTTATACGGTCTAAGATCAATATTGTAGAAATTACAAACGGAATGACAAACTTATATATACCCTTTTCCACCTGTGGTTAAGGGTATAAAAACAACCAAGGTTTGAATCCACATTATCACAAAATCCGCTATTTTATTTAAAAATTTGACTTCATAATTGTAATTATCGCCAAAATATTTTACAGATTTTGTGTATCGTGTTCTATGGTATTAAATTTAATATTAATCATTTTTAAGCTTTACATTTTTACTAACCTATAGTCGAAACTTTATCGCTATATAAACCCTTAAAATTTAATATTTTGTTAAACGATTAATTGCTATTAACACTTTTCGAGTTTTGAAAAACCTAATACATTGTATATGTTCATATTGAGCCCTACTAGCAAAAATGATGTAACCAACAACATTTAAGATATTTGTTTTTTGATAAAAATTGATAATTTTTGATCATTTGCATCATCTCTAAAAAATAAGAGCAAAGGTAATTTCAAAGGAAAACCTAGACTTGAAGCAAAGATATTTAAAAAAACGTCCTGTAAAATTTTATTTTTGTTGGTTACATCATTTTTGCTATAAGGGCTCGATATATACATACGTTTTTTACATAGCGTTTACATTTGCAAGTACTGGCAAGCCAGTAGCAATTCATTCAAACTTTTTCACTAATACATAAACACTTTTACAGCTATTTTGTTTTTGCATTGTTTTGCCAATTAATATGTATATGCTTACTGTCTTGCCAGTACTGGCAAATGTAAACGCTGTGTTAATAAACGTTTGGCCAATTCAAATCAGTGTCATATCAGCAGCAGAGAATAACAAAAGTATCCCAGCGGGAAAATGAGGAATTGATTACATAAATAATTAAAAAAATAATGCATTATTTTCGAAAGAATAATAATGCATTCATTGGAATCGAGAAGGTAATTTCATCAGACACAAAATTTAAGCACTGATTACCACGTATATTCCCACATTTGCAGAACACGGAATGTATTGTTTCTGTTAGTAACAATTATTCGTGTTTTTGCTTTACATACATATTTCCTTAATAAAAATCCGTTATTTTTTTGCTGCCTTTATGTCGCCTACTTATAATTTTTATTTTAGTCGCAGTTTGTGTTTGAAAGCGTACGGTCAAAGCACAAATTATATGTCTGTGGGTCAAAGTTATTTAAAGTAAACAGGTATTAAAAATGTATTCCAAACGGCATTGGAGAAGACTTTTGAATAATATAATTTATTCCAAAGAATGAATTATTTAATTCATTCGCAGGATACATTAAAATAATTTATTACAATCCTAGGACATGGTCTGTGTTAAGAATAATGAATTCTGGAATCAAATATCATACAAGATATGTATTACTTTCTCGATTCCTATTAATTCCATTTTCCCGCTGGTATTATTTTAAGTACTCTTTCAATATAAGTGAGAAAACATGTACGGACATGTATGGGTAAAGATCAAAACCATACACATACGTACCAATACCCATTACAAGCTAAAGTTGAATATGTATAGGTATACGCTGCCAATGTGTATTTGCATATTCATTCTTCTTTTTGAATGTACATGCAGATATAAATAAAATTTCTGTTAGCTATCTGCAATACCCATATAAGCAGCGTTGCCATTTTGGTGCCTTTCGGGTATTTTTTGGTGCTTTTTTGCTTATGCAATACCCGAAATTTTGTTAAACACCCGTTTTTGAAAAGACGGTATTTATAGTGCTTTTCACAATTTCTCACAGTGCTTTTAAGTGCCTTTTACAATATTTATTTGATAAAAAAAAGTGATAAAAGAAAGTTGCATTCGTTTTACCAAAAACTTTATTTACGAGGTTAGAGCTATGCTTCCTAGCAATTTGGAAATTTTACAAAACGTTTACTTTTTAGCGTTGACAACATATTTTTTTATTAAAATTTGGGCTGTCATTAAGTTTTATAAAGAATGGTCGGTCACTGCAAATTTTCGGTAATTGCAACAGGCCAGATTCAGAAATAGATTTTAAAATCGTTCGAAATTCATCACACCTTTTAAAAACGGTCGTTTTGAAATCGATTGATTTTCATCACATACCTGTATATTTAATTTTAAATGAAAATGGTCACCCATCAACGCCATCGCCTTTTTTAAATTTTGGAGGTATATAATATTCGGCACAGCCTTTTTACGCTTTTTTTGTACAAAATAGTGCTTTTTTTTAAATTTTAAAGTGCTTTTTGCTCACAAAAAATTGGCATCACTGCATATAAGTATGTGTATTACCGTCAGGCCTGCCATTTTTGCCGATTTATCGGCATTTTGCCGATTTTTTGCCCCTAAATTATCAAAGTGCCGATTTGCCGATTTTTGCTCCAAAAATACCGATTTTTTGACTAAGACGTAAAAGGTGATTACTTTTTGTTTGTTTGATAATAATACACTAACTTTAAGCGATACTGAAACAGCTGTAACATTGAAAAGAGACAACTGTTATTAAGTCAGCGCTTCTACTAAAGAAAAAGGGGTTAGTTTTATTAAATATTAAATGCAGTGTTTGTAATGTGTGTTGGGTTAATACATTTTTATTTGAAAAATATTCCACTATGAAGAATTAAAGGCCAAAGTTAAAAAAGAAATCATTTTTAAACCTAAAATAATTCAGTTAAAATTTCTATTTCTATTAGGAAAATATAAAACACTTTATATTTGTGTTTGAAAATGGATAGATAAATACTTACAAAAGAATAAAGGTAAGATACATTTATATTCACTATCAATGAATATAATTTAAATAATAATTACTTTGATAATAAAATAATTTTTTTTTTAAGATTATAACGCAATTGAGGACGATGTTAGTACATAAATTAAATAGCCAATTCGTATGTAAGGAAAATTAAATAAATTTGCAAAATTTTTGGCAAAAAATTTCAGATTTTATTTTTGCAAGTTATTCGTTTTTTAAAGATTATTTAAAAATTAATAATTTAAACTGTTTTGATATTAATATTAAAACGGATTTAATAAAAATGTCAAACTCAAATATTTGTATATGGAATATACTTAATTATAAGAAAGTTAAGAAAAACTTTATATTTAACTACAATTTCTTTGTAAAACGTTTATTTTGATTGATTCTTTTGAAATTTCATAAGTTATAAACATTAGATAATTCTAATTGTTCTTATTTGTAAGTAAGAATAGGTTTTATTGTATTTAAAATAAGTAGGTATTTTTAATTTGCCGATTTTTTGATATTAAAGTGCCGATAATGCCGATTTTTTTTTTAAATATGCCGATTTTTTATCAAAATTATCTGGCACCCCTGATTACCGTAAGTATAACGTTAATATACAGAGCGCGAGAGAGAGCAGAGATGGAAAATGCAATTTTAAAAATGTTGAAACTTGGCAAAAAATTTTTTGTGTTGTTATTCAGAATAATCACCCTATTATGTAAGGCGTTGTCGACGTCGACATTAATTTTTAATTGTTGTCACATCAAGGCGACGACTACATCATTTCGACGTTAATTTGGTATTTTATAAGAATGTTGTGTCGACGTCGACTAGTTATCCAAAATTTTACAAAAAAAATCCCATCTCCAATTGTTTTTTTTTATTTTTGTTCTTCACTCACTTTTTAACGCTATGTCTGAGTTCATACGGCTCACGTCTTATTGACAACATTCTTCCTTTTTCTTCTTTGAACATGAATTGGCGTTCAAATGATTCATGTCATGTTGACGACATGTGCTTTTTTGGTATTGAAAACAATAACAAAATTAAACAACGAATGAAAAAGCAAAACGTAAAGACAGTACATGCATCTGTGTACTCGTTTCTTTTCCCCTCGTCAATAAGACAAGAGCCGTATGAACACCGACTATTTATGCTATATTCCGACATATTTTTTTTAACTGATTTAGCTTTTTAAAATAAAGTGTAGATAGAGTTGTTTCCAATTTTGAATTTTTTTCGCGAATTTTTTGAATGTTTTAGATAAAAGATATTTTTACTGTAAGTTTTCTGATTCTTTATAGCTTTAACGCTTATTAATAAATATAAGACTTTTCTTTCATACCGCTGTTAGCAAAATTTTTGAGAATTTTCGTTAATTTAGCAATTTTCACCGAATTTTTGCCATTCCTTTCAGTTTAAGGGACTTTAAATCAATTTTATGGCTTGTTTATATATTAAAAATGTTCGCGAATTTTCGCTGTTTTTTCATATTTTTTTTTTTTTTTGTAACTTCCCGACATTTTGTTTTTTTAGTCAATTTAGCGATTTCAAACCAATTTGATCGTTTGTTTCAAAGTTTGCAAATTTTAGCCATGCTCGCGATAGAAGCGAAAGTTTTCTGATTCTTTACAGCTTTTACAATTTTTAATAAATATTAGACTTTGCTATCATATAGCTGTTAGCAATTTTTTACGAATTTCCGATAATTTTGGAATTTTAACCAAATTTTTGCCATTTCTTATAGTTTAAGGGAATTTGAATAAAATTTATGCCTTTTTTTATATATTAAAAATGTTCGCGAATTTTCGCTATTTTTGCAAATGTTTGCGAATTTTCGCAATTTTGGTTCTTTGGGGCGTTCATCTTATATTAAAAATTTTCGCGAAATTTTGCTATTTTAGCAAACTTTTCCGAACTTTCGCAATTTTCGCGTTGAATTTACTAATAAAATTTGTGCCCAAACTTCTTTTAAATTTTAAATTTTTTATTTCAAACGTATTCAATAAATATGTTTACATTTCATTTAAAATTTGTTTAACTTTCATTTGAGTCGTCGCAAAATTTCCTGTCGACTAAAACGGAGACAATACTACTCGACGTCGACTTGAAAGCGCCTTAGAAAATATCAATTGACTGTCAATAGTAATCGATTATTGTCAACAACGACTCAGAAAATACCATTGCTGTTCAGGTGCCGTCGACTTGTGTCGATGTCGACTTTCATAATAGGGGTGAATATGTATCAAGATAATTTTAAAGCTTTTTAACATTTGACTTAGGCGGTAAGCTTATTTTATTAGAACAACGAGGGGCGGTTGGCGGCAATTTCTGCTTCTCCGAAACTATCTAACAGATCTTAATAAAATTTCAAACATAGAAATATCCATATTAATATGAACACACAAGCTTTATATATTTTTTTAAAAATAGGACCCCGAGGGAAGCTCGAGGGTATTTTCTGCCTCTCCAAAACTATTTAACAGATTTTAATGATATTAAAAACATAGATACATATTTGTGTAGACACATAAGCTATGTATTTTAAAAAAAATTAGGATAACGAGGGGAGATAGGGGGCGACTTATGCCTCTCCAAAATCATTTATTTTCTCTAAAATTTCTTGATTATTTTCCATACTTTAAATTTATAATTTTTCATATGCTACATACATACATACATACACTGGATGAAATTTTTGAAGAAAAACTCTTCTTTACAACTTATTAAAAAGAAATGTTTGAATTTTAAAACGTTACAGAAAGGCGTCTAAGCAAGCGCTTAATGCATTAAGTGGCGGTTACACTCTTTCTTATTAACACAACATACAAATCAATACTTTCATGCATACATAAAAAACAATATCTTCCATATCGTGTCATCTACCTTTGCTTTGTGTGTGTGACAGCGATAAGTGCAAAAAAATTGTGCTGATGCGTAAAGGGATTTTACATGTGACAGCAACATAGCATAGGTAGACGACACGAGATGGAAGATATTGTTTTTTATGTATGCATGTAAGTATTGATTTGTTTGTTGTGCTAATAAGAAAGAGTGAAACAACCACTCACTACATACATATTTATTTATAGCGTTTGCTTAAGATACATGTACACGACATGTTTTTTACATCTGACTTGTCAACTTTTCATGTCACATGTTGCTGTGCATGTGTGTTACAATTGTTGTTTAACAAAGTTTTGTTTAATTATTGTTATTGTGTTTAGCGTATTTAAAATACAACTACGACTGTTTGGTAATAGATTAAAGAAAAAAAATTCACGTTCTCTTTAATCTATAACCAAATAGTCGTAGGCGTATTTTTAATACGCCAAACACAATAAGGGTGAATATTCGATCAAAAACGTACATGTAATTTGCCCCTCGTGGTCATAGTTTGAAAAAATACATAGCTACTGTGTCCAAATAAATAAAAACCTTTATATTTTTTAAATTTTATTGAAATCTATTAAATAGTTTCGGAGAGGCAGAAATTGCCCCCTATAACCCTTATAGTCATATTTTTTAAAAAATACATAGCTTATGTGTCTATGTAAATATGGATCTATCTATGTTTTAAATTTCATTAATATCTGTTGGATAGTTTTTGGAGAGGAATAAATTGCTCCCTATCTCCTCTCGTTTTCCTATTTTTTAAATAAATACATAGGTCAAGTGTCTTTATAAATATGAATCTATCTATGTTTTAAATTTCATTAAAATCTGTCAGATAGCTTCGGAGAGCAGAAATTGCTCCTTCCCACCCCTCGTGGTCCTATTTTTCATAAAAATGTATAGCTTTTGTGTAGTTTTACATAGGTACTGCTGATGTTACGGACAAATTTATTTTAAATATCATAAATAAATATGTACATAGCCCCATACCTGCCTAGTGACAAAGCACATTTTTGGTAAAATTTTTTTTTTCATTTTTACACAGAAGTGCCAAAAATACTGAAGGTATTTTTTAAACATGGATATTTTATTTGTATGGCAGATAACCAAAACACATTCATGGGTATTTAATAACATCTGCATAATATACACGTATTTTTGTTTACTGAATGTGGTTGCGTGAAGATATTGCCGTGCATACGTATAATGCTGGGTACACACTAGAGGTCTGCTTTGAATAATTCACTTGTTTGCCTTTATTCAAAGTGCACAACATTTACTCAAATATTTAACATTCAAAAATATAAGAAAAGAGTAAACCATATACAAAAATAAGAGAGAATGAATTGAATAAAATACTTGTTTACTGTAAATGAATTTGAGAGTCATTCATAAATAACAAAACAGTGGAATAACCCGTTAGAGAGAGCAAGTTTACAAAAACTATTCGAATAATTTTTGAATTATTGAATGTCCATACATTTATTTGAATACATTGACATAATATGTGTGTAAGCTTGTGGCTTCTTTTATTTGTAAGAGTTAAGCTTACACATACATACGTAATGTGTAGGTACAGACATTTTACATTCAAATTATATTTGAATATTTCATTCATTTGACTTGAGTTGACTGAATTGAATGAGTTGTTATTCGTTTTGTCTGTGGTTATTCTTTCATTTGTTTCTTTATTATTGGGTGCTCGACACATTGTAGTTAAAAAACAAATGAGTGTGTTGAAATTGGTTTTTATTTATTCTTGCAGACCTCTAGTACACACAGCGCAACCTACATGCAATCTGTTTCAATGCAACCTCAAAATATCAAAGCGTTAATAAGCCAATTTAACAAAAACCAAGGGAGATATTTTATTTTGTAAATACTGGATGGAGACCTACATTAATACACTTTTAAAATAAATTAATCACTTTCGAATATTCCGTTCCATTTAGGGTTGCCATTTTTGAAATTAGAAAAATCAGTACATCGTAAGAAAAATACCAGTACATTCGAAAAAAACCAGTACACAAATTTTGACCCAAAATGTTATTGAATTCATTAGTTTTAGAAAATTAAACATTAAAAATTATTAATTTTTCTATGTTTGAAGGCAAGAACTTAACAAAATACATATGGGTAATTCCATGTCAAAACGACCAAGAGTGGGACACGACCCCTTCCGATTTTAATAAAATTTGGTGAGAAGGTTCCTTTTATCTTATTAGGAACATATATGAACGAAAAAAATTTTAAAATTTGTTTTTCGAAAGTTATGTCATATTCAAAATGTCATAATTTCGCAGAATGAGCCGAATGTGTTGAGCTTATTTCTTCAATATCTCGAAAACTACTTGACATACGAAGATGATTTTGATGTCATTTGAAAGAGAATACTTGGGGCAACAAACCATAAATTGAAAAAAAATTTTAATATTGTAATTTGGAGCAATAAGTACACTGTGCTAGTTGCAAACAACAGACAAGCCGCGCACCTGGCATTTTACCCTAATTGGGGACGCTGAATCCAGTGGTGCTAACCGTTTTTTTAGGTTAGCTCTTGTTTTCAAGATATATCGTTATTTCGAAAATGTAAGAGGTTGCACAGCATATATTCGCGTAACTCAAAAGCGGTTTAGTTTGTTGAAATAACTAAAAAAAAACCGAAATTCGGCAATAAATAATAAAGTGGGGCTGGTCATACATTTGACCCATCTACGAGCATCCTGCGCGCTGTACCATACAAATATTGCGGCTTAATAAAATTCTTTAATTTGGCCCCTGCAGCGCGTAGGATGCTCGTAGATGGGTCAAATGTATGACCAGCCCCACTTTATTATTTATTGCCGAGCTTCGGTTTTTTTTTAGTTGTTTCAACAAACTAAACCGCTTTTGAGTTACGCGAATATATGCTGTGCAACCTCTTACATTTTCGAAATAACGATATATCTTGAAAACAAGAGCTAACCTAAAAAAACGGTTAGCACCACTGGATCAGCGTCCCCAATTAGGGTAAAATGCCAGGTGCGCGGCTTGTCTGTTGTTTGCAACTAGCACAGTGTACTTATTGCTCCAAATTACAATATTAAAATTCTATTTTAATATTATTTTTTAAGGGTTGCGCAAGGAAAAAAAATCATATCTTAAAAAACAAAAAAAAAAACACCTCCTTCAAAGTTTCAGGATTTTTAAAGAACAGTTTGAGGTATTATACAAAAAAAAATCAGCCAAATAAAAAAATAGGTTTTTGACTTAGTCCGTTTTTAAAATTTAACATTTTGCAAATATTACATTTTTCAAAAAAAAAATTTTTTTTCCATTTATGGTTTGTTGCCCCAAGTATTCTATTTCAAATGACATCAAAATCATCTTCGTATGTCAAGTAGTTTTCGAGATATTGAAGAAATAAGCTCAAGACATTCGGCTCATTCTGCGAAATTATGACATAACTTTCGAAAAACAAATTTTAAAAATTTTTTTCGTTCATATATGTTCCTAATAAGATAAAAGGAACCTTCTCACCAAATTTCATTAAAATCGGAAGGGGTCGTGTCCCACTCTTGGTCGTTTTGACATGGAATTACCCATATAATAAAAACATCACGTCAAATTATTAAAAATAGATAGAAGTAATGTCATTGATCGGCACATTTGTTGTAAATGCACAAAAAATTCTAAATTCATACAAATTATTGTCAATATAATGAGGGTATTCACGAGGTCTCCTATCTAGCCATATTTTTATAGGTTATAATTTTAAATCCACTTAAAATTTTTTGTTTTTGAATTTTGAAAAGTACTAATGACACTTCTATTTATTTGAATACAAAGTATATGGTAATTTAAGAGCAAACAAAAATAAAACGTAAGACTGAATTTTAACTGGGTGATTCATAACAAAAAAAAGTAATAAGGGAAGTAAACCAGTTTTAAGCAAGTAAAATTATTTGGAGGCAAAATTTAAAAAAAACCAGTACATTTGCGTACTGATTTGGGTGATATGCATAAACCAGTACATTGAATAAAAACCAGTACGTGTACTGGTAAAATCAGTACGAATGGCAACCCTAGTTCCATTGCGCAGATTTTTACATTTCACTACTGTCAGCCAAAGTTGACTTCTATTTTCGTACGTTCGTGACCACACGTTTATAACTCTTATTATGAAAACTTAAACTCGATGAAATCCATCTTTTGCACTAAACATAGGGCTGCCCAAATGCTATCGAATCGAAAGAAAATGCTAGAAAAAGTTTTGTTTTCTATATTATTTGTACATCAAAAGTGTACGTTCGTGACCCCAGGAAATGCCCATATCTACATATGTATGTATGCAGTTAACATAGGAAAACAAAAGTTTTGTAAAAAATAAAAATATCTCTAAATATATACATAATATCTTTTTAAAATGAAGACTATTTAAAGTAAAACTTGGCCAAATTATTTTTCGAATTTGAATTCCCCTTACATTACCTTTAAATTTTGGCGCCCTTTAAATTATGTCGCCGTAGGCGTAAATCCACCACTGCGAATATATACCTTGTTTAATTGATAAAACAAAATATGTACTGATAATTTTTTCTGTGATGGGACCTAGAAGCATTGAATTAAACATGCAATGTCCTAAGGGGATGAGAATCTCTAAGAGGGAACTTTTTGGTACTTTTATGTTTTTCAACTGGTTTTGAACTTTCGTTAGTATTGGACCTAGAAACATAAAATTAAACATGCAAGGTCCTGAGTGAATGAGAATCTGCAATAGTGGCCTGGAGCAACATGCAGAAATAAGGAAGCACAAAAAGCTATGGTCATCAGTGATGTTAACCGTACGGTAATTACCCTTTTTTAGGGTAATTTTGGACCACAAAAGGTAGCAAGGTAATTTAATTTAAAATACGGTAATTTAAAGAAATTTGAATTTTTGTAGGTTTTATAATTTTAACTTTTGAAAGACGATTTTCGATTTAAAAATAGATAAATGTTAAACAAAAATTTAAGAACATTAAGTTTCTCCAAAGGTTTTCGTAACACCTATAAGTGCAAAATAAGAAAAATTAAATTTCTCTTGTATAATCAGTATTGTGGTTATTTTGTTGAACTATTTATGGTTTTTAATCCAAATTTTTAATATTTTTTATTAGGCTAAAGTTCATTAAATTTAATTTTCATAAAATTATTTTAAATTTAAATATATAAATGGCTTATGAATACTGCTCTTATGTGCTATTTCCAAATGACAGGCGATGGACTGAGTGCTTTTCATACAAATTTTACTACACAATCAATCGCCAGTCATTTGGAAACAGCACAGTAATGTTTTGATAATTTCTTCTCAAAAACGGTAATTTTTAGAGGGCCGTAAGGTAATGAAAAAATATAAGTTAACATCACTGATGGTCATAACTAAAAACCATTCAATCCCTTTTAAAAGAATTTGTTACAACGTTCAAATTATGCGGTATAAAGTGTATGTGCTGTGCACAGTTTAATTGCATCTGTCGATCATCTGACAAAACTTTGTAAAAGGCAATTTGACACCTCTTCGCGAAAGCTGAAGGACAAAATATAGCATATTATAAAAAATGTGCTTGGCTCTTAATTTAATAAAGATTTTTCTATATTAAAAAAAATTTTTTAGCATTTATTTAGCATTTTTTTTTACAAAATCTAGCAATTTTTCCTCAATAAGTTTTGGCAACACTGGACACAGTTAAAGTTAATGGAATTGTTTAATTTGAAAGGTTTTTTCTTAAACTATTACATGATACCGATATTTCCCTGATAAAATTTATTGTTGATGGGATAAGCTATTCCTATGCGCATTTCACTGGTTGCTTAGGCCAGATCATCAGGAAACTTCATCCATAAAGATTTAAGAAAAACTAACGATATTAGACCAAATAAAACTGTTAAACGTATAAGACTTATAAGCAACAGTTCTACTTGTAACAATATCAAAGTTTAAACAAAAACATCAACAATAAACTGTGAGTTTATCTCATCGTACATTCCCCACTACAATTGATTGGAATTCTCCCAACATTAATTGTAGTTGTAGGTAGGTTAAGAAAAACAAAATGAAAACAAATTTCAAAAGCATGTTGCCAGCTAAGTTTTTTTAGGCCATGCACTGCCAGTTTATTATCAGATAATTTTTGGGAATACAAAATTTAAATTTTAAAAGATTTTGTTATTCGTGCTTAATTCCCAATTTTTATTATTAAAAAAAACACTGAAATTTATTGTTGATGGGATAAGCTATTTCTTTTGAAAATTTTAAATATATATGGACAATTTTAAAATATATTTGACAAATTTAAAATATTTGGATAAATTCAAAATACATTTAGGCTGGGTTTTTGAGATGTCAGTTAAACTTGGTTTAGTTAATCTGAAAACATATTTGTGCCGCCATTACAAAGTTTGTATACCTAATTTTGACGGAACAGCTTAAGCTCAAAATAGACGTGGCATAAACATAATGCCACAGCCGTAACGGCGAATTTAGAAACCAATATTGAATTGGTTTGTATGGTACATATGTTTATGTCGTTTTGGTAATGCAGAGGTGATGGTAATACAGTTTGTTAAGGTTATGTCACGTCTAATTGGACCTTTAGTTTTGCTTAAAATGTTGGTCTGTAATACAACTCTAGTTCAGTTAAAATGTTGTAGTTTTTGTATTCTGGTTTACAACTCTGTGGTAGTGCGGTTAACAAAACCATCAAAAATTTACAACTCATCACTAGGAGTTGTTAAATTTGGACTGAATTGAGTTGTAAACTATAATAGGCGCAAAAATAATAAAAAAAATTACACTTTGCCGGAAAAATCTGAGTTTTATACAACGTTAAACTAAGTTTAAACTTTATCTACATCTCAAAAACCCGACCTGAGAAAACTAAAAAATATAAATTTGGAAAATTTTAAAATTCATTTGGAAAATTTTTAAAAACAATTGGAAATGGTTTAATTTTTTTTATTAATAATTAAATATGGATAAAAATAAGATTTTTATGTTGTTTTCTTAGGTTTTTAATTACATGGTTTTTATGAATTTTGATCAATTAATAGCCCTGTGCTAGTTGCACATGGCGTTTCGGGTCGCTGAATCTAATGGTGCTAACCGTTTTTTTAGGTTAGCTCTTGTTTTTGAGACATACCGTCATTTCGAAAATGGAGGAGGTTGCACAACATTTATTCGCGTAACTCAAAAGTGGGAATTTAGCACGTCATACGAAGATCGTATTAATAACAAAAGTGGTTTAGTTTATTAAAATAACTAAAAAAAAACTGAAATTCCGCAATAAAGTTTCCTTTAAGAAAGGTAAAACTTTTTTCTAATACATATGTATGCGCAGTCGTTTCAGAAACATAATTTTTTTTTATCAAAATTTCGAAATTTTTGTTTTTTTAAAAATTCATAAAAAATTGGAAAATGCTTCTAATTTTTTCCAGGGGGGCTACTCTCTATTGCGATGCGAAAGAAAATTGTAGCAAATCTAGCGATTGGTATGTGCCTTTCGCATCTTTTAATTTTTTTTCTTTTCGTAAATCACTTCAATTTATTTAAATTTTCCAATTTCAAATATTTTTAACACACTTTGACATTTCATTACTATAAATCCGCGCCATCTTTAATTTTTATTGCCACTATCGCTTAATTTTCAGAAAATTTTGCGAAAGTGATAGAGAGTACCAAGTTGGCATTTAGCTTTCGCATCGAAATTGTTTTCGCATCGCAATAGAGAGTAGACCCCCAGACGTATAAAAAACGAAGTTGCAAATAAAACAAGTCATATATGATTAAAATTTCGGTTTTTGAGTTACGCGAACATATTTTGTGCAACCTCCTCAATTTTCGAAGTAACGGTATATCTCGAAAACTAGAGCTAACCTAAAAAAAAACGTCTAGCACCACTGGATTCAGCGTACCCGAATTAGGTTAAAACGACAAGTGCCCAGCTTGTCTAAAAAAAGTGTAAATTTCTAGCAGTGTAATTTAAGTTTGTTTTTATTATATTTTTCCAAATATGGAAATGGCAGTGCGATTTCCAAAAGTCTAGCACCCTTGAATTAATTCAATGGCGTGAAGTATTGACCATGGTACTTATGGTTATATGGTTTTCCTCGGGGATCAGTGGCCCGCAGGTGAGTTGCAACACCTGTGCTGATCATTGGATGCAGGTATTGGTTTATCAGCCACTTGTAGTGGAGACTCTTGTAATGTCAAGGGATTTGATTCAGAAAGCCAAATTTTTGCCAGTAACGCTATTTGTGAAGTAAAGTCCGTCATCGTTGTAGACGTGTGGTTATTTGGAGTGGTTCGTAAGAGATTAGAAGTGGTTTAGTGTACATCTGTGTGTGTTGATTAGTAAGCTTTCCTAGTAAGTGCAACGCCCGCTGAACAGAAAGTCTAAAAGTCTTCATACATTAGATGTGCACTACACGTTGGTTGTGGTGTAGTGGGCATTTGATGTATTCGGACTAGTAGTCTGTCTTAGTAGAGTAGTGCACATGGTTTCGCCCTAGGCCAGAGTGTAAAAATCCTTATGCATTGAATGTTGCACTACACGGTTGTTTTTGAAGCTAAATTGGACAAGACATTTTATGTCTGGGAGGAAAGGATTGTAGCGTTATGATACTAAGATGGGATTAGTAACACCATCCTAGTACGGTTGTTTCTGTGTGCCCTTACACAGCGCAAGCCAAAAATTAGTCCAAAAATTGTTGTAGCAGTGTTTCCTTTGCAAAAGATTAGTGTTACTGAACAAAGACTAGGCTTTTTGTTTCAAAATGCTTTTCTTACAATTGATGTCGATAAACCGATTACACGAGGTCGCTGTGGTGCTACCCAAACTTACGCGGGTAGATGTTTTCCAAATTGCTAGTGGAGTAGTTCGGTTGCAAGGAGGAAACATCTGTGTCCTGTTACTATTTAACAGGAGCTGCATGGCAGTTCGAACAAGGAGTTTGAATGTGTTCAGTACTGCCAACTGCTTACATATTGCAAGATATGCAAGACTTGTCAACTATGTACATCGACATTTAGTTAATGTAAAAAACTAAGTGGCTAAGACCCACCATGCAATTACGTTATAGTACAGGTATGCATGTAACACATGGACCTTGTATCGACAGTACTATCGATGTACCCAGTGAACTGCAAAATCACAATTTTTCTTGATTTATTCATACGCTAAAATTTACATTCACTCTTTGCTTGCAAAACAAAGTTCAACGTTGGTAATTTTTAAATCGTTTCGTACACATTTGATTTTTGCATTTATTCGTTTTTTATTGAAAGTGCTTTATTTGCATTTTTGTTGCTCACGCAATATAGCACATCTGTGTAAATTCAAAAGAACACATACTTATACTTTTGCAGTCAAGTAGTCATTGTCCACTCGATGAGACGCTTGTTAACATTAACAACAATAACCACAATAAACCACTCTCATGCTTTGTTAAAATTAACAACAATAAAAACAACAATAACAAGAATACATTGTACCTACATACAGAACTACTGTACTTTTTAAGATAAAAAAAGTCTGTTTCTATGGAAATTGTTTGTATGTATGTACCTACATATGTTCGTTTAGTTTCATTTAAATTTTTTTTTCTTGTACTACATAGTTAATGCTGAATGAACACATGAGTAATAATGGCTAATTTCTGGCTTTTTTGTTTGTATTTTTTTTTTCTTTACCAAAACAATCATTGTCGCAAAGAACACACAAACATCTTTATTAAAAAACGAAGCTAACGATTGTATAAATAACAAAGCACGATGTGCAATATTTGAATGACTGCAAACCAGCAGCGAATATTTGCGGTTGCGCAAGTTTGATTGTATGACCGCAAACGAGTGTATTTGTTGTTGTTGATTAAATAAGATTTTTTTCAATCGCATAAAGCTGTTTACTGGTACCCACTAGAGTATCCAATTATTAGACTTTTGGTTTTGTTCGAGTAAGGAATTAATCGATTTTTGAATTTTAAAATTGCTCGATTAATCGAATAAAGGTTTTAAATTGCTCGAATTACTCGAATAACTCGAAGAATTCAAATAATAATAGGTAATAAAAAAAATTTACATTCGGGTAATAACAGGTAGGTAACCCATAATCTGACGGAACATGGTTTACACATTTATAACTGCTGATTAGTTTTTCTTTTACCTATTTGACGTTTATAGTTAGCGTTTACAAAACTGCAGTAAAAGTAGAAAAACTGCCATTCCTTCCAGTTCTTCATATGTCATTGGCTAAAAAGCTTTTGCTTTTACTTCTGTTTCATTAAATGTAAACAACCGCTATCAAACCAACTCAAAAAGCGAAAAGTTGTACCCAAATTTTCGTTTTTTGTTCGACAGTTTTTAGACCCTGTTAAACGTGATTTACATAATTTGTAACACACGCTCAAATCTAAAAATGGACTAAAATGTGTTTAAAAGTAAGAGTAATGAAAATAAATGCAAAAGGTAACATCCAATTTATTTTCAAGGTAAGAAATCAAAACAAAATATTTTTACATTGAAAAAGTAGAATTTGCTAAGACATTAATTTTAATCGATTAATTGACATAAATTGTTCGAGTTATTCGATATTCGAAATTGGCGATTTTAATTATTCGATTAAATAATATTAAATAATCGAGTGGATACTCTAGTACCCACCTTCAGTTTCCAAAAAAGCTTTAAACAGAATTTCGAAGTCATTAACAAGTTGAACATTTGTTGATACTTTCCTGATTTCTATGTTTTTTTTTTTTGTTGAAATCCGAATTTTTAAAACAAAAAATTTTTTATAAATAAAATGGCGTGAATTTGAAAAATAAATTCATGATTGACGCATCACGGCAAAGCCAATGTTTCTTTTAACATTTTGTTTAAATGAAGACTTTATTTATTGCAAAAACGAAATAATTATCAACAGTTCTAGTCTATTTTTTAAACATTTTATGAATTTTTGTATCACTTTTATTCTTTTCTTTAAAATTCAAATCTTGTAAAAAAAATTAGATTTTTCAGAAAACCGCAGCCGTCTGTAGATTGTAATGATTGTATATACATACATATGTATTTTGTAAATAAAATATGCATGCTTGTTTTATTCCAAGGAATCTTGCCATTTTAAATGAAATTCCTTTTCAAAAACCATTCGATCGTACAAACGAATTTCTGTTATGCGCCCTGTTACATCGAGATGCAGTTCCCTTATTGCTATGTGGAAATTTTGTTTTGCGATATTTTGTTTGTCTGTCGAAAGCTTATTTAATGGCCGACGAAATATAGTCAGTATACGCTGTAAATGATACTCGATACTGGGACAACGGCCGATACATACCATTAGATTGGCTTCATTGCGAATATTGCCTGGAAAACGACGACGCATATCGAATGGTGCCTTCCCACTTAGCAGAGCTTTGGCTTCTTTAACGATGTAAGCATGTGTTTGTACTTCGGACACACTAATAGCTTTGAACTCATATTTATCACAAAATGCCATTAAGTCACCAATACAACACCAGGGTTGCGAGGCCAGTAAGGCATGATGGCTATTCCAGTTAGAGTATCGGCCGATGGGTTCAGACAGAAAACTGGCTTCCCTTACATATCCAGGCGTTGGTAATATATTTGTTTGCGGCTGTGGTGATGGAAGTTTTAGAGCAGATGATTCGCTAGAAGCACTTCTTCTATTTTCTTCCACTGATTCTTTTTCTGGCGATGGTAACCAGGGCTTTTGATGTTGTTGATAATAAAACGTCTGCACTGGTGGCTGTGATGAATGCACTTGAATATCTTCATCTAGATAGGAAGTATGATCTCTGAATGCTACCGTTTTAGGCGTAGTGGCTCCAATGGATTTTCTATACTCCAACAGTCTTTTCTTATAATCCATTCTAGATCCCATCATTTGCACTCGAATTTTAATTTATTTCTTTGTCTATTTATGTATTTTTAAAATGTAGTGAATGACCGACCCCAAATATTTTACGCGAATATTCACCAGTTAAAGGAATTCTTAAATAATTCTTATGAAACCCGTTTGAGGTTGATGCCGATGCCGATCTCGATGGCGCAGTTGTTGATTTTAATGATGTGCAATGAGACTGATACAATTCAAAATACATGAATCGAAAGTTAATTGTTTTGTGCGAGTGTTTTTTTTTTATTTCATTTTCTCTAATTTTTTATTTTTATCAATAGATCATTGAATTTATTTTGGCGCTAATACAATTCTAAACATCCAAATCAATACGTACATACGTACATATGTACGTAGGAAGAATTTAAGAACTACTAATGAACGTCTCGGCAATCGTATGAGGTAACTATGTATGTACCTACATATGTAGTATTTAAATTTAAAATTATTTTAATGTTAAAATTTTATTTTTAATTAAATGAACATGCACAGTACAATGTGTATTTAACTTATACAAACATACAGTGATAATGGTCAGTAATTTATAAACAAAACGTTTTAAAAATGTTTTATTATAAAAAAAACTTTAAAAAGGCTTAGAGAAAATACCATAACAATTCGATAAATATTTATAACCAGGGAAACCGGAAAAATACGCCATAAAAAGTGTTTTATGAGATTTAATTAAATTTACTCCTTAAGTTGCTAAAAAAGCAAAATAAAAAATATTTGCATATATGTAATATACAAGTAAAAAAGATGTGGGTGAAGATAAATATGTCGAACTTAATATGTATCGACGTGACATCTTACGTCTTCATATAAGTAAAAGTTTGGTGTCAATGCATGACATGTAACAAACAGTGGCCGGGATTGGAGAAGTGGCGTGCCACAAAATACATTTCTTTATATCTGGAGAACGGTATGAGAAAATTTTTAAGTTCGATACGATTCGCCCTTGTGCCAATTAGAACCTATGTACCAAATTTCATTAAATTATCTTTTAATTGTGACCTGTACTTTGCGTACAGAGTTACATGGACATCCAGCCAGCCAGCCGGACGGACATCGTTAAACTATTTTAATGTCAATCCCGAATACCGAAATTTTTTCATTTTTCAATTATAATAACCTGGTGATAAGCAAACCCTGGATGCTGTGAGATAAAGTTCTTAATTTCAAACATATTAATCTATTAATGACAGGTGTGTGGCATCCCTATCATCCTACAACTTTAATACAACACTGTAAATATGTAAATAATAAGTAGTTTTTAAGTGAATGAATTTAAGTGAATTTTGGCAATAAAGCAAAAAAACAGTTTTTCGAATTAACTGACAAAAAGCGCTACTTTTTACTGCAGGTTTAACTTCTTAGATATTGAGAAAATATATTAACTCGAGTAGTTAAAGTGGTGACCCCGCATTTTAAAATCGAAAAAAGCAATCATGGCCAATGATGACAATAAGAGTTCTAGTTCTGATAATGCATCAGATTCGGCCGTAAACGCTCGTCCTCCTAACGAACCAGTAGCAACTGGCATTGTGGTCAACAGAGTGGCAGTTAAAGTGCAACCGTTTTGTGCTGAACGCCCAGAAATTTGGTTTGCTCAGGTAGAGGCTCAATTTGGAATAGCCGGCATAACAACGGACACCACAAAATTTAACACCGTTGTTGCAGCGATTGAATCAAATGTACTTGCCCAAATTTCTGACGCTATTTTGCAGCCACCCCCAACAGAAAAGTATGAACACTTAAAAAAGTGCATCATCGAACGATTCTGCGACAGTGAACAGAAAAAGGTTCAGAAATTACTTTCTGATATTGATTTAGGCGACCTACGCAACTACTAAATGAGCTGAGCGGCTTGGCCAAAGACCGTGTCAGTGATGATTTTTTAAAATCTTTGTGGTTCCAACGATTACCACCACATGCACGAGCAATTCTACAGGCATCAGACGCTAGTTTGCCCGAACTTGCTAAGCTTGCGGATAAAATTATGGAAGTAAGCGATTACAAACAGGTTTGTTCTGCCGAAGCAACAAATGTTCCAACGAATTCTACAATTGCTGAAGTAAGCCAGCGTATGGCTCGATTGGAGAAAAGTCTAGAACAATTATTAAATGAACGACCTCACCGTAGACGCTCTTCATCAAGACATGCCAACCGTGGAGGAAAAGAAAAGTCACCGAAAGGTTCTGACGATGGTGAAAATTGCTGGTACCACAGCAAATTTGGTGAAAGGGCTCAAAAATGTCGCGAGCCATGCAAGTACGAACAGAACCAAAAAAACTAATAAGCGCGCCTGATCTGTTGCAGAACAGATCAGACTTTCATGCCCAAAAGATAGCAAGACTAACAATTTTCGACCACAACACAACGAACACATTTTTAATTGATACTGGTGCCGATGTTTCGGTGCTGCCACCACGCCCTATAGACAAACGTAAACCCTCAAAATCACTGGAATTATTTGCCGCAAATGGTTCACCCATACGAACTTATGGTCAAAGACGTATAAGGTTGTCTTCGGGCTTACGTCGGAATTTTGAGTGGACTTTTGTCATTGCGGATGTTTCAGCTCCTATAATAGGTTCCGACTTTTTACGAAGTTACAATTTGCTAGTAGATGTCAAGGGAAAATCGCTGATCGACAAAATTACTTTAATGGAGGCAAAATGCGAAACCGTCCACGCGAATGTTATTGGTATTTTACCGTATAATAAGAACAGCAGATATGCCCACCTGTTACATGAATATAAGGATTTAACATCGTTCAAATCCAATAGCAAAGCGAAAAAGTCTAACGTAACCCACCATATCGTTACAAACGGCAATCCTGTTTTTGCAAGACCACGTAAGTTGGTTGGCGAAAAATTGCGTGCGGCGAAAAACGAATTTCAATTTATGGTAGAACAGGGCATATGTTCACCATCAAGCAGTAATTGGGCCAGCCCACTACTTATGGTGAGAAAATCCAACGGGGAGTGGCGGCCTTGCGGAGATTTTAGGTCTTTAAATACGATAACGTTGCCAGATCGTTACCCAATTCAAGATGTCCGTACGATTTTAAATGGAGGACGTATATTTTCTGTTATTGACCTACAGCGAGCGTATCATCAGATCCCAATACAACCCGAAGACGTTCCAAAGACGGCGATTATAACCCCTTTTGGTCTTTTTGAATTTCATTTTATGACCTTTGGATTACGGAACGCAGCCCAAACCTTTCAAAGGCATATGCATGATGTTCTTCGTGATCTTAATTTTATTTTTTCATATGTTGATGACATTTTGGTGGTTTCGAACGTGGTAGGTGAAAACGAGATTCATTTGCGAACTGTTTTTGACCGTTTACGAAAGCATAATTTAACAATTAATTTTTCAAAGTGCGAATTTGGCCACTATTGCTCATCACTCTTCATAGACATTTCTCAAGCCATTGACAAAGTCTGGCACGACGGGCTTTTATATAAAATAGCTACCCCAAAATACCCATAACTTACTGCGAAATTATTTATTAAGCTAAGTCTACACGATATGTTGAATCAGCAAATTTATGTTGAAAAATAAGCTTTCAGTGCCATCACATCGTAAAATATTGCTGTTGCTTTGTAAACAAATAGTGTCTTAAATTAATAGAACTTTGCTTGTTATGTTTATTGTGCTGTCGCAACTAATCAGAAGAGACATGCGCTGAGCGGCTAAGCCGAGCCGCATTAGTTTTTGGAAGCCGGCGCTGTTGATGGTATAATTTTATCCGGCTAACATCCGAATTTACCCTGCGGCTAGCAATTTTTGCAACTAGTTACTAACGGCATCAAATTAGACAGCCCTAGGACTCTGCTGTTTGGTAAACAAACAAAATAAGTTTATTTGTGATTTGCGTCTGAAATATGGAAAATATGTAGTTAAGTAAGATCTAATTAGTTACGGAATAGAATTTGGTTTCTATGTTTTTTTTAATTATAGTATGCCAAATACCGGCTTTGCTAAATAAAATTGATCTTTTATGTTGGTTTTCGACTGGACATAAGGATTCTTAATTTTATGGTATATTTTTCTATGACTAGATTTTACACTACGATGATCGGTCTATAATTTACCATAGGTCCCACGTTAAACCCATTCTCGGATATACTTTAGCATGCCTAAGACGTACCGAACAACGCTATTATAGCAGAATTTGGTATGTCATAGTTTCATAAAACTAGAAATCACACAACTAAATTTGGAGAAGATCGGCCCACAATTTGCAATATGCTCCATTCGAGCATTTCAATTTTCAGTTTTTTTTTTAATGATTTTAGTGTAGGCCTGCCATACGTCCTGGTTTTCCAGGATTGTCCTGGTTTTAGACTACTTGTCCTGGTGTCCTGGTCCACTATTAAATTGTCCTGGTTTTTTGTACAGGTCAAATTTGTTTTTTGCTTTAGTTGTTAACAAAGGTTAAGATTTCTGTTATAACACTGCTAACATAAGGTAACTGTATAAAGAACTTTAATTAAATTCAACTGTTATCTGATGTTAAGGTGGTAAAAGCTGTCAATAATATTAGATGATAGTCAATCCTCTTTCAAATTTTGTTTCAACTAGTGGCTGTAAAAAGTTATACCGTGTAAACAACTTTTATAAGTAATCGAAAACCTATAACAAATTGCTTTCTCTAAGGCAGCCCATACACGTTTCAATTCAATTGTCAACTGATTCGGTCGTTGTCTAAATCAAAGCGTGTATGGCTTAGTCAATTGATTAGTTTGACAGTTGTCGAGTTGGTTGAAGAATAATCAAAACAGTTTGATTTTTTCAAGTTGAGTACATAGTCTGCTCAATGGACTAAAGAAAGAAACTCGTTAAAGACTGAAACACTGGAGAGTATTATTCAATGTAAGTTTGATTTTAATATGACATGCTGCCTGTTTTATTTTTTCTATATATTGTTGGATTTAAAAATAAAAACTGGATGGTTTTTACATATCGCACCCTAAATACTAAACTGTAACAACTCAAAATTCTTAAATTTTCAGGAGAGCCAAAAACAGTTTATGTAAAAATGGTGCTTGCAAAAAAGCAAAAGTGCACAAATACAACAACAACCACACAGACAATTTGTTGTGCGTAAATAATTGTCTTTGTGGTTGTTATGTTTTTGCACTTTTGCTTTTTTGCAAGGGTGCAACTTGTGACGTGAATGCCCTTAATATTAAAAAAAAAAATATTAGTTCCCTAATGAAAAAAGTCCAATTTGAAGAAAGTTTTGCTATGCCTTATGAGAATTAATTTATGAAAAAAAGTAATTTTTGAAAAATTTTGAGTTGTGACCCTTTAGTATTTAGGGTGCGATATACTACATACATACATATGTATTTAAAAAAAAAAACTTTTCTGTTGGTATAATTTTTTATCCATTTTTTGCATGTGTCCTGGTTGATAGGTTCAAACATCTGGCAGCCCTACTTTAGTGGCAAAACTTGCATCATCCTTATACAAATTTTATAACTGTATTAAAATTTGGTCTAGTTTATGTTTTTAATACTAAAATTACTCAACCGAGTTTTGTAATTATCGACCCAAAAATCCCGTTAATACGGCTAAACTGATACAAATCATGATAGTTTATTAAAATTTGGTCAAATTAAGTTATATATGATTAATACGTCGGTTAAGTCCGACCATATAAAAACCTATACCACAGAATATACAGATAAATATTTGAACGTGTACCTAATTTGGGACTCATGGGCAATCATGGACCCGATAAAACAAATAAGGTTATAGTCGCCAAATTTTGTATAAATACTAAAATTTTTAAGGATGTTATGGTATTGGTAATATTTTTGTGAGTGATAATTGTATAGGAGCTATAGATTTAGAATATAAAGTTTAATCTTAATACCAAGATAAAAAAAAATGGTTTATTGGCACAAAGATTCTAATCTGAAAAGTATCTTTGAGAAATTATGGACCGTTCCTCACCGTTTTCAATAACAATAAATATTTAGTACCAATGTACAAAATTTTATCAAATAATTGCGACCTGTACTTTGCACACTACAAAGCTAGCAGCCAGCCAGTCGGCCGGACAGACATCGTTATATCGACTCAAGATAGTGATTGATACTATAAAATGGTTATAGGACCAATATTTTTAAGTGTTACAGACACTATGGTGGTGTGGGTATCAAAATGAAAAACACACTGCTGGCCGGCCCATTACTTACCATAACGGTAGAACTGTAACCAATTATAAAACTGTGAGGCCTTATAAATAATTTTTAGATTAATCCAGTTCATATGTATATTTTAACTACATATTTGCGGATTTGACCCAGCCCAATATATCTTTCTTACTTATTCAGTATTATTATGCATACATAAAACTATTAATTTTTGCGCTAAAGGCGATAATTTATAACAAATTTTAAATAAAAATAATTAAAATTATAAGGGAAATCACGATGGGTATTGCAAAGTGTGCAAACGATGAAAATGCGTGCAAAAATACACACATTTGCACAACACAACAACAAAATGTACGTATTTGCAATTTGCTCTTTTTTGCTTCGATTGCACTAAAAAACCAAAAGCAAAGTTAGTAGTGCATATTTGCTCAGTTGCAAACAAATGTAAACAATAACATTTGACATATTTAGTGACATATTGATTTTAAGAAAACTTATAAATTTAAATTAATTAAAAAGAAATAATTTATTTTAATTTGCTTGTGAATAATTGTAAACAAATGCAGATTTTTTACAGTGCTGCCAGAAGTTTTTAGTGCTGCCAGAATACATTTTTAGAAAAATAGCATATTTGGACAAGAAATAAAAGTGGTAGCTCACCATCAATCATAATATGCACTGCAAATTTAAACATTGCAAATTTGCACAATGACCATCGTGATTACCCTTAATAAAAAAAAGAGAATTGTCAAATTTTTTTTAAACAAATGTTCTCTTTACTCAACATATGTACATAACAACATACGAAATTCAACATATCGTGTAGACACAAAAATTGTATGCTAACTTATTTGTTGAAATATCATTTGCTAGCATATGATGAATTTGAAAAATTTAGTATTTTCAGCATATCGTCTAGACACCTAGCATGTTGCATATGCTGATAGAGACATTTGTTATTATTTTTAAGCATATGAGTATAAGCATACATTTGCTGATTCAACATATCGTCTAGACTATACTTTAGATCGCTCGTTTGTAGTAAAATATAAAGACTATATCTTAGACTCAAGAAGAATCGCAGCAGGAGTTCCCCAAGCCAGTACACTTGGTCCTCTCATGTATATACTTTACACCTTAGATATGCCCACAAGTAATCTGATGCACACGTCAACTTTTGCTGAAGACACAGCGTTTGTAAGCGTACATAAAAATCTAGTAACTGCTTCTAGTTGTCTGCAGACTTATATTAAAGAATTCGAAAAATGGCTTAACAAATGGAAAATAAAAGTAAATCCAACAAAGTGTGCACATGTCACTTTCACCTTGAGAAAGGGCGACTGTCCCAAACTAAAGATTAATAACATCGAAATCCCTCAACAAAATCATATAAAATATCTTGGTATACACCTCGATCGCCGCCTTACCTGGTCTCATATTGAATCCAAATCCACACAGGTCAAACTTAAAACACTACAGCTTCAGTGGCTTATTTGCTCTCATTCTGCTCTCAACCTAAACTACAAGTTTCTACTCTACAAAGCTATTATTAAGCCAATATGGACCTATGGTATCCAACTATGGGGAACAGCTTCTGCTTCCAATTTAGAGAAATTACAAAGACGACAAAATAAAATATTGCGACAAATTACTGACCCGTGGTATATAAGAAACGCAAATATTCATAAGCACCTCAACATTCCATTTGTTGGCGACGAAATAAAAACTTCTGCTCCAAATATGCACGAAAACTGGCAACTCATCCGAATCCTCTTGAGGGTCGACACGCTGGCCCTCGCGCAAATGCATGAAAGATGAAACTTTTCGAAACAAAAATGGAGTTTCTATTGCAACGACAATAGACCCAGAAATTATTAATTAATTTAAGATTTTAATACTTATTGTTTTTTTCTTATTATAGAAAGATCCAATAAATAAATTGAAAGTTGAAAAAAAATCAGTGCAATAACCAGTCATATGGATCTCAAAGTTTTATAAAGCAACGATTACGGAGTTGTGTGAGTTATGGAAATTTGTTCAAATACCGGTAAAAATTTTTCCAGTTATATGGAAGAAGATACGTACTATTTAACATTTTACTGTGTGAATGTCCACTCAAAATAAGAGCTCCATGCAGGTGTACTGGCAAGAACAAAATTCGTAAATTTATTTTTAAGTCTAATTTTATAAATTTATGATACACCTGTCATTAATAGATTAATAAGTTTTAAATTAAAATATTTATATTTAAAAACTAAATTTACAGCATCCAGGGTTTGAAAACTGATATTTTGCTTATCACCAGGTTATTATAATTGAAAAATGAAAAAATGTGATACCCATATTGGTATATATGAAAAAATATCAAATATATCGCGATTTCCGCGTTTTATGTGAATAATTACTAAATAAATTAACATTTTTTTAAAACAGATTCAATTGGAAAAGCAGAACATTATTTCCACATATGTACATAGAATTTGTATGAAAACCCGAAATGAAAATATGTATGTATTTAGTAAAATATCTCAATTAGTAGGTCACAAGTGGTACCATGGATGCTGCTTCAAAAACTTTTTTCGATGATACCAAATTTTATTTCTGTCGTTTTGGAGCAAAGTACAAAAAAATTCGAAAAACTGAAACAAACCTTTTTTAAAAATGGTCCAGCTCACGGATGGTCAACACTAGAACCAAAATATTTTGGGAATCATCATAAAACATATCAAGCTTTATGTTCAGAGGGGTAACAAAATCACCTTTTTCATACAAGTTGAGTCGGTCCATTGCATATACAAACATATGTATGTATATTTGAGATAAATAAATTAAAAATTTTCATATAGCATATATTTAGTATGTAGCTATTTATTTACGATACCAGCATATGTTTGCAATAAAATAATGTATCAATTATCAGACGTCATTAATTTGTTTTAGAAGCTTTTTAAAATATAAGTCTTAATACATACAGCCCGTTCATCGATTTCGAACGATAACGTTCGCATAGAAAATAACATTTAAAGCAAAAACAAATTTTAGAATTTTGTTTTTAATATAATTTTCTATGCGAATGTCGACGTTCGGAAACGATAAACAGGCAGATAATTCTTCCACATTACTTTAAAAGAATACATTAAACTGTTTTATTTTGTAATGCGTTTACCAAAAAAAAAAAAAAACAATTTTTTGGTTGACGTATATATTTCTTTCGGTTCTCATCGCATAATGGCATAGCCGAATATAGCACTCTTAGAGCCAGTTTTTGACATAAAGATCAGCGATTAAATTAGAACTAGTCTTTGAAATTCGTTTTTGGGTAGTCGATTATTTCATTTTGTTTCCAAGTTTAAACGCCCAAAGTTGGCGGTTTAAACTTGCGACAGAACTTTCAAAAGTACGAACAGCTTATAAAAGGATATATTTTTTATTTTTTTTTTATTTAAAGTTTTATTAAATATTCCACCCTCAAGCTTAAATAATTAAAAGTAATTATAAAACAAAGGTCAAATAAGAATAAATATCTATTTATAAATATATAATATTATATAACACAATAGAAAATTCTCGCCTTTTCTTCTTCTTTTTCACGTTAAGAACAGTAATTTGATGACAATTTTTGGTATTTGTTTTAAACTGCCATACTTATACATAAAATTATTGTCAATTCATATGGCAATGCTAAAAGCTTTAATCTTTCACTCAAAAACTCCACAGAGGATTAAGGCTAGATTAATTTTATTATAAGATTAACAAATCTTACTATTGATCCTGGTTTAAACTCTAAGTAAAAAACCCGCTCTTACTTGTTAAATTTCACATTGTATTACACTCTGCGTCTTAAATATTTTTTCCTGTTATGACATTTAATAATAAAAATCATGTTTGCAATATTATGCATAATTATTACTAGAAATTACAACTCTAAAAGCATCGAGTAACTTCTTTTAAGTATCGAGTACTCAAGAAAAAACCTGGGGGCAAATTACGGCAGTCGTGATCTAATACTTTTTCGATTCGAAAGCAATTTTATTTCTAATTCTTTCTGTCCATACTGAACGGATCGAAATTATGGGTGCGTTCGTAAATGCATCACTGCGCTGAATCAGTGATTTTAAATTGTTATATATTTATCAGTGAAGTAAATGTGGACCAAAAAATTGTGAAATACTCCACAAAAATAATAGTCACACAATAAAAAAAAATTAAAATTACTCTTTTATCGCCGTTGAAAAAAGTTTGCTTTTCTGATACAGCGCAGTGATGCATTTACGAACGCACCCTATTTCTTAAGTGTTGTGAAGCATTTATTTTAGTGTTCATAACACTAACAAAATAATTACGATACGTTCAGTATAGCCTAAAATAAAAGTACTTTCGAATCGAAAAAGTATTCGATCACGACTGCCATAATTTGCCCCCTGGTATTCACCCTTATTGTGGTTAGCTAATTTAAAATACGTCTGCGACTGTTTGATAATAGATTAAAGGAAATAAGTTCACGTTCTCTTTAATATATTACCGAACAGTCGCAGCCGTATTTTAAAATCACCAACCACGATAGGGGTGAATGAGTACTCAATATTTTTACAACTCTAATTGAAATGTAGACTCTATAGGCAAAAAATAAATTTTTTGGATATTTTATTTATATTATGGGGGTTGTAGAACTTTTATTACTAAAGTTTTCTTCGCACTTCGCATACCTACCTAAAGTCCCGCTAACATTACAAAAAAAAAAGAATCCATTATTTTAACCACTTCGTTCGACCTTACAAAGAAACTTGAAAGCAATATATTTTACGAGTCCGGAATTATACAATTTCAATTGCTTATTTTTAGATGACGATTGAAAAACTCGTTCCTTTAACTTACATTTAAAAAGAAATTTCAAAATTGGTTTTTGTTTTAAATGAAAGTTTTGCGCTCGTCATCTTAATGAAAAGATACTTGAAAAGATATATTATTTATGATTATGATATTCAAAAAAGCAATTTTTGTTATTCGAGCAGCATAAATGAATTTTGCATTTAGAACAAAAACATTGCGTCTGCGATTTTGTGCAATGCTTGCAGCATTTCTTGCCACCTTCCCTATTTAACCACATAGGGTAATGACTTACGTTATCGAAGCGTTTATCTGCAACTGGATGACTTGTTTTGCCTCCAACTTTTATTGTATTTGGTTGGGGACTACTGACTAAAGGATCATAGTTTGATCTTATACTTGGACAACCAACTGGTTTTTTTCTTGGTATGCAACTAGTCCAGCCGCGGTGGCTTCACGAAACTCTGGTAACTCAAACGTTTTTGGATTATAGTTTTCTGAAGTGTCTGTAAATTTAGCTTTTTGAATGCGTCTGTGTAAAAGATAAGCATTTGTTGCTGCCATATCAACTAAATGATAAAATAATCGTGTCGCTGCATCCCTTGTTTTAACGCGAATATGGTACCGACCCATGAGACCATCCATTAAATCGACACCACCATTTACATGCATTTGCATTGACTGTTGCCGCCATATAATTTTTGACCATTCTGCGGCATCTTTCAGTATAGACTCAACATCTAAAAAATAAAATGTATTTTTATTGTCAAGGAATCTATTTTATACATATGTATGATTATTACCAGAACCATTGAAGCCACCAGATGAAGGGACAAATGTGGGTCCAGAAGTCTCAATTGATGGCAAAGGAGACTTAGGCCTTTTTTATGGCTTACTTAATCCCGTAGCCTGAGTAGAATGGGAATTGTTTATTGTATTGAGTGCCGCATTTTCCGATTCGGCAAAACCTAATTGAAGTTCTTCAACATCGCTGGATTCGCTACTCCAATCTGCATCTGATTCTACTTCGTCAAACAATTTCTCTAACTCTTCATCAGTCAAATCAGACAATTTAAAACGTTTGTTCACTGGCCCAGACATTTTTTAAACTTTTATGTAAAAAAAACGAATATAATTTTGTCAAAACAAAATAAACTGCGGCAGCCAAATATATCGTGCAACGCCCAAGAGTGCCTCAAGGCACTCATAAAGAAATCAGTGCCCTAAAACATAACTTACCCTTTTTCACACCAATAAGGGCCTAGTTCATACAATATGAGTACAATTTTTAAGAAAAAAAAAAATATGGTTACGATCGTAAAACTTTTTAACACTTATATCAACGTTTTATGAAACAATATTGCTTCCCGCTTTTTTTCCGTCAAAAAAGTGCTGGCTAATAAAAAGTGCATTGAAAAATACAGAATGAGCTTTTAAAGCTTTTGAAAATATTTAAATACATTTGTAAGCAACTGATAAAAAAACTTTTTAAATAAAAAAAATTATTATGTGTTAATTTATAGTCATTTTTGTGATGAGTGCCTTGAGGCAGGCTTAAGCATTAGAGGGTTAACACAGGTAGAAAATATTAACAGAGAAAAACTTGAAAGCTAATTTTACCGGAAAAAAAGTTTATCAAAAATTACTTTTTGGGAATACAAAATTTTAATTTAAAAGATTTTTTTATTTGTGCTTAATTCCCAATTTTTATTCTTGATATAAACACTGAAATTTATTGTTGTTCAAGTTTTTTTTATAATTTTTAAAATGTTTTGGAATTTAATTGTAAAAACGATTAAAAATTACATATCCCACCATAGCTTAAATACGGAAATAGCAGCGTTCTCAATACCAAAACTCGGGTACTTTACAAGTTCGAACAATTTGTACTGTGTATTACGATTTTCGCAATCGTCCGAAAAGATGGCAGAGGTTGTATTTAAAAAAAATGGAAAATTTGATGAAAACTTTTTGTTCGTAAGTCTGGGATCACACTATGAAAGTTTTCTTTCAAAAAGTCTGAGTTTATGGGTGAGAGAGGAGAGAAAAAAGCATGATCTCTTCCCCTCTCATCTATAAACTCAGACTTTCTGAAAGAAAACTTTCATAGTGTGAACCCAGACTAATAGAGAAAACTTGTTAAGAAAGTCCCCTTTTAGACAGGCAAAGTTTACTTTGCAAAGTCTTGTGTAGTTCTCTTTTAAACTTTGTTTGGTGTTTAGACACACAAAGTTTAATTTGACAAATTTTTTTTTATTCGTTGTTGCAGCCAACTTCAGATACAGGGTTGATAAATGGCATTTTTTTAAATGTACTTAATAAAGAAAAAAATTTACATTTTTTACGCTAATTGTACTTAATGCCAAAAAAATATTTTTTACAAGTTTTATTATTTGCAGAACAAAGAATTTACATTAAAATGCACTTGTGCTATACATTTATATTTAAAATATACCTTTGGCAATTAACAAAAAGAAAATTAAGTAAATAATAAGGAATTTAGACGAAGAATCTTAAGCTTGTTTTTTTAGATTTGAAAGTGGAACAGGCTAAAAAAATGTTTTACCTACCCAGTAAAAACTTCGCCTGCAAAATAATGTGTTAAGTAATCAGGAAAATGTTAAAATACTACTTCGAATTCTTCTGAAAGAACCAATGAATTTTACAAGGGATGTCCCAAAATAAATGCATTTTTTTGTAAGTCATTATTTTTTTCCTACATACATCTTTAAAATAAGTAGTTATAGAAGTAATTATAGTAGTTTTATAGAAGAAAGCTACTAAATAATTAGTGAAAGAAGCTATTCATTTGAAAAAAGTAGGCGAAGTTTTTACTGGGTAGTAATGCCCGTAATTTCTACTAAAAGTATCTAGCTGTGTATAGATAGATATCTATGGTGCAAGGAATGTTTTCATAATTTTAACACGTATGATTTACTTACTGGTTAAAGTGTATTATATGTTCCACCATCGATAAAAATACAAATGTTGCCATATTTAAAAGAAAACTTAAAGGAAAAAACTTATATGGGCATTTCCTCAGAATGGTCTACCAGGATGAAAAAATAAAATGTTGATTATGATCCTCTTTTATTGTTTATTATTATAAAAAAAAGTCTATGTTTTTATAAAAGAATGGTTTCATAGCATATCTCAGCTATTTAACTTGAGGAAATTACCCTGAAAACTGGAACATTTTATATTTTCTAAGTATTTAAGCTACTTCTATAGACATTTTTATATACTTATTTTACATGCAAAATATATGTTATATATACACTCTTTCTTCGTAATCACTCCATTACAATCAATTGTAAAAGGAGTATAAAGATTTTTAATAAGGAAATTTGAAGATATTTTTGGTAAAATGCATGGTGATAATAATAAAAAAACATATGGAAAAATCATACGTTCGCGACCCGTACGTTCGCGTCCGGTACATAAGCCAATTAAACAAAAAACAAGAGAAATATTTTATTTTGTAAATACTGGATGGAAACCTACATTAATACACTCTTAAAATAAATTAATCACTTTTGAATATTCCGTTTCATTACGCAGATTTTTACATTTCAGTACTGTCAGCCAAAGTTGACTTCTATTTTGCGTACGTTCGTGACCACATGTTTATAACTATGTATCATTATAAAAAATTTAAACTCGATGAAATCCATCTTTTGCACTAAACTTAGAGCTACCCAAATGCTATCGAATCGCCAAAAAAAAAATTATTGGAATAGTTTTGTTTTCTATATTATTTGTAAATCAAAAGCGTGCGAACGTACGTTAGTGACCCCAGGAAATGCCCATATATAAAATATTTAATTAAAAAATTACAACAATCAGGTATAGTAAGGAACATAAAATTATTATTTTTAAAGAAGATGAAAGTTCGGTTGGTGTATTTAATTAGTTTTGTAACATATTTCTATACATATTTAATTTTTTTTTATTTTAAACTATAGCAACAAGATTCATAACACTGTAGCAATAATTTGTTTGAATTAAATTCGATATAGTATTAACATAAAGGCGAAAAAGCGTTTGCAATTTTTAAATTGTACTAAATTTGCACTGGAGTACTATATTACTTTTGCACTGCTAATAGTAGTAAAAAAAGTACAATTGTACTACCAACTTTATCATCCCTGTTCAGAAATAAACTACGAACGAAAAACAAAAGGAATTTGCGAGTACAGCAAAGTTCGTACTCCCCCGCTATTCTCTTTTCCCCTCCCTTCCATAAACTCAAGACTTTGCAAAGTAAACTTTGCCTGTCTAAAAGGGGACAAAGGGATTTTTTGTTTTCGATGAAGTATAAATAACGTCCGTTTATTCCAAACAAATATTAGATACGAAAATCGTAATACACAGTACAAATTGTTCGAATTCGTTAATAATTTCTTTCGAATCACTCAATTGATTTAAAATGCAAGAAAAATTACTGTTAAAAAATTTTGATTCTTTATTTAAAATATGTATTTTACTTGGTACAATTACAAAATTAATAATATTAAAAAAATGTAAATAAATAATTTTACACATGTAAATCTGCTGTATACATCGTTGGTCTCATGTACAAAGACCCTAACTCACACAATTGCAACTTTCTCCTGTAAAGTAAAAACAAAATTTTCCCAGAATGGTCTACCAGGATGAAAAAAAAAATGTTCATTATCATCGTCTTTTATTGTTTAATATTAGAAAAAAAGTCTATGTTCTTATAAAATAATGGTTTCCTAGCATATCTGAGCTGTTTTACTTGAGGAAATTGGGCTGGAAACTGGAAAATTTTATAATTTCCTGTATTTTCTACTTCTAAAGACATTTCTATATACATACTTATTTTACATGCAAAAAATATGTTATGTTTACACTCTTTCTTCATAATATCTCCATGACAATCAATTGTAAAAGGAGTATTAAGTTTTTTTGTTAAGGAAATTTGAACACATTTACATATGGTAAAATGCATGGTGATAATAATAAAAAACATATGGAAAAGACATCGCACGTTCGCGACCGATACATAAGGTAATTAAATAAAAACCAAGAGAGATATTTTATTTTGTAAATACTGGATGGAGACCTACATTAATACACTTTTAAAATAAATTAATCACTTTTGAAAATTCCGTTTCATTACGCAGATTTTTACATTTCACTACTGTCAGCCTAAGTTGACTTCTATTTTGCGTACGTTCGTGACCACACGTGATAATAATAAAAAAACATATGGAAAAAACATCGCACGTTCGCGACCGGTACATAAGGCAATTAAAATAAAACCAAGAGAGATATTTTATTTTGTAAATACTGGATGGAGACCTACATTAATACACTTTTAAAATAAATTAATCACTTTTGAAAATTCCGTTTCATTACGCAGATTTTTACATTTCACTACTGTCAGCCTAAGTTGACTTCTATTTTGCGTACGTTCGTGACCACACGTGATAATAATAAAAAAACATATGGAAAAAACATCGCACGTTCGCGACCGGTACATAAGGCAATTAAAATAAAACCAAGAGAGATATTTTATTTTGTAAATACTGGATGGAGACCTACATTAATACACTTTTAAAATAAATTAATCACTTTTGAAAATTCCGTTTCATTACGCAGATTTTTACATTTCACTACTGTCAGCCTAAGTTGACTTCTATTTTGCGTACGTTCGTGACCACACGTGATAATAATAAAAAAACATATGGAAAAAACATCGCACGTTCGCGACCGGTACATAAGGCAATTAAAATAAAACCAAGAGAGAATTTTATTTTGTAAATACTGGATGGAGACCTACATTAATACACTTTTAAAATAAATTAATCACTTTTGAAAATTCCGTTTCATTACGCAGATTTTTACATTTCACTACTGTCAGCCTAAGTTGACTTCTATTTTGCGTACGTTCGTGACCACACGTGATAATAATAAAAAAACATATGGAAAAAACATCGCACGTTCGCGACCGGTACATAAGGCAATTAAAATAAAACCAAGAGAGATATTTTATTTTGTAAATACTGGATGGAGACCTACATTAATACACTTTTAAAATAAATTAATCACTTTTGAAAATTCCGTTTCATTACGCAGATTTTTACATTTCACTACTGTCAGCCTAAGTTGACTTCTATTTTGCGTACGTTCGTGACCACACGTTTATAACTCTTATTATGAAAACTTAAACTCGATGAAATCCATTTTTTGCACTTAACATAGAAAAAAATGCTAGGAAAAGTTTTGTTTTCTATATTATTTGTACATCAAAAGCGTACGAACGTACGTTCGTGACCCCAGGAAATGCCCATACATGTATTAAAATGTAAAATTGCTTGTAAAACCGGCTTTATTAATACTCAAGTATGTGATGAAAATCAAGAGTTTTTAGCAGATGTGATACCTTTCGACCGATTTGAAAATCCATTTTGGAATTATATTCTAACTTTTGTTCAAAGTACAGTTCAATTAAGATATAAATATAAATTTAATTTATAAACTGAAGACGACATTACCGAATTCAAATCGTTTTGTTCGCAAAATCGTTTTCCATCACGTACCTGACTATTTCATTAAATGTTTGTGACAAGGTGAACATATTTATGTGAAATTTATTGGAATCACTAAAAAGCTCAATTTCGAAAATATCGAGTTAGGGCCTTTCTATATGAGATCAACGATATGCTTATCCGTTGTATAATGTACACCACAGCTAAAATAATATAAATTACGATTAGTAATTAATAGGTTATTCTTTAAAAAAAAAGCTTATGATAAGATATTTATGAAGAAAGAATTTAAAATTACTAATTTATTACGATTACAAATCATCAAATGTTATCCTAAATTATCTAACTATTTTCGATCATTTTCTAAATAATCTTTTTAATAGTTTGATTATATTTGGATTACTTTTGATTATTTAACGATATTCTAAAATAATCGTGATTATTTTTGTAGTACCTGAAATCGTAACTAATTAATTATCCGACAAAACTATAAGTAATCGTTATCAATCAATTACTTTAAATTTGAAATCAAGACAACTTTTGTAATAATTTTAACGATAAGTAATTAATCACGACTATCGTGAATAAAAAGTGAACAGGTTTTCCCTGGAAATTTTGCTTTTTCCATACGTTTTTAGGGAAAAGGAAACAAATTTCGGGCGAAATTTTATTCAGGATAGGCGTGATTATGTAACAGCTATTTTATATGAACATTGATAAATTTTAAAAACAAAAATGCATTAAATTTACATTTATTTTTTTATGTTTAGTATGTATGTATGTATGTTTAACAAATTTTATTTAATTGAAACTGAATTGGAATTAAATAATCGAAGCACTTGTTAATAAAGGCACACGTTTCTTTAAAGGTCTCTCCGTATTATATAAATGTAAATAAATTTTTTAAAATTAGCTTTTTAAAATATACAAACAAAATATGTATGTATTGATTATGCAAATATATTGTATGTGTGTATATGTAAGTACGAGTATGTATGTTTTTATATAATTGGGATGGCACCATTTCTTTGTATGCAAATTTCCAATGAGACGTACATTGAAATCGTAACATGCAATTAATGTCATTATACGCCTCAATGGAGTATTGTCTAGTTTATTCTTAATTTTCTATGCAATTTTAAGTATGTACTGCTAAATGTGTGTGCTTTACAAGTCTACAAATTAAAAATAGCAAAAACAAGTAAAAATTTGTCCCCTTTACAATGCATATGGTTACGTTTTATTGTGATTTTTCAAAATTTTTGACACATTTTCATAAATGACGAAAACGGAATTAACTTTTGTTCAATTTAGTTAACATACATAATGAATTTGCAGTTATGTTGCCATTTTAGGCCAAATTTAAGCAAATTTTCATACGGTACTATGGCGTATTTCTTATTTTAATACATGTGTATAGTTGTACATATTATTTTTTTGTAAGAAAATTACAAACAAAAGTTATTAAATACATAATGCGAAAAATACAACTGATATTAGTCTAGTTTGAATTCGCTTATCGTAGTTGAATTATTTAAACATTTTAGTTCTACTCTTAATACTTTTATTTACATTTTAGTTTCTATACTTTTCACATTTTAAGGTACTAATAGAAATCATTAAAAATTTCAGGATATCTGACATATTTAAGGCGAATAAGTATATATTTTTTAAAGAAACTAGAGTAAATTTTGTGAAATAATTTAATATTAAGGGAAATCACGATGGGTAGTGCAAAGTGTGCAAACGATGAAAATGCGTGCAAAAATACACACATTTGCACAACACAACAACAAAATGTACGTATTTGCAATTTTCTCTTTTTACTTCGATTGCACTAAAAAACCATGAGCAACGTTTGTAGTGCATTTTTGCTCAGTTGCAAACAAATAAATTAAACATTTTCGCAGATTTTAATATAAAATAGAGAATTAAATTTAAATTAATTAAAAAGAAATAATTTATTTTAATTTACTTGTGTATAATTGTAAACAAATGCAGATTTTTTACAGTGCTGCCATAAGTTTTTAGTGTTGCCATAATACATTTTTAGAAAAATAGCATATTTGCACAAAAAATAAAAGTGGTATGCTCACGATCAATCATAATATGCACTGCAAATTTACACATTGCAAATTTGCACAATGACCATCGTGATTACCTTTATTATAAGATCAAAAGCTTAATTCCAAATATGCTGCAGGGACAACTTTTACGTTTGGATATTTTCTAAATTCAGCCCAGCTAGAAAATCAGACTCCAAAATATTTTGGAAATAGTATTAAACCATGTTCTGAAAATCGAATTCGAGTGAAATTGATATCGAAGAAATTTTTAAAACGATCCAGGGGGTACTGCGTATTTCGATTTGAAAGAAATCATTTACGAATTCGAACAATTTGTACTGTGTATTACGATTTTGGTAATGTTTGTTTCGAATAAACTGACGGTTTTTATACTTTATCAAAAACAAAAAATCCCTTTGTTAACAGCCCCTCTCTATTACGATTAAAAAGTTTTCATCAAATTTAAAATTTTTTAAAAATACAACCTCTGCCATCGTTTCGAACGATTGCGAAAATCGTTATACACAGTACTAGGAAATTAATTCTTTCGAATCGAAATACGCAGTAACCCCCTGTTTTAAAGGTTTTTAAAAATATTCCGTTTTATTTACGTCATACTTTGAGTACCACTTATTAAAATTACCCTAAAAATCATGACAAAACTACGGCAATTCTTAAAATAATTGAACTGAAAATTTCCTTCGATTTCAACTTTTCTCGATGTACAATCTTCATTGTACACACATTTTTTTTAACAGTTTTTTTAATTTTTATATTTTTATTACATTTTATATTACTGAACAACCTAAACAAAAGCGGCAAGCGTTTTTTTAAACATGAAAATTTTATTTAAATACAATTTCAATAAAACAAACCGACATAGCGATCTGTCAAATAAGATTTATCAGCCGGGTGGTTTCTAATTCGCATTCTAATGGTTTGTTTCGTATAAATTGTATGCAAATGAGAAGTTTTGACATACAAAAAACGCTTCCGCTCTTATTTAGGTTGCTCAGTTAAGTAGTTAACTAATGAATTTTGAATTGCTTGAATTGTTGAATTTTAATAACGCATAAGTTAGATAGTTATAAAGAAATTATTGGATTTCAATTTCTTTCAGTGTACTCGTTAATAGTAATGTCAAACTTATCCAACGCTATGAGCAGTCCTGCCCGGTCACGTTTCCGGGTAGGCGAAAACAGCCTAAATGGTGGACCAGGGAACTTCATGTTCAAAGGTCTACGGTGAGGAGACTGTTTAATAGGGCCAAGCTTACAAGAGCACCAGATGATTGGAACAATCACAGGGTGCAGTTCAACAGGTATAAGGCGGATCTGAAGAGAGCAAAACGACTATCGTGGAGACAATTTTGTGCGTCCATCGATAATGTCAACGAGCTGTCAAGATTCCGACGGATTTTATCTAAGGACCCTAAGGCCCTGGGTTACATCCAAAGGAATGACGGCTCATGGACTGAGTCTAGCTCTGAGACCCTAACCTTACTCATGGAGACGCACTTTCCCGGGTGCAGGGAAACCGGTGGTATGGGAGACGGTCAGTGGGACGTCATGTCCGTGACATCTGATCATACTTCCGCTCGCGTCGATGAAATGGTCACAAGGGAGAAGCTGGCGTGGGCGGTCAATACTTTCGACCCATATAAATCACCGGGTCCGGACGGTATTTTTCCGGCTATGCTTTGCAACATCCCGGATGATGCATCATTTCTACTGGTGGATATATATTTAGGAAATGCCTCAGTAGGAGGTATCTGCCTAGGGGGTGGAGAGAGGTCAGGGTGATTTTTATACCCAAGGCCGGTAAAGCGGGCCACTCGAAACCGGGGGATTTTAGACCTATTAGTCTGTCTTCATTTTTGTTGAAGACTCTTGAGAGGCTGATAGATTTCTATCTCAGGAGTAATATTGAGACCAGCCTTATTAGCAACGCTCAACATGCTTACCTGAAGGGTAAATCTGTTGAGAGCGCGTTACACGAGGTGGTGGGTTGTATTGAGCACGGTCTGAGGCATAAGGAGTATACTCTCGCCGCGTTTCTAGATATAGAGGGAGCCTTTAATAACATTAGGATAGAGGCGATTAGGGATTCTTTGTTGGAGTTGGGAGTTGAGGACTTTCTGGTGGAGTGGATAACCTGCATGCTTGGCAGTAGGATTATAAACTCGAGCCTGGGGGAACATGTGATAAGAAGGAAGGTTACCAGGGGGACACCACAAGGGGGGGTATTATCGCCTCTACTGTGGTTACTTGCGGTTAACGGGATCCTTAGGTCATTTGATTCCATGGGCAGGAAAGTTGTTGCCTATGCGGACGACATAGTTCTGCTGGTCAGGGGAAAATTTCTATCCACGATCGGGGAAATTATGCAGGTGATGCTGGGTGAACTCTCGGCATGGGCAAAGGATAGGGGACTGGGTGTTAACCCTGCGAAGACTGAGCTGGTGCTATTCACCAGAAGGTATAGGATAGAGGGTTTTAGGGGGCCAGTGCTAGATGGCGTCGAGTTGCCTCTATCGGACGGAGCAAAGTACTTGGGTAACTTTCTGGACCGCAAACTGTCTTGGAAGAGAAATACTCAGGAGAGGATGAGAAGGGGACTCAATGCATACTACACATGCAGGAACTCCATTGGTAAGAACTGGGGTCTTAGACCTGATATGGTAAACTGGATTTACACATCGGTCGTTAGGCCTATACTTACCTATGGATGCACTGTTTGGTGGGGTGCGTTGGGAGTGGATAGCTATAGGAAGATGCTCAGCAAGGTTCAAAGGAGTGCATCTCTTGGCATCACAGGCGCAAGGAGAAGCACTCCGCAGGCAGCGCTGGACATCCTACTATATCTATCCCCTATCGAGCATTATGTGAGGAGTGTGGCAGCTAGGAACCTATTTAGACTTTACGAGTCTTCTTTAGTTAGACCTAGGCGGGATGATCACACAAGAATTTTGTACGAAATGGGTCTGCTTGATCAGGGTATTATTCTCGAGGGAATTTCGGATCATAGGACTATGACCCTGGACTTCGGTGCAACACCACCAGTGGAGTTCCCTGGTAGGGAAATTTGGAGTGGATCCAATGGACTGTTTGAGGGGTGGGCAGTATTTACGGATGGATCCAAGATGGAAACCGGCACTGGTGCCGGTGTTTATATCGCGGACACCGAGGTAAAAAGGTCATTCAGACTCCCTGATGAGTGCAGTGTCTTCCAGGCTGAGATCCTAGCGATCTGGAGGGCGACGGAGGTGATACTGGATCACATCGTGGGTGGATCTGAGGTGACAATTTACGTCGATAGTCAGGCGGCGCTTCGGGCATTGAAGAACCATACGGTGCGATCATGCCTGGTTGCGCGGTGTAGGAGCGCTCTTAGGGAACTCATGGGTGCATTCAACGTGAGGCTGTGTTGGGTACCAGGACACTGCATGGTTGAGGGAAACGAGGTGGCGGACGAACTCGCGAGAGAGGGTTCGGGTCTCGACTTAGTGGTAAGGGACAGGGGGGTGAAACCACCCCTATGCTATTACTATGGGGTGATACGGGAGAAATTCCGTGATGACGTTGACCGATCCTGGAGGGGCAGAATGGATTGCAGGGTGTCTAGGGCACTATGGCCCAAATTGGACGCGGGGGCAACCAGGGTTCTACTGGGATTGGATAAGGGTAGTCTCGGAACACTTATAGGGTTCTTGACGGGTCATTGTCCTGTCAGGGCTTTTGCGAGCAGATGGGACAACGCCATACCGGACTTCTGCAGGCTATGCGAGGATTCGGAGGAGCTAGAGACGATCGAGCATGTACTGTGCCATTGTCCTAGGATGCAGGGTCTCAGACTGAAGTGGCTAGGTGATAGGTTTCACGACGAACTGGGGTGCATAGCTGGATGTAATCCGGCCGATCTACTGGGGTTTGTCAGGGAAATAACGCGGCTGTTTCTGTTGAGGGGACTGTAAGGGGGGTATTGGTCCTACTTTCTAATTTTCTGTCTTTATCTTACTTCCTTTTCTCTATTTCTTCACTTCGTCTTATCTCTATCTCTCTAACTTCATATTTTCATTGAAGGGAATCACAATGGATCGTATTCGGTCTCCGAGTGGAGGTGTGCCTGTGGGCGCACAACCCTTCTTAACCTAACCTAACCTATCCAACCTTCGGTTTGGATAAAAAACCGAGGTTGCATAAGTTTGAAAACTAATTTTGTTAGTCACTTCCTTTTCTGCATTTAAACTGAGCAGTCAACTGTCTTGTTTATAACTTTGTTTAAGTTAAATTCTGTTAACCTCAACTTGAAAGCGAATTTCAAACAGCTTCTCAATTCTTTTGAGAGCCAAAGGTAAGAGTTAACCTTGCAACCTCTACACTAGAAAGAAAGACTTAAGGCCCAACCATAAGGTGCTTAAGGTGGCTTAAGCAAATGTGCGATGGCATGTTAATCATCTGAGGCAAACCATATTGAACTTAAGGAAACTTTTTGTTAAGTTTTATTAAACTATTATTTGCTTAAGCAAAGTGCGAAACTGACAGCACATTCCGTACGGAATCAAACGTTTTTTGATTTATTTTTTGTTTTTTTAAATACATTTGAGAGACTTTCTGTTAATTTTTGGCAGTAGTTTAAGCAATGCTATGAATATTATGGTTAGGCTTTTAACCTTATTTTCTTTCTTGTCTTTCCAAAACAAAAAAAAAAAAAACACATAATTATACTTGCTCTTACTAGAGTTGGGCAAAATCATTCCTTTCGCTCATCGTTCCTGTTTTTTACTTTGAACAATGAATGAACGAAGAACAAGAAACCTTCTCTGTCGTTCGTAAAAACGTCAACAAACAAATATTTGTTATTGTTTTAAGAATTTCGTAAATTTGTACTTGATTTAATCTGCGCGTACCCTTATGCGTAAGTCGGCAACATTTATCAATACACAATATACAACGAGGGACGACAAAAAAAGGAACTATTGAAAAAGTCCGCACCGTTCCTTTTAGGGAATCGTTCAATGGAACTAGGTCGTTCCGGAGCGACACAACTCTAGCTCTTACGAGCACTTATAATTGACCTGTTGCAAGGATTTCTCCATTTATTTCCTCAATAAGAAAGGGCAATCTTAAAAGCAAAATTTAATATTTAGGCCACACAGAAGGCAGAAGTATTCACTCGATTTCGATTTCCAAACATGGCCTAAAATTAACCAGTTATAATTTTTGCACTTAATTCTATGCGCTTAGTATAAAATCGCATATACATAGAAAATAAATATGATTGTATGTAAATTTTGTGTACATAACATAAACATTTATGTATGTCATTTAAATTAAGAGCTAAATAAAAATACTTTGAATTTCGTTGCTCATTTTTCGTCAACAAATGCATCATTTTTGTTTTAGTTTTCTTAATAATTTACAAATATGTAGATAAACATATTGTGTTGTACATATTAATTTATAAATATAAATAGTAAAATATATTCATAATTATTTATGTGTAATGCACTTTGATTAATGCACTTAATACTTTTAAACATAATATTTTCTTATTATTAAACCAATTTTGATTAATTGATTAACGATCATTTGAATCATCCTAAACTAATATAAATTAAACATAAACTAATTAACAAACAATTATTAATACAAAAAATTAGTCTTCTTACAAAAAATTACAACGAAAAACAGACAAGATCAAGATGATAATTAAAGGAGGTATAACGACAAAGAGTTGGGAAAACAATTAAGTTGATTTTTGTTAAAAAAAAAGAAATATTTCTAAAAGAATGTAACAAAGAAAGCTCAGCTTTATAAAAAAAGATAAACCTTATATCTAAATATTGTTTTTGTTGTTAATATTTATATTAACTTTAAACACAATAGTGTGCTGGCACTTCAAATATAATGTTACCAGCTGCATGCCTAAAATTGGGATTCTCCACCCCGGCTGCTGCTTCAATAACAATTGTGCGTGATTTACCGCCCAAACGACATGCGATGTTAGGCGATACGTCAACTCTCAATTCTCGATCACAAATACTAATAAATAAAGAAAAATGTAATTAATTATTTATGTCTCAATCTAAAAAAAAAAAAAAATTGTGCAGAACTTACTCGTTATATTTCTTGCAAACTACACCAACAGCTTCTCCAATACGATCTTCCTTTAGTGGTCCATGTTCACCTTGTAAAGAAAACACCAAATCATTGTTGGCGGATGAATGAAATACTATTAACTGGTCGCGTCCGGTACTGATACTTATTGAAGTCAACTATAAGATAGAAACGTATTTAAAATAATTATGTATTACAAATGTGAAATTTGTATGGAGGCTGGGCGAATATATCATTTACATACTAATTAATTCACAGTATTAGAACAAGACCCTTTCGGCTAATTAACTTGTGTATGATACATAACATATTCCTAAATATGTACTTTAAAACCATATTTGAGGCTATCAGCGCAGAAGTGGTGTTACCCCAGACTACTTATTATGAGATAATGAGGAGTTAACGCTACTCTTACACTATAGTACTTGGTTGTAACGGCCCGTGCACAAACTATGTTTCTAGCGCCATCTGTTTTGGATACAAACAGTTGGCTTACTCGACTATTGCACTGTAAAGAACAGTGCAAATAACCTGTCTTACACCACAACCGTAACCAAATTAAATTGTGTTACACCACTTCTTTTATAAAACCAAAATACAGAACACAAAATTCGATGTTATGCAAATAGAACATATTGATATGGACATTAGGGTAATAACTTTTTTTTTGAGTTCAAATTACCACTCCAGTACCATGTAAGGATTGTTGTTTTGATAATAAAAAAAACTGTTTTTTAGGCTGATTCGGTGAAAAAAGTTTCCGCACCGAAAGCGATTTCTTAAGTGCCTTAAATTTTTATTTTTTTAAAAATTATGATTTTTTTAATATTGTACATACAAACATATTATTTTTAAAGTTATAATAAGCGAAAAATACTAGAGATTATAAGTTACGTATGGTTAATCTAGTAGATATGTATACATATATCCTGCATCACCTTAATCGCACGCTCGGCAGTTAAAAAAGTAATAATCATCAATAAAGCTGGTAAAAATAGAGTACAAACTAATTTTTTGCAGTTTTATTTAGTGATTGTGCACTATCCAACTATGATATTTATACTCCTCACCACAGGTGGAAAGGGTATAAACAAGAAGTTTGTTATTCCGTTTAGTTTGGTTTGGTCAAATTTTGGTACACGCCACCGGATATCAAAGAATGTTTTAAGACTAAGACAGAGCTACCGAAGTCGGCGTTTACATCGATATTTTTAAAAATGTACATATTTTAAAAGCATGCGAAATCTTTCTAAATTCGGTAGAAAAAGAATTGAAAGGCTAAAACATTATTGTCCTTTTGTTTTTTATAGTTTTTATTTTATTTGCTTATGCATAAAGAAGGGAAAAAAAACAGATCTATGTAAACTCTCTGCGATTTTATATCGACAATACCTTTCGCAATGATATAGTATTTTGTATGTACTGTACTTACATCCTGTAAAAATATGGAGCGATTCATATTCTTGAATTTGTTTTTAGCTCCGTCCAATTTATAAATTGCATTTTCGGCAATAATGAATGCACGATCGGCTTGTTTGTTGTGCTTGTTAAATTTCTTCGCAAATGAAGAGAATAATACAGACTTGAAACCATCGTGATTCTTCAAATTCTTTACATTCGTACTGTATGCCAAATAGGCAGAATTATCTTGCGAATTGGCCAAGTAGTCTCCAACCCATTTACGCTGTTGGCCCCAATATGGTCGACGCCCTTTGATAGCCGTTGCTGCAATGATCTGAAGACGTAATTGTGGCCACTCTGAGCGTGGATACTTGCGCAAAATCATGTAAGCTCTCCAGTTGTCATAGATGCGACGAAGACCAGGCTCAGCACGTCTGCCAGCCAAGGGAGGATGAGGCCATTGAATGCTACGACCATAGTCCTTCATATTCTTAGCGGGACGGAAACGTTTGGCCAAATCTTGAACATATGAACGCAATTTGTATGTTTTGTAGGCACGCATTATCAGCATTGCTGCCTTAATTTTCTTGTAGTTCTGTCGAGCTATCCAGCCACGTACTTGCTTCTGTAACAAAATCACTATGTGTGGAATCATTTCGTTGCGTTGCTTCTCCAGAGAAAACAATGTACGAGGTGATCTAATAAAGATCTTGGTATGGCCATATTTAACATCTTGGCCAAAACCTTTTTCTTCAATCAATACGCGTACACCATCGCGATCGCTTCCGGAACGGAAGTTAGGCCACGTGTATTGGGAGATCATTTTGTAGCGCAACAAGAACTTATCATAACGCTGACGATGTACAAAGCCAGCACGTCTCACACGTACATTTTCCAACAAGCCTAAGTAACGTACTTGATGTTCAACGCGTTCCTCATCGAATACAGTGGAACTTTTTATGTCGTTTGGCTTAATGCAGCGCACATAGAAGGGCTCTTTCTTCAACAATGTGTTAACTAAATCGACCATCGATCTTTGGAAAAGTGTACCGGCTGTAAAAGGACGTTTGGTGGTCTTTTTAATATCTTGAGCACCTTCTGGCCACATTTCACTTATGTTGGCGTTAGAAGAGTGATGCAATAGACGTTTAAAATCTTGATACAATGTGTCCTTGTTCTTTTCAATAAAGCCATTAATGTTGTAAATAACATCACCGGCATAATGGGTTATACGAAAATCTTCACGATGCTTTAACTCTTTATCTGTCGGCTTCAATTGACGACTGCTGTAATGAGCATGCGAGCTAAGGTTTTTATCCATTGCCCCAAGCAAGGTTTCATCGGTAACATTGCCTACACTAAGACAAGCTTCATCCATAATTGCTATAATACCTTTATGGGGTTGTTCTACCAGGTCGCAAATTATCTGCAAACACAATTCATAATAATATACAGTAAGTATATTAATAATACATAAAAAATATTTCCTCAAAAACTAAAAAATAATGGAAATTCATATGAAAAGAAAACAATTTGGAAAGAACTACTTTGTGACTTTAGATATTTGATTGGATTGGATGGAGGATTGTGTGCCATTCTTTATTTCTATGATTTTTATTATTTTCTAACCTTGTTATTGAAATAGTCAATATTTTGCCAAGCAATACCTTCACGTTGGTATTCTTCTTGTTCCTGTTTTAGAACCAATTCTGAAATTTATTTTTAACAATTTAATATGTAAATTTCAACATTTCGATTATAAATACATACCAATAAATAATTGTTGCAACTTCTCATTACAATAGTTTATGCAAAATTGTTCAAAACTATTTGAGTCGAAAATTTCAAATCCGTAAATATCAAGAACACCAATGACAGAATTAAAACGTGCTTGTGTTTTTGAGCCTCGGAACAAAATTGCACGGTTAATTCGACTTATAATCCAAGTGAAGAGACGATCATAAATTGCTTTGGCAAAAGCATCTTTACCGTACTCAGCCTGAGTAGCATTATGATCCTTTTGCATTACATTGCCCCCGGCCGCAATAACGCGTGTCGTCAATGATATTGAGAGCTCATTTTCCGTAACTTGTAGTAGCTGGGCAGCTGCCTGAAGATGTGATTTATTACTTATAACCAACTCGTCTTCAATCACTAACATAATATGAAATACAAATATGTATAGCCAATAATCATTAATGTATATTAGAATCATAATTTCACTTACTTTGGAATTCAATATTTCCCAAGTGTAAGATGGCAGCTACTATACGCCAAATTGTTGAAATCTCCTCGGATGTGAAACCCAACGTTTTAAATGCATTATTTGTGCCTTTGTAATCAGATTTTTCTGACAAAATGTCCATGCTTCCCTGATTCATATAATGATATTTCGATGGATCTTTAGTGATATTGTATTGGCGCAGTTCATTGTCGCTGGCTCCCCGCAGAAGCTGTAACAGAACAAAATATAATTACAATAACTGAAATAAGACTTCGATACATTAAATTTGAAATGATTATAACTTTTTTATTTTTACAATTTAATAAAACTTTGTAATGGCAAAGAACGTATAAAAATTGTTAAATATTATTATGTTTCCGAACGATCAGTTGGTACAACACAAAGAAATTACCGTCAACATTTTAATACTGCAACATATTCTAGTGTAAACATAATAATAAGAGAAAAGCCAGGCTCCTGGGGGCTACTCTCTATTGCGATGCGAAAGCTAAATGCCAACTTGGTACTCTCTATCACTTTCGCAAATTTTTTTGAAAATGAAGCAATACTGGCAATAAAAATGCAAGATGGCGCAGATTGACAGTAATGAAATGCCCAAATATTTGAAATCGGAAAATTTAAATAAAATAAATAGTGATGATCTGCGAAAAGACAAATGCGCAAATGCATTAAAGAGTACCAATCGCTAGATTTGCATCGCAATAGAGAGTAGCCGCCCTGACGTTTTAACAATACTCGTGTAAGCTGAATCCAATGGGGCTAACGGTTTTTTTTTTGGATAGCTCTTGTTTTCAAGATGAAAATGGAGGAGGTTAGGTTAGGTAAGGCGCAGGGTCCAAATTTAAGAATTTTATTAAATCGTCATATTTGTATGGTTGAAATTCTTAAATTTGGCCTCTGCCGCGCCTAGAATGCTCCTAGATGAGTCAAATGTATGAACAACCCAACTTTTCATTTATTTCTAACATAACTAACCGCTATTTCCATTCCTTAAGGGGGCTCATATACAAAATTTTCAATACAGACTAGAAATGTAATGAAGAAAAAGGCCGATAACTGCAAAGGAGTCGCCCCTAGGGGAATTAAATGTATAACCGACCGCAATTAGTTTATTGTGCCTAACATTTTCTCGAGACATACTTGTCCTTTATCTCCTGTTTTAGGGAGGCTCCCATACAAATATTGCGTTTTATGAAAAGTTTACATTGATTAAAATTTTTCGCCTTGTGAATAAAATCAAAAAAAAAAAACAATTTTTTTTTGAAAAACTACACATAACTAATTTTGTTGGAGCACTTTTAATAATTATTTTCAATTTGCTAGATTTTGTTTGTCATGAGTTACCTGAAAGTGATAATGTTAACGATATTTACTTAAAAATTTATAACAACTTCAGGGAAATCTATTCAAAATCAAAAATAAATCAATCTAAAAAAATAAGAAAAGTGGCGAATCAGTGGATGACCGAAGAACTGGTAAAATTGTGCGAAACACGGGATAAACTTTATAAAAAATGGTCGAATAATAAACATAACAAAACATATGAAAATGAATATAAAAAGTTTAGAAATTCTTTAAAAAAAAAAAATTTTTGTATACAAAAAACAATTATTATAAAAATAAATTCGTAGAAAATCGAAAAAACATTCGCGTTACTTGGCAACTCATTAATGAAATAATTGGAAAAAAGTCAAGCAATATTGATGATGTATTAATAAAAAATTTTAAAAACGAAAATATTACCGATATATCAAACAATTTTGCAATTAATTTTAAAGAAAACGTAATAAAAATTATGCATACCTGCAATATACAAACTAGTTTTAACACTACAAGAACTTTACAAAACTCATTGTTTATTACAAGAACTAATAAAGAAGAAATTTTTAATATACTGAACAGTTTAAATACAAAAAAAGCAACTGGTTCTGACAATATTAGGCCAAAAGATATTAAAAATAACGCTAACTATTTAACACCAATTATAACCAAATTTGTAAACTCGAGCTTAGATAATGCGACTGTACCAGAGCTACTTAAAACATCATTGATACAGCCAATATATAAAAGTGGTAAGAAAAATGATTACAATAACTACCGTCCGATATCTGTGCTACCCGTTATTGAAAAGATTCTAGAAGAAATCGTATGTAGGAGGCTAACAGATTTTACACAAAAATACAAAATACTAAACAAAAATCAATTCGGGTTTCAAAAGGGGAAGAATATAAACAAGCTTCTTGATAACTTCAGCAATCATATAAATGAAAATCTTAGTGTAAATAACCATTGTATAGCAGCATTTATCGATTTTAGTAAGGCCTTTGACACCATTTCACACTCTAAACTTCTACTTATATTAGAAAAAATCGGAATACATAAAATGGTTTCAAAACTATTTCGAACTTCGATCATATAGGGTTAAAATAAATAGCACTCTTAGCAATAAGAGCTCAGTTGAATATGGGGTACCTCAAGGCTCAAAGATAGGACCAATCCTTTACATAATATATGCTAATGAGATGATGAACATTTTGCAAAGAAGCACATCATTTGCATATGCTGATGATACCGCCGTCGTCGTGGTGCACAAGAACTTAGAAGAAGCTGTTAAAATCATGCAGGAGCAGCTGGACACTATACAAAACTGGTGTCATGACTTCGGGTTAACGATCAATGCAAATAAAACGAAAGTTATGCACATTAAGCCTTCGCATATTCGTAACACCAATATAAAACTGAAATTCTACGGTACCAATTGCCTAAATACTTTAACTAAAACAAATGATAAAACAAATGATAACTGCTCAACTTATATTGAATTAGTTAATAGCTACAAATACCTTGGTATTATTGTTGATCATAATTTTAAATGGTCACCACACATTGAAAACATTAGAAAGAAACCAAGATCTGCGTACATACTACACCACCTAACTAATTGTTCTACATACAGCGTTGTTCGCCAAGCATATTACGCACTTGTAGAATCACACTTACGCCACGGAATTTCTGCATGGGGTAGGTCAACACACTGTGGAAAACTGCAACAAATGCAAGATAAAATTTTGAAAATCCTCTGGGAAAAATCTGAACACAACAACATCCCTATAGTCGGTACAACTGATAGACAACTTAGTTCAATCAACAATAATTCTAATAACACAAATGAAACCAACAATAGCAATCGTCATATCCCAGGTAGCAATTCATCAAGAACAGTGTGTAATAAAAAACACAACAAAAAAAATCAAATTTTTAAACTTTGTAAACAACTACAAATACTCAATATAAAAAGCATATATAAAATAACATTAATCAATGAATTTCATAACGATAGCAGATTTCTTCAACGCATCGACCATAACTACAATACCAGAAGAAAAGCAGAAGGAAAGTACAAGATAGGAAAACATCGCAACAAATACGGCGAAAGTACGCTACAAGTGACACTTCCTAAATTTGTGAATATAATTCCTGAAGAGACTCTCTCAATAACCAATGAACATAAAAGAAAAAAAAGTATTAAAACATGTCTTATAAATTCGCAATGAAAGCAAATTTAATGAATTATTTATATAAATATTTTTTTCCTACAGACAAACCTTAGTGGTTTTGTAGGGTTAGTTAAGTGAAAATGTAATAATAAATTTTGAAATAAATAAATAAATAGAAATAAAAAAAAAAAAAAATGTTTAAGTAGGGATAAGCTATTCCTATGCGCATTTCACTGGTTGATTAGGCCGGATCGTTAGGAAACTTCATCCACAGATTTTAGAAACACTAAAGATATTAAACAAATACAGCTGTTAAGCAAATAAGAATTATGTAACAAATAAGAATTATGTACTTGTAACAATAACAAAGCGTAAACAAAAAAAAAAAAAAAAAAAACAATAAACAGTGAGTTTCTCTTTTCAAAATCTTGTAAATTAAAAATTTTGTATTCCCAAAAAAAGTATTTTTAGTTTTTTTTTAAATTTTTAGCTGTCTTGGTTTGGAGAAAGAATGGAAATTTTTATTAAAACTTAGAATATTTTAAGCAATATCTGTATTAAAATTTTCATTTTGAAAGTCAAATAAGGATTAATATAATAGTTTAAGGACTTTAAAGAATTGTAACTTTAGAAAAATTTTGAAATACCTGCAGATATAGATATCATTTTAACCTAGATTAGACAAATATGTTGAATCCAATAAATCGGACATATAAAGGAATGAATGGGGACTAAGAGGCCTCGTCCAATCATGACGAAAATTATGACCAGTCCAATTTCAGGGCTTGGCAAAATAAATTTTGCAGTCCCTTTAATACACCCCTTTGGTAACGTTCAGATGACTTTGTAGAATTTAAGACATAATTTATTTTTACTGCAATCATTCTTTGACAACTTATTCACGACATAAGCTTACTAAATGAACAACTAAAGCGTTATACGAAAATCGGAATTGAAGTTAAGAAGTAAACCGCAGTTGATTTGCAAATTTGATAGCTGAGTTTTCGGCCATTTATTTAACTTTACTCATAACTTGGTTAATACCACGAGTTTTTTCACTTTTGAGGAAACAGTTTTAAATAAAAGTATCCAAGCTTTATTCCTGTGTGAAAAAATTATAAGTTTCGGTGATGAGTTTACTCATTTAGATACCCTTAATTACAATTTTTCGTAATTTTTTAAAAAATTTTGTAATAACGCTTTAAAACTTTTTAAGTTTAAATAAAAACAAAAAAACTAATGATGCAGTTTGGAAGACAAATTAATTCTTATTAATATGAATAAACAATTTTTAAATTTGTTCCTACCATTCCTGAGTTATACCCGTTTTTATCTTTATACCCAGTATATGTTATTATAAGCTGTTTGCCAGCTCTGTGAAAAATCATTTATTGAGGTTCCTGCGATGTAGTTCTATACCTTGCAACAAGTTCTGGTAATCAGTTTAAGAAGTTGTGACATTAATATAAGTATTAGCCAAAGCCACACCTCGTTCTACCACATCATTTACTACTTGTAATTGTTGAACTTTTTTCTTTGCCTCTTGAAATGACTTGTTGGCTTTCCAATTCTGTGGATCTATTTTTAAAAAAACGATTGAAATATTGCAAGCTTCAAAAAAAGTTAGACTGGCTTTTGAAATGAATTGTTGAATTTCTTTATTTCTAAAGTTTTCTTCTGTTAAAGTTACATTTGCTACTTCATAATCGCTGCATGGAGTATATGCAAGTTTTTTTTGTCATTAAGTGCTAAGCTTTAGTGTCGATACGTTCATCAAAAAACGCTGGGGCAGCCAATTTCGGAGTAAAGTACCACTGATGACCTAGAAAAGTTAAAGCGAGGCTTTTGCAACTGCTTTATTAATAATTTTATAACTATCCAATTCCTTTAATAGGCTCAGATCATTGAGAGGAGCGTATCGAGGGCACTGGCAGAGGTACCAATATTTGATATTTATTCTTAAAATAAATGAACTTAATTCAAGCAAGGCATCAACTGTTGATTTGTCTATATAAGAATGCAACTGGTTTCGGAAACTGCATATTTTCAAAGAATAGATAATTTGCATCATTCAGCGAGCCCGATTGAGAGCCCCTGGAGCACACATAAAATAGAAAGTGAAAATGACAGCGTGTAACGATTCAGATCAATAAATGTCAGAAGTTAATGACAGTTAAAACCTAACTATAAAAATTATGGAAATATACAATTATTATAACGAAAAAAGTATCACCATTTTTAAGGTACAAACTATAAAAATGGTATAACTCGGAAACTGTAGGTCAAAATTCCATTTTTGTTTTTCTTAATTGTTTGAACTTATCGGTTTTCAAAATCGCGTCCCTAGTTTTAATACCTTTCATATAAATTTGAAAAGTAATAAGCCGTTATTTTCAGAATTTGTTAAAAAATTACGAAAAAATGTAATTAACCCATCTTGTACCACTACCCGAAATCGTTTACATTTCTTTACAAATTTTGGTATGCTGGTTCCTATCAACCTCCTGATTACTGAAAATGAAAATTAAAAAAATCGGTTGACCATGTTGGGCATGGTGAAGTGTTGCGAAAACGCAACGTTGGTTATTACATGCAAATCACATTTTAGGTATTAATAATTATTTTATTTAATTTTTCGCTAGAATTAAAATAAAACAACTTTTTTTTAGCATTTTAGTTAAAAATATAGTGTTTTATTATTACAAAAATCTAATTTTAACTGTTATGGTATTTGTCAAAGCACTTGGGATGCAATGTGACATTACATTTTTTGCATTGATAAATACTTTGCGAATGACATTCATTGCATATCTTTCTTTTTCCGTCTCGAATTTTCCATATAACATGTTCGCGTATATTACTTCGAGGTAAATTGTTTTGGTTATCTAATTTACTAAGGTCAACATCCTGCATCGGCTCAATATCAGGATTTTCTTGAAAAAGAAGCAATTTGGTAGCTATCTCAGCTTTAAAATTTATTTGTGATAATGGTTTGGTTCCTTCGGCTTTAGCAATTAGGCAGTGGATTTTCCAAGCATTGACTGTAGTGCTATTAATTGCATTTGTCCATAAAGGCCACCACCACTTTTTTCCCCGAACTGCAACACGATAATATGACACAGCATTATCGTGTAGGTCTACACCACCCATATGCTTGTTATAGTCGTTTATTAGATTTGGCTGTTGGACGGAAACCTAAAATATTAAAAATTATACATGTGAACGTATATTCTAAATTTGCATATCCAAACAAAAATTTACCATCTTTTTCTCTTTCTTTGAGTAACGGCTAGTATTAACCTCTGGAGTAGCTGCAACAAAATTAGAAATTACGGTAACTTCCGAATTGTCCTGCCAGCGACATACTAATTGCTTATTATTTTGTTCAAAGCAGTGGTCGTATTCATGTTTGCTGAGAGATCACCCTGTAGCAAGGATATCCTTTGCTCCTCTTAGACGGTTAGATCTTACTGTTCCAGTTGCTCGAAACTTTCTTTCGCTAAGTAAGCAGAACAAGTAATACGACGAAAAAAAATTGTCGAAATAAACCGCATGTTGTTCTGGACTTGAAACTGATTCTAACAGTTTTAAAACTACAAAAGCTCCTAAGCCAATCGATTTATCATATGGTGAAGCTGAGCCAGCATATGGATTAGCTTCAAACAAATATCCAGAATCGGAGCAAAGACACCAGTACTTGAAACCAAAGCGTATTGGTTTACGGCGAATAAACATTTTGCAGCTACTTATGTCTACCGAAATAAGAGATCATTTGTTCATCTATTGGCAAAAACGTAGAAAAAATTCCAAACTGATTGTACTTTCGATTTAAATCGTCAATCAGTGGACGCACTTTTGCAAATCTATCAGAAATGTCCATTTCATTATTATCCATCAGATGAAATACAGTTTTTATCTTTTGAAACTTTTGACGCGATAAAGATTGCTTGACGATGGGCACACCCAATGTTGGTTGAGTGGACCAATAATGCTGGATGTGGGGAACTGTGTGGTGCCCCGACAGAATAAGGATGCCAATGAAACGATACAAATTCTCTTTGGTAATTTGCACTGGTATGTTCTTCTGATTAGCATAAGTATTGGAATATTTTATAAGCATATCCATAATTTCAGTGTCAAAATATTGAAGGAATAGCTCTAAGGGTGATTTTCCATCTACATTTACAAATATCAAAACTAATGACGTATACATAAATATTTTCTATATAAATTTACCCATTGATTCCACGATCTTGTTCTGAAGTTGGGAGACGGAAGATTCTTCTGGATAGTCAAAGTCAAAATTGATCCGTTTTGATTTTCTCCATTTTGAAACACCAAATTTTACTTCTTGAGTATATGTTTTATACGTAGAAGTTGACTCGTGCTCAGTTTTTTGGTGGGTAACTGGCGCAGCAAAATCATCTACCTGAGAATCGTATTCAATTTCAATTTCCCCACAAACTTCCGAATTATCTGGAATTTCTTTGACAAGCTCCCCATCATCGATATCCTCTTCGTCAGTGACTTCACCCGCATTAGCGGGCAGAATATAAACGATTTGAGTATTTTTATTAAACTCTATTTGATTTTCTTGATCACTATCACTGTCATTACATTCAGCAATAAAAACTTCGATTTCTTTCTGAGTTAAAAATTTCTTCACGGACATTATGATACCGAATTCACAAAACTTAAACTTTAAACTCAAATGAATGAAATGTAAAAGCATAAGCATCTAAATATTTGAAGCGTTTTATATAACGGCACTTATAAAATAATAACTAAAAAAAATCAAAGGCAAAAAAAAAATAGATCATAGCAACCATGGTACATAGCAACCATACAGGGTTGTTAGATGTGACGATTTTTCGTCATTTTGACGATTTTTTTGTGAAAATACAGTTAAATGACGATTGACGATTTTTAAACTAAAAGTAATAGTGTTGTGACGATTTTCTGGCATCAGCAAAACACTTACAAGAATATTAACAATTATATTGGGAACAGTTCAAAACGTAAAAATCATTTTTCGATATACAAAAATTATTAGAACTTAAACAAAAAAAGTTCTTCCCACATCACAAACCAGGTGGTTTTCATTATAAGCATAAGTAATTCGAATTCTACAATTAAATGAATGCCATCGATACGGCAAAAAAAATATACACTAGAGCCCCGATTTGTGTCGGTCCTATTTGGTCCGCGTTTTAAAATTGGTTTAATCCGCTTTGCGTTTTAATGATTTCGATTTGCGTCGCTACATACGATTTCATTTTTTCGCTGAAGTCATAATCATATTTGAAGAATTTTTCTATTTGCGTGTAAAAAGCCGAATTCCCATTTAATTCTGTTAGGTAAGTTATTCTAAGTATAGTTGAGTGTTAGGAAGTAAGAAGTTAGTTCTTAATAAGAACTTGTGTAGAAAAAGTGAAGAAAATGCACTCGTTTGGAACTAAAATTGGACGTCATAAATCGTTTCAAGTCGGGTAAAAAGACTGTTGATTTAGACAGAACACTTGGTGTATCACCTTCAACAGTAAAAACAATTTGCATAGCGCTAAAAATTAATCATTTAAAGATAGCTCGAGTTAATAGCAAATGAGATTTTATTTTTTGAGCAATTTTGATTTTTGTTGAACTGTTAATTTTTAATTTTTAATTATTGATATTGTTTAATAAGGCTTGAGTTCATCAAATTTAATTTTCATTAAATTATTTTCACTGAGGGAAGGACTTTTACAACTTGGAGTTTTTATTAAAATTTATTGATAAAAAAAAAAAACAAAAAATTCCTTCCCTCAGTGAAAATAAATTAATGAAAATTAAATTTGATGAACTCAAGCCTAATTAAAGAATACCAAAAATTATTTTATTTTTATAACCACACCACAATAGTGGAGAGGGTATAATAGATAGATCCATATCTATATGGACACATTAGCTATACAGTTTTTCAAAAATAGGACCACAAGGGGAGGTAGGGGGCAATTTCTGCCTCTCACAAAATTTCAACCCGATGTTCATGAAGTTTATAAGCATATAAATCTATATTTATATGAATACATAAGCATGATGTGTTTTTAAATACTGTGGTGTAGGGTATCATATGGTCGGGCTTGACCGACTATACTTTCTTACTTGTTTATTTAATGTTTTTGTGAATATGGATAAATTAAATAAATAAATGTTTGTTATGTTTTTATGAAAATATATTTTGTCTAATGTATTTCTTTTCAAATGATAAATATATTTCAGTCCACTTGCTGAAATAAATAGAATAAAACTTAACAATATCACTTTCTTTATCATCAATATAATTTCTTGCTAAAAATTTAGATTTTTGAACCACTCAATGCAATAAATTGTCTCCAATTTGTAAAATTTAAATATTTGACGATTTGTTGACGATTTTGTTAACTTTTCATGACGATTTTGACGAATTTTGTTCAAAGTTTTGACGATTTTTGAAGAAAAAAGCCTAACAACCCTGCAACCATATGAATGCAAAATCAACCAAAAGCAAGGCAATATTGCAGTTCCATTCAAGAAATAAAAAAACATAATAAAATGAGAACAGTTCTCTCGAATAAAGAGCGAGCTTAGAAGAAAAGAAAAAAGAAAAAGAGAAAAAAGTGTTTTGCATGCAATTAGCCATCGTTGCGTTTTCGCAACACTGATTTTTGGAAGATTATTCTGAAAAAATGGAACTATATTTTCATTTATGGATTTTTGATAAACGTTTTTCAAAGCTTTTACTATCTAAATAAAAGAGCGAAAAAAAATTTTTATTTTTTTTTTAATATATATTACGTCGTTTCTAAAACAGCATTTTTTTGGACTGTTTTTAAAGCTTGTTGATTTTAATGAAACAACGGAGGAATATTATTTTTAAAGTCAGAGGGTAATAGTAAAGCCTCTAAACTAAACGATGAAAATCAAAATTATTCAAATCGAAGTGTTAAAGCCAGTTTTATATGCATCCAAAGATGGTGTTGCGAAAACGCAACGGCGGTACAAAATGGGTTAAGGGTATCTAAATGAGTACACTCATCACCAAAACTTATAATTTTTTCCCACAGGAATAAAGCTTGGATACTTTTCTTTAAAACTGTTTCCTCAAAAGTGAAGAAACTCGTGGTGTTAACCAAGTTATGAGTTAAGTTAAATAAATGGCCGAAAACTCCGTTTTTTTTATGAAAACTCCGTTTTTTTATGAAAACTCCGTTTTTTTATGAAAACTCCATTTGCGCGACCTCTAAACCTATTCCGAAAATTCTAAAAAAAAAATCAAAAATACTTTACCCTATAAGCTTTCAAATTATGCTTGAGCCTCTTACAAAAAAAATTTTGGGACACCCTAATGTCCACTGGCATCTTAAATTGCCGGGTAAAAACGCTGAAAAAAGTATGTATTTTGGACAAAAAGGACAATGTGTTTCACTCCACAATTCATAAAAAGGTCTGGCTGATAATGGGTTAATGCTAATTAATTTTGGTAAAAGAGCCAAAAGGAATGTATTTAGTATTTCAGAAACAGAACATTAAAAATTTTATAAAATAATAAATTGAGAGCAAATGATTTAAATCAGTGTTGAAAAATTCAGTACTTTGGTACTTTTTTCAGTACTTTTTCATATTAAAAAAACCGCAGTACCCCCGCGTAGTTTTTAGGACTTTTTATCCCAAGAGCTTTTTAACTGTGATGTGATCATTTCGATAGCAGGCTTAGGTTATCATATGTTTGTTGCAAAATTTATAATGTTGTATTTTAAAAATGATTAACGACGTTTATATTGAAATGCAAAGCGTGGACGCCAGGATTCATATTTTGCTTTCCAGAATACGATATTTGTTCTTACAAGTGGCAAGAAAATTTATAAAAATGGATGCATTGGATGATATGTTAGTGGAAAATTTAAATGAAAACCATATTTATAGAAACATGCAATATACAGGAAATGGTTTATTTAGTAAAAGAAACTGGGAAATCGTTTTATTCGACAATGTGCGAAACTAAATTTTGTTTTGAACATAAAACCTTAAAAGTGATAATCAGCTTCAATCCAAAAATATTATTGTTTCCGAAAAAATGTTATTTACAAACGAAAACTATAATAATATCAATTCTCAATTCCGTGTTCTAGCGAATCTTTCAAAAATAAAGCATTTCAGAACTGAATATATTTAAATTTCTTGGAAAAATATATCCAATATTAAGAACGAAGCTAATGTTTGCTGACATTTCATATATTTCTTTTGGTATTTTATCGATACCACATTTCTGAGCATCAATTGAACGCACATTTTCAAATGCAAAATGATGTAAAAAGCAAAGGATGAAATCGATTACATGTAGAAACTGTTTTAAGTTTGATTAAAACTAAATATCTATTAAAATCAACTGGTAGTTGCTGTTATAGTTACAATATGTTGGCAGAAATAAAATCTTTAACTTATTTACTTATTCAAAATATATGAACTATTTCAAATATTTTTTTAGAAAATACTGAAAAAACGTACCTTAAGCGGCTCATACACTTGCAAAATAACTGCCTGTTTGTACATTTAAAACAAAGACAAATTTTGAAATTTTGAACGAGTCACTTTTGCGCTCGCGTTCTACAGACAGGCAGTACCTAACTGTTCAATTTTATCGCCAATGGGCTATATTCGAAGGTGGCACAATATATTGGCAAGAATCGAAATCAGAAAAGAAGTGCAATATACTGTGAAATGAGTTTGCAACAATGTACTATGTTGTTTTGCTTTATAGTTTGTGTTTTTTTTAATAGGGTTGCGCCATATTTTAATGGAAACCATTGTGCCACTTATTGAATAATATGAGGCCATATAGAAATAATATGGCGAATAACATTAGATTAGATTAGATTAATGAATTTTCATAAAATATTTTTTGTTCCTCTTATTTTCATAAATTATTGTTTTTTTTTAACAAAAAGTACCATTTGGTGGGAAAAATACTCTTTTAGTTGAAGTTCAGTACTATTTCAAAATTTCAATTTTGCAACACTGATTTAAATTATCATAAAACGCGTGGTTATCTTTATGCATATGTTTTTTTGAGTGATTGCAGACTTTTATATTTTGATCCTTCTATTTACAGTTTCTAAGTGCACCCAGAGTAAACATATTTGGCAATATGGTCACCTACAACAAAATTATTACTAACTTGAGGGTTACACGATCAAGTTTTGCCTATCAAGTTTAAATACACTCACACTTTTTTACCAATACACTCATACTTTTAAAAATTGATACGAACTTGCCTTTAAAATTCTCTTGCCAGTGAGTGTTTCAATTTACGTTCAAGAAAACAGCTGATTTCAAGGTTAGTGAGCAAATTTTTCGTTTATCTTTATAAATTGTTTTCTTGATGAAATCTTGAAAGTAAATTTCTCAAAAATTGAATGCAGCCTACGTCGCAGCTTTCAATTTATGTAAATTTTGACAAGCAGTATATGTAAAAGACTATCAAGAACAACTTGAATTCTGTATATGGGTTACACATAGCTACTTTTGTTAACTTTTGAACCAGAATAGATATCATTAAACGATTTGGTGAGTAGATTCGATTCGTTCAGTATCGACTGAAAGAAACAGAAATAAAAGTGCTTTCGAATCGAAAAAGTTTCGATCACGACTCCCGAAATTAGCCCCCATCGCTCAGTCGGTAATGAGCCACAAAAACTGTTGGTCGACCTGTTAGCAGTCGAGAATCTGTGGATGTTGTAAGAAATACATAATACGTGCTAATCAATTGGAAATCTCCAGAGCATCGCTGCGGCGCATTAACTTTTAATTGTTCTCCCGTTTATAAAAACAGGTGCATATTTACAAAAGAAAAAAAATGTTAAATCGTTACTTCTAAAGCTACTCTTGTTCGCGAGATTTATATTTGCAACTCCCACGTTGGTGATGGGTCAGTCATTTTATTAATATGTAACACAAAACCGAGCCTTCGTATGGATTCTCTATAAATTGCATGATCTTGCCAACAAACAATACGTAGGAATAATTTTTCTCAAAACATTTACTTGTTTCTTTCAAATTCTCAAAAATAATTTGCTTTTTAAATTTTTTAATCTACCAACCGTTTGGTCGAACCAATTTGATCAAATGTTTGTCAAATGGAATTCACAAATATGGTTAAATATTTCCGTTCTACTTAATAATATAAAGAATGTAGACTTTACAAATATAGAATTAACAAGAAAATTGCTGCCATTACTCAAATTCATTATGTATAATTAAATACCCGATAAACTAAATACTAGTTTTGTGTGTCTTTTAAACTAAATTTAAACGTTTGTCAAACAAATAAAGATCATACAAATATGGTCAAGAACCTACGACAAAAGAAAATATTTTTAAAATTGCAAATGGTCAGTTACTTATACATACAAATATTTTTATTAGGTTCTTATGTATGTAGGAAAAAAAATTATTAACAGTTTTTTATTTATTCCATTTAAGGTGCCCGGTACGCTAGGAAGCAGTGAGCACGCTAGATACTCTGGTCCATTCCACTACAACGGCCTAGAGGTCTCCGTTACGTTTGCTCTGCAAATTAAGGCTCAGTTAGGCGAACGTTGCTGTACCGTATCTGTACTGTATCCATCAGCTGTTCTCTTTTTGTTATATGAAAACCAATACAAAAGCTTACTGAAATGCAATGTACCGTAGTTGCAACGTACCAATCTGTATAAAATAGAATTTCATGCCGTTGTTACGTGACATTTGTAAGACAGTGATGGGCGGCTTGTATGTTACATTGAATGCGGGTAATTTTGCTCTTTTTTTTTGGTACTTTTTAAGTATATCTATGGAATTGCGACAAAACAACCTACAATACAACATATTTCCAAATATACAAATATATACAGTAGAATCCCGATAATTCGTAATCGCAAGGGACCGGCCATTTCTTACGAATTATAGGGGTTTTCGATTTAGCGGGGTTTCGATTTAACGGGGTTAAAATAAAATTAATACGAACAAGTTAGAGTGCTATATTCGGCTGTGCCGAATCTTTGATACCCTCCACCGACAGTTCGAATGTTTAAGGAGTAATATCTGTATGATGTTATTATTATCTTAAACTGTGACGATTTGTTATTAATTATGGTTTTAGGCGACTAAACTGTTTTCCGGTAGTAGGGTTTATATGGGGCCTAGGGTAAATTATGGACCGATCATCACGAAATTTCACAGCGTGATTTCCAGTCAACTAAAACAAATTTTTGCAAAATCTTATCTCATTCCGTGCCTTGTTCCAGCATTTATGTTGTTTTTTGTAACAAAATTATCAATTTTTTTAGGTGGTGGATCCACATTTTGATTCATAGATCTGGTCCTACTGAACCGATTTTGCTGAATTTCAATCCCAAACTGCTTAGGATAACTACAAGCAATTTGACACCAAGTTTGTGGATTTCTTTTGAGTTTTTCGAAAGTGAGCGTGTTTTCAACAGACGGACAGACAGACGGACATGGCTAAATCGACTTAGAATTACTCAAGGACCCAGAATATATATACATTATGGGGTCTGAGATGAATAGTAAAAAAGTTTCACACGGAATGACAAACTGAATATACCCTCTTCACAACTAATTGTGGTGGAGGGTATAATAAGCGGGGTTTTTGAATTTATTTACTAAAACGTTAAAAAAAACATAAAAAACAATTATTAAAAATTAAACATAAAAATTATTCATGTAACAAACTGATCTTAAGAAAATAAACCCACACACAAGCATAAAACCACGCAAAAATAAAATAGTGGTAAACAAAAAATCATTCTTGCCATGTTTCTGTTGTTTTTATTACGAATTATAAGTGGTAGTTAGCAAACAATTACGATTTATAAGAGGTAAAGAAGATTTTATTTGCAAAAAAATTACGAATTAGCGAGGGGGCCAAAATGTATGGAAATTTTACGAATTAACGAGATTTTTTCAAGGGACCGACAGTTTATTACGAATTATCGGGAATTACGATTTATCGGGGTACGAATTATCGGGATTTGACTGATATGTTTAGATTTTTAAAGTAAACAAATGCATATACACATACAATGGAAATGTGAAACATACCCTGTAGGAAGTCAAACCCATTTTTAAGTAACTTCAAACTGGTTTTTTTATAACCACAACTAGTTGATTAAGTGACTTTTTTCCTTGTCGACGAATGTCATAGGCAATAGTCAATTAGCCATCTTTGCATGACTTTTAAACTGACTACTAACTACTTATTTTTCAACCTATTTGTAGTTAATTAATAGTATAGTCAGTTTATAATAAATTATTTAAATTTTAAATAATTTTTTTCAAAAAAATATGTATGTATATCTTCATATATTTTTATATAGAAATTATTATTTAGCAAAATTTCGCATTAAATGATGATGAAAAATGGTTCTGAAATAAATACGCTACATAATTTCGTGTTCATAAACAGATTTGTGTTGCGTTCATTTTTATTATTTTTAATAATTATTATTATTGAAATATGTTTGTATATATTTTTCATTTTACTTCATGGCATGCTTGTTTTACTTATTTTCTTTTGTTTGTGTTTTACGTGTGCCTCTATGCAAAATGTTTGGTTGATGTCTGCATGAGATTCAAACCAATTTGTAGTCATTTGAAAAATAGTTAATTTATAGTTAGTGTTTTTTGCAACTGACTATTTTATTTACTACAGGGATATAAAAGACTTTAAATGGTATCAAAACATTGTTTGGTGTATGCACATTTACAATATATGTATGCTAAAAATTTATTTATGCTAAAATACAAATTTATTTAATGTAAATCTATAATATAATTATTAACATTTTTACATACACAAAATACTGTTTTAATGCCATTTAAATCACGTGGTACCTTTTCTGCACAACGGTCACCATTTGAACATTTTTGATGCCCATCACTGGGAAAACATATGACACGTTTTTAAACGTTCTATAAGTGCACCAACGTGCTTACAGTACGGTGCGGTACATTACGGGTACAGCAACGTTCGCCTAACTGAGCCTTTTAGTTAGGAAATAATTCGTAATTGCATTTGTAGCATATAAACCCCTTTTATGAATTGCATTCGACAAGCGATTTTCGTTATGGAGAGATAGTCGTAACTGTGATTTTAAAACAAATTTTGTAATATTAAAACCAGTGTTCGAAAATAAACACCAAATGAGTCAGCTGAAAAGTGGTGTAAGTATTGCAACGCTTTCTGTAAGTGATTGGTAAACCAAGAGATAAACTAGTTTCTTATTTTATTTTCGCAGTATTAATCAATTTGGCGTAGATAAGTCAGGGTATACAAAATTGAGGCTTACATCACCTTTGCGCTGACTGCCTCAAATATCTCTCCTTAGGGTTCGGTTTGGTAGATTAGTCGAAAACACAAACGCTAATAGTATTTGTGTAGAAAATCCTGTTTGTCATCTTTCCAACACAAAAATAATACTATTTTATCCAACTCAACAAAAAGATGAGAACATTTAATTCCGTTCTGTTTTCAGCTCATTAATGTTCGTTCGTTTCTGTTGTGCGTAGCGCTCTTTTGGCTGGAAAAAAACCAAACATTTTTTACAAAAACAACATACACATACAAAAAAAAAAGCCAGCAAAATAATTAAACACAAACAAAACATACACGCAATAAACACACATGCTGTTCGTGGTTCGGTCGTTGCTAAAATTCTTTGTTTGTTCATTTCTTTATCAATGTAAAAAATTAAACATTATAGTATCACTACAATCGTTCTGTTTTTTAACGAAGAACAAAATACTATATAATGTTCGGCTCCTTCTTGAAAATAGTTACGATCGGTATTAAGGGTTGTCTTCGTCTACACAAACACTAAAAAATAGATATCGTTCCTGGGTATGTGAGCCTAAGCGCTAAATAATGTTCTGTTTATTTTCGAACACTGATTACAAAAGAATTGTTGACTAATTGACTTTGAACATTTAAAATAAAATAATAAAAAATATGACTGTCTGACCGTTTTGAATAAATTTATATTTAGTCAACGCTCTAACGTTTTAATAGAGTGATAATTAAACAAGCGAACTGTTTAACTAACACATTCCAACAAACACATCAATTGGGAAGTGTTAATTATTAAATATTTGTGTGTTTTAATTGTCACGTTGATAATATACCTAATATTTAAATGACAACATGATTAATAGATTAAAGCTTTTTTGTGAAAATGACTAATTTACTTTGGTTTTAATAAGCAACATACATTTTTTGCCAATATTCAATTAAGGGACATTTAAACCAAAATAAACTTTTTTAGTTCTTTTTGTTAAATTGTTGTTTTTGAAAAAAACCTAATATAAAGTTCAACTTAAAGTTAAAAAAGTTTTTTTATTGCATATTAGTTTTACATTAAGAATAAGCATTTTTATTCAAAAGGACTATAATTTGAAGAAAACGACATTTAAGATTTTTGCTTAATTTTTATTATTAAGAAATGTAGCCTTTAAAAATAATTTAAAACTTGGGCTATTCTATTCAAAGTCTATTTTTATACCTTTCATGACCACAAGTGGTTAACGAGTGGGATTTGTCATTCCGTGAGTATTTATTCATTCATTTTGTTAACACAAATACCACTGTGCGAAAATTTTAACTAAATGACACACAAAACAGACTACATATCTTCAGCTTATTATTGATTGACTTCCGGATTACTGTAATATTTTTCAGGCAGAAATACTTGCGATAATATAAGCTGTGAAAGAGCTTAGATTATATGCTCTCTCAACGACTACTGCCCAGCGCGAAAATGAGGAATTGATTACATAACTTAAAAAAATAATGTATTATTTTCTAATGAATTATAATGCATTCATTGGAGTCGAGAAGGTAGTTTTATCTGACAAAATAATTATGAATTGATTACCACGTAAATTCCCACATTTGCAGAACAAGGAATGAATTGTTTCTGTTCGTGAGTATTTTTCGTGTTATTCTATTACATATTTTCTAAAGGTGCATGTAGACGACATGTTTTTTACATCTGACTTGTCAACTTTTCAAGTCACATGTAATTGTGCATGTCTGTAAAAATGGCTGTTTTACAGAAGGTTTATAATATTCGGTCACAAACGTACATGTAATTTGCTTCTGACATTGTCTCTGTTTTTTTCCAATAGTTGTTACAAAAACCAAAATAAAAATGCCGCCACGAAAGTTTTTATTTACGCCGTAAAATAATTAAGCCATCTTAACATATTTATCTTTTAATTCAAAGATACCAATTTAAGATTTTATAATGAAACAGTTTTTATGTATATGTTTACATAAATTCTATTCAATAGTGGGATGATCATACATATCTCGGTATTGTAAAATATTAACTTCAGCCGGCTAATGATTCCGTCAATAGTGGACGTCGCTGCCGGTTTCCTCTCGGCATAGATTTCTGATGTCAGATGGTTTGTCAGAAGAAAATAGAGCATGCACTAATTTTGTCAGATGACTTTGCATCTGACTTTTACAGAAGCAAAGTTTAAAAGGTAACACACGACATGTATGTATTTTGAAGTGGGAAATTTGACATGTCAGATGACAAAAACATGTCGTGTACGGTCGCCTTAAATAAAAATCCGTTATTTCTTGCTGTTTGTATGTCGTCTACTAATTTTTATTATCAAGGCTGAATTATTTTTTATTCATTCGCAGGATATATTAAAATAATTAATTCCAATCCTAGGACATGTTGTGTGTTAAGAATAATGAATTCTGGAATCAAATAGTATACAAGATATGTATTGCTTTCTCGATTCCTATTGATTACATTTTCCCCCTCGGTGTGGACACTTCAAATATCCATCTCTGAGAACGAGAACAAACCATGAATATCGCTAAGCTTAATCATATGGTTCCAGGGCATAGGGATATACTCAGAAGTATTAGGGCAGATGGGCTTGCGAAACTCGGTACAACATTACAGGTTCCATTAGATTTTTAAGGCTCTCCTGCAAACTCAAGTTTCGGCGATTAACTATCGATTCCAAGAACACTGGTTGTGGAATTTTCAGGCAAAGAAATACACTCTAGGGAGCTCAAGATAAATTTATCGCGGAGACTTCCGGATTACTGTGGGCAGAAAAATTTGCAGTAAAAGAATCTGTGGACGGTCTTCGATTTATCTGCTCTCTAAACGACTACTGGGAATATTTACACTTGGAATTCCATCCCTGAGAACAAGTAAATATATAGGAACGCGATGGCTTAGCAGTTCTACATCAGGATCATAGGGTCCCCCGGCACCATCTTATATGTTCCTCTGGATTTATAAGGCTCTCCTTCAAAAACAAACTTCGGCAATTAACTATCAATACCACGATCACTGCTTCTTGAATTGCCAGGAAATTTTGGCCTCGTATGCGTGCAATGTCTACTATATATGACCAGAAGGGATGGGTCACTTTTGGTATTTATGATCCCGGGCATGCACAGCGTCTGGGAGCCAGGCACCTTGATTACTTCCTCAGCTGCGAAAAGGAAAGTAAGAAAGAGCCACTTTCGATGGATTTTATGATAACTCTAGCATTCAACTGGAGTGCATTTTAAACTTCTTTAAAAGTTCGGGTGGGAGTTCTGTTTAGTAGAATTCCACGGCATCACAAAGGATCATATAAACATTTTAAATTAATAAGTTTCTTGAACAAAAAATAAGCGTAACTAAAAAGTTTTTAAGCATTTTTCTCAATTCTTTGAGCTTTTTTGTTGTACATTTTTAAATTTTTTGGTCCAGTAAAAACATGTATTTCCAATTATACTTTAAAGGATAACACTACTTTTAAGAATACCTCTGGCAATCCATCTTTTCTTTAACGAGTTTGGGATGCTGACTAAGCAGTTTTAAAAAAATTTTAAAATTGTACGATCAGTTTTAAAGATATTCTGATTTTAATTTTTCATTAAATACCGTGTGTTTTTAAGGAGTTTTGTCTTAATTGCGTAAAATAGTGAATTATTTTTAAGTGTATATTAATTAGAAGGACACTAAGCTTTATTTTAATACAATAAACACTTTTAAGCCGCCAGGTACATGCTGATCATACTGTTGACAATTTTAAACTATTACTTTAAAGTTTAAACCGGATTCACAATGGAAAAAACATTTTCATCGGATGTTTAAAATTTTAACTAAAATTTTGTTTACATACGCGTTAATTTCTAAAGTAAGATAAATCTGAAAACTGCGTCCGAACATTGTAAAAATTTTTATTTAAAACTTGTAAAAATTTTTTTTAACATCATTTACAATTTCACACAAATTGTTGAAAAGTAGAGGGACATCACATGGTTAAATCAAGTTCTCTCCTCATAAGGACCCAGAATGTATATATTTTATAGGCTCTTAGATCAATATTGCAGAAATTACAAACGGAATGACAAACTTATATATACCCTTTTCCACCTGATATAACAAGAGTAATTTTTGGGATTTCAGTATTTTGATTATAACTCAGCCATTTTTTAACCGATTTGACAGATTTATATACCGACGTGGTTAAGAAGAAATTTACCATTTACTTGAGGTATAAAGCTTGGACTCGGGGAGACCTATGGTTCCCGAAAGTGGGTATTTAAAAAAAAAAAGTTAATATTGGTCATAATTTTTTTGTATCTGAACCGATTTTTCCGAGTTTTTTAAAAAATGCGTTCTACTAAAAATTTCCGATATTTTGGTATATAAGTGATATCCATATCCATTTTAATTTTTTTGGTACGAGAGGTACCATGCCCACTTCTCCAATACTGCCCACATTTTGTAGGGTGGTGTGTATTGACAACCTAAATGTGTGTACTTAATTTGGAAACTTTGGCTCTTGCCGTTCTCCAGATATACAGAAAAAAGCAATAAAAATACAACAACAAGAGATTTTTGGAAAAATTAGAGGCAGTCGTGGTTTTTTGATCATATCTCAGCCATTTGTGGACCGATCTTGCTGAATTTCAATAGCACGAAATGGTGGACTATACGTGACATAAATGTAAAACAACCTAGCCGCTATAATGTCTGGAGTCTCCGGAAAACACATATCAAACTTAAGACGGACAGACGGACGGACATGGTTAAATAAAGTTCTCTCCTCATAAGGACCCAGAATGTATGTACTTTATAGGGTCTTAGATCAATATTGCAGAAATTACAAACGGAATGACAAACTACCTGAGGTGAAGGGTATAAATATGTAAATAAAATTGAAAATGGATAATCAATTACAGCGAATTTCGATCCACCACTAACATTGTTTAAAGACTGATGTTTGACTATAGACAAAGAACGGCAAAGAATTCTGATGATGAGAATGTGGTTGTTCTCGAAACTAGTAAAATCGACCTGAGTTCAATCCGGTGTTCAGTCAAGAATAAAATTATCAAGAAATTTTTAATTCATTTCAACAACTTTTCATTAGGCTTAAACAACTGCAAACTGATGTGATATACACCGATTTTTCCAAGGCTTTTGATAAAGTTACCATAGACGATTTGCTTTAATAACACAATTTCTAGAAGCATAGAAGTTCTGTCTGGTGTACCTCGGGGAAGCCACCTTGGGCCACTCCTTTTTTACATTGTTTATTAATGACCTACCTGAAGTGATTAGTTCATCCAATATTCATCCAATATTCATCCAATATAATGATGTATGCGGACGACGTGAAAGTTTTTCTTAGCTATCGTCAAATACCTGAACAACAACTTCTTCAAAATGACCACGTGTAAAGTGGTGGAATGTAAATCTAATGCAACTAAATCTAAAACAAGTTAGAGTGCTATATTCGGCTGTACCGAATCTTTGATACCCTCCACCGACAGTTCGAATGTTTAAGGAGTAATATCTGTATGATGTTATTATTATCTTAAACTGTGTCGATTTGTTATTAATTATGGTTTTAGGCGACTAAACTGTTTTCCGGTAGTAGGGTTTATATGGGGCCTAGGGTAAATTATGGACCGATCATCACGAAATTTCACAGCGTCATTTCTAGTCCTTTAAAACTGTGACGAGCCAAAATTTGTTATGATTGCATTATTTTTTACGGTTTTAGGCGTACTAAACTGTTTTCCGGTAGTAGGGTTTATATGGGGCCTAAGGTAAATTATGGACCGATCACCACGAAATTTCACAGTCTTATTTCTGGTCCTAAAAAACTGTGACGTACCAAATTTTGTTACGCTAGCGTTATTTTTTACGGTTTTAGGCGTACTAAACTGTTTTCCGGGAGTAGTGTTTATATGGGGCTTAGGGTAAATTATGGACGGATCTTCACGAAATTTAATAGCGTGATTTCCAGTCAAATAAAACAAATTTTTGCAAAATCTTATCTCATTTCGTGCCTTGTTCCAGCATTTATGTTATTTTTTGTAACAAAATTATCAATTTTTTTAAGTGGTGGTTCCACATTTTGATTCATAGCTCTGGTCCTACTGAACCAATTTTGCTGGATTTTAATCCCAAACTGCTTAGGATAACTACAAGCAATTTGGCACCAAGTTTGTTCATTTCTTTTGAGTTGTTCGAAAGTGAGCGTGTTTTCAACAGACGGACAGACAGACGGACATGGCTAAATCGACTTAGAATTACTCAAGGACCCAGAATATATATACATTATGGGGTCTGAGATGAATAATAAAAAAGTTTCACACGGAATGACAAACTTAATATACCCTCTTCACAACTAATTGTGGTGGAGGGTATAAAAATGTAAATACCTGCGTATTATTAGAAAGAGTCCAATACCTCCATGCTAGTTTTTTGAAAGGTATCAGTTGGAGTCGGTGGATAATTTCTTAGATCTTGGAATTCTGCTTGACTAGAAACTAAATTTCATCGCACATATGTATAACAATGACAGCTAATAAAGGCAGAGGCATGATCGGTTTTGTAAAACGTTGGGCTGAAGAGTTAAAGGATCCATTTGTTACGAAAAGTCTGTATACTTCCCTTGTAAGACCTGTATTGGGGTATGGATCTGTAATATGGTACCCTATATATAATAAATATTCCGGCCAAATTGAATTAGTTCAAAAACAGTTTCTGAATTTTTGTCTGCGTAGGTTGAACTTTAACCAATGGAATATTGCCGTCTTATTCTGCAAGACTAGCCCTCATCAAGCTGTCAACTCTTAAGAGCCGTAGAACTGTGATGAACATCTCGTTTATTTTTAACATAATTGTTGGCGACGTATGCTCTGGATGCCTAATCAACAATATCACATTTAATGTTCCTCAACGCCCATCACGTCATTTGGTTCCGTTATCAGTTAAATTTAAGAGCTAATTATGCTAATAGTGATCCGTTAAGAAGGATGTGTATGGAGTTCAACAAGTTTTATAAATTAATTGACTATTCTTCTAGTCCCACTGATATTAAAATTAAATTATTAATCTTTTAAAACACATAATTTTTGTAATTTTTATTTCACATTTGTATATATTTTGTAAAATTAATTTGTGTATTTAATTAAAAAGTCTGTAAGTCCGAGTTCATACGGCTCATGTCTTATTGACAAGATTCTTCCTTTTTCTTCTTTGAAAATGAATTGGCGTTCAAATGATTCATGTCATGTTGACGACATGTTTTTTATTTGTTATTGAAAACAAAAACAAAATTTAACAACGAAAAATATAGCAAAACGTAAAGACAGTAATCCATCTGTGTACTCGTTTCTTTTTCCCTCGACCCTCTCACCTATAAAGTAGCAATCTTGTCAATAAGACATGAGCCGTATGAACACAGACTAAGGATTATATTCCACAGACAAAAAAAAAATGAATAAATAATAAATAAATAAATTCCTCCCTTCACTAAAAATAATTTAATGCAAATTAAATTTAATTAAACTTAAGCCCAAAATATCAAAAACTTCAATAAATATGTAACAACAAAAACCCGTTTTTTGCTGTGTTTGGCTTTGTATATTGCCAAACAGTTAGTTGTATTTGTGACATTTTGTGACAGTAAGACTATGTCAAATCTGGCGAGCTATTCACAAAAGTAGTTGTTATGCTTATTTTGTCAAATATTTAATAAGTTAACCGTAGCTTAAGATCAGTATTGTAAAAATTACAAACGGAGCGACAAACTTGTATATCCCTTCCACCTTGGGTGAAAAGTATAATAATATTTTGTAAGAGCAGATCCTTCATCAGTGTAGGTAATAAAAAAATTTTCTGATCCCAGGGTTTTAAATTAAAATACAGCAATTTCAACTACTGTGAATAGGAATAGCTGCTCAAACGAAATCCCTATTATTATTTTGACGATAAAATAAAAAATTGATCGGTATTGTTATGAAATTTGGCACAAATTAGTTTCATTCGACTAGAAATCAAACTGTAAAATTTTGTAAGTATCGGTCGATAATTTACTAAAAGTCCCACAAAAAGACCACTTTCGAAAAACGTTTACATAATAAAAATTGTTAATAATAATCGAATTGTAAAATTCAAATGCGGTTTATGTTACTGGAAATTGCAACTATAAAGAGGACAATACCCACACTCGTCAAACCCTAAAATCGTATCTAGTGTTTTTTTTATATCCCGGACTTTTCCTATTCCTGTTTTTTTTTTAGAAGTGTACAAGATTTATGACAATCGATTAAGTTGAAGAGAAACTCCCCAAATTTTTCGTCTAAATTTCCCATTTTTTTTAGGATTTGGAACCCTAATTGTAACACTTACACACATAACCAGGAAATAAAGAATCCTGTGCTATAAAGATATTTTTTCACTTTTATTTGAAATACATACCCCTCATTAGATTTTTGTCTGTTGTATATTTTAGTAATTGTTAAATATGTTTGTGGTTTAAATTAATTGTAGGGCGTTGTTTGTGCTGTTGGTCATGCGGATGACAAACATTTTATTTTATTTGCTTTGGGTTGGGTACCGCGAACTTAAAAAATTATATTAGCTCAGTGAAACTAAGTAAGAATTTAGAACAATTCCACAATTGCTTGTTTGCTCATTCGCTTATTTCTTATCGCACGCAATGATTTTAAAAGGCTTTTAATATTTTATGTGAAAAGTAATTCTAAATGTATATAAAATTTTAATACGGAACAGTTTTTACAAATTGTTTATAATAGTTGGTTTATTCCACTAATACATAGTTAAAAAATAAAGCTTAAGCTGAAATGCAATACAACGTAACTAGCATTTTTAATATTTGACAGTAGAAACAAAAAATTTTATATTTTGAAAAATAAATGCAATTTTGGCAATCAAATGTCGCAGATTTACTAAATTTTATAGAACGATTAATTTATTCTGGCCTAAAATTAATTAATAATTAATTAATATTTCAAAGAGTTATGTTCGTTACGTTGTTTTGAACTCATATTTTCTTCAATAAAAACACATAACTATAACGAATTTGTTTTAGGTTCCAACAAAAGACAATTTGTTTTGTGTTCTTACGTTCATAATTATTATACCAATAATTAAGAACTTTTAACTATTTTTAATTAATACTAGCGGGTACTCGGCGGAGTCCTATTTTTCAAAAAAAATTCATAGCTAATGTGTCCATATAAATTGTGATCTATTTATTTTTCTGTTTTATTTCATTAAAATCTGTTAGAACACTAATAACAATTGAAATGAAAGACAAAATACTTCTTGGTCAAACAAGAACGTGGTGGGAAATTTCATCAGGGCTAAAATTTTCTTCTACGAAAACCTACGTTAATATAACGCATATCAGAACAGAATTGATATGGGTGACAATGATAACAAAAATATGTACAATATAAAAATTCAAAACCTTCTACGAGTTATTAAGACCCAGTGGAAACAAACATGTGCTAGTCACTATTTTCAATCAACAAGTATGAAGTTACTATTAAAAATATCGTTCTATTTACACAAATACAAATTCCGTTTGATTTTTTATAAATATTTTACATTACGGGTAATTATCAACAATATTTACGTTAGTCAATAATTTACTGACAGGTAACTACATATAACTTTGAGGTTATACGGTTCACCATAGATGATAAGAAAATTCTATTGGGCAGCGTGTATAGACCTAGTAGTAACATGAACGAAAATCCCCTCATTTCAATTCTTGAGGATATCACTGTTAAATTTGATGATATTGTTATTATTGGTGACTTTAATAATAACCTTTTAGTTGATAACCCGTTAAAAGATCCTATGCACTCTCTTCATCTTTATCCTGTGAATGATTCTACTCCAACTCACTTTCACATGACCTCTAATAGTTTGATTGATCTAGTATTCGTTAATAATAAACCTAAAGTACTTCTTTATGATCAAATCTCAGCTTCAGTGTTTTCTAATCATGATATTCTGTTTCTGACTTATAAACTGGCCGTGACTGCTGAGAATAAGTATATTACATACCGCGATTTATATAATATCGATCACACAATTTTAAGCCAGAATATTAATAACATTTTTTGGGACCAGATATATACAATTGATTGTGTAAATGACCAACTTTCTCTAATCCAGGAGAACGTTCAATTATTATTTGACATGTGTGTCCCAATTAAAACTAAGCGGATCACAACGTATCAGCAACCTTGGTTTACTAACGAAGTAATGTTATAAATAGAAAGACGTGATGCTGCTTACAGTCGATGGAAGAGATTCAAAACTGATGATCTGAAGGATATTCACAAAGCTGCTCGTAGGGAGGTAACTAAGCGTGTAAAACATGCGAAGGCTACATACTACCACAGAAAGTTTTCTTTAACAATGGATAACAAATCCAAATGGAAGGAAATTCGCAAAATTGGAATATGCCAGAAATTCAACAAAAGATGTAATATGGATGCTGACGTTGACATTCTGAATGACCAATTTATAAATGTTAATGTCCAATCGCCAGCTTGTAACATTTATGATGATTTTTGCTTTGTCCCAATACAAAATCCCTTTAGTTTTCGTTGCGTTAATCAGATTGAAGTTTTGGAATGTTTGTCATCTGTAAAGTCAAATGCGGTTGGTTCTGATGATTTAGTTTCCATGATTTTAAAATATTTAACACCTAGGCTTCTTCCCTACTATACATATTTATTCAATTCTGTTCTCATGAAGTCTACTTTTCCCGATGCATGGAAACAATCTAAAATAATCCCTATTCCTAAAACCAACAGTGAATTCAGGCCGATTGCCATTCTTCCGTTCCTATCGAAAGTCATGGAAAACCTCATAGCAAACCAAATCAATCAGTACTTAGAAAGTAATAATTTTCTGTCTGATAGGCAATCGGGTTTCATGAAAGCTAGAAGCTGTACCACTGCCCTACTGGATGTGGTTGAAGACCTCACATCAAAGTTAGATGAAAACTTGGTTGCTTTCCTAGTTCTTCTTGATCATAGTAAAGAATTTGATACGGTGGATCATGCAATTTTATTAACAAAGCTTCAAAAATTATTTTATTTTTCGAATACAGCCTGTAATCTTATATATTCGTATCTTATGGACAGATCTCAACGTGTTTATCTTAATAATAATTCATTGAATGTTAAAAGAGGAGTTCCTCAAGGTTCTGTACTGGGGCCACTCTTATTCTGTATGTACATTAATGACCTACCTGATGTTTTGACTGACAGCAAAGTCCATATGTACGCTGATGACGTGCAGGTTTACATGAGTGTAAGGTCTTGTGTAAACTCTTTAAATTGTGAATTAAATAAAATTGACAGCTGGGCTAATACCAATGGGCTATCCATCAACCCAGCCAAATCTAAATGTATTTTGCTTTCGAAGTCTAGAGCATTTGAAGTACCGGAAGTTAACATCAAGGGAAATAGAATTGAGTATGTTAAAACAGCTGAGAACCTGGGAGTTGTTTTTAATGTTCGACTAACCTGGTCAAACCATATAAATGTCGTTGTGGTAAGAGTGTATAGTATGCTTCGCAACTTGTGGGCAGTAATAGATTCAACACCATTGCCCATACGTATGAAACTTGCAAAAACCTATCTTATTCCTGTCCTATTATACGGTTGTGAAATTTTTGCGAACTGTGACAGTGACGATCAACGTAAACTCAACTTAGCTTACAACAATATTGCTAGATATGTATGTATTTCTCAAAGGACGTGACCACATTTCACTCTACTCGTATCAGATATTTCAAATTAAGTTTGATAACATCTTGAAACTTAAATGCCTTATATTTTTACATAAGATTATTATCTCTAAGCAGCCTATATATTTGTTCAATAGGATTCAATTTGCTAGATCTAACCGCGGAAGGAAGATTATTCAACAAAGATATAAGAGTCTTCTGTCACATCGACAATTTTTCATTTATACCACAAGTCTTTGGAATTCTTTACCGAATTATATACAAAGCTTAGGCAATGCAAATGCGTTTAAAAAGGAGTTACATACATTTTTTTGCATTATATAATATATCAGTCTTACTATGTCGTATCACTGACTATCCAGTCTGATGCAGTTTTCTATTTCTCTGTCTTTTTTTAATGTTATGCTATTATTTTAATATTATTTCTTTTTAATTTCCTTAATTACATACTGAAATTATAGGTTTGATCTTATTCCCTAGCACTTTCATTTATAAGATGATTATCTTGTTTTGCTAGGATACAACTAAATTAAAATAAATAAAAAAAAAAAAAAAAAAAAATAAGGTCATTCCACTTGTAATTTTTACAATAGTGATCATAGACCCTACAAAGCATACAAATTCTGTTTTCTTATAAATCAGCGAAGTTAATTTAACGATGTTCGTCTGTCTGTTGAAATGGGGTTTCCGAAGACTCCAGATAAGATGGGTACTAGGTTGTTATATATTAATAAGATTTCCGTATGACCTGCTAAATTCCCAATTTTTCATATTTGATAAATACACTGAAATTTATTGTTGAGGAAAAGCTCTCACCCGAACTCAGAAAAGAGCAAGCTGGCTTCAGACCGAATTATTCATGTGTGGACCATGTAAACACCCTCAGGATCATTATTGAACAATCAATAGAGATGAGAACGCCGTTATATCTCACATTTATAGACTTTCAAAAGGCCTTCGACACTCTCTCTCACCACGCAATGTGGAAAGCACTACAATGTAAAGGTGTACCTACAAAAATTATTAATCTAATTTAAGCCATGTACGACGATTCTTACTGTCGCATCTTACACGATGGTCTGACCAGCCAGAAAATTAAAATTCATACGGGGGTAAGACAAGGGTGTGTATTGTCACCACTTCTTTTCAATATTGTATTGGATACAATTATGATAGCTGCGACTCAGGAAGCTAACGGTATTACTTGGGGTTTCAACGGCCGGCTAGAGGATATTGACTACGCTGATGACATATGTCTTTTAACGCATCAGCAGTCCAGCATGCAGCAAAAACTGAACCAAGTGCAAGAGTGCGCGAAAAGAGCCGGTCTTGTAATCAATAGCTTTAAAACCAAATCCTTGCGCATAAACGCTGGAAACACAACACCACTAATTTTAGACAATACACCACTGGAAGAAGTAGGATTATTTAATTATCTTGGTAGCATATTAACATCAACAGGAGGCTCCTAAATGGACATAAATAATCGTATGAAAAAAGCAAGACAAGCATTTGGAGCCTTGAATTATGTCTGGAAATCATCACAGATAAAACGTAGCACCAAAATACGTATATTCAACTCAAATATAAAATCTATATTGCTCTATGGGTGCGAAACATGGAATACATCTCCAAGAGTAATTAGCAGAATCCAGGCGTTTGTAATTTTTACGAAACCATTGGCCAAACATAACATCGAACCAACATCTATACGAAAGGTGCAATCAAAAGCCAAAGTATAATGAAATTAAAAGCAGAAAGTGGCGTTGGATAGGTCATACATTGAGGAAGCCTGAAGGAAATATTGACAAAGAAGCCCTACAATGGAACCCTCAGGGAAGCCGACGCAGAGGCAAGCCCACTCAAACTTGGGGACGACAAGTTCAAGATGAACTTAGGAAGGCGCATACAACGTGGAGTGAAAAATATTGTTAGCATTAAGAAGAAATGATTGGAAAAATTTTGTTGTGGCCCTATGTTCCACCTAGGAACTTGGATGAAATAATAATAATAAATTGAGACTAACATCACTACGGTATTGCCATAAAAATAAACGCCATCTTGATTTTTATTGTTGCTTTTTATATGGGTTGTCGTGCCAAACGTTTTCCCCACATCTAAGATCATGAACAATTGTGTGCCGGTAATTCTTACAATGATTCGTTCTTGTGCACACAAAATAAGGGCTCGGCAAGAAAGTGTGTACGTAAAAAATGAACCACTTTGGCTTATTAATTTAGGGGATTTTTGATTATCTGCCTGTTTTTATAAAACGTAAGCAAGTGAGTGAGTGAGAAATTATAATGAAAACAACAATAAAAAACGAAAATTTGTTTTTGTTTTCAATATAATTTCTCACTCACTAACTTGCTTACGTTTTCTAAAAACAGGCAGTATTATACAAATATAAATTATTAAACATATTTTTACTATACGAGGCATAAATATTTTTAGAGCTATGTAAGTTTTTAAAGCACAGCCGCGAATAACGTTTTGCAGATAAGCGTTAACCTCACTCTCTTACACAGTTTAAACATAAAATCACCCAAAATTAGGCACCTGAACGCCTTCAAAATGGCATACAAAGTGTCAGCCAGTGTAAGAACGTTGTCAGTTACAAACAAAATGATGAAACCGAAATGGTTTTGCAGTGTGGAATAATGTTTTAAAAGCCTTTTGCATAAAAGTTTTTATTATCATTATTTGTAATAATATGAAAATTTTTTTTAATACATCCCAGCGGTAAGAAGAAGTAGTTAGCAGGCCATCTGGAAGCCATTTTTTTTAGGCACAGCCCTTACTTCCCCATTCCAAACCCTGGGATATTATTCTGCCTGTTAAAAGTTATTATTTTGTGACTTACAGCGTTATTTGCGGCTGTGCTTTAATTGTTAAGTATTCTTCTCTAGCTGTTTACATATTGTTGGAGTTAAATCTTCGAACCGCTTTCATACGTTGTTAAATTTCCCCCTGGATTTTTATTATCTCTAAATCTTCCCCAAATGAAAAATAAAAGCCTAAATCTAGCGAGGAACCCCAAATATGACAAGCCGCCAGCCTAAAATCAAAACTGGTTAAGTTCGAAAGGCCCTGTTGGAAGACCACTAACTGGAAAGTGTAACCTCGAAATTCTCACATACTTTCTTCCATCACGACCGCTTTACTCAAACGTTGAGTGATGAAATTTTATCGACTTCTGTTAGAGTCCCAAAAGCACATCTAAATGCATAAAACTAAAATGTTTTTATCAATAAAATAGGGATCCTAAAAATTGAAGAAAAATTTTATGAGTTTCCAAAAATAGCAAAGCCCTGAAAATTACGTATAATTTGTTTTACATTGAAAGCAAAAACGCTTTTAATTTGGTTTTAAAAAAACTGAAATAATTTTTGGGCATCTTGTTTTAAATTTGTCTGCATTTTACGCAGGGTATTCAATTCAGATTTTTTTTATTGCAAAAATGGGACAATGGAAATTTTTTTACAACAAGCACATGGAAAAAGTTTTACACTTTAAGATGCAATTTAAACAACCTTTACCCAGTGTAAATTTTAAAGCCATATTTCCATCAATCATTATTTTCATATATACATATCATCTTTTTCCCTTACCGACGGACGCATTTATAAGATAATTAATCAAATTACTGTTTACACTTTCGTTAGGCATCTTGAAAAACATAAATATTTGGCATTTGATTGACAGGCTGTTTTACTTTTATTTTTGACATGTCAAATAAGTACAACTTTACACTTTCAAATTTTTATAAAGACCGCTGACTTCAACATGAGTGCAATTTTCTTATTTTCCTTTTTTGCAATCAACACAAATCTGAACTTAATACTTAATATTTTTATTTAAAAAAAAGTTGATAAATGATATACATGCCTGATAGAAACTGTGGAAATTTCGTTCTCCGGGCTGCTGTTGTACCACACGTGATTTTTCCAATAAATAATTTGTGATAATACCACCAACCGGATCGGCTTTATAATCAAATTCAATATCCATATATTTTCCAAAACGACTTGAATTATCATTACGATTTGTTTTTGCATTGCCAAACGTTTCCAAGATGGCATTGCTTTGGATCAGAACATTTTTCACTCTGCAAACAAAAAGCAGTTTATTATATTAAAAATATCAAAAGGATTTAATTATAATTTACTTCAGCTATAAAAAAAGTATTTACGATTGAAAACCCTTCAACAAAATGACGATAAAAACTCAATTGGAATTAAAAATTAATACGCCTTTTTTAATACAATTTGTCCAACTAAAATTCATTTGACTCTTCGTTTTACGACTCACGAATTAAGTGTTTATTTTAGTTTTTACTACACGTTCGTTGTTTATTTTTTAAAATACTACAACTATTATCTTTTTATTAGTGTTATAAAGGTACACTTTCTTTTAATTTGCTATAAAAACAAAATCCAATATATTAATTTACTATTTGCCAATTATTATTAAATAAAACCTTAAAGGGCCTAAATATCAATAAAAATAACGTGTTCTTTTAAGTCATGGAAGGATAAGCTTGACTGTTATTCTTTCCTACTATTTTTTTAGACGGAAGAAGATACAATCGAAATGTTTTTCTTTATTGTCATACTCACCATGGCATCATCTGAACTATTGCTCCAATGTTATTAACATGGCAAGGGTGTGAGCAAATGATCAGTACATGGAAACGACGACAGTGGTATGCAAGATTTTTAATCGATAAACAACAGGGAGCAGTCTTAATTATAAAATTTTATTTGCAGTATGGATTCTAAAATTCACTTTTAGTTTTTACACGTTGTCTTACAATTGATTAATTCAAAATATGATTTCATATAAACAAAAAAAAAAGGATATCGCGACCTTAGGACAATATAATAACTGAAATTTTTTCCAAAAATGTGTTATATATCGCAACGCTATAAATTGACTATGCTCTTTCACTTGACGTTCTCAGCTTTGGTCTATCTCTTTTAGCTTCCGAGATATTTAATATAATTACTTGCTTACTACGCGTTGTTGGCTTGAGATTCAGTTAACAAGGTTCTAAAACGGTTTCCTTACCTAGTGGTATTTTCAGAAGTGGTCAATATTGTACGTTCTTCGATAGACTTACATAAATATTTTATTACTCAACTATAACTTTAAGGTAATAAGGATGTGTTTTGTTTAAACTTTGATATTGTTACAAGTAGAACTGTTGATAAGCAACCAGTGAAATGCGCATAGGAATGGCTTAGCCCATCAACAATAAATTTCAAGTGTTTTTATCAAGAATAAAAACTGGGAATTAAGCACGAATAACAAAACCTTTTGGAATTAAAATTTTGTATTCCCAAGGAAATTACTTTTTGATAATAAACAGGCAAGTGCACGGCCTAGGAAAGCACTTAATTGACAACATGCTTTTGTAAGTTGTTGTTGTTTTCATTTTGTTTTTCTTAACTCCCCGTCTACAACTGACATGATTTGCTGTTATAACATGATGTTATAAAAGCGTTGTTAAAACATTTGCATTAACAACCGTGCTATAACATGGGAAAACCTCTAAAATGATGAGTCTATACTTAACACTAACATCATTTTAGTGTTAATGTTAAGCATTTCATGTCAGTTGTAGACTGTATGTAACCTACCTACAACTACAATTAATGTTGGGAGAATTTCAACTAATTGTAGTGCACGCAGAGAAAAAATATGGTTTTGCATGGTTACGGCAACAACACTATGTTTAATGTAACAATATATTGTTGTCGTACACAAATAATTGTTATTTTTATTTAATATCAACAATATTATAGTTACTGTAAACATATCAATGTTTATCGCAATTATGAATTTGAGTATTGTTGACCGAAAAAAAATTATTTTTCTAACAACTTAATTATGATAACTTTCTAAACATATTATATTTCTTACAACCATATCATGATATTTGATAGCCATAACATGATAACTTTTTATACATTTATCATATTATGTTAAAGATGCAATCAAACTATTTTTACTCTAATCATATTATGTTAGCGCCATTTGTAAAATAATTTTGAAGCAGTTGTGTCGTTTTTTTTTTGTGAGCGGTTAAACAATTAAAAGATAAAATTCCATAAAAAAAATAAGTTTAAAGAAATTAAAAAATTAAAATATTAGCGGTGTTCATTCAAGTATTAGTGATGTAATAGTGCAAATGCAAAATATCATAGTTTTTTTGTAAAATCCAACAGCAAAACCCACAGAGATTTCGTTATATTTTATAAAAGTGCTACGATATTTCTGTGGTTTTCATGGGCAACCGCGTATGTCTTAAAACAAATTTTTCAGGAAAGCCGAAAAACCATTCGAGATCAAATGGGCTAGGTATTGCACTTTTTAAACATTGTCATTACGTTAAATAGTCGGAATTGATCTATCTTTTTTTCAAAAAAATGTAAAGAGCGTTCAAAATTAGGCAATATGACATCAACATCCTAAAATCGAAAAAATGGATACACGCGGTTGTCCATGAAAACCACAGATTTTTCATTTGCTCTTTTGCAAGCCTTATATTGAACTCCGCTATTTTATGTCCATTAAGAAAAATTGTAAAAAGCCAAAAAATAAAAATTCGATGCAAAAAAATTTTAATTTATTTTGTATTTTTATGACAGCTATGAAAGGTGCTGTATCATAATATGATTGCTTCTAAATTTATTATGATTAACATGATGATAATATGATTACTTCTTAGCTTGTTATGATTAACATGACAATAATTTGATTACTTCTAAACTTAGTATGATTAACAGAATAATAATATGATTAAGGGAAAAATATTATGATGTAATAGTACGAGTATATTTAGTCATAATATGATTCAATTATAATCTTAATATGGTGGCTACAATCATAATTCTTATCATAATATGTTGCTCTTAGAATATGTTTACCACAACCATGTTTTTTCTTTGCGTGTGGGGAATGTAAGATGCGATAAACTCACTGTTTATTGTTGATGTGTTTTGTTTAAACTTTGATATTGTTACAAGTAGAACTGTTGCTATAAGTCTTATACGTTTAACAGTTTTATTTGGTTTAATATCTTTAGTTTTTCTAAAACCTTTATGGATGAAGTTTCCTGATGATATGGCCTAAGCAACCACACGCAGAGAAAAAATATGGTTAGGCATGGTTACGGCAACAACACCATGTTTAATGTAACAATATATTGTTGTCGTACACAAATAATTGTTATTTTTATTTAATATCAACAATATTATAGTTACTATAAACATATCAATGTTTATCGCAATTATGAATTTGAGTATTGTTGACCGAAAAAAATTATTTTTCTAACAACTTAATTATGATAACTTTCTAAACATATTATATTTCTCACAACCATATCATGATATTTAATAGCCGTAACATGATAACTTTCTATACATTTAACATATTATGTTAAAGATGCAATCAAACTATTTTTACTCTAATCATATTATGTTAGCGCCAGTTGTAAAATAATTTTGAAGCAGTTGTGTCGTTTTTTTTATTTGTGAGCGGTTAATTAATTAAAAGATAAAATTCCATAAAAAAATAAGTTTAAAAATTAAAATATTAGCGGAGTTCATTCAAGTATTAGTGATTTAATAGTGCAAATGCAAAATATCATGGTTTTTTTGTAAAATCCAACAACAAAACACACAGAGATTTCGTTATATTTTATAAAAGTGCTACGATATTTCTGTGGTTTTCATGTGCAACCGCGTATGTCTTAAAACAAATTTTTCAGGACAGCCGAAAAACCATTCTAGATCAAACCATGGGCTAGGTATTGCACTTTTTAAACTTTGTCATTACGTTAAAAAATCGGAATTGATCCATCTTTAAAAAAAAAAAAGGTAAAGAGCGTTCAGAATTAGGCAATATGGCATCAACATCTTAAAATCGAAAAAATGGACATACGCGGTTGCCCATGAAAACCACAGATTTTTCATTTGCTCTTTTGCAAGCCTTATATTGAACTCCGCTATTTGATTAACATTAGGAAAAATTGTAAAAAGCCACAAAATAAAAAATCGATGCAAAAATATTTTAATTTATTTTGTATTTTTATGACAGCTATGAAAGGTGCTGTATCATGATATGATTACTTCTTAGCTTATTATGATTAACATGACAATAATTTGATTACTTCTTAACTAAGTATGATTAACAGAATAATAATATGATTAAGGGAAAAATATTATGATGTAATGGTACGAGTATATTTAGTCATAATATGATTCAATTATAATCTTAATATGGTGACTACAATCATAATTCTTATCATAATATGTTGCTCTTAGAATATGTTTACCACAACCATATTTTTTCTTTGCGTGCAGTGAAATCCGCATAAGAATAGCTTATCCCATCAACAATAGATTTCAAGTGTTTTTATCAAGAATAAAAACTGGGAATTAAGCACGAATAACAAAACCTTTTGGTAATTTACTTTGTTAAATAGTTTTACCAAGATTTTTATTGCAAAAAGAACCATCTAAATAAAAATGGAGCTTCAAAGGTAGCAGGTTTGTAAGGGTGGAATGTAAAAGTTATACATATAAACTTTATATGGCGAGTTCCACAAAAAAACCGCTTTATTCAACTCATATACAAATTGGTGATGGTCACGATCAGCTTTACACATTTAATTTCTTGGTGTTACAGTTATTCTTTAATATTTTTCCTTACAAACCTCTTTAAGTGTTTTTTTTTTATTAAGTTTTCTAAGAATTTTTCACTTAACTTCTCTTGTCTTATTGCGTAGCGCGTAAATTTGCGCTTCCTTTTTAAATGTTACCGTTAGTGCTTGGCAAAATAAGACAATTTTTCTTTGAGATGGTGCTCAAATTCGTTACTGAAAATTTTATAAGTTTGGAACAAAAGAAAGTAAATAACATGATTGTTGTGGGAGTGAGAAAGGCCTCAGAAAATCCAACCATGTATTAAAAATATCATCACTATCATTTTTTACTTTTTACTTATTCTCTTCTTTCTTGTAATCTAATGTATAAAGACACGTTTTTCAAAAATATGAAATAAATATATTGAATTCCACTTAAACTAAAAGATCTTTTGTTTTAAATTGGCTAAACCATAACAATTGTCAAAGTTATTTTTGGGAATACAAAATAGATTATTAATAAGATTTCTGTATGACGTGCTAAGTTCCCAATTTTTCATATTTGATAAATACACTGAGATTTATTGTTGAGGGAATTATAATACAAAACAATATAACTAAATACATTTTTTTTTTTTTGTACAAAACAAAACGTTTGTTGCACTAATGCTTTTGTTTAACGTGTTTTTTGTGTTGATTGTAGCGGACTGTTTTTACACATGGCCACTTTACTACCAAACAACGTTTTCTGTCTTTTTCTTCGAAAGCTGCCTTCGCAACAGATTTTTTACACATCACTTTTTTCACCTCTGTATAGTACTCTGTGCTATTGGTCTCTTGCATAGAATTTGTTTTAATGAACTTAACTAACCTTTCGATTTCATTTTGTCCATGAACATTTGTAACAGCTGCAATATATTTCATAATTATCTTTGATGCTTCTGTTTTACCAGCACCAGATTCGCCAGATATCAATATGCACGTGTCCTGATGTCGTTGCTTCAATATTCTGTAAGCAGCATCGGCGATTGCGTATATGTGCGGTTGGTTTTCGAATAACTCTCGCCCTTTGTAATTTTTTATTGTCTCTGGACCATAAATGTTCAATTGTCTGTAGGGATTCATCGATACACACACTTCTCCTATATATGTGTAAATGGAGCCAGCTTGAAATCTGCAACAATTCAAAGCAATGAAATTAATTAAAATGTTTCTAACGCGATCGCACGGAAGTATTAAAAATGCAAAATGAACTGTTTGTATATTTATTTACAAATAAAATTTAAATTAAAATATTTAAAAATGTGGGCCACTGTGGTATGAGGTGTTATTTTAACGTGTAAGCACGAAAGTGATTTCAGTTTGATTAAAAATCAATTTGATTGTTTAAAAAAAAATATATAATAAAACAGCCCTGCTGAGTACTTAGCTTTAACGATTGGAGGTCGTTCCTCACACCTGTGCATCATTTTTTATTCATTTGTTTCTCAAGATATAGCCGCAGGCCAATTAAACCCATTGATACCACTGCTATTATCAAAATATGAACAATTCAACGTTATACGCGTACATAAACAGACATACTCAGCACTTGTCTATATTTTAATGACACCTACTTACGAACTTATAAACTAGTGCTATACTCGATTGTCTTGGAACACATTTATTTACATTTATCTAAAATATTACCATTCGCATTTGGCGCCTTTAGTAGTTTGTTGGTTCATTGTAAATCGATAATTAAACATTTGAAATGTACATGAACAAAAAAAGTAAAATAACGAGTACTTTCAATAAAAAAAATGCAGCGATAAAATGCACTCGTGGGTTTAAGTGTTTTCCAAATTATTTATGCTAAAACTCGGAAGTTATTTGATCTAAACTAAAAAAAAAAAAATATATAAATATATATATTTATACTGAAAAAAAAGTTTTCAATCCATTATAATGCATTACTGCCCGTCTACAACTGACATGATTTGCTGTTATAACTTGATGTTATAAAAGCGTTTTTAAAACATTTGCATTAACAACCGTGTTATAACATGAGAAAACTTCTAACATACTTTAAACTAATACTTTAAACTAACATCATATTAGTGTTAAAGTTAAGCAATTCATGTCAGTTGTAGACTGCATGTTAGGAATTCGGAAATTTAACAGCTTAGGGTCAGAGACATAATGGCCATTGCAGGGAAGAGAGTCCGTTTAATGAATAACTGAACATTAAAAAGAAGTGTCCGACCGAAGTCACTTTTTTAGGCCAATGCCGAAGTTCGGGCAAATCGCTGAAGACGAATTTTACTTATCAAAATTCCCAACAAGAAAAAACTTTGAATTTTTGAGATCAATTCAGTTATTAATCGGAAAAAATCCATTTATTTATAACAGTTTTTGGTAATTGAAAAAAAGAAACAAAAAAATTTTTATTTACAAGTTGAATACATATCGTCGGTTGATTATTTAATTGTCGTATGTGGATACAAATTACATACGACATACGACAATAAAATAATCAATATATCAATGTACATTAGACCGACTCAAGTTGTATGGAAGCAAAATTCGTGCTCGATGTACCCTCCTAAAAATGAACCTTGGACTTTTTTAAGATGACATTTTAAATTTTTCGGCTCCAGCTTTGACCTCTCGTGAGCTTGACCAGTTTGAAAAAGGGTCTATGTTTGCATGTTTTGTTAATTTTAGAATCTGTTTCCTTTCCAACATATACAAATTGGGTATCGTAAGAAAGGTTTTAAGGCGCGTCCAATTGTATATACAATTTGTCCAAGGACGATCACCCATGTCCTTTTTTTTTAAGGATTTTCTGTAAAAAAACGGTTTTTGAATTTTTTGTTCGGGGTTGTTTGTAATAAAAGTGCCAAATTAACATATTTTAATCTTTAGTCGATTTAATTAAATCGTGTCTCAGCTTTTTTTGAAATTCGTGCTAGTTCGCGTTTTGACAAAAATGCAATGGGGTGGTAACCCTTCGTTTTAAATAGGGCCTTAAGGCCGCTTTAGCCGACCGTAAATGTAATTAAATGCAATGTAACGTACCGCAACGTACTGTTAGCTCGTTTGTGCACTTATAGAACATGTAAGAACGTGTCAGCTGTTTTTCACAACCAAAAACAAAAAAGCATTAGTATACATAAAACAACACACACAGTGATGAGAATTAAAAATGTTGAAATGGTGACCGCTTTGCAAAAAAAGTACCAAGTGATTTAAATACATGGTATTAAAACTGTATTTCTTGCATGTATAAATAAATAAACAATTTAATATTTGATATTAATATTACAGATTTACAAAAAACAAATATTTTTTACATCATATTCGTACACATGTTCTTACATTAATTTCAAAATGTGCAATGCACATTGTGCATACACCTAAACAAGGTTTTAATACTATTTAAAACCAGACTTTGTTTGTTTGTGGATATGTCTACATTTGTTAATTTTATACATCTAAACATATATTTGTATAAATGAAAATACATATGTATGGATTGTAACTTATTTTGTCAAAAGTCCACAGATATTATAACTGAAAAAGTACCAAACAAAAAGAGTGATTTTACCCGCATTGCATTTAAAATATAAGCAGCCCATCACTATCTACAACTGTCACGTTACCTCGTAATGAAATTCTATTTTCTACAGGTTGGCACGTTACGGTTAAGTGACATTACAGTCAGTTAAGCATTTGCATTGCTTTCCATATAACAGAAACGATCAGCTGTTTACATTACATTTACATTTCTACATTTACGGTCGGCTAATGGGACCTTTATGGGTATCAAATTTTATCTTTTATCAAGTACATCATCTTTGTATGTAAATAATTTAGATTTTTGCAAATTAGATGCATTTTACAAGGTGCTCTGGAATATATGGGCAAATCCCAGAAACAATCCACTAAACAAAAATTTTTCAAGTGAATTTTTTTTTAATGGAATATGAGACTAGATGTATAATTTCATTTTTATATTAAAAAATATGTATTTCAATGATCATTAATGCAATAATTTTTACTAAATCCTACCCCACTGCTGATTTCTTAATGTTATACGTGAATTTATCATTATTTTAAGTGATTTTTGCAGCAGACTTATCAAAATATAAATTTCGTTAAAAAAAAGGTGATACTCATTAGTTAAGAAATTAGTTTAAGAAATGCAATTCATAAAAATATAATTTGTTTTGTTAAAATAAATAAAATATGATAACAAAATACTACTGGAAAAACTGCAGCATGCGTTATGTAGCGTGCGTCACAAAGTGTTCACGACATTTGTCAAAAAATCACAACATTTTTTGGCTGCGAATAAGTGCGATTAGAGTTCTCTTATAGTCATCTTTATTTTAGGAATTAGATTTTGTATACCTTATCATGCCAAATTCGCTAAAAATTAGGAAAACGCACTTCAACCTTTGAAGTTACTTCCACTTTTTGTAGCGTGCGTCACAAAACTTTGTGATCAATTATTTCGCAACAAATACTTGCTAAGAAATTATGATATATGCCATTCGTAAGTACATATTAATGTCACTAAATAGTATATATAAGTTGAAGCTATCTTTTTTGAAAGACCAAAAAATGTTTATATTTCAATCAGAAATCGCGGCGAATGTAGCGTTCGTCACGCAGGATTTTCCCATATATAAATGCAATTTTGTAGTAACTCTAATATGATAGCGGATTTAGTTTCTAGATCATGTAGGGAGGATAATAGGACTAAAGAAAGAAAAAAAGAAATGATCCACGACTTGAATTTTTTTTTAATTTGCCAAAAAAATATGCTGCCAAAACGTCGTGGATCATTTCTTTTTTCCTTTCTTTAGTCCTATTTTCATCCATACATGATCTAGAAACTTAATCCGCTATCATATTAGAGTTACTACAAAATGGCAGTTATATATATTCCAGAGCACCTTGTTAAATGCATCTAATTTGCAAAAATCTAAATTATTTACATACAAAGATGATGTACTTGACAAAAGATACAATTTGATACCCATATGGCCCTATTTAAAACGAAGGGTTACCACCCCATTGCATTTTTGTCAAAACGCGAACTAGCACGAATTTCAAAAAAAGCTGAGACACGCATTCAATTAAATCAACTAAAGATTAAAATATGTTAATTTGGCACTTTTATTACAAACAACCCCGAACAAAAATTTCAAAAACCGTTTTTTTTTACAGAAAATACTTAAAAAAAGGACATGGATGATCGTCCTTGGACAAATTGTATATACAGTTTGACGCGTCTTAAAAAACCTTTCTTACGATACCCAATTTGTATATGTTGGAAAGGAAACAGATTCTAAAATTAACAAAACATGCAAAAATATACCCTTTTTCAAACTGGTCTAGCTCACGAGAGGTCAAAGTTGGAGCCGAAAAATTTAAAATGTCATCTTAAAAAAGTCCAAGGTTCATTTTTAGGAGGGTACAACGAGCACTTTTTTGGTGAGTCGCTCTAATGTACATACTATCGCAAAAAAAAATCAAAATTGGAGCTACTTTAGAAAAGTGTTCCTCCAAACCTTCTCTATATGTAAAGAAAATTAGTATTATATATATCTCAAACTGAGCCGAAGTTTTTTACGTATAAAGAATGTATGAGGGAGCACTTTTGCTTAAGTAGCTCTAAGTTTTTTGTTTTTTGAGATATGACTTTGTTGCAATAAAGGGGCGATATTTCACTGTGAAGTGCGGAATTTGGGTTGAAGAAATCATTTTGAAAATAAGGCTGGCCAAGCACTGACAGCAACTGTTGCCCGTTATAACAATATGATTCTATTAGTGTTTTTCATACGGGATTTCCCGATACAAAAATCCCGGGGTCTCGCACATTTTTCGGGGGAAAAAATCCTGGGAAGTTTATGAGGGAATTCCCGGGATTTTTTTAATTTAATTTTGGCAACTTTACTGCTGGTATAATTGGAAATAAGGCCCCTATTACGGTTTACAACTCAGTTGATTTTTTTGGATTAGATTCGGTAAGAGATAATGAGAAAAATTATTAATTAAGCAAACGCTTATTCGATTCGAAGAAAATCATTTTTTTCCAAGGAAGTGCTTAGAAAACTGAAAGTATCTAATGATGATATAATGTTTCTTTGAAACGTGTTTTCTCATTGGAATCATCTTGATAAAATTTTAAATAGGCTTTCAAACTGTTCTGTCAATGCTTATTCTAAAACCCTATTTAAAAGAAATATTTTGTAATAATTTGCTTAAACAATTTAGCTTTTTTGGTTTTATATAAATGCAGTTGGCATTGAATTAATTCTGAGGCAATAAGTTCTTAAGTCTATTTGTTTAGTTTTATAGGAGAACAATTTAAAACCTTAAAGGTGGATTTGGAAATTTACAATCCCTCCTAATTTCACAGATCGGAAGTTTTTATTATTCCAAATGTTATTGCACGTTGAAAAAAGATAACCAAAAATTCATTTTGTTATAACTTTCTCAAAAATCCTACAAAATAGTTGCTATTTTGCCCATGTGTACACTTTAACATGAAGATCTTAAGCTGCCATTCACATCTTGCTTTTTGCACACAGAAATAAATTTAATGCATTTATAAACTTATTTAATTGATAACAGGAAAATTCAAATAAATTAAATTCCTGGGATCCCGGGAAATTAAAAAGTCCGGAAAAAAAGAAAAACTCTAGATTGTATGTATCTGCTAGTTAAATAAGTATTTATCTTCACACACATCATTCCTATACTCCATATTTATCCAAAGTGTTCACTAATCTTCGCCAGAAATTTTCGTAACAAACGAAGTTTTTCAAATCTGAATTACTGAAATTCCAAAATTCCAAAATATCCCACTACCAGAAACCTCGTTAGGACTCCCTTCTCCCCCATTCCTATATGGTCTGATATTAGTAACTAGCATTGTTTCTCCATATTGTCAACCGTCAAAATAGCCATTTTTTAAAATTCAGTTTTCTTACCACTTATATATATATGGTCCTATCTATAATAGACCCTTTGCAGCAACATTTCTATATATGAAGTGTGTTGTTAGTAACCTTCGATATACATTAGCACAAACGTTAAATTCTTTAATAAAAAGTAAATTTTCAGTAAAGAACATTTCCAACATAAAACCAATAAGAAAGTATAGTCGGTAAAGACCAATCATATGATACCCTACACCACAGTATTAAAAACAATTATAACCAATTTGGGTCCCAAGGGCAATTATGGGCCCGCAAGAACAAAACTATGTTATGAGGTTAAGATTCAAGTAAAAGTCCTTTGTGACGAATTTTGTTTAGATATCCTCATCTACAGAAAATTTTTTTGACTTTGAAGGCTCAGTTAGGCGAACGTTGCTGTACCGTATCTGTACTGTAACCATCAGCTGTTCGCTTTTTGTTATATGAAAACCAATACAAAAGCTTACCGAAATGCAATGTACAGTAGTTGCAACGTACCAATCTGTATAAAATAGAATTTCATGCCGTTGTTACGTGACATTTGTAAGACAGTGATTGGCGGCTTGTATGTTACATTGAATGCGGGTATTTTTGCTCTTTTTTTGGAACTTTTTTCAGTATAGCTATGGAATTGCGACAAAACAACTTACAATACAACATATGTACATTAGGGGTATAACCAATTTTTTGGCATAGTACCATGAGGTCAAACATCTCCTAGTAACCACGAAAATCATAATCTTTTGTAATTTTTCTCAAAAAAGTTCACGCACTAATTGGTTTTTCTAAACCAATGCAATACTGAATATTCATAATTTTATACGTTGTTTTTTATTCTTTTTTAATTTTTTTTGTTAAAAAAGGTAAAAGATACATTTTAGTTTGCGGAAAATCTCTTACCATCTCTAAATATTAATGAAATTTCATACTTGAGCTATTTTTTGTTTTAAATAAACATATTATTAATTTTTCTTAACCAAAAAGAAAATTAAATATTTTCAAAACTTCATCGCGGTTGGTGCGTGAACTTTTTTGACCTTAGCGAAAAAATAAATATACGTTCCCTTATATTTGTTTATGCTCTATCGGACTGTGCTATGCCAATTTTGATATTTTAAAAAATTGTTAAAAAGTTATATCCCTAATGTAAATATTTCCATATATACGAATTTTCATATGCTTAGAAGTACAAAATAATCAAATGCATATACACATACAATGGAAATGAGAAACATATAAAAGGCTTTGAACGGTATCAAAACCTTGTTTGGTGTATGCATATTTACAATATATGTATGTATGCTAAAAATATAAACACTAAAATACTTATTTGTTTATTGTAAATCTATAAACTAAATATTTATTTATTAACGTTTTTTACATACACAAAATACTTTTTTAATACAGATTCCTATCACTGTGTGTATTGTTTTATGTATGTATACTATTGCTTTTCATTTATTTATTTATTTTTTTTTTTTTCATTATTTATTTATTGAATCTTCATATATTAAATATGAACTAACAATAATTAATCAAATCTTAACCTAATATTATTTTTTGTCCTGCCAGTGCCAGACAAAAATTTTGTTCATCGCGGGTTCTGTTCACTTTTATAGGTATTTATCGCTCATCTAATTGGACAAGTGCCGCAGTGTCTCTTCTTCTTAAGCGAGTGTGGCCGCTATCATTTAAAATATTTCGTGCTAGTGGGTTCGGGTGCAATTCGAGCCTTTTGAAGTATTTTACTGCATATTTCGTAATCATAGTTTTAACTAATGGAACATTGAGATCCTTGTGAATATTTAAGTTTTTAACATACCAAGGGGCAGCTATGATTATTTGAAGTAGTTTATTTTGGCGCCTTTGAATTTTTTCGATATTAGAGGCCGAGGCAGTGCCCCATAACTGAATACCATAGCACCAGATTGGCTTTAAGATGGAGTTATAAAGAAGAAGTTTGCAGTCGAGACTAAGGACAGAGTTTCTTCCAATAAGCCAATGAATTTGGATGGCTTTTAGTTTCATTTGAGTTAATTTTGCCTCTATATGGCTTTTCCACGTTAAACGGCGATCTAGATGAATACCGAGGTATTTTACATGCGAATTTTGAGGTATTATTTGATTATTGATTTTATTAGGGGGGCATGATTCCCGACGCAAGGTGAATGTTATATGTACGCATTTTTGCTCATTGACCTCTATCCTCCATTGCTTTAACCATAGTTCGAGTTGAAATATATGATCCTGTAGGTATCGAGATGCTTCTTGACGGTTTTCGTGCACGCTCAAAAAAGCTGTTTCATCAGCAAATGTTGAAGTTTGTGTGTAGTTGTTTGTTGGCATATCCGAGGTATATATTAAGTATAAAAGTGGGCCCAGGATGCTTCCCTGAGGGACTCCAGCGTCAATTTGCTGAGGAGAGCTTAAATAATCACCTTCTTTAATAATAAACTTTCGACCGACTAAGTAGCTTTCTAACAGCTTGTGAGTGTTTACTGGTAAGTTTAGCTTCAATTTATGTAATAAGCCTTCATGCCAGACTTTATCGAAAGCTTGAGAAACATCGATGAAGAGAGCGGAACAATATTTTTTTTTCTTCAAAGGCTTTTCTTATTGCGTTTACTATACGATGGGTTTGCTCAATTGTGCTGTGTTCTCTTCTAAAGCCGAATTGGTGGTTAGGAATACATCTATTATCATTTAAAATTGGGGTTAATTTTGACGCTAACAGCTTCTCAAACAGCTTTGATATATTAGAAAGTAAGCTAATAGGCCTATATGACTCAACTTTTGTGTGATCCTTTCCAGGTTTAGGTATCATGGTGACTAAGGAGACCTTCCACTTTTGAGGATAGTATTCAAGGCGTAAAATAGCATTAAAAATTAAAAGAATAATTTTCTTTGCTATGCTGGGTAGCTCCAAAAGCATTTTGTTGCTGATCTTGTCAAAACCAGGAGCCTTCTTGGGGTTTAAATCACAAATAGCCTTTTCGATTTCTCTTATCTCAAATCTTAGCGGAACAGCTGCTCTAGCAGCAACAGGTGGTAACTCGACCGCAATATCGTGAGATATATTTGGGGTAAATACGTTTTTAAAATGATTGACAAACAGATTTCCTTTTTCAACATCATTTCTTGCCCAACTTCCATTCAAGTTTCTTAATGGTGGTTTAGAAACAACTGGCCTTTTGAGATTTCTAGCTGCGCGCCATAATGAGTAGTTTGATTGTGGGGTTGCATCAAGTTCCTCAAGATATTTTTCCAGAGAAGCCGTTTTCTTAGTCTGCAGTAACTTTATAAGTCTTTTTGTACACTCTTTAAGTAAGTTCTTAAGTTGAGGGGATCTGTGCAATTGCCAATCTCTTCGAGCCCTCCTTTTTTCAGACAAAAGATGCTCGACATCTGTGGAATATATTTTAATAGTTTTTGTTTTTTTGGGGGCAATATTGGAATGTTGAACAGCTAGTTTCAGAAAACTGTCAAAATTGTCAATAGAGCGATCTACATAATCCGGTGTACTGAGCGGAATATTTTCTGTGCAATGGGTACTGAGATATTTTTTATATTTCAACCAATTAATTTGCGTAGCTGTCGTCGGAGGTACAATTCTATTGGGGTTCATTATAGTAACAATTGTAGGTGTGTGGTCGGAAGATAAATCTAGGGAGGCTTCAACTTGAATCGTTTCTATGGGAATGTTTTTAACCACGCCGAAATCTATGACATCTGGAATTTTTGATGATCAGTTGGCCAATATGTTGGTTGTCCGCTCGCTACCACATTTAAATCCATTTTAGAAATTATGTTAAATAAAACACGACCCTTTGGTGTTATAAGTCGCGACCCCCAGAGGGTATGTTTAGCGTTATAATCGCCTGCGGCTAGGAAACACGGTCCTAATGATTTAAAATATTTACAATATTGGTCCTCCGATATTGAAAATCTAGGCGGGGAGTATAACGATGAAATTATTAGGTTTCTATTTAATTCCTCAACGCAAATATTCGTTGCCTGGAGATAATCTTCACGATGATCACACATTAGGTAGTGTTTGACTCGGGCCTTTATTAAAATGGCAGAACCTCCACAAGCTCTATCTCGAGGGTCCTTGGTATCATATAGTATATATCCATTTATTTTAAACGTACTTCTTGAGGTCAAATGAGTTTCAGAAATCATCATGACATCAATTTGTTTATTTTTAAGAAAGTATTCTAATTCATTTTTATGTATGGGAAAAACATATGACACGTTTTTAAATGTTCTATAAGTGCACCAACGTACTTACAGTATAGCAACGTTCGCCTAACTGGGCCTTAAGTGACTTAAGGATGGGAGTTCATATGGGGCCTAGGTAACCTATAGACCAACCACCACAACATTTTATCATGACATAGAAGCTATTGTAGCAGTTATTGTCGCCAATTTTATTATCAATACCAACATATATAAAGAAGTTATATTTTCGGGAGTAGATTCTGTATGGGAGCAATGGTCAACAATGCTGGTAAGATAATTAAGCTGGCAGTCAAATAAGTTTGGACCAAAATAGCAACATCATAAGGTGGTTTATGGGCAGAAAGACTCTATATCGGAAAGAAGCTTGTATGATGTCTCTATGAAATTCTCCTTAATTTTTAATAGTATTGGTCCTTGTGACAATTAGAAATCATCAAATTATCTCCAAAATTTCGACCTGTACTTTGCGAACAATGTTTACATGGACACCCAACCGGACGGACGGACATCGTTAGATCGGCTCAGAATTCCCTCTCCACTATTGTGGTGTGATCAAGAACTGATTCACGCATACCCCGAAAAATCCCACCTATTAATGCAAATATAAAAAGCAGTGAATTCTTCAACAAATTATTCTTTACATTTTTCTTTTTAATTTTATTTGCCTTTCGATTTCATTTGCCGCAAGCCGACCAACAGTAAAATAGAACAAGAAAAATAAAATGAAAATTAATTAAAAAAGACACAAAATATATTAACTTACATACATACAAAAAAATTCAATGAAAACAAGATTTTGTAGAATGAAAGAAAGAAAAAAGACGGGTTATTATGCGATGAAAAGTGAAACGACGTCCAGCCATAACAAATTATTTAATTTGCAACTGAATTTTATATTTCACGTGCCTTTTGCAACACAACAATAATGAGTTCATAGAATGTACACCGGCCGTACTGAATCTGGTTTTAAAATTTCTTTAGTTCATCTTGTAACAACACATGTAACATACAAACATACATATATATAAATAGGAAGATACTCACTTATTCACACATTAGAGACCATAGAAAAAACAAGTGATGCATGGTCTATACTAGGGAGATCGATTATTCGACTTTTTTCAAAAACCGGTTTTCGGTTAAGCAATTTAAAAACCGGTTTTAATTCGAATACATAAAAATACAAAAATCAAATTAGTTTTTATAATAAAAAGTTAATTTGAATAAAAACAAAACAATTCACGAAAGCAAGGAACCAACAAAATACATTTGTATAAATTAACGTATGTATGTTCAGACCTGACAAATATTTGACGATAAAATCCAAAAAAAGCGTGACCAGTAAATTAATCAAACTTAAGCGTTTCAACCATAACGTGGACTATATCGCTTATGTGACTATAACGCTAACTCATATATATGCCACTATGGCGCATATAACCGAATTCGAATATAATCAAGTTATGTGAATAAAGGAAATAAAAAATTCATATAAATTACACCGACATAAGGCTTATGGTTTTACAACAGAGTTGCATACTGTATAAAAAATAGTTAAAATAATAACAAGATATTTCATAACTGATACCAACGGCAAAAAACTAATTTTTTACGAGTAGAGAGTTGATGACAAAAATTAAATGATTTAATTCATTCTTTCTTTGGATGGATTTTTGATTCGAAAACTAAAAGGAACTTAGTAAATTTTGCTAATGTGACTATAACGCCATTAATTGCTTTACTTTCCCCTTTGACTACTGTTGATAAATGGCATATATGGTAAATGTGCTTATATCGCTAAATGGACTATAACAGATAAAATGGACTATATCGCTAATGTGACTATAAGCGTAGTGACTATAAACGGAAAGTACTGTATAATGTAATTTGGAAACTGTTTAAATAATGTTTGCTCTAGCCAAACGTTTTGCAAAAGCAAACAATTCTTTTAGAAAACTGGTGGTTACGTGTAGGACGTCAAATATTTAATAGGTGTGAACATAGCTTTAGAATTTTTGAAAAACTTTGGTTTTAAAACATTAAAGGAACTTAATAAATTTATTATATGAGATATACTTAAAAATTTTAAATGAGTTTTAATTTGTTGGTGGCTATCATGTCTATATGAATCCGTAGACTTAAACCATATTTTTTAAGTGGCACACAAAACCTCTTAGCCAGGATTATTTATTTCAAATTATTTTGTTTTAGCATTATATAAACGAATAGTTATATGAACATGCTTTGTGTATGAAATATCTGTTAATTCGTCGATTACAACTAAAAACCTTCCATGACATTGTCTGATTCCTTCAATTGTTTTTAAGTTATTGGTGTTTTAATAAATAAAACTGATGAATTTTCCCATATCGTTGATTCCTCCGGTATGTTGTAGTTTTAAGCATAAAGTTATAGCATACGAACTACCTAAGAGTTTTGCATTCATTTTTGGCAGCATATTTTAGTAAAGTATTATTTGCAGTCTCTTAAGCGTATATTTATGTCAAGCTTGCGTACTAATTAAAGGTGATAAATAAGTCGTGACGTTGAAGAACGTGTGCTACTTATCATTTTAGGGCCCTTTAAGCACCATTGTCTTTTAAATCAGTTCGAAATATCACCAGAGATGACATCTTTATCAAGAACAGGAAGCTTATATTAGCGATTTGATTTTTGTTACATTTTGTTTTGACATTTTTCATTAAAAGTTTAAGTTTGGCTAATATTCGATTAGAAAAATACTTAGAAAAATACAAAAGTAAGGAAAACGTATATAAATTACACATTACGGAAAAAAACCGGTTTATTTTACCAAAATAAACGGTTTATTCAGTATTCGAAAAATTGACATTTTAAAATATTCGACTTGCGCAAAACTAAAATAACCGGTTAAAACCGGTCAAATACTAATCGTTCGATCGCCCTAGTCTATACATACATGAGTTTATTGAGTTTTTGCACGTTTAACATGTTGCATTTACCATACGCATGGTCACTTATCAACACTAAATACATTTCAATGGTCATTTGAGGAAATTCACAAAAAAGTGATGGTGGTCCAGGAAAACTTTAAATCTGTTTATTTTATTTTAAAAGCTTCATTAGAATTTATTAAGATCAATGTGTGAAATGCAATTCAAATATTTATGCACCATTTTTTTTAATTTTTTATTTGCTTTCTAATTAAAATAAACAGTAGGGTATTACCTTTAATGGCCATTTTATCAATGTATCGACAAACTGTCTATTATTTAATGTCAACATAAATTTATTGGACCGATAAACTGTCCGTTAAAGATTTTGGGTTTCTCCATATAGCGACAAAAAACATTGTTTTCAGTTGGCAGCATCTCTCAAAATACATGTTAAAGTTGGGAGGCAGCTAATTGAATTTATCTGTACGGCAAATAAATAATTGACAGATGAGTGCTTGTTAGTTTTGCGACAGAACAGAAGCAAATTAGACATTGAGAACACCAAATTTCTTTAATGGGCAGTTTTTCGTTGGGAAAAAAGATAATCCTGTTATGAGAAAATCGACGTAACAGTGGTAATAGAGGAACTCCACAGGGAAAGGTTTTCTTTCTATTACTTTTTAACCTGAAAAGACGGAACTAGTATTCTCCAGTCGGAATTAAAAAATAACTGACTTAACACCACTGATATAAGACTAGCAGATGGGACAAGTATCTTGAAAACATTCTGGAACACAAGATAGCGTTCAAACAGAATGTCATGAAGCATGTGAGAAAGGCGACAGTCTGCCAATGGCAACAACTAGGGGTTAACCCTAAGGGCGATCCACTACATCTCTAAAGTATAAAGACTAAACAAAATGCTAAGAATGGCGCCGATGTGATGTGTTCACACTATAATACATGTCGCACAGAATTTTTTCAAGAAACAAAAGATTCACAGAAAAAATTATTGCCGAATTATTTTCAAACAAACGCTTGTTTGAAAATTTTTTTGATTTCTACAAATTTTTTTACTGATTCAATCAATATTTTTGTTTGATTTTTATTTAACCAACAAAAATGTGGACAACTCTTCAAAAATTTAATAAGCGCGCTATTGGTTTGAAGTTTTCATAATTTTGTATGAAATATTTAACGCTCTTTAATGTTGTCGTCTTTTTGCATTTTTTTATTGATTGTAAGCAACACTTCTTTATGTGAAATATAAGAACTACAACAAAAAATACATGCAGTCTATTTTTGGACGCTTTAAAAAAGTACAGCAATAAGAAAAATGATAAAATAGCGTGACGAGGTTTGTAGTAAAAAAACAACAAAAACAATAGCAGGTAAAAAAAACGTTTAATTTTTTTTTAAACAACAGAAAAAACACATTATAAGAAACAAAATAAATTTTTGGTTGGTTTCAAAGTTGGTAAAAAAAAAACAAAATCCCGTATTCAATTTTTTTAAATAGTTTGTTTAAATACATCAAATACAAAAATAGAATGATGGCGGAAAACATATCGAGTCGGTCTGCCGCCGTTTTTGGTTACATTTCTTCTTCATTAGCAAAGGAAAGGATAAAGCAACAGTGAGTGATAAAGAAAAACACTATGAGTATAAATATGACTTCGTTCAAAATTATTCCAACAAAAAAATTGTGTCTCAAAGCCAGCCGGGCCGCTCTGCCAACAGTGCTTGCTTGTGTGCGCGTCATTGCTTGTGCCAAAACTTTTTTGTTTGATTCAGCAAAAATATTTGTTTGAAATTTATATGAATTTCAGTAAACTTTTTGTTTGATTCTGTAAAATTATTTGTTTGAAAAAATCGGCGTTTTTTTTCAATAAACAAAATGCAAATAAATTGTTTGAATATGCGAATTTGTTTGTAGGACCGATTTTAGACAAAAAATTGTTTGATTCTACAAATTTTTTGTTTGAATTTGAAAAATAGTTTTTTCTGTGATTGGGGATTATTATGTTATGTAGTTAAGATTCATGTAAAAGTTCTTTGTGCCAATAATTATTTAGATACCTTCATTTATATAAGATTTGTTTGTTATTAAGCTATTTTGGAGAGGGGTTTTCATGAGACCTATGGTCTATTTTGGACCTACCAGAACATTTGTATGACGTAATAGCTATTAGAAAGTTATCATTGCTAAATTGTATATCAGTCCCAACATAAACAAGGAAGTTATGGCATTTAAAGCTATTTATCGAAATACTCATAGGAATAGCTTATCCCATCAACAATAAATGTCATTGTTTTTACACAAATATTTATCTGTTAAACAGAATTTTATAAGAAAAATTTGATTAAAAGTGTATTAAAAACAACTTTGAAATTCTTGCATTTTCGATTTGCAAAACACGCCGAATAATCTCTTATAATGGACCAATTAATATATTTGCAGGCAAGAAACCCTCATGGAAATGGCTTTATGTCGTATTAGTATCTAATAAATACCCACAAATAACACTTTAGCAAATATAAAGCTACGTTCACAATCAAAAAAACATTTTAATTGGGTGGTTATAATAGAGCAACAATTTCTTTTGTAACTACACACATTTTGCATCAAGAAACCGTTCGCAAATTTTAGCCACAACAATATATTGCATTTATTTTTATTTTTGTAAACATTTTGTTAAAAATTTCATTCAAAACTAAATAAAATTATTTTAAACGTCAGAAACAATTTCATACAAATTGTTGCTGAAGTTCTAGTTAACTCAACTTTAGTTACATTTTTAAAAAAATTTTAGTTACATTTTTGTTCTAAAAATGAAAGGAAAATATATGAAATACTTTGGGAAGAAAAAAGATAGAAGAAAAAACGAAATTGTTGTTTTGATTGTGAACGTAGCTTTAATCCTAAAAATAAATGTTATATGTTATAAAAATAAATGTTATAAGGCCGAGGCCACGCAATGAGCGGCTAAGCGTCAAGCGGATGAGCGATGAGCGTCAAAAAATTAAAACATATGTAATATTACTGAAGTGGCCACGAAATGAGCGGCATGTGAGCGAAATTTTTGAGCGGCTAAGCGGCGCACAGTGGCTGAAAATCGTTTTTCATCGGCAAAAAATCTGTAACTTTTGAACCGATAGAGATAATTATGTTTTAATTTTGTTAAAATCCGTTCAGTAGTTGTTGAGAAATTTAAGGTCAACTTTTGATGTTTTTTAGCATTTAATATGAAAATGCTAATGATTGAGATTGAGAACTATGGTATTTTTTTATTAAAAAAGTGGGATTTTTTTCAGCCCGCTGTTTTAAGAACTTTTTAATCTACATAACTGCTGCATTTCGTTAGCATATCTTTGTTCATGTCAGATTTATAGAATGTCAAACCTTAAAAATATTATTTTTTACTCGTATTGAAAGCCCTTTTATTCATTTACACTATATTTTAATAATTTTAATGTTTGACATTCTATAAATCTAACATGAATAAAGGTATCATAATGAATTTTGACAGTTATGTAGATTAAAAAGTTCTTAAAACAGTGGACTGAAAAACATCCCCATTTTTGATAAACAAATACCCAAATTCCCAATCCCGGAAAACGGCTTTAATTTTTTTTTGTTCAATAAAGGCAATATAATTTACCATTCGATATTGCTCTGAATTTTTTAGAAAATAATGGACATATTAGAAAACATTACTGTTATAAATGTATAAAAATCGGTGTGCTGAACTATTAGAATTTTTTACTCAAATAATTTTTTTTTTTTTTTGTTTGAAAAATTTGATTTGGAATAGGGCATATGGGAGTAAAAATGTCAAACTGACTATAAATTGCTTCTACAAGCATACACTTAATGTTTTCTTTTGAAAAATATAAACATTTTTATATATTTCTGGAGAAATTCGTATTCATATTACCTTTATATGCATATACATTCGCCTCATATATGCCACTATACCTTTAAAAAAAATGTATAGGCATGTAATAATACCTATGATCATTTTGTGAATAGGTTTCTACATTATCAACTCTACAACAGGTTCAACTGGAACCAGTTCCACTAGAAAACTTTTTTTTTTTTTTTTTGATTTTAATAGTCTCCCTTGGTGGCAAACATTCCTTCTTAGCAGCAGTTATGTGATGATAAGCAGGATACAGATTTGAACCTTTTTCAATTGCACGCACTCTGAGCTGAATATATTGCTCTTTTGTTAACTTCAAATCTAAAAATAATGCTAATGCCTCTTCATTTGAAAACTGTTTTTCATCGCTTGGCGTTGGAATACTCTTAATAATCCGTTTAGTTCTCTTGGGACTAGCGATAAAAACTTTTTCAATAATATCGACTTTTGTGAGTTCTTTTTGTGATCGCAGTTGATATAGCAAAGCTTCTTGAATACTTGTATCTCCGATTTCTTCGTTGATATCCTTAAGCTTCCGCCTTTTAGATCTATCGCTACAGTTCTTAATGGATTTCTTTGGCCTCCCAAGGTTCTTTTCATTTGTACCTTCTGAAGATATCTGGACACTGAGTTCGCCATCTAACCAGTTTGCAAAACTGTTGTAAAATCTAGGTTTACTCCATCCAACTTGTTTGAACCGCTTTTTTAAGTTTTTGACGAAATCAATTATTTTATTTTGCAGTTCTGATCGTATTTCAGTGCTGCAGGAATATAAATTGAGTTTTCCTTCAATGTAACTTAAAACATCTTCCTCCTTTTTATTTTTAAAATACTCTTCGGATAATTCTTTATTGCTGAAGCTCTCCATTTTTATAGATATTTAAAAATTAGATTGTTATTGCTTAGATATATTTTAACAACTGAGATTTTATTCGAATACCACTGGCTTTTATACATAGCTTGCGTTATAGCGTGTTCCTAGGTAGCATAATAAGGTAGAATAAAAAACTAAACTGGGCTAAAGTAGGATACGCTTAAAATCCCACAGGTATTGGTAATTATATAATATAAAATACCTAGCACAACTTGGCTTGGTACATTTATATGCCAGTCATATGAATAGGTAAAATAAAAAGAGCAAAATAAATGTTGCGAATAATTTTACACAAACTAAAAAAGTGTTCTATAGGCTGGTCCAAACAGGTACAAAAGCGCATTTGGGTTTAAAGTAGATACTTTCACCTTCCTACAGCTAGTAAAATCTCTCTAACCCCTTTTTACCCTAATATCTATACTTCTGAATTTCAATTTGACTACAATATAGAACCTGAAAAAATATTTAATAACACAGCAGGTATAATCGGTACAGTAATACAACATAACATTGTTTGAAGACTGCTTTACTACCAATATAAAAAATGTTGAACCCACTATTGATAAGAGTTTGACATAAAACATAATCCATCCGATTAAAAAACTAGAAAAACCGTTATAAAATCAAGCCAAAAAATCCGTTTTATCCGAATATATCCAAAGGCAAAGGTGATAACCTGAAAATTTAAGCATCTTTTTTGTAGCACACCTTAAATTTAATTTTTTTTTGAAATCCATAAAATCCATAAATTTCCGAGGTTACCAATTTTAGAGGTCCGCAAGTCACACTCCCGACCCTCCATTCTTTCAATTTAACTCAAAAGCTATCCGGCTATGACAGTTTAAAATTTCATTCAAATATGTTCAGGCGTTCATAAGAAGCAAAATAATTTTTCAAAACAAAACGTTCGTAAACCCTTGTGTTATATTTCAGTCAAAAAAAAAAAAATGTTTCGAGTAATTTCATTAAAATGAAAAAACTGTTCAACAGACAGTTCCAAACAGTTGAACAAGTATATATGGGGTTAAAGAGGACACTTTCAGCTTTCTGATGGTACTAAAATCTCTTTAACCCATTTTGACCCTAACAAGTTCTACTCCTCTAAAATTCGGATTTAACTAAAATATAGAACCTGGGGAAACATTTAATAATACATCAGGTATAAATGATACAGTGATGTAATGAACCACTTTTTAAAGACTACTGTCCCACTAATATAACAAAAAAAATTTCGACCCATTATTGATAACGGTTTGCGAGAAATCATAATTTAGTTCTGATAAAATTTACAAAAATTAATTTTTTTCTAAAACAACATAAAATATTTGTTTCCAGCAGCATGCCACAGCCACAATTATCAATATTTTAATCTAGTTTTTTGGATACCTTCTAATATGTTTGCTATCGAATGGCATTAAAATTTTTGAAATCGGCGATGACAAAAAAATTGGACTTTTGGCCGATGAAATTCAATTTTCAGCCACAGTGCGGCGTCTCTCAGGAATAAAACTTGTTCTAATTTTTAGTTGTTTTCTGAGCGTCAAAAAATAAACTTGGCAAAAGTGAATATGGAGCTTATAATTTAATCCGTACAAAGCTGACCCAATTATGCCAAGACAGATTACCAAATTTTAAAAATAAAAATATGACCGAGAAATGATTTTTTTGTTTTGTCAATTGTCAACACAAATGCATAATACCCTCTCCACTATTGTGGTGTGGGTATAAATATATTGTATTGGGTAGATTTGTATATAAATGGTTTAATTACTTTTGCTTGATTTATAGGATTGGTGTTCATCCTATAAATAAAGCAACATAGTGGAGAGGGTATTATGCATTTGTGTTGATGTGTGTAACGCCTTAAAATATTGGTCCCAGACCACCCTTAAAGTATACCGATCGACTAAGAATCACTTTCTGAATCGAACTAACGATGTCCGTCCGGCTGGCTGGCTGTCCATGTAACCTTGTGCGCAAAGTACAGGCCGCAATTTTGAAAATAATTTGATAAACATAGGTTCTTATTGGCACAAGGATCTAGCTTACTGAAAATGGGCCGAATAATAGGACCACCAGGGAAGATAGGGGGGGGGGGGGGGGGAATTTCTGCCTCTCAGAAAATATCAAACCGATTTTAATGAAATTTAAATCATACGTAGAAATATATTTATATGGACACATAAGCTATGTAGTTTTTGAAAAATAGGACCACAAACTTTCAACCCGATTTTAATGAAGCATGTAAACATAGATAAATTCCGATTTTTCTATGGACACATAAGCATGATGTGTTTTTAAATTCTATGGTGCTGGGTATCATATGGTCGGGCTTGACCGACTATACTTTCTTACTTGTTTATAATTTGTTTTTGTTTTAAATGTAAGTTAAGAGAACGAAGTCTTATCTCGAAATCTTTAAAACGCATTAAATTTGTATGAATATGATATTCGCGTAATAACATTAAACAAGCCACTCTTTACAATGGCATTTTAACAACTAACCGCTCAGAAGTGACGCTCAGTAATAAGCCACTTGCCGCTCAAACTTGACGCTTTGACGCTCATCGCTCAGCCGATTGACGCTTAGACGCTCATTGCGTGGCATCGGCCTGAGTTTTCAACAAATATCGGTTACTTTGACACCAAGGGAATAATAAAACCTCAACAGTCTAGAAGAATTTTTCAAATAAAATTATAATTCAAAAGATGCAGCACACGATGATTATTAGTGTCCGACCGAACGTTCGGGTTCGGTTACGGAGTTCGGCAAAAAATGATGTTCGGTCAAAGTTTGGTGTTCGGCAAAATTTTTACCGAACTTTACCGAACACCGAACTTTTTTATGAAATCTCATATTTATTATAATTTCAAATTATAATTTGGCATCATTGTTTTTGAAAATAATACGAAATCAATACAACTATTTTTCTCTATGATCATTAGTTCGAAAAAATACAGCGATGACTAAATAAAATGCTTAAGTGTATGAAAATGTCTTTATATGTGTAATTTTTAAAAGACGGTTAAAAATACAACAAAAAAAAACGGTTAAATTTTATTTGGCAAAAAATACTCTCTATTTATATATTCTGCGAATGGTAAGATAATCTATAGTTTTGGGTGAACCACAAACCAAACTTTATAGTATGCATATTTCCAGATAAAAATGTCATCCAATCCATTTTTGGAGTTTTTTTTTCTTTTTTTTTAATTGAGCAAGCGCTCAATGCAAATGTTGCGCCAAACAAATGTCAATGGGGAGTGCATTGCCAAGCAAACAAACTACCGCCAATATTAAACGCCACTTAGAGAAAATACACCCCAACGAATTCAAAAAATACATTGTAGAGGTTTGAGTACTAATATGTATACTAGGGCTATAACCAAATTATTGGCATGTACGACGGAGTGGCCAAGAATGTTTTAGTGAGTGCCCCGGTAGGCTAGCTAGTAGTGAGCTAGTCTATCAACCCCGGGGTTGCGGGTTCGATTCCCGCCAGAGACTCTGGTTTCTTTCCTGCAGACAAGCGTCAAGCTTCGCGGGGATTAGCATAGGGAATTACAAAAAAAAAAAAAAAAAAAAAAATAAAAAAAAAAAAAAAAAAAAATATTATTTAAAAAAAAAAAAAAAAAAAAAAGTAATGAATTTCCGTGAGATAAAATGGTTGTTTTCAAACTTCAACCCGATCCTTGCGAGTACTTTTTTAACAATCCGAAAAAATTATCATATTTTTTATTAATAACTTTAAATGTTTCTACACGACTATACTATGCCGTTTTTGATTTTCGCAAAAAGTGTGAAAAAGTTATGGCCCTAATGTATACTGTATTAAACTGTATTTTTTATTTTTTGTCTTAAAAAAAAGCAATTTCTAATTATTTTTTAACTATAAAATAGTTTTGACTACTATAAAGTGCAATTTACCTTTTCATGTTGCATCCTTCCAAAAGAGTAAATGTAATAATTTCCTGAAATTTTATTTTGTTTAAAACAAATACATTAAAAAAGTACAATTGTTCAGATTTATTAACAAAAAGTTCGGGTTTGGGTTCGGACAAACTTGTCAAAATTTACCTAAGTTCGGGTTCGGTCTCAAAAAGTGCGTTCGGTCGGACACTTATGATTATACAATTGCTCTCTGAGTCATTTCATTATTTGCTTTGCATAAACAAAAGTAATAAAACATTTTTTTTTTTTAATTTTTACAATGACTCACTACTAATGACAAACAATAATGACTTGTGAGATTATTATTTTTTAATTCAACTTAAATACAAATCAAGTTGCATTGAGAAAATATAATTAATTTGTCAGTATCTATGAATCCATAAAATATGCATTTGGAATTTAAAACAGTGACACAAAATGTATTTATTAGTTTTAAGTTAATCCGATTTTATTCACAAAACAGATTTTTTGCCGTTTTTTGCAGTATTCGCAATTCTTATTACGATTTTAAAACATCTGATAACAGATGTTTTGTTTGCTGAATTTTATTACATTTAAAAGAATTTGCATTTAAATATTTATTTTGTTTAAATAATGGGTGGTGCAAAAGTATACGTATTTTTGTTCCTTTTTTTAGAATAAACTTTGAAGAACTTGGAAAATTTATAAGGGAAAGATTCAGCACAGAACAAAAGCTAATGTTGTTAAATTTTATTTTTAAAGCCAGCGGCGAAATTTCTATCATGTTTTAAATCATTGATGTCAAAAATAAAATTGTCGTTGTATTTATGAGTAAAACAAGTTTGAAAAAGTTCAAAATTAAAAATAAAAATTTTGTTAAAAGCTTTTTATAGATAAAAGCATTATATAAGACCCCTCAAATAAATTTTTGTTCTTAATTGTAAAATTAAAAAGTTATAGAAAAAAAATATTATTCCTAATTGGTTAGAAATGAGTAAAAACCAGGGCTGTGGAATCGTTAAGAAATAGTACTTACACGCAGAGAAAAAATATGGTTGGGCATGGTTACGGCAACAACACTATGTTTAATGTAACAATATATTGTTGTCGTACACAAATAATTGTTATTTTTATTTAATATCAACAATATTATAGTTACTGTAAACATATCAATGTTTATCGCAATTACAAATTTGAGTATTGTTGACTGAAAAATAATTATTTTTCTAACAACTTAATTATGATAACTTTCTAAACATATTATATTTCTCACAACCATATCATGATATTTAATAGCCATAACATGATAACTTTTTATACATTTATCATATTATGTTAAAGATGCAATCAAACTATTTTTACTCTAATCATATTATGTTAGCGCCATTTGTAAAATAATTTTGAAGCAGTTGTGTCTTTTTTTTTTTTTTTTGTGAGCGGTTAAACAATTAAAAGATAAAATTCCATAAAAAAAATAAGTTTAAAGAAATTAAAAAATTAAAATATTAGCGGAGTTCATTCAAGTATTAGTGATGTAATAGTGCAAATGCAAAATATCATAGTTTTTTTGGTAAAATCCAACAATCAAACACACAGAGATTTCGTTATATTTTATGAAAGTGTTACGATATTTCTGTGGTTATCATGGGCAACCGCGTATGTCTTAAAACAAATGTTTCAGGAAAGCCGAAAAACAATTCGAGATCAAATGGGCTAGGTATTGCACTTTTTAAACATTGTCATTACGTTAAATAGTCGGAATTGATCCATCTTTTTTCAAAAATTTTATGAAACATGTAAAGAGCGTTTAAAATTAGGCAATATGACATCAACATCTCAAAATCGGCAAAATGGACATACGTGGTTGCCCATGGAAACCACAGATTTTGCATTTGCTCTTTTGCAAGCCTTATATTGAACTCCGCTATTTGATTAACATTAAGAAAAATTGTAAAAAGTCACAAAATAAAAAATCGATTCAAACGGTTTCTTGATACCGGTACAGTTGCTCTAGCTTTGGAAAATAATCAAAAATTTAAGATTAAGATTAAGTATCGATTACAAAAATACTTGGTACTTTTATAAAAGTATCGAATATGTGCTTGTATTTACTCGTATCGTTTCATCCCTACATATCGGCACATAAATTCCCCCCCATACAAAAATCTCAAATCCGACTCTTTAACATCACAGCTCTGGTAAAAACCGGGTAAAATCGGTGAATTAAAAATGAAATCGACATGTGCTTGGTAGTTTTCTTAAATTTCTACATTTCGGAGACGAAAACGGGCAAAAACATAATATAAATCTATTTTGTGCCACAACCACTTCTCAAATCCCGCCCGCATTATGTCGGATGTTGTGTATATACACTAGGGATTGCTGTTCGGTTTTAACCGAAACCGAAACCGCGGTTTTTACTGCCTAAAAACCGAAACCGAAAACCGACAAAAAAACCTCGGTTTTAGCTTTTACTTTAACAATGTATTTATGCTTGAAGAAATTGCAAATTAAACCTCATACTCGTACTTCATATACAAAAACTTTATATATAACAGCCTTCAACAATGACAAGGTATTTCAAAATTCTTAAAATTCAAATAAGTACTGAGAAGAACAATTGTTATCTTTATAACTCTTAAGTACAAACCTTATTTGTGAGGCATAAACTGCCACCTGGGCCACTTGAATTTTGTATGGAGTTTCTTGTGGCTATAGAAAAAACTCACACTATCGAACCCCTGTGCAAGGCTGGGACTACTTTTATATGTATGGAGTTTTATGGCTATAGCAGGACCATTTTGTTGGGAAATAAAATAATTTTTAGAAAAAACAGAAAAGAAAGAATTCTTATGTGTTGTGTATGCTTTCTTAAACGTTTCATTTTGATTTTATTTACTGCAGTACATATATATTATAGGGAAGGCGTGACCAGGCCCAGGTGGATACAATATGCACAAAATTTTCCTTTGGCCAATTGAGGAACACATACAATTTCGTTCTAATATTATACTTAATAATTATATAAAAAAAACTGGAAAAGTAAAAAAATGCCTGGAGGCTTATTCTGAATTGCGACGCGAAAATCAATGCGATGCGAAAATGGATAAATGAGAACAACAATTGCTATTCTGTATTGCGATATTCGCAAAGTTTTTTTTAATCGCATTTCAAATGCGAAAAGTTGACAAGTCGGTATTCTACATTGCGAAAACAAATGTCAAATTCGCAAAATTTATTCGACAACAAAATAGCATTCGCAAAGTACAAACATGATAGTGAAAGATAATATTTTATTTATTTATTCATCATATATTTATTATTTAATTCAGGGAAGCAAGCAATAAGACCACCAAACCGCGTCAATTTGAAATAATGATAGAATTTCTGAATAAGCACCAAATGCACGTCAGTCGGCAAAAACTTTGTGGCTAACGTTAACTGAAGAACTAAATATCAATGGAACACCTATTAGAGAAGCTGCAGGATGGAAAAAGTATGAAATATATAAATCAGTTAAAAAATATTTGACTTCAACTTTAATTTTAATAGGTTTGGGCCGATTTTAAAGTACACACAAAACACTTTCATTTTCTTCGTCGTCGAACCACAGTGCCACAAAATCCATTTTTATTATTTTTTTCTTATTACAGAATGTCCTAAATATATTTTTTAAACAATTTTCACAGCCAAACACAAACAATTTTTTTATTTCTAATTTGACGTTTATTGACACTGACGTATATTTGAGCAGCGTTGCCACGATTTGAAATAAATTGCGAATGCGATTGCGAAAGTCTAACAGAATACCAATTTTCTTTCGCATCGCATTTCATTTGCGCATCTCATTGATTTTCGCATCGCAATTCAGAATAAGCCTCCTGGTCAGGCCCAGGTATACACTTAACGGCGAATAAAAGTACCTGAATTGAAACAAATTAAAAAAATTGTTTTACATGCAAAAAAATATATAGGTTTATGCATGAATTTAACTTTGATATTTTCAAAACCGAAAACCGAACCGAAACCGACCGGTTTTAATCATTTTAAAACCGAAACCGCGGTTTCACATTTTAACGGTTTTGAGCAAACTTTAATATACACCCGTCTCCAACTGTGGTGAAGGGTATAAAAAAGATTATGTATATCTAGAGAACAGTTCGCTTCGGTATCAATATACGACATGTGAGAAAAATGGGTGGGGTTGGAGAAGTGGGCGTGATTTTTGTGTATTTGGAGAACAATAAGAGTACATTTTTTTTACAAATAATTTGATAATCAAAACACAGCATCTGTTAAAAAGTGGATGGGATTCTGTAAGTGGGCGTGGCACCTCTCATACTATAATATCAATTTTTTAAATTCCTGGAGAATGGTTACAATAAAAGTTTTTAGCTTTAAAAGGACAGTTTGCTTTTCTATAACAAAAAATATTATAAAACGTGGCCTGGATTGGAGAAATATCAGCTTTAATATAAATACAACATAGATTTACGTATATCTTGAAAACGGTTACAGTTGAAGCATTGGAGTATCTAAATTAAGTACAAATTGCTTCGTTCGTCAATCTGTTTAAAAACAATTTTTTAATTTCATTTCAACGGGGGTGGCGAAGCGCACCAGGTTAAGCTAGTGCATTGAATAAATCAAAACGTTACTTATACGCCACCCTGCATGACCAATTTCAAGATCTAAAAGAAAAACTTGTATCCGCTAATACAATGGTTATTCTAGTATTAATTCTGCCGAATCATTTAAAACAGGACGCGAAAAAAGTGTACAAGCCAGTTTTTTTTTTTAATCGTAATTATTCGTGAAGCGGACATACCAAAAAAATTTTGCTAACTATAGCTCTAGTAGATATGAATGTTTTTTCCAAAATTTTTTTTTTACTAGTGTTCGCCTAATGACCAAAATTCGACCGTTCATCTATGTATATATGAATTAACATGTTTCGAGCATTTTTTTCCCGTCTTAATGTATTGATTTGGCGAGGGTCCAACTTCCGGTTCATATTTTAAGACAAAAATTTCCATTCAAATTTTTTTAAAACACATTTAAAATTTAAATAAATTGTTTATGAATACTGTTATGTACTGTGCTGCTGCTCATATAAATTTTACTATACAATCAATTAGGAGGGCCGTACGGTAATAAAAAAATAAAAGTTAACATCACTGGGTCTAAGTTGGAAAAATGGAATTCAAAACGATCCCTTCCGGTTTAGAAAGAAATTGACATAACTCTTAAACTTTAAATATCCCATTCTAAAATTTTTACAATATAATAAGGACACTTTAGGATTATTTTGGTAAAAAAAAAAAAAAATAAAAAAAGTTATTCAAGTTCGTAGCATAATTCATTAATTTTTACAAGTGATACTTAACGAGCACACGAAATTCATTATTTTTCATATCATTATCTATAATCACGTGGTAGTCTATTTTCAATGGATGTTAAACACAAACTTAATGAAGCAGTGTATCCATATTTAAAAAGATGTTAACTGACAGATGCATTTTTCAGGAACAGTGCTGCGGGAAATTTATGCACAAACATATTTTGGCCAAATTTTGTCCTCCTATCTTACATTGCATGGTGTAGACGTTAGAATTCGCTAAATCATTTATTTTAGAAGGAATAATGGAAAAATTCTACTGAATAAAAAAGGTTTAATTATAAATTTATAATCAGCAACTATTTTTAATATCAGCACTGTTAAATGCCGATAACACATATATGTACGCACAACAATTCGTATGATTCAATATAATTTCCCTTTATATGTATTTAATTTAGTATTTTAACAAAATATGAATAACTCCTAATCAGAGTTGGGGGTAGTGCACTAAATTTGTAGTTTCCACTAAAATTTAGTGATAGTGCAAAATTTTTCACTATCACTTATAGCTATTTAGTGGTGAGTAGAAAAATAACAGCCTCGCTAAGCAATAGTGGTGCTGGTACAAGAAAGTTTTTCACTAAAATTAATTTAGTGATAGCGAAAAAACCTTTTTTTTAAGGACCAAATACACTTGTCAAATGCTTGTCCAGCCGGCGAATTCATCGTGTACGTGTGCTTGACGTAATATTCGCCGTCATATCTAAATTTTTTGATTTTCCATCCAGCATCGTCGGTGTGACACATACAAACACATTTTCACTAATACTACCACAATGCTTGATGAGTATTTTGATCAATGTATTTGGGCCTTTACAGCTTAGTGCAAATTTTTTTTTTCTTCACTAACAGGATAGTGGAAAAATATAATCATTCACTAATGTTAATAGAACTCAAATAAATATCATTATATTGAATTATTTTATACTTTTTTATTTTTATTATTTATTAAATTAATAACTTATAATATTAAAGTAGTAACAAAATTTAAAAACAAAAGGAACTAGTAATAGAAAAAAATAAGGAAGTTTCATCAATAAGAAATCAAATGCATAAAAACCTTAGCAATTATTTGCCTTCAACAAAACTAATTTTTCAAAATAGAGTCACTTAATTTTTTTTTGCTACTGACGTTCATTGCTTTTTTTTTTTAAAAGTAAAAAAAAAGTGTAGACAAGTTGATTTTTAGCTATCAAAAAAGTATGTTGACGAATTTGAATACCGGGTATGTTTTATTGTTTTTTTTTTAACTTAATATTTTTTATTTATTTATTTATTAAATTGTGTAATAAAAAACCCTTCAATGGCCAAATATATATTACAAGTGATATTCAAAAGTTGTTTACCTGTTCATATTAACCCAATTAATTCATCTTATAATTACGTACATCCTTAATACTAAACTAATTAAACAGCCTCAAATTTATAACATTAACAAAATAAATACGAAAAAAATTAATATAGATCCAAATCAACGATTGAACATACATATATGATATATTATTATTATTATTATTATTATTATTATATTTAGTTAACCTTTGGTAAATTATTCCATATTCGCGCAGTCTTCATCAAGAATGATCTTTCAAACAAAGAATTATGTATTATACACTGAAAGAAAAATGTTTCATATATTTATTGAATCATTTTCATAAAAAAATTTTCCTTGGGTAAATGAAAATTTTCATTGTCTAAATGGAATTTCATAGTTATAATGAAATATTTTCGTTAAAATCGCTTCATTGGATTTCGTAATTACGTAAAAAATTTTCATTGGATATATGAAAACTTAAGTTTGTCCAAGTTAAACAAAAAATTTTAATAAATAAAAAAAATAATTAAAAATATAATGAAAAACATTTTTTTTTTTTGCTTTATTGAAAGTATTTATCCAATGAATAATATTCATAGATCTAATGTAATGTTCCATTAAATCCTTTTAATGAAACAGGTTTCATTGATCCAACGAAGCGCTGCATAGGTTCCTTTTTAATGCAATTTTCCATGGGATTTATGTCAAAATTCATTGGTATTGCGAAGAAAATTCTTTCAGTGTAGGAATAAAAATTTACATATTTCTAGTAGAATGTACCACTAATTTTTTTAGTGGTAGTTAAAATATTTTTCACTACCACTATAGTAATGAAAATTAGTGGAAAATCAAAATATTGTCACTATAGTGGAAACCTTAGTGCACTGAATCTTTAATGCACTACCCCCAACTCTGCTCCTAATCTTATCGTGATTGTTTTATCACCTTAAATATCAATTTCTTTGAAACAATTGCAAAACCTTTTTATTTATAAAACATTCAAATGCACTAGAATTGTTAAATAAAATAATTTTCAAACTTTTTTTCTATTCGTGGGTGTAGCAAATATACATTTTAAAATATATACATACATACATACATACATACATACATACATAGATATGTATATATTTTTTTTATTATCAAATTTTGATAAGAATTAAATGATAAAAAAGTTAATTTTCTTTGGCATTAATTAAATAATACTTATTTATAGTCATTTGTTATACATATTATATCGTTAGACCTCTCCCTCACACGCAAAGTTTACTTTGACAAATTTTCTATTATTTTGTGTCTGCTGGTTCATACACGTCATGTTTAGCAGAATAGGTTTTCTTCAACTCTCTTTTGAACTTGCTTGTACGTTCATATGCAATTGTGAACTCATACATACAGAACAGAAGGAAAAATGAAGAGTACGGACAAGTCTTTACCCCCTTTCATTCTATTTACCCTCTCTCTCTTTAAAACACAAATCTTAACAAGTCAAACTTGATGTGTGTAAATCGGCACTTTGTCAAACTAAAGATGCAACTAGGGTGTTTAATTAATCGGGTATAATTTTTGTTCGATTGAACGATTAATCGATATTTGGCATTTTTAACTTATTCGATTAAACGAATAAAATTTAAAAATTAATCGATTAATCGAATTATTCTAAATCCAGACATTTTATAAATTACGAGATTTTTTTTAGAGTAAATAAACTTTCTTTTTTTAAATAAAACTTGTCAATGTAGCTCCAAAATGTTGCTTTGTAACTTTGGATTTTTTTAAACTTTTCACGGACATTCCATGCAAATATTTTCCTCTAGAGAATCGATTGAAACATTGTGTTTTAACAATTTGATTTTGTTGGTGCAGCATCTTCTTCAAGTACTTTGTTTTAGTCACTGTGTAAGTGGTAAATTAGTAAAGATGTTGAAGAACATTTACGTAAATACAGTTTTGGACACCTGTTACATTAAGCATTATTAGATTAATCCTTCGTACAATATTTTTTAACCATGTGTGTGAAGATAAATTCGAATTTAACTAGCAAAGACGCAAACCATACTTTTTTACATTGCTCATTTTGCAGTTAACAGATCAATGTTAACCAATTAACAGTCAAAGTAATACACTACGGAGACAAAATATTATGATTTGAATGACCATTTTGGACAAATATGGAGTTACACAGATAAACCACCATATAGGAATGGTAGTCCAGAGGGTCCTTAATACGATTCCAAAAATTCACATTTCTGAAATGATTTTGGAATTTGAGAAAATTAATTTTTGAAAAAATTCATATTTTATTGAAATTTCTGAAGAAGATCAATGACCATTTTGGACAAATATGGAGTTACACAGATAAACCACCATATAGGAATCGTAGTCCAGAGGGTCCTTAATACGGTTCCAAAATTCACATTTCTGAAATAATTTTGGAATTTGAGAAAATTAATTTTGAAAAAAAGTCATATTTTATTGAAATTTCTGGAGAAGGTCAATGACCATTTTGGACAAATATGGATTTACACAGATAAACCACCATATAGGAATGGAAGTCCAGAGGGTCCTTAATACAACTCCAAAATGGACTACCATTCCTATATGGTGGTTTATCTGTGTAACTCCATATTTGTCCAAAATGGTCATTCGAATCATGATATTTTGTCTCCGTAGTGTATTACTTTGACTGTTAAGTGGTTAACATTGCTCTGTTAACTGCAAAATGAGGAATGTTAAAAAGTATGGTTTGCGTCTTTGCTAGTTAAATTCGAATTTATCTTCACAAACATTTTTAAACCAATCTCATTCTAAAGATATTCCATTTTATCTACTTCATTCTTTAATTATCAATTGTTTTTGCAAGAACAACATTTAAAACCACGAAAAACTACGGTCATTTGCAACTAGTAATTGAATTTTAATTATGGTTTGATTTCAATTTTACTTCGGCCCCTATTACGGTTTACAACTCAACTCAATTGAGTTGTAATATCTTAATTTTTGTATCATGGTTTACAACTTTGCTAAATTGCGGTGAACAAAAACATAACAAAAATTACAACTGATCACAACCAGTTGTATTTATTACAACTCAACTGAGTTGAGTTGTAAACCGTAATAGGGGCCTTCATTTCGATTTCTAGAACATACCCGATAAATTAATACAAATCTTTGATTAAACATATCTTTTGTGTAATGAATTATTTAAAAAATGAATTATGGAAAAAATATAACAAAAAGATAAGCTTAATTACTCACTTAGCATGACTGTTTTTTTTTTAATTCCAACGTTCACATACATTGGACATAAAACTTTAAAAAAGTATACATTCAACAGAAATACTATATATCATTATTATTCGATTAATCGGTATAAATTCTTCTATTAATCCTTTAATCTTAATTAGCAATTTTAAATTATTCGAACAATTAATCGTCCAAAATTGCTCGATTAATCGAACAAGAATTAATCGACGGAGCACCCTAGATGCAACATATACAACGATGTATAAACGACGAAAGAAGAAGAAGCAACATTCTTTTTTCCGTTCTCTTCAACAAACTCAAACCTTTGCAAAGTAAGTGTTGTGTGCGAGAAAATGTCTTAGTTTTCCGGAAATAATTGAAAGGATTTTTTGGTTTTGATTAAGTGCCTTTATAAGATCCAAAACTCAGTATGAAGTTCTAGAAAATCACACAATTTTGTTTTTGATTGTGGCTAACATAAACGTCCCAGAAGTCATTTAATTACACCACCGAAATTATAAAGATTAAGGGACAGAAGTTTATGTATTAATTATGGACTTTGAGTCATTTGTTTATTGTACTAGATTGCATTGAGTCTACGAAAGTTATTTCATGTCAATCATTATATTAGAGATTTAATTTCTTCCTAAAAATAAGAAAACATAAGGGATATACATATAAAAAAACTAATACAAACAAATGAATTAGAGCTTTCGGAATCGAATAATTTCAATATTCGCACGTAGTTTTTAAATTCGTTTCGCAATCTCATGAAGAGACGACAATCTTATCAAATTATTTACATTCAAGTGGCTTCCAACTATCTTTCAACCATAAATATTAACTTTATCTCGTTGCATAACGAATTCTTGGAAGTTTAAAATTTAACAAGTACAAAATAACAAAAAAACTTCTTCGTTAAAGATAAGGAAATCGATTCAAATCAATTAAATTAAACATGAACTAAATATAAATGAAACATTTAACCTCAATATCATCTGATCTGTTGAGTGGTTGGAGGCATCACCAAACATAGAAAACATCCTCAGTTGCATTTTCCAAGGCAGATTGTTTAAATAAAAGAAAAGCAATTGCAGTACATAATAATAAATAAACCCAGAAACAACAACAATTTATTAACAAGAAAAAAATCAATAAAATTTATTAAATTTCCCCATTTTGTTTTTGTTGTATGGATTTAAAGTTTTTTTTAGCATTTGAATGCTTCATTTTTATTTCACTTGCTGTAAATTTAGAGTTTCTAGTTTTGAGATCTTCTGTTTTAATTTTTGTTGTTAAAAGTTTTATTGCCAACAATAGTTGTTGTATATAACTATATTCTGCATCTGGATCAACATATTTTTGTTTCTGCATTTTTATTTTCATCTTCATCGGCGTGGAAAAGAAATGCATTCAGTTGTTTATTTCTCTTCCTTTCGTTATTATCTTGTGGGAAGAAAATAAACGATGTAAACAACTTGAATCAAATTGGAGTTTTTGCTCAACTATTTAGACCATCAAATACAAAACGAAAACTAAATAAAATGATAAACAATCAAATCGATTGCATTTTTGTTATGTTCATTAATTAACAAATGCAGCGAACGCACCACAAAACTAAATAAAATAATTTTTAATATTATGCTGCTCTTTTATCTTTAAACAAGACCCTGTCTACCGGTACCCGTTTTATTACCTAACTTACAAAATTGTACGCTTTCAGATGTTCCATTTAACAGCACAATCTGAGGTAAGAAACAAACAGACAAATAACTGCCAATTCAGTGGAATCTCTCTTAGCGGACACAAGCTTTCGACGAACACTGTTGCTTGGAACTAGCAACGTTTCATAAGGCAAGTATTGAGTTTTTAAGAGGACATCCTCCTTGGACGAACAAATTTTAATGGGCTCTTGGGTGTATACAATAAAAAACGTATGTACATAAACGTTAAATTTATATCCCTCCAATTCTGCGTTGGAAAAGCTTAAAAAGTTGATAAGTTCTTTATTTACATATTTTGGAACTATTTTTATAAAGCTGCAGATTTTTCATTTATTCTTATTTAATTTTTCTTCAAAATGATTTTGATAAATTATGTGCGTCCCATCCAGTGTTGCCAATTGAGCAGTTTCCATGCTAGATCTAGGATTTTTTTTAAAGTCATTTGGCATGGAAAAACTGGTTTAGCATGTAGGATATTTTGTAGCACTATTTAAAAATTTCAAGCATTTTTTAGTTCTTGTGGTATTTTGACTATTTTCCATTAATGTTTAATACAAATATAAAAGAATAAAATACGGAAGATTCTTACACTGAATTGGATCTAAAAAATTCAACAATGTAAATGCTCATTAATGTGAATATGGATACCTTTTCACTGAAATCAAAATACAAAAAAGTAAAACATTAGTAAAACGTATCACAAAAGTTTTGCAAAGATTGCGGCAAGCACCTAAAGTTAAAAGAATGGGTGTGAGAAACAGAATTACTGCAAATGCGATATTGTTTCTAAAATAAGTGTCCTGGGACAACACGCAGAAACAAGAAAGCACAAAAATGCTACGGGCATAACTAATAACAATCTTTTCTCTGTTTAAAATATTTGTTACAAAGTTCAGCAGAGGCGGCATCAATTTTTGACTGTGCATAATTCGGTTGCACCTGTTGATCATCTGACAAACCTTTGTTAAAGGCAATTAGACAGCTCGTCGCTGAAGCTTAAGGCCAAATTGCACCATATTAAAAAACATTTATTGGCGCTTACTTTTATGAAGACCTTTCCATATTTTTCATATAATTTTTTTAAGCATTTTTAATCATTTTTTTTTTAACAAAATCTAGCATTTTTTCGTCAATAAGTTTTGGCAACACTGGTCCCAGATGTCAAAAAAGTTTGTCAAGTGCCATTTTTTGTTATTAATAAAAAAAATTGCTCCAGAAATTTCACCCATTCTCAAGGAATTTCATGGTATGTAATTTCTCTTTCTGAAACCAAGTGCAGATTGTGTGTTTGACACTTAAAATTAATGTGCTGTTTTCACAACACAAGTAATTTAACGTGTAGTAAAATTTATATGAAAAGTTCAATCACTTGTGTTATGAAAACAGCACATAACACAACAATGTGAAAAATAACACAGCAAATAGACATAGAACGCAGATTTTGCACATCGCAAAAGTTGCTTCAAGCACAAAAATACTTAATATGTAAAGCAAAGTTTTTATTAAGTTCAGTTTCCCAGCCTACAGGCGCGGATTCGGAAATAAGGAAATTCCCCCCCCTAAATTTTAAAAATATGTTTTGTTTATTTCGATAATACAAGAAATCCCAGCAAAGTTTTTTTGTTTTTTTTTATTGAATATCTAACGAAATTTTCAATAAGCATCCAAATCTTAATCCTAATGGTTATTTATTAGATATTACCTATGAAACATCTTGTTTACCGTATTCAAATACTTATTATTCTACATTCAATTCCAGCAGGTGCCATCTATATCCAAACACTAAAGGTGGAAGTACGTAACACGCGTTAGTGAGCGCGCGATCTGTAGACTTCTGTCAAAAAAAGTTAAACTAGTGTATTTTCATATATCAAGCTACATTCAAGAGAGTTGACCCGCTTGTTGATCTTATTTGGTTACCAACCGCGTTAACGCTGCACGCACCCACATGATTAAATTGTCAAAAGCGATTTTTATGGCATTTGTTAAAAATGTTTATTATCAGCCGTGTCGCAGATTCCGTTCGGAATGCTGTCAATTCCGTATTTGCGATTCCGTTTTAATCTAGTAAATCTAGTAACTGAAAAAAAAAACTTAAACAAATGTGATTGTTTTTAATTTTGCTTTGTTCTTTTCAGTTTTCTTTTGTTTTGTGTGCTGCCAGTAAAAAATTTTTGGAAAAATATCACAAAAAAGAAATATGGCAATGCTTCATAAATTCATTACGAAAATTTTGTTTTCTTGTAAAAGTTTTTGTAAAAAGTCTTAAATAAAAAGTATTTAAAATAAACTTCTTTTAAAAAATAAATTCAGAAAACATATTTATTTATAGATAGATAAGACACATAAAACTCCCATTTCGTTCATTAAAACAAAAATGGTTTCATTCCGAAAAAAATTTTCGTAATTAATTTTCTGTAGCACCAAAATACAGAATGGATTCTGTTTCCGAACGGAATTGTACTCTGTGACATGGCTGTATGTATCTCGAAATGACCATAAATACTAAATTTGTAAATTTAAAATAAACACACACTTAAATTAAACTGGAGAATGCTGTAACCATTTAAAACATTTATTTACATTATAATCAGTTATAATAGTAGCCGTTGAGTGATTGCATCTGTATAACTTTCATTTGTTAGGTAAGGTTAGGACGAAATGAGGAGGAAGCATCCTCCTATAGGGAGGGTGTTCTTAGTTTTCATAAAAACCCAGTTTGTCTATAAATTTCATCAAACTTTATTGGCCCATTTCCTACTGTTTTCCTGGAATTCATCTTACAGAGAATTTCCAAATTTGAACTTATGGAAAAATTAAAACAATCATATAAAGACGCTACACCTTTGAGGTTCTGACAATTCATTTTCATAAAAAACCAAATTGTCCATAAATTTGATCAATTTTTTCAGCCCATCTCCTATCCTTTTACTGGAATTCAAAATAATCTTCGAAAATATTGCAAATTTAAAAAAACAAGTAAGAAAGTGTAGTCGGTCAAGCCCGACCATATGATACCCTACACCACAGTATTTAAAAACACATCATGCTTATGTGTCCATATAAATATGGATTTATCTATGTTTATAAACTTCATGAAAATCGGGTTGAAAGTTTGTGAGAGGCAGAAATTGCCCCCTACCTCCCCTTGTGGTCCTATTTTTGAAACACTGTATAGCTAATGTGTCCCTATAGATATGGATCTATCTATGTTTTAAATTTCATTAAAATCGGTTTGAGAGGCAGAAACTGCCCCTATCTCCCCTCGTGGTCCTATTTTTTTAAAAATGCATACATTTTGTGTCCATATAAATATGGTGCTATCTATGTTTTAAATTTCATTAAAATCGGTTTGATAGTTTCTGAGGAAGAAATTTCCCCCTATCTTCCCTCGTGGTCCTACGATTCGGCCTATTTTCAATAGGCTTGGTCCTTGTGCCAATAAGAACCTATGACCCAAGTTTTATCAAATTATCTCCAAAATTGCTATATATATAATAATAGTTCGACTCTGAAAGTGATTCTGAGTAGATCGGTATACTTTAAGGTGGGTCTAGGACCACTATTTTAAGGCGTTACACACATCAGCACAAATGCAAAATACAATCTCCACTATTGTGGTGTGGGTATAAAAATAATAATCAATTTCACCAAGTTCACTTAAAACTAACTATTACTTTAACTTCCAGTTAACAATATGTTTTTGACAGTTATAATTGATAGTTAATTATAACTGAACTTCTTGAAATTGGTCGTTAATATTATTTTTTTAAAGAAACCAATCCGAAATCTAGATTACCTTAGATTTCTAACCTATTATTCCACATAAAAGCATCTATTTAATTTTGATTAATATTTGGCTTTTAAAAGTGATATTTTACGAGAAATTTTGTAAATTAATTTTTAGCTATGTATGTTCTATTACAATAAGGCCCAGGCCCACGATGTCGATAAGAACATTTCTTTCGTATATGGGTAATTCCAAAGTGTTGAACGTGACAATCGTACGCATCAAAAATGCAATAACATTTTAAACAAAAAATATTTTTAAGTTCTCTTATCCCTTAAATTATAGCACTAAAAAAGCACTGTTATCTATGCTAAAGTCCCTCCATAAACTTTAGCAAAGATAACAGTGATTCTAGGTCAAAGATAATGACAAAATAAGTAGCGGTTCGAACGAGAAAACAACAGAAGTAGTTTTTGTGGCCATGTATAAAAAGGCGTAATTCAGCGAAACCTGGCACAATTTTTTAGTCAAACTACTTTCAGAATTTTACTTTACTGTAAATCCGAATAAAATATTTCTCTTTGAACTCTTCCTTATAGCGTTTTCACACCTAAAGTTAAAACCTGGTTTTAACATTAAAACTATTAACAGCTGATTTTGTGTTCACATTACAAGTTTTTTAAATCCAGTTTTAACTCACAGTTTGCCTAATAGTTTTGCGCAAAATAAAATTCATTTCTCGTAGAAATAATTTAATTTGAATAAGAAGTTAATGCAGGAAAATGCTTGGAAATCAAACAATTTTATATTAAAAGTGTATTTTAGAATATTTCATCGTTTTGACGTTTTTTTTTTTTAAATTTTAATTTATTTTTATTAAGTGCCATCCCAGCTAGCATTTGTGTGATAATTTTTTGTAATTATTATCTAAATGGGTCTTCTTAGATCCCATTTGATGAATTTTCAACTAAGCGATTGAAAAAAGAAATTATATATTGTTACCTAAAACGCAAAGGCCCTTACTAACCAAAAATCGTGTTTTTTGTTGGTTCTGATATATTGCATCAACAGAAATGTCAGCAATATTTTGAGAAACAAAAAAATCTACAAAACATTAAATGATAAACGCTTAAAGCCAAACTAATCGTGTGCATAATATGCAACATTGTCAATTGTCAAAACAAAACTTGTAGGTTTTTTATAAGAAAACTAAATTATTAACAGTTAAAGGCAATTTATAATTTTAAAAAGTTTTTGCTTCACCTGTCTTCTTTCAAAATGTTAGGTAGAGCCTTTTGCGTTTTAGGTAACGATTAGATCCGTCGATTCGTAATGATTTCTAAACATTTTTAAATATTATGTATTTTTGCCCATTCGTCTCGTCAAATTAAAAGAGAAAAAAAGTAATTTTCTTGTCTGCCAAACAAATAAAAAGATTGACTAAAAAAGAAGCCCAACAATTACTGTCAATCAATGAAAATAAGTGTCAGTGCGAATGGTTTTTTTACTTCCTTTACGAGAACCCAATTTCTTTTGTTTTGTTCAAAATAAAGTTGGTTCAAATAATCAAAAGCCATAATCGTGCTGCTTTTATCGGGGAAACAAAGTCAAAACATGACAGTTAAAAAATTATTTGAAATATAAAAAACTATATAATTTACGATTAAAAAATGAGACGATAAATACTAACTAATGATTAGAAAAACTACCATTAAGTTGCTCAAAAAAGAATCAGAAAATTGCACCAAAAATGATTCTTTGAGGTGATTCATCGTTAGTGTAGGACTGTTTTCCTAAACGCCTGTTGCATTGTAGTATTACATGGCAACATGTTCTTAAATGCAACCATAAAAATTTTGACAATGCATTTAGTTCCGAAATGCAACTTTGTAGTTGTCACTGCGCAGAGAAAAGCAAATAAAGCAGTTAAAATAATGTAGATGCAAACCATATTCATATACAATACAAAGTAGGTGAAAATTTAAGTACACAATGCATCAACACGGTATTGATACATTGTGAACACACGTTTAGGAAAACAGCCTAGTATTTTCTTACGACAAGAGTATCGTTTATGATCGAAAAATTAGCTCATATGCGGTTATGTGAAGCTGATTCCTAAAGTATTGGATTCAAGGCCCATCTATCAGGTCGGCTTACTTGAACAAAAACAAAAAACGACATGTATTTTGTTTGTGTAAAATTTCTTTTTAGTTGTCAAAAACTTACTACCACATATACAAAGCAAAAGGAAAAAACAAAGCAAAAAGGAAAAAGCAAAAGGAAAAAACGTGTATGTGTGGCATACCATAAACGTATGTGTGGAAAAAAAAAACAATAAACGTAAACATATACATGCACACGTAAGCAAAATGTAAACAACTATTGACAACTAAAAAGAACATAAACAATGATCATCAGGCTTCTTGCGCAGACCTATTCAATGGGCCTTGATTGGATTGTGATATAAAATGCTAGCTAGGATTAAACATTATCAGCTGTTTTCAATCTTTATAACTTGGTAGTACTGAATTTAGTACAACGAAAACATGGTTGTATTTCATAAAATCTACTTAAAACCAAATCAAAAGAGGTTTTAAAATGGTTTTAAAAAATTTATTTTGTATAGTAAAACCAGGTTTTAATGATTTGTTTTATCGTTAAAACCAGGGTTTAAAATGCTATCGCCATATTAGCAAAAGCAGCCAAATTTTACCTTTTTCCTATTAAAAAAAAAAAATCAAAAATAAAAAGCCGACAAATTCCACTGCTAAAAAAGCCCACACTTTTCAAAAGCAGCAGCAAAATAAACACACTTTTTTTGAAAAGTAACCTTTCAATGTACACTGGCTTTTACCAACTATTGCTTTTTTAACAATAGCAAAAATTTCTTATTTGATGGAATTCAAAAAGCAACGGCAATAACTTTTGTGTTGTAGGAAAAAATATGTAGGAAAGAGAATGAAACAAAAAGATTCTGTCAAACAGCCGCCAAATCGAAAACCACTGCATGCTAATAGCCGAAAAATAGGAGATAAAAGCAGCGCAAAGGTTGCTAAAAGGCACATGATCGACGACGACAAGTGATATTTTTCATGCAAAACAAATACAACAAGAATTTGTTTTTGTTTTCTATCCCTGCAAATAAAATTGGACCACCTGATACATTTTTATAAAATGGAACACTCCATGGACTGGTCCGATGTAATGCAAGCATGGACCATGTCATTGTTAAAAAGTGTTTGTAGTGAGACGACATGTCTTCGTTTTTTAACGACATGCTTTCGTTTTTAAACGACTTCAAAACTAAAGGCTCAGTTAGGCGAACGTTGCTGTACCGTATCTGTACTGTATCAATCAGCTGTTCGCTTTTTGTTATATGAAAACCAATACAAAAGCTTACCGAAATGCAATGTACCGTAGTTGCAACGTACCAATCTGTATAAAATAGAATTTCATGCCGTTGTTACGTGACATTTGTAAGACAGTGATGGGCGGCTTGTATGTTACATTGAATGCGGGTAATTTTGCTCTTTTTTTTGGTACTTTTTTTAGTATATCTATGAAATTGCGACAAAACAACTTACAATACAACATATTTCCAAATATACAAATATACATATGCTTAGATGTTTAAAGTAAACAAATGCATATACACATACAATAGAAATGTGAAACATATTAAAGACTTTAAATGGTATTAAAACCTTGTTTGGTGTATGCACATTTACAATATATGTATGCTAAAAATTTATACATGCTAAAATACAAATTTATTTATTGTAAATCTATAATAAAAATATTAAATTATTAAAATTTTTTACATACCCAAAATACTGTTTTAATACCATTTAAATCAAGTGGTACCTTTTCTGCACAACGGTCACCATTTGAGCATTTTTGATTCCCATCACTGTGTGTTTTGTTTTATGTATACTATTGCTTTTTGTTTATGTATTAGAAAACATATGACACACACAGAAAAAAATCAATGTAAATTCGTTCAAAACAAGGTTGATTTTACATTTTTCAGTAGTGATTTTGCTTCATTGTTGTTTCATGTTAATTTAACATGATTTTACAATAACTTGCGAACAACATTTTTTTCTTTCAAAATAACTATAATTCATGTTAATTTAACATCGCAGTAAAGTTAGAGCAAAATGTAATTAATATTGAAATAACAATCCGAATCACGTTGAATGAAAGTTATTTCAAGTTGAAACAACGTGAATTTCATGTAGAATCAAATTGGTTTGAGTGTGTTTTAACAGTGTGAAGAAGCTTCAGAGACAACATATGCATTTATTTAAGAATAATTTAAAACACTTACCCCTGTAACACATGTTTCACTTATTTTGTATCTCCTTTGTTAACAGAAGCATCAGCAGAATGGCCCGATATCGTGTTCGTCATCATTCTACTTTGAAAACTTGATGTACTATTTAACTAAATAATTTTAATTAAAAGAATACGGGAATTGTCTTCTTTTTATAACATATTTTAAACATGAAAATAAAAAGATGTACATACTTAAGTGTGTATGCATGTTAATTTAACAAGATAAACTTTTGATTTTAATATAAAACAGGTTTTTATGGATTAAATATTGAACAACGTTATTTTAACAGTGAATAATATTAAATAAACGTGATTTAAGATTATTTTAAAATTTTTCATTTAAAATTAATATGAAATAATGATAAATTTAAATAAAGGGCATACTTTTGCAGAAATTTACCATGATTCCCAATCAACATTTCGCCATGTTATTTTAACATTGGTATTTTTTTCTGTGTGCACGTTTTTAAGCGTTCTATAAGTGCACCAACGTGCTTACAGTACGGTGCGGTACATTACGGGTACAGCAACGTTCGCCTAACTGAGCCTTAATCCTCTTGAGTATACCATGGAGTAGTTTTAAAACTACTCCTTAGTGGTCCAAAGGTGGGTTATATGGTCCTCTCCTAGGACATCGTAATGTTAAATAGACCAGGTTTTTTCCATACGTTTGGGTTAGTTTTGGACTAGTCCTGGTCCCTTGTGGACTTCTCTTTACACGCATGTTTGGACTGGTCCTATTATTTGCAGGGATACAATAAAAAATCCAACAGACACTTTGACTGGTTGCCTTTACTAAAAATATTTAAAAAAACCAAAGTACACACACACACATTTCGTGCTATAGTCATGCAAACTGTCGAGCAACAACAACATTACTACAACATTACTGAAGAAAGGCAAAAATTTATTTTTCCTCACCACCATGAAAAAAACCATGTTGCTTGTACACTGATCAGTATTTTTTCGTTGTAATCTGCCTTTTTGCAGAGCTAATAGCTCTGCTCAGACTGCTTTTAGCACACACTTCCATGGTGGAATAAGCAGGTGGCATCGTTACGGCAACAAATACAACATTACAACCAAAATGGAAATTATATTTCCGTTTACGTCAAAAAATAGTTTAAACAAAAATCAAAGCGTGCCGCTAAACGGGATGAAATAAAAACATTTTTAGCCAATGTTTATTTAATTATGGTCAGTATCTTATTTATTTTAATTTAAAATTATCAAAAACTTTTATAAAATACAGTCAAATCCCGATAAATCGTACCCCGATATATCGTAATTCCCGATAATTCGTAATAAACTGCCGGTCCCTTGAAAAAATCTCGTTAATTCGTAAAATTTCCATACATTTCAGCCCCCTCGCTAATTCGTAATTTTTTTTTCAAATAAAATCTTCTTTACCTCTTATAAATCGTAATTGTTTGCTAACTACCACTTATAATTCGTAATAAAAACAACAGAAACATGGAAAGAATGATTTTTTGTTTACCGCTATTTTATTTGCGTGGGTTTTTGCTTTCGGTTGTGTGTGTGTATATTTTCTTAAGATCAGTTTGTTACATGAATAATTTTTATATTTATTTTTTAACAATTGTTTTTTATGTTTTTTTTTTTTGATCGTTTTGGTAAACAAATTGAAAACCCCCGTTTATTCGTATTTATTTTATTTTAACCCCGTTAAATCGAAACCCCGCTAAATCGAAACCCCCTATAATTCGTAAGAAATGGCCGGTCCCTTGCGATTACGAATTATCGGGATTTTACTGTACAATAATCACAGCACAAATCGTGGACTTTTTGTAAACATAAACAAAACTTTGACATAAACCTAGACAAACAATGCAAGAGCAAAAAATCGTCATCTGGCGTAGTGCTGCCACCTGTTTATTCCACCATGCACACTTCAGCTGCTTTTCATTTTATTGAATCGGCTTTTTGTTATTACCAGCCAGAGAAGAATTTTTGTTCTTTGAATTTTAGATTTTTTTTGGTTTGTCTTTTTTAACTAGCTCTTCTTTCAGGAAAAAGTAAAAAAGCAAAAGACGAAATAATTTTTTTTAGCTTTTGCTTTTTATGTGGTTGTCCATTTTTGTCACCGGCTAGTAAAAAAGCAATTGTCAGAAAATAAAAATATTCTAAATAGGAGATTTGCTTTTTTGCACAAACGAAAAACAAAACATTAGCTATTGGAAAAAAAATTCAAAATTTCAATAGCAGTGGCAAAAGCAAAAATAAAAAGCAGCCAGCTGATGGGTGCTTTTAAACCCTGGTTAAAACCAAAATTTGTATTAAAACCTTAAGTGTGAAAACACTATTAGATTACAGGCCATGTAAGAAAATTTTTTTGGAATCATTTTTATCAAATATCACCAGTTTTAAGAAGGATATATATTAAAGAAAACATACAATAAAACATTCTCACATATGAGAAATTACGTTTGCAGTAGGGAATGGTAAATGGATTAAAAAATCGATTTTCGATTTTTCGATCGACTTTTTTTATTTCGGTTTTTGAAATCGATTAATCGAGCCTCAAAATCGATATTAAAATCGATTTCAAAATCGTTTAAGATAAATTTGTAACCTTATATCACAAAGGGGGATACACCTGTATTTTTTTTTTTTTTGTTTTTGCAAAATACTAAAGAAATTGAGTTAAGATTTTTACAGTGAATAGATATGACTACTGTTTGTAATTTTCCTGCAATAAGTGAAAATGTGTTAATTTTTAGATAACGTTTACAGGAACAAGTGCAATATTTCGCATATTAAAATTGTGTTCTTGTGTAGGGAGTCAGGACTGTCACAGAAATCAATTCCGATAGAGAGTGGAAGTGATTTCATATCTTGCTTCTCATTAAACGAAATCACTTTCGATCGGAATTGATTTCTGTTAGTGTATGACTGTTTCTTTGCTAAGTTACTATTAAGTTAGTTTTAGAAAACAAACGTTTGCATGTCATTGATGTGGGAAAGATGAAGATTTATTTCCTTATAATTTTGTATTTGTTAGGATAAATTACATACTTTTTGTCTCTGCTGATAACTAGATTTTAATATCGCTCACACACTGGTCTGTTTGAATATTAGCGTATTTCCACAGGAATGCCATGGTTTAATTCACCTGTTGTGTTTCTATAATATGTTAATTTTTACAAAGCTCACTTTCAGTGTTTGGTTTGGTGCGATAAGTTTAGGACTGTTTTGTTCAATGTTCATTGATGACTTCAATTTCTGAACAACAAGAGGACCTATATTACAGTTGGAAGTATACCAAGGGTACTAATAGGTAAATACGTTAAACTACAACGGTTTTTACTTTAAACTTGGGAACAATTTTCAATATCGATTTAATTAAGATTAAAATTTACAAAATTTTGATAAAAAATAAAAAAATCGATTTTAAAAGCACAATAATCGATTTCAGTATAAAATCGCATACGTAAATTCGATTGCAAAAAATCGATTTTTTTTACCACAAAATTTTAAGTGTTAAAACAGTAGAAAATCTCTAACTAGTCAGTATATACTAAACACTAGCATCATGTTAATGCTAAGCAGGGATGATAAATGAGAAAACCAATACCGTACCAACGAACTTTTAAAATCGTACTTTTTCGGTCCCAATAGTACTAAATCTCTTTTTATTATATTATTTTATTTTTAAAAACAAATATTTCATACAACAAAAACAAAAGGTACTTAAAATTCATTTATACATTAGTTATACATAATAATAGGATGGGTAAAACTTCTTCACGTCAAAAGCATATCGCGATTCTTGTTCTATAATTCATACCAAGAAACTTTGCCAAAGAAACCATAGTTCAAAAATTAATTTCGAGCCCTGTATTTTTCAAAATAGTTAGTTTTCCAGACCTGTATCATGCGGTTTTAAGAGTTGGGAAATCCATTAATTTTTATTTTTGATTGCCGCCAGAGAGCGTTTTCCTACACTTTTTAGAATTTATCGCCTTTTTGTGGAAAATTGACGAATATTTCTCAAAATGCAATCTCTAATTTTAAACGAAAATAAAATTTTTTAAGCGTTCTAAAAATATGTGCATACGAGCAAGAAAAAGAGTAGAAATTTAATTTAGCTCTTGTAAAAGCTCCTTCAAAATAATTCGTAGTAAAATAATAATGGAGGGGGCTCCCACTGTTCCAAAATTCTGTTGATTACTTCTTGACATGACAACCATCTTGTTGAAGAATATTTGAAAATATTATTGAGTGGAATTCGTCTCTTGTACTATGTAGAACTTTTGCAGAAGTGGTTTCCTATATCTTTTAAAAACTTGTCAATATCATCGGAAATGCACGCTTATATGCTGTCGCTGATACTAAATTTAGAATGTAGCATAAGCAATCGTTCAATAAATAGGTGCAAAAATCTATTCACAGTAGCGAAGTTCTGTGTTTGGTGCAAATGTTCTTGCAAAAGATTAAATGCAAAATATCATAGCTGTTTTGTTACATTTTACAATAAATTCATTGGAAAGTAAATACGAGTTGCCTTTTTATATCAATATTAAATATGTAGGTTTGAAAAATTTGGAAATAGTACCAAATGAGCGACGGGAGTACCAGCGTACTTTTTAGTTTTAAATTGTACCAAAAAAGTACAATTGTACCAACTTTATCAACCCTGATGCTAAGTATTTCATGTTTGCCGTGGACGGGGTGCTACAGCCTTTGAGTGAGAATTATGTTCACACAACTTGCTGCTACACTCGTTACTTAGCTAATTAACGGAGCTACCTTCACCCACATGATTTTAATGGATTTAAACAAATTTCAATTCTTTTACGAAACGCATTAAACAAAAATTTTTGCGGCATTGCATTGCGGGGAAAAAATTCATTAGGAGTAACTTTTCTCGAAGGCAATACTTGTAGGTATTACGAAGTTACTTATTCTTTATGGTAAATAAGCATTATTAGCAGATAATCTTTTTGGGGAGTGTAAGACGATATAAGAATTGTTGAAAGGAGAAAACATTTAATTGTCTATTCATTTTGTGATAATATTTTTATATTCATTTTATTTACCGGTTTATCTTTGCAAAATTCTTTTTTTTTTGTAAATATCAAAATATTTGAATTAAAAATTACTCCAAAGATAAACGTACTTATCATAGCAGCAATATAATATTCAGCGTAACTTTATCATAATATGAAAAGGAAAGAACAGCAATTTTCAAAATATTATTTATAGATAGGGAATGTTGACACAATATTTAAAAGTGAATATGTATCTTCCAATATTTATCATAATTAACAGTTAAACCTATTACGGTTTACAACTCAACTCAGTTGAGTTATAATTAAAACAACTGCTAGTTTTGAGAAGGGTGTGAAGATAAATTCATCAGTTAAATACGTCCTACAGTTATTTTAAATACGAATTAAATACGAATCTGGACGTAGAAATTATAGTGCTGGAATCTACTAGTCCTAGGCTACTTCCACTCTCCCGGTACCCCGATTCATGTCTTCTCAAAATACCTATTTTTTGGACTTGAAAATTACCATATTTTTCATACTAAGTCAATGAAAAACCAAATTTTTCAAAATTATATATCTCCGATATCGGGACGAATCTGGACGTAGAAATTATAGTGCTGGAATCTACTAGTCCTAGGCTACTTCCACTCTCCCGGTACCCCGATTCATGTCTTCTCGAAATATCCACGGGAACAATCTATATTTGACCCTTTTATAATTAAACTTCTATGAAAACACTTTTTTAATAAAAAAAAAATTATCTTTCTAATAAAAATTTCAGTTTGTTTTTTATTGAAAAAATGTTATTGTTTTTAATTTTAATAATTATATTGGTTTTTGTTTACATAAATAAAATGTTTGTTTTAGCAATTCGTTTACGTATTTAAAATAACTGTAGGACGTATTTAACTGACGAATTTATCTTCACACCCTTAGTTTTGAGTTGAAATTTTTTTAAGTTTTTGTAAACCGCACTATAACAGAGTTGTAGTTCATAATAAAAAAAATTGCAAAATTTCAACAGAACTAGAGTTGAGTTGTAAACCGTAATAGGGGCATTATTTAAAAACAAAAAATACAATTTTAAAATATTTGCATATGTGACGCGCAAAATAGAAAGGGACCTAAGGGTTTTGTTCAGGAGATCCATTTTAAGATTTAAATACGTGTATCTTTGGTGTACCATCACTGAGCGTGCTGGTATTGGTCTCATTTGAAAGCGACACATCTCATGACGTCAGGAACGTGTTGGTCAACATATTATGTATAATAAACATGAAAAAATATAAAGTCGGGCAAGTCCAGTGTCTTTATATTTTTTGTTTTTCAAAAATCTTTTAATTTCTGAAAAAAAAACTTTTTCCACCAAAAAACTTTTCTTTACAAATCATGAAAAAAGACACTGAAACCGCATGTGTTTTCTTTTCATTTATATATAAAAAAAAAAAAAAAACACATAAATAAAATACAAACATATTAAAGTTTAAACTTATAAATAAATATCTATTAAATAATTTAAAAGATTCCTATGCGCATAGGAATAGCTTATCCCATCATCAATAAATTTCAGCGTTGTTATTAGAGTTGTCAATTATTCGTCTTTCAACTTTGTTCGAATTGTTCAAAAAATTGTTTTTGTTCGTTCGATCAAACGATTAAATCTAATAAATTATTCGATTAATCGATGAGAATTACGAATAAAAAAATTATTTTTACAAAAAAAAATACTATGGAAAATCTTCCATTCCATCCGCTACGACTTCTTCTTTTTTTATGTATATCGTTGTATTACTTAAAGGCATTGTAAAACCCATAATTCCTTAATAATCCGATATTACTCTGGATTCTCGAAAGGCGTTGGCAGACCTATCGTCAGCCAAACTTCTGTGTACAATTTCTTCTACAAAACAGCCGCTGTATCATGTGTGTGAAGATAAATACGTATTTAACTAGCGGAGACATCCACCACAATTTCTTAACAGCAACTATTTTCAGTTAACATTGTACTTAACAGTGCTACTGTAATAGAAAAAAGTGTATTTAGGACGATTTTTAGGTCAATGGAACAGGTTGCACATAAGATCTATATAGGATTCAGGTAGTGGGATATCTGAAATAATTTTGGAATTTCAAAAATTCAGATTTGAAAAATCTCGTTTTTTACGGAAATTTCTGGGGAAGATTAGTGACCATTTTGGAAAAATAGGGAATGTTACTAGCAACACACTATATGGAAATGTTGCTCCAAGGGGTCCTCTTTAGGACCGTAGTAGTGGTATATCTGGAATAATTATGGAAATTCAGAAAATTGAATTTTAAAAAAGTGCTATTTTGAAAAATGTTAAAAGTGGACTTTATGGACATTGGACAATTTGGAGAAATGGTGATAGTTACTAATATGACAGCATATAGGAATGGGGGAGAAGACAGTCCTAAAGAGGAGTCAGGTATTGGGATATCTGAAATAATTTTGGAATTTCAGAAATTCAGATTTGAAAAATCTCGTTTTTTACGGAAATTTCTGGGGGAGATTAGAGACCATTTTGGAAAAATAGGGAATGTTACTAGCAACACACTATATGGAAATGTTGCTCCAAGAGCTCCTCTTTAGGAGCATAGTAGTGGTATATCTGGAATAATTATGGAAATACGTCCAGTCATAACGTCCAGTGTCATAGTGTCCATGGACACTGTGACACTTTTAAAAGTGTCATAATGTCCATGGGCACTGTGACACTTTGGAAATGGACATTATGTCACTTTTAAAACTAAAGCTTCTCTGTATAGCCGGCCTTTGGCCGGGCGCAAGGATTTTCGCCTCTATGGTATAACAAAAACCGGCTTCGCTAACTAAAGCTTCTCTGTATAGCCGGCATTCGGCCGGGCGCAAGGATTTTCTCCTTTATGGTATAACAAATACCGGCTTCGCTAACTAAAGCTTCTCTGTAGTCGCCCGTGTTCGGAAACAAGGCAGTTTTTACAAGCTTTACTTAGCGTAACCGGTTTTTATTAGACCATAAAGGGGAAAATCCTTGCGCCCGGCCAGAGGCCGGCTATACAGAGAAGCTTTAGTTAGCGAAGCCAGTGTTTGTTATACCATAGAAGAGAAAATCCTTATTTTCGATATATATATATTTAATATATACACCCAGAGAAAAAGCTACAAAACCATTTTTAAAAAAATTTTACCCATATTATGTTTAATTTAACCAAATCATTGTCACCGACAACCATATTATGGTTAAATTAGTTGCTTTAAAAAAATCACTTGAATTTTTAACGGTATTTTAAAAAAAATTTACACATTTTTGATTATAAGTAAATTTGTGGACATTATGTCACTTTGCAAAGTGTCATAACGTCCACGGACGTTATGACAATTCTCCGATGGACATTATGGACACTATGACACTTTCTAAAGTGTCATAAAGTCCATGGACACTATGACACTGGACGTTATGACATGCCACCTTCACAATGTGTAAATACAGTATTTTTTTTATTTTTTTTTATGCACGGTGTACTTATGTTTTTACCCACATTTTAGAACAAAATGCACTGTCAAAATTTTATGTTTGCATTTAAGAACATGTTGCCTTGTATAACTTCAATGCAATAGGCGTTAAGGAAAACAGCCAAACTTGCAAAAACAGATAATCTTATGATATGACAACACTGATCAAGTCTAATAGTACAATACCTTACACCACAATATTGGGGGAATCACAAGGTGTGCTATCAAGTCATATCGTCATAATGTCTTAAATAATATTTTACAATTGTTAAAAAAAATATTGTTGTGTTTCAAACAAAATAAAAATTGTAATGCTGTGTTTAGTGATTCGTGATAACTGTACAGTAGAATCTAAATTAAAAGCGGTTGCTCACAGCAGTCATATATTTTTCTTAAATTTAATTTAAAAAAATTTATATTTTTGGTCCGAATTTAATCTTAATACGTACTTAAAAATTTTTGAGATTTAGGAGCACTATTCCGGCAACAACTTTTTTTATGTACCAAATTTCCTTTAAAATTTTTTTCAAACTTGCTATATCTGTAATTTGCGCGCAAAGTTTACATTGACAGATAACTAGCTGGACTTTAGACTTAAATATGCAAAAAAAAAATGCTGTAAAGGGTAAAATATGCAAAATGATGCGCGAACAAATCGATACCAAAATTGACAAAAATTTCTAAAACGGATAAAAACCCGGTATCTGCTTTCATTGGTTGCACAAGAAAAACATGCGGGACTGTAAGAAAAGATAAACTCACTTTTTATTGTTGTTGTTTTTATTTAAGCTTTGACATTGTTACAAATAAAACTGGGGTTTATAATTCTTATTTGCTTAACAGTTTTATTTGTATAATATCTTTAGTTTTTCTAAAATCTTTGGATGAAGTTTCCTGACGATCTGGCCTAAGCAACCAGTGAAATGCGCATAGGAATAGCTTATCCCATCAACAATTAATTTCAGTTTATCAATAGTACGAAATGGGAATTTAGCACATTTAAACGAAACCTTGTTAATGCAATTGCATATTTACGGTTTTCCTGAAAATAAATTTTTGAAAATATTACTTTATTCCCCAATACAAACAAAATATGTATTGCCAAATTATAAAATTACTTACAACCAGGTTTGTCAGAATGATTTTGACCTTTTTCGCCAAATTCAATATCAGAAATCGCCAAAATCGCCAAAGCCTTTGTTTACAAGTTTTTGACAATAAAATACATATTTTTTAAATTATTAAAAATATTTTTTATAAATCCTAAAAACTAAATAAGTTTCGTATCTCTTAAATACGCCAAAAATTCATAAAAAGTCGCCATAATATTTTGCTTAATTTTTATTTAGAGCGGAATAAAATAATTTATAGCAGTCTGCTTAAAGCAACAAAAAAAGATTTTTTGCGGCTAGTTCTAAACAAATATTAGAAATGCACTATATACAATAGTTGCAGTTTTATTATATATCTGAAACAAATATCAACTAACAATTATTTGAGTAAATTTTAGTTTTTCTTGTTTCCTTTTTTCTCAATTTATTTTTCAGACTGACTAATTCAAGGCGAATTTATTACAGGTGGTCTTAAAAGCCCTGCTGATATTAGCTCAAATCACTGTTGGATGTCAAAATTTTGTTTATTCTCTTTTATTATCTTTATTTCTGTTTTGTTTTATTTCTGTTTTTGACATTGTACAATGATTTTACAAAAACAAATTGCTTGTGGTTTTTGTACGAGTTGTACTTGTTGTAGTACCGAGATTACCTGGGATGAATTCGCCTTGGACTAATTTATTATTTTACAAAATTATTTTAAAATTTCAAAAGTCGAAAGTATCTAGATTATAAATTATTTTAAAGTTTAAAGTATTTCCTTCTAAGACCAAATGATGGGGATAAAATTTGTTCTCCATACGTGTTGATAGGAGAGTTGTTTGCGGCAAAGAGTTTGTATTTTTGACATTTTTCTTTTGATGGATTACGCGCTGGCAAGACGGATATATCGGCGCCTGTATCCACAAGAAAATATTTACCCTCAGTATTATCGTACATAAAAAGGCGATAGGTTGCATTTCCCCGGTCACTATTAGCATCTAGTGACCGGGTTGTAAGTTTTCCGATTGATTATTAACGAAAGAGCATGGAGGACGACACTTACGAGCTTTATCTTTAAACCTTCTATGATAATAACAAATTTCGCCGGATGATGAATTTCTGCAGGAACTGCGGTAATATCCTCTCGATCTGCTTCTCCTAGATGTTTTGAGATTAAGTAGAACATCGTTAATGCTAAGAATCTGTGCTTTAATTTCAGCAAGTTCACTAGTAGGAGTAATTTCAGACATATTTGTGTTTCGCGGAATTTGTATATCACCAATTTTATCGGCAATTTTTGCGAGATTATCGATAGGCTCTGAAGATGTTGCTAAAATAGCTTGTGTTTGAGATGGTAATCTTTGTAACCACATATTTCGCAAAAAATCTTCAGTGACACAACCATTTGCAAGGTTTCTCATTTCTTGGCTTCTTGTCTCCAATTTCCACGTTTGTCAGAAGAGTCTTGATGCGTTTTTCCTCGGAAACAGAGAAATGATCAATTAGGCGTTGCTTAATCTGCTTGTATGCATCAGTGGGAGGATTCATAACTATATCACTCACCTGGCTAAGTATTTCTGCATCCAAGTCAGCCAAGATGATAAAGTATTTTGTTCTCTCATTTGTAACGTGATGTAACACAAATTGAGCTTCAACTTGTGCAAACCACTGGAGCGGATTCTCATTCCAAAAACGAGGAATTTTTATGGCAACAGATAAATTTTGGGTGCGTGCATTACCAGCTGTAGGATTCTGAACATCGGATGATGTTGAACTTTGCTCAGTCGTAGAACGTGTTACAGGCATCTTGATCACGTCGGCGTCACCAATTGAAACAAATACCAACTAACAATTATTTGAGTAAATTTTAGTTTTTCTTGTTTCCTTTTTTCTCAATCTATTTTAGAGACTGACTAATTTATTATTTCACAAAATTATTTTAAAATTTCAAAAGTCGAAAGTATCTAGATTATAAATTATTTTAAAGTTTAAAGTATTAATATTATAAGTAAAAATTATGTTGCTCATCTGTTGCCTACATATCTAAAACGCTTCACCGTCAAGACTCGCTATTTGTCTTCTAATTTGGAAAACATTGTGAGGGCATTATATTTATTCAACGAAAGTACAAAAGAAGTGCAACATGTACTATTCCCATTCATATAACTTATCAGGCATGTTCTGAAAATCACTTTTTGTGAAAGTGATTTGAAATCACAAAAAGGTGTTCTAGACAAAAAGCTTTTTTCATAATTGTGATTTTAAGTCCGTTAGCTTAGTTGCCACCGATTTTTTTACTTGCTTATATGTATGTTTCTACCATTTTTAACTAAGTTAAAACTTTGTGGTTTTCAAAACACCCATTAATCACAATTGTGATTTCAAAATCACAAGTGATTTGCAATTTTGTGATTTACAGAACATGCCTGTATAACTCCTAATAACTAGAAGTTCGTATTGCATTCTAATTCGAAGGCGAGTTTTAGTGGAGTTCATAGTTTTACAGGCATTACTACTTGTAATAACCACATATTAAGGACAGCCAAAGTAAAGTCCTTAAAATTGTACGTACCTGCCGTATCCTTGTAGCTTTAAAATGTTGGCCTAAACTTATTTAGTTATTTTTCCAATTAACCAACGCTTATTTTTTCCATTGTGTTTCATAAATGTCCCAAGGTATGAAAGGATTCATAAAAATCTTTAAAATATCACTAACAACAACATATTTTATCTGTGATAATAAATTGCCACATACAAATAAGAATAATGTGAAAAAGTTTATAGACTTAAAACATATTAGTGTTTTAAAGAATTCTATTTATTGATTTTTTCAAGAACAATTTTAAATATAAAAAACACTTTTCTGGAAGATTTTCATTAACTTCATCAGCCATTTGAACATACCTTAAAATACCTATCATACATATGATTGCCTGAAATTTCATTCATAAAAATACGAGAATTAAAATAATATTATTGAATTTAACGAATTTCAAAACAAATTCATAGGTCATCAAAAATAGCCAGTTGGCGATTTTAACTATTTTATAAATCGCCAAAAAATCGCCATATCGCCAAATCAAAAATTAGGTCGCCAAACATGTCAGAAAATCGCCACGTTTGGCGAGAAATCGCCACATCTGACAACCCTGCTTACAACTACAATTAATGTTGGGAGAATTCCAATCAATTGTAGTGGGGAATGTAAGATGAGATAACTCACTGTTTATTGTTGATGTTTCTGTTTAAACTTTGATATTGTCACAAGTAGAACTGTTGCTTATAAGTCTTATACGTTTAATAGTTTTATTTGGTTAAATATCTTTAGTTTTTCTAAAATCTTTATAGATGAAGTTTCCTGATGATCTGGCCTAAGCAACCAGTGAAATGCGCATAGGAATAGCTTATCCCATCAACAATAAATTTCAAGTGTTTTTATCAAGAATAAAAACTGGGAATTAAGCACGAATAACAAAATCTTTTAAAATTAAGGCATAGAGTTTAAAAAAGTCTGGTAGCCTGATGATGTTTATCTTTTTATACGGACAAAATTCGTACTGACGCCATCAACGGGTTCGTGAATTTATTTGAAGCTAGAAAAATATGAGATTCTTACGAATGTGAGTAAATATTAAATATGTACATATGTATATTTAGAAGAAGCAAATACTTATACATGTTTGCGAACACTTGGATGCAGGCATGGGAATCATGATGCAATTGTTCTTTGTAGGTACCGTTGGAGTACTGCACTGCGACTTATTTAGTACAATTTAGAACAGGGGTGGGTAAACTTAATACTGATATGGTCGCATTAATTTTACGTATTTATACACGATCGACTGAAAATGGGTTAAACTAATAGCAAGAAGACTTTAAAGTTTAATTAAGGTCTTTATTGAAAATAATATCTGTGGCATTTTGACAAAACATCTTAAGTCAAATTCAAAAAGTCAAAAAAAAAAAAATGTTTTAAATCAGACGAATTTTCATTCAAAAAGCATTTATGTTTACTTTTTTAAAATTTTGTGTTATTATCGTCATTTTTCTTTAATTTTAGGTTATTTTATTATTTGATAGAAATTGTTTTCATCGAGATTTTTTAAAAATTTTTTTGCTATATTATCTCGTCTTAAGATGTTTTGTCAAAATGCTACAGATATACATATCAAATACATAAGGGTTTACATGATATCGCTTAAAAGTCTTACAATCTGTACAAACTGTGCATATTTACGCCCTCGTAAATATTATTATATATATTATTTTTATGTCCTGTGGTTCCTATAAGGAACAAAGGGCCACCGCTCGTAAATTGCCAAAAATTGTGGGAGAATTCATTTACACAAACTTCGTTAAAATTGTCTCGTAAACTTGCGCTGTTCAATTGTGCATTTATACAAAAATATTTTTGTTATGCTTACAACTACTAGCATTCATCTCGGCTTGGGTATGTGAAGGCTTTCCACAAGATGGTCGCGTATGGTAAAAACGCAAAAATCCATGAATAAGCTCTTTTTTCCGTGATGACCTCGACAATTCTTATATTTTGTAAGAGGAAAAATAGGTCAAAAGTAATTCTACAAATGAACTTTGGTGCGTTAGATAATATAAATAACAGAGTTTAGAAAAATTCATAAGGCCCAACCATAATGTGCTTAAGTTGGCTTAATCAAATGTGCGCATACATGTAAATCATATAAGTTTTATCAAACTGTCATTTGCTTAAGCAAATTTTTAAACTTTTTTTTTCATTATTTATTTGTTGAATCTTCATATATTTTATATGAACTAATAATAATTAATCAAATCTTATTTTAATACTTTATTTTATGTCCTGCCGGTACCAGACAAAAATTTTCTTCATCACCAGGGCTGCCAGATTTGACGATTTATTGTTCCGAAATTAGCAATGTGCCGATTTTCTGATTTGTTTCTAAAAAGTGACGATTTTAACCAGTCTCCAAAAAGAAAACTTTAAATGTTTTTATACATTACATATTTAGATATTCAGCAGCACAGAAAACAATTTTGTAAACCTGACAGCTTATGTTATTAAGTTTGCTTTTTCCTAAAAATGTATGGGGAAAAGCAAAACTTAAAAGGAAAAATCTGTTCACTATTAATTCACGATAGGCGTAATTGTTTACTGCGTTTCTTGCAGTTTTCTGCCAATGTAAATGGTATTTCAAGTCAAATCAATTTAAACAAAACAAGGTAAAGTGCAATATAGGGCTGTGTCAAATCGTATGTAGCATTGACAATTATATTAATAACCGTACCTTAAACATAAATTCGTGTATGGGGACCAAGTGAAATAATGGACCAACTAGTCCGTATGAGGTAAAAATATAAAAACCTAGTTATCATCATATATGGGGTGTTCGAAAGACCCATTTCAAGCAAAACTGTACAGGGTGCATGATTAATATCGTAGAAGTTACAAACGGTATGATAAACTTATATAAAAACGAACTTAATTATTTTTATTTTCATAAGTCCCATAAGGAAAAACATGCAATTGCATATTTATGGTTTCTCTGGTTATAAGCATTAGATAATGCTAAATTATTCAATTTTGTTTTTGTTATTAAAGGTATGATTAATTGTGTTTAAAATAGGTGTTTTTTAATTTGCCAATTTTTTTAAAATAAAATGCCGATAATGCCGTTTTTTTTTTTTTTTTTTTTTTTTAAATAAGCCGATTTGTTATCAAAATCATCTGGCAGCCCTTAGTAGCTAAAAGTTTTTTTGGTGTGAATAAAAAAAAAAATGTATTAAATATATCCGAGAACATGTATATCAAGTTATTGTTACTTCAAAAATTAAAATAAATTATTATAAGGTAGGTAGGTAGAAAGGCTGGAGTGAAGTCTCCTTCACACCTTCACCCAGAGACCAATATGGTCCATTGTGACACCTTGTTTAAAAAATTATGGTAGTCATGTTCAAAAAACACATTTTATTTTAAGTTTTTACATAATCAGAAAAGAAATTTTCCATCTCTGCTTAAAGCACATACACACAAAAGACCACATTATTTATGTAAGATTAAATGTTTGTATGTATGTGCATACATATGTTCGTGCATATATTGTGCATGACATTTGTACCGCATATGACGCATAATTTTATTTAGCAACTAAATATTAATTGCTTATAAAATATGATATAATTTTAAAATACGCCTAACAACAGATATTTTAGTAAAAATTTACGCAATGACATTTGAATTTCTCTACAAGTTCTTGACGATTGATTAAAAAACCGAACAAAAATTTGTTTTATATTTATACATATTTCATAGCTAAGTTTTAAATCATATTATGAAAAAAAATGGGAGAGCATAATACATACCCCCGTATAACACCTGATTATTAAATTTAAACATTTTTATTAAGAAGTTGTTTTTTTTTTAAATAACAAATACAGGTTATAGACGATTTGAATAAACATCATTCAAATTAATACCGAAAACATAAATATGTTATAAAAATTTAAATACCTACTTAATAGAACAAATTGCTGCCAAACTTTTACATGTCAAGTGCAGCACATTTCTAAAACGTTACATAATATTATATAAATAGATTAATAGAAAATTGGTATGCATTAGCAGAGTTCTAAAAGATTGCAATCTATCGAATTGCGATCACATGAATTTATGTAAATGATTGCTAATTTTTAAATTGCATTCAAAATCGGAAAATCAATACGATAAAAATAATTGAATAAATTTGTTTAAATCAATTCGAATATTAATTGCAATAAGTTTGATTGCAATCAAAATTAAATCAGAGTAAAAATGTTCGTTATCTTCAAATAAAACTCGATTTACTAGAAATAAAACTGACAATCGCTATTTACAATCGCTGGATTCCAAGTGTATATTATTATTTGATTTTAGAGGAATGATTAAAAAAATTGTACGGCAATTAAAATAATTGCATTCAATGATTTCTAAAAAGAATGACTTTTAAATGATTGCAATTACAAAATATTACAATTTTGACAGGATTTCATTTTGAAATCTTAAATCTTTTTGAAATCAGTAGGCATGATTTACACGAAAATCATTTTCAGCCATGTTCCGACTATCGCACGATTTGAAATTGCAAAATGACAGATTTATTTTATGGTATTCTGAAACGCGTTTGTTTTGCTTGCGATTTGCCATAGTTTCTTAAGAATATTCTAGTTCCATTGAGCATACTTTTGCGAATTGAAGTCGCCAACTTCCTTGATATGAGTATTAGAGAACACTTATTTGACATTTCAAGTCGTAATCGCAAATGTTAAGCGTTTTGCGATAATCAGAGCATGCCCGTTTGATTTCAATAATAATTGATTGCAGTTTTTTACAGCTCTGGAAGAAAAATAATTTTTTTGGATGGTTTTATAATGAACAAAATATGTTTATATGGGACCTATGGTTAATTTGGACCTACCAGCACAACATTTTGTCATGACATAGTACTATCGTAAACGTCATTGCCAGAAATTTTTATGTAAATACCAACATTTATAAGGAAGTTTTGGCACTTAAAGCTATTTTCGGGAGAAGCACTTGTATGGGAACTATGGTCAAATATGGACCGATTCCAAAAAAATTTTGTAAGATGATTTTGATTGTAATAAAATAAGGTTCAAACATAATTGATTGCAGTTTTTTACAGCTCTGGCATCTAGTTGATTTTAAGTTTTTGGTTTTTATTTAAAATTTTTTTCAGGCCTACAAATCGCTTGCTAATCCAATTTATTAATAAATTCATTGTTTTCCATTTTCTGTATTTCAAAACAAATTTTGGTCAACGTTGACACTTCATAAAATAAAAATTACAGCTTGGAAGATATTTTGTAATATGTTCTCAGTTTTAAAAGCACAATTTTTGAGTTATTATGATTTTGTTTCAAATTTGCAATATGTTATTTTCTAGCAGTGTGAAGTAAGTTTACACAGTTGATTATCAACCAACTTAAAAAACTACAAAATTTAAAGTGTTTAAATACTTAATCAACTACAACATAAAGTTTTTCAATGTCAAAGTACAATCGTTGTTGTTTTACTGTATAATGTTTACAATTAAAATAAAAAACAAGGCACAACTTAACATTATTTACATAATATGAAGAGTTCCATAACAAAACGTATTAATTTTACTTTTGAAGTTTTTTGTTTGTTTTTTTACTAAAAGTAGTTTTACATACATAAATATTTTAAAATGTCTATAACAATTATTGTTATAAAACTTTTTATTCTCTGTAATTCATTACTAACAAGTTGGAGTGCTACATTCGGCTGTTCCGAATATTTAATACCCTCCACCGAGAGTTCGAACATTTTAGCTGTATATAGAATATATAAAATATAAGCCAATCTTTATAAAACCTGACATGACAGTATTTAAATTTGTAGCATAATTGTAAAAAAATATCATTATTTCTTTCAGATATATTATTAAGAGTATTAAAGTGAGTTTGAGTTACCGTAAGTTATGGACCGATCTTCACGAAATTTATCGGAGAGCTTTAAAATCCTGTGAAACTATGATAGACCAAATAGCACAATAGCATTATTTATGACGGTTTTCATTGGGAAGATGACCCCCACAATCCTGGCCTAATCGAGCACTGGTTTTCTTAAATCATAATTAGGGTTGGAGGCCAACACGACTGAATTTTGATTATGTGACTCCCTCCCTGATCTGAAGGTTTGGTACGCCCTTGTTTGCATGGCCTTAAGGTTCAATTGAACAGCTGTCGCCATCAAATCAAAATCAATTAAAAAAGCAAAATCAAAAATCAGTTAAAAAATAAAATCACAAATATAATGGAATTCATTAAAAATTTAGAAGAATTCAGCTTAAAAGTTTTATTGTCCTTTCTTTTAAATAAAAAAAAATATAGACACTTTATTTTTAATTTTTAAACTTTATTAAAATTTGTTATATTTGTACAATGTTTTAATTTTTTCATAGGTTTTAAGGATTAATTTATTAACAATTTTAAGGACTGTAATTTTAAATTATGTTTAAGTCTTCTATTTGCGTTACTAGGATGTGTTTGCTTTGAACTCTAGAATCAAAAAGGTCCCGACAATTGGAAAGTATTCATTAATATATGCTACTGTTCAGTAATATTAATCGTGCGTGTACGATCATGATTGGTCGAGCTTATTTCTTGATCTTTCTTATGCGCCGTGCGTAAGTAGACAAAAAAAAGGGGTGGTTCTGCATTCCCAGCCATAATAAAAATCTTGCACTTAGTAACATCGTAAATTAATAAGACAAGCTTTGACATGTTTGGCATGTCAATTGTGTTATTAATAAAAATCAATGTACATGACTACATATGTATATACCTATGTATGGATGTATGTACATGTGTTAATTTCTTAAATAAAAGCTTCAAAATGCTTTAAGTGACCAGTCATGATAGCTAGCAACAATTATAAATACACACAGTAAAAACAGGTTTTAAGCTTTTGACATGCTCGATCATGTTCGATCATGTTCGAACATGCTAATTGTGTTTTTGTTCAAAACAATGTACCTACATACGTATGTATGTACATACATATATATATGCGTATTTAAATTAATTTTAAAGACAATGTGTGAATGTACCTGAAAAAGCATAATTCTGAATTCCCAATTATTACAGCTAGCAACAAGAAATAGTAAGTGTTATAAAATAAAATATTGGTTAAAGCAAACACTTAGTAACAAAATAAGAATTTAAATGTTTTTAATATAATAAGGTGGTCCTGTATGTTTGATATAAATATATGTATGTATACCAACATATAACTCCCCCACCATTACATTGATGCTCCGAGGAGATTTGTTCTTTTTTTTTTTTTTTTTTTTTTTACATTTTAATTTGTATAACATATTATTTTAATTTTAAATACCTTTTCTATATTTAATTGATTTTTTTTTTTTTTTTTTTTTTTTTTTTAGAAATTTTAGTTAATGATTATACATTTGATATGAAATATTTATGTTTGCTAAAATAAATTTTTTATATATACATACATATAATTTTTGTACGTATTTTCTTTATTTTGTTGTTAATTTTTTATTTATTTAATTTGCTTCTTAAGTAACAAATACCTATAAACTTACTATAATCGGACTTATAGTTTCTTTTTTCTTTTAATATGAGATTTATAATATTTGTGCCTTGTTTGACTTATAACGTGGTCCTCATCTAATCTATCTACTTGAATCTTCCTAAATTTGGCATGGTTTTTTCCACCTCTTTCGCTTTTGAGGTATATTTCCCCAGTCTGAATTTCACATTCCTCACGTTTGTTATTCAATTTTGATATTGACCTTTCCTTACTTTTTACGATTTTTTCCCTTATTTTTGGATAATCTTCTGTTTTTATGAGGCCGTTTTGAAAGTCCGCAGGTTTACAACCCGTTGTTGAGTGAATTGTATTATTATAAAATTTAATTAATTTATAAATTTTTTCCTCAACACTATCAATTTCCTTAAGTGGATCATGCCTTAAAAGACGAATGTGTTCATTCATAGTATTATGAAGGCGTTCAATATCTGCATTGGATGTATGATTATTATTTGAAGTATAATGGATTTCAATATTATTTTCCCTCAAAAATTCAGCCAAAGGTAATGCTTTAAAACCTAACTCATTGTCAGTTATGATCTTCCCAATGCTACCTACAATACTCATATATTGAATCAATGCTCTCCTGAATTCCACCCAAGATCGATTCTGAATCCTAATTGCCTGTGCGAACTTGGAAAACTTGTCAATAATTGTTAAAAACAATGTTTTTTCTAAGCAATAAAAAACATCAATATGAACTATCTGACCCGGCTTGTCCGGTGTTTCAGTGATTTTAAATTTTTGCCTTATTGGATTACGGTCATATTTCTCCACGTTACAGATATGACAATTGTTTATCAATTGTTGTATTCTCTGTTTTAGTTTTGGGTGGTATATTTTTTTTCTAAGCTGTTCAAAATTCTCACTTATACCGCGATGGTTGTTTCTCTGATGCTCTTCCTGAATATGTTCACGAAGAACATTTTCGTCCATAATATCATCTGTACAATAACTACACTTTGCTATTTTTAAATTTGGAAAATATTTGGAGACAGTTTCCTTGAACAGTTCGTAGATTAAATGGTTCTCAATAAAAATAGCATTTACTCTCTTAGGATGAAAATGATCCTTTATGATTGTCATCATAATGGCCTCAGTAAAATTATTTGCACTAAAAATTTTTCTAATGTTTTTAAAAATATTTCTATTCTCGATTTTTAATAAGGCAGAATTTGAGTTTTTTATAACCACCTGATTTTTAAAAACATTAAGAGGAGAACTACTAGAAGAGATTGTATTCGTTTGAAGCTGTTGTACCAGATTTATTTGTGGTTCTATTCTAGATAGCGCGTCTGCGTTTTTGTTATCCATACCTCGTTTATACACGATTTCATAGTCATATTCCTCAAGTTTAAGTCGCCACCTTATTAACTTTGAATTTGGCTCCTTAATAGAGACAAGCCATTGCAATGGTTGGTGGTCTGTCTGTATAATAAACTTTCTCCCAAACAAATATGGACGGAAATAAGTTACAGCCCACACAACAGCAAGCAATTCTTTCTCAATTGCACTGTAATTTATCTCATGCTGATTCAACGTTCTACTCGCATAACAAATAGGGTGGTTTTCCTGCGAGAGAACTGCTCCTAGAGCGAAATTGCTTGCATCGGTATTAAGGACAAATTTTTTATTAAAATTAGGGTAAGCCAAAACTGGATCATTAGTTAGAAGTAATTTTAACGTTCTAAAACTTTTCAAGTATTCAGGATCGCTTATATTTATTTTTACATCTTTTTTTAAATACCCAGTCATTGGTTTTGCGATCCTTGAATAGTCCTTTATAAATTTTCTGTAATAGCCACTTAGCCCAAGGAATTGCTTAATTTGTTTTTGAGTTTTTGGCAACGGGTAATTAGTAATGCACTCAACCTTTTTCGGGTTCGGTTTTATACCATTATGTGTTATAACATGCCCTAAAAACTCCGTCTGCCTCTTAAAAAACTCGCACTTGTCGATTTGAATCTTCAAATTTGCATCTTTTAATTTATCAAAAACCAGACGTAAGGAATTCATGTGCTCTTGAAGAGAAGTTGAATAAACAACTATATCATCAAGATAAACTAAACAAACTTTATTGATCAAATCTCCCAGAATACCATTCATAAGCCTTTGAAACGTTGCCGGAGCCGTTTTGAGTCCAAAGGGCATTCGAGTGAACTCATAATGACCACCTTCGACAGAAAACGCGGTCTTATGAATGTCTTTTTCGTCAATTTCAACTTGATGGAATCCCTTAGCCAAGTCTAAAGTGGTGAAATACATACTTCTACCTAGTTTGTCTAAAATCTCATCAATATTTGGTAAAGGAAAACGATCGTCAATTGTCTTTTCATTAAGCCTTCTATAATCGACGACTAGGCGCCACTTTTTTAGCCCACTAGCGTCATCCTTCTTTGGAACTATCCATATAGGAGCGGAGTACGGAGAATTCGAGGGTCTTATTATCCCGCTAGCTAACATATCTTTTATTTGATTCTTAACTTCGTCCCTATGAACGTAAGGGTATCTATATGTCTTTGAAAAAACTGGTATGTCATCCTTTGTAACAATCCTGTGCTTGATTGCATTCGTAAAACTTAAATTTGAGTTTGTTTCATAAAATAATTCCTTAAAGTTTTTCAAAATCATCCCCAAATTAAGCTTTTCCTCAGCATTCAGGTGACTAACTCTAACTTTTTCTAATAAGGGGACCTGACAATCGTTTTCATAAAGCAAATCACCGTCAACTAAATGGTAATTATCGCGTGTAACTGGCCATGAATTATGTTCGGAAAGATATATGACATTCGGACATGCAGCTAAAGTTTCAACTTCGACTTTAAAGTTCTGAGCATTGTAAATATTTTCACTAACAATCGTCTCACCTCTCTCGTTACGTTGCTCCGCTATATGAACTAGTCCACACTCAATATTAGTAATAAAAATAATTCTCCGAAGGCCAGAAAATAACAACGGTAAAACTCTATTATTTATTCTAAGTTCATTACTTTCGTAATCTACAACTGCCCTGTACGTTCGAAGGATATCGTTTCCCAAAATTCCATCGTAATTGTCATGAAACTTACATTCAATAAAATTTATTTCCTCTTTTGTATCCCCCAATTCAGGAAACATGGGTACCCTGTAAATTGTATTTGTCATCACCTCATTTTGTAGAGTTTTTAATGCTAACTTTGTCGAATTTATTTTCCATTTTGGATTACATAACCCAGGATTTACTATTGAATGCGTGGCCCCAGTATCTATTATAAATTTTAGATTATTTCTCAATGTTATATAAGGTAGCTGTCCGGAGAGGCCAGACAAAGAAAATTTTGTGATGTATTATTATCAGTTGCCATGTTTGAATTTTCCGAGTTTTGAAATTGGTTGATACAGTTAACATGGTTCGTTTCACATGGGCATTCCAGCGCATTATATTGATACTCCTGATTCATATTATTACCTCTAGATTGGGTACTTATCTGATTACAAGAAGGATTAGGGTGACGCGAATTAGAAAGGTATGATCCCGAACTATTTTGCGGTTCTGAATTGTTCGAAAATTGTAAAGAATTGGAATTTTGAATTAAATTAATATCCATTGGCTCCGGAATAGGTTGTCTATATAAAGTATTTCGATTATTATTTAAAGAATTGTGTACGTGGTTTCTATTGTAATTATTATGGTTTGGATTATAGCTATTCTGGTAACTATCATTATTCCTTTGTCTCCTATTAGCAGAATCTAATCTATTGTTATGACCTTCACTAGTTCCATTATAATGACAACTGCCATAACTGTTCCTAAATCTACCTGAACCAAAAGTTTGAGTACCGTTATTTACCTCAAATTTTTGAGAATTTTTACGATTCACGTTACCATTGTCTGCTCGAGACTGACCTACATGACCATCGTGTCCAGCAATCTTACCATTTCCCCCATAATTAGCGTAGCCAGATATAAACAGAATATTCATGGCATCTTCAAGGCTTCCTGGATTTCTGCACGCTAAAACGGTCTTCATCGGTTCCGGGATTTTCGACTTAAAAATATCGAGGGCAGTCCTCATGTTATTTTTACCAATTTGCTCACTATTCAGATTTACACCTAATTCTAAAGCTGTCTTATTATTGAGACTACGAAGCTTATCCTTAATTTCATTGTAAAATTCAATGACATTTGTCCTAAAATATACCGATCGGAGATTGTCGTAAAGTTGTTCTACACTATGATACTCTCCAAAATAGTTGCATAAAATAGTCTTTATTTCAGGCCATGTTTGTGCCTGAAAGTTTATTTCAATAGCCTCCTTTGCTTTACCTTTAAATCTACTCTTGACCAAATCCATAAAAAATAGTTGGGACTGTGCGTCATACTGAGCAAAAAGGGGATTTATTCTGTCCACTAAAGAGATAAATGTATACAAATCTTTTTTATCACCTGAGAATTCGGGTAATCTTCCAAGAAATTCAACTGGGTTTAAAGTTATAGAGTTAAGAGCCATTTTAGAAGGAGAAAAATATTTTCGAAATCAAATATGTAGGAAAAAAAATTATAAAACGAAGTCAAGATAAAGGCACAAATATATTTTTTTTATTAGGTATTAAAAAATCGATTTTTAAGGTAGCAAAATTTATTAAGAATTAAACGAATGTTACCATACACTTTAAACAAAAAATTAATTGAATTAAACAATTTAGTGTAAATAAAATATAAATATAATACTTAGTATAGGTTTGTAACTGCTTCCACCATTTGTGTAAATTTTCCATGTGATAAATCCAATTTCCATCAAATTTTGACACAGCGTATAGTATATTTTGTTTTAAATGCTTTCAGTTGATTTGTAATGTAGGCTTTGTGTGGTGGCTTTTTTGCGTTTTTGGTTATTATATTATTTTTTTAAGTTTTTGTTTTTTATGTTTTGCAAAAAATTAATAATGTCATATTATTGATTTCTAGTTCATCAAGGAAAACAGAATATTAAAGCTTTATTTTTTTTACACCTTCTTTAAAAAAAAATTTTGAGTTTTTGGTTATTACCACCTTTTTTTAAATAACACCAATATTTTTGTTTTATATAACCACAAAATTTTATTTTTATTTATAGTTTTTTCCAAATTTAATTTTAAACGTTGTCGTTTCAAAAGAAAAAATGTTTTGCAGCAATACCCGATTACACATTAAAATGTTGAGTATCCTTTCATTATATAATTTTCACTTATATATTAAAAAAAAAATTGCAAGGATACTTGGGTATCCTACCGACTGCGCCAGTTTTATTGTCCTTTCTTTTAAATAAAAAAAAATATAGACACTTTATTTTTAATTTTTAAACTTTATTAAAATTTGTTATATTTGTACAATGTTTTAATTTTTTCATAGGTTTTAAGGATTAATTTATTAACAATTTTAAGGACTGTAATTTTAAATTATGTTTAAGTCTTCTATTTGCGTTACTAGGATGTGTTTGCTTTGAACTCTAGAATCAAAAAGGTCCCGACAATTGGAAAGTATTCATTAATATATGCTACTGTTCAGTAATATTAATCGTGCGTGTACGATCATGATTGGTCGAGCTTATTTCTTGATCTTTCTTATGCGCCGTGCGTAAGTAGACAAAAAAAAGGGGTGGTTCTGCATTCCCAGCCATAATAAAAATCTTGCACTTAGTAACATCGTAAATTAATAAGACAAGCTTTGACATGTTTGGCATGTCAATTGTGTTATTAATAAAAATCAATGTACATGACTACATATGTATATATGTACCTATGTATGGATGTATGTACATGTGTTAATTTCTTAAATAAAAGCTTCAAAATGCTTTAAGTGACCAGTCATGATAGCTAGCAACAATTATAAATACACACAGTAAAAACAGGTTTTAAGCTTTTGACATGCTCGATCATGTTCGATCATGTTCGAACATGCTAATTGTGTTTTTGTTCAAAACAATGTACCTACATACGTATGTATGTACATACATATATATATGCGTATTTAAATTAATTTTAAAGACAATGTGTGAATGTACCTGAAAAAGCATAATTCTGAATTCCCAATTATTACAGCTAGCAACAAGAAATAGTAAGTGTTATAAAATAAAATATTGGTTAAAGCAAACACTTAGTAACAAAATAAGAATTTAAATGTTTTTAATATAATAAGGTGGTCCTGTATGTTTGATATAAATATATGTATGTATACCAACATATAACTCTTAAACCTGGAAAATGAAAAAAACAATTGATAAAATGCAAACCCAACGCCAAAAACTACATTGAAAGCGAAAACAAAATTTTCTACGCCACAAGATATGCAGCGTTTGTAATTTACTGGCTGTTTTTAGAACGCGAGCGTAATATTGGCTCACTCTTTTAACTAACATCAGGCTTCGTTCACAATCAAAAAACATTTTCACTTGGTGTTCATAATATAGTAGGGCTGCCAGATGTTTGAACCTGTCAACCAGGACACATGGAAAAATGGATAAAAAAGTATACCAACAGAAAAGTTTTTTTTAATACATATGTATGTGTAGTATATCGCACCCTAAATACTAAAGGGTCACAAATCAAAATTTTTCAAAAATTACTTCTTTTCATAAATTAATTTTCATAAGGCATAGCAAACTTTCTTCAAATTGGACTTTTTTAATAAGGAAACTAATTTTTTTTTTAATATTATCACCATTTTTACATGAACAGTTTTTTGGCTCTCCTGAAAATTTAAGAATTTTGAGTTGTTACCTTTTACTATTTCGGGTGCGATATGTAAAAACCATCCAGTTTTTATTTTTAAATCCAACAGTATATAGAAAAAAAATTAACATGTACATCATGTACATAAAAACCATGAAAAATAATAAAAAGTTGAGCTTAAAATGTTCTAAACTAAAATAATTTTCAGAAGATTGCACTTTTTCTAGAACTGCATTTCGGTCTTTGATGTAGTTATAAAACATGCAGCATGTCATATTAAAATCAAACTTACATTGAATAATACTCTCCAGTGATTCAGTATTTAACGAGTTTCTTTCTTTAGTCCATTGAGCAGACTAAGTACTCAACTTGAAAAAAATCAAACTCTTTTGATTTTTGTTCAACCAACTGGACAACTGTCAAACTAATCAATTGAAAAAGCAATACACGCTTTGATTTGGACAACGACCGACTCAGTTTACAATTGAATTGAAACGTGTATGGGCGCCTTAGAGAAAGCAATTTGTTATCGGTTTTCGATTACTTATAAAAGTTGTTTACACGGTATTACTTTTTTCAGCCACTAGTTGAAACAAAATTTGAAAGAGGATCATCTAATATTATTGAAAGCTTCTACCAGCTTTACACCAGAAAACAGTTGAACTTAATTAAAGTTCATTATATAATTACCTTATGTTAGCAGTGTTATAACAAAAATCTTAACCTTTATTAATAACTAAAGCAAAAAAACTAATTTGTTTGTCTTAACCTGTACAAAAAACCAGGACAATTTTATAGTGGACCAGGACACCAGGACAAGTACGCTAAAACCAGGACAATCCTGGAAAACCAGGACGTATGGCAGGCCACACATTTTGCATTAAGAAACCGTTTGCAAATTGTATCCACAACAATATTATGCATTTATTATTATTTTTTACAACATGATGTTAAAATTTTCATGCAAAACTAAATGAAATTATTTTAAACGTCAGAAACAATTTCATACAAATTGTTGCTGAAGTTAAAGAAGATTCAACTTCAGTAACATTTTTAAAAAAATTTTAGTTACATTTTCTAAACTAAAAATGAAAGGAAAATATGGGCAAATCCTGCGTGACGAACGCTACATTCGCACGCGTTTTCTGATTGAAATATAAATATTTTTTGGTCTTGCAAAAAAGATAGCTTCAACTTATATATACTATTTAGTGACATTAATATGTACTTACGAATGGCATATATTATAATTTCTTAGCAAGTATTTGTTGCGAAATAATTGATCACAAAATTTTGTGACGCACGCTACAAAAAGTGGAAGTAACTTTAAAGGTTGAAGTGCGTTTTCCTAATTTTTAGCGAATTTGGCATGATAAAGTATACAAAATCTAATTCCTTAAATAAAGATGACTATAAGAGAACTCTAAACGCACTTATTCGCAGCCAAAAAATGTTGTGATTTTTTGACAAATGTCGTGAACACTTTGTGACGCACGCTACATAACGCATGCTGCAGTTTTTCCAGTAGTATTTTGTTATCATATTTTATTTATTTTAACAAAACAAATTATATTTTTATGAATTGCATTTCTTAAACTAATTTCTTAACTAATGAATATCAACTTTTTTTAACGAAATTTATATTTTTATAAGTCTGCTGTAGGTGCTATTTTAAGCAAAAAAAATCACCTAAAATAATGCTAAATTCAAGTATAACATTAAGAAATCAGCAGTAGGGTAGGATTTGGTAAAAATAATTGCATTAATGATCATTGAAATACATATTTTTTAATATAAAAATAAAATTATACATCTAGTCGTATAATCCATTAAAAAAGATTCATTTGAAAAATTTTTGGTTGGTGGACTGTTTCTGGGATTTGCCCATATATGAAATACTTTGGGAAGAAAAAAGATAGAAGAAAAAAAGAAATTGTTGCTCTGATTGTGAACAAAGCTTAAAGCTAAAAGCTAACTAAAATTTTTTTAAAAATGTAACTAAAGTTGAGTCTACTTTAACTTCAGCAACAATTTGTACGAAATTGTTTCTGACGTTTAAAATAATTTCATTTAGTTTACTGAGCTACCTAAATAAGAGCGGAAGCGTTTTTTGTATGTCAAAACTTCTCATTTGCATACAATTTCTACGAAACAATCCATTAGAATGCGAATTAGAAACCTCCCGGCTGATAAATCTTATTTGACAGATCGCTATGTCGGTTTGTTTTATTGAAATTGTATTTAAATAAAATTTTCATGTTTAAAAAAACGCTTGCCGCTTTTGTTTAGGTTGTTCAGTTAGAATGAAAATTTTAACAAAATGTTTACAAAAATAAATGAATAATATTGTTGTGGCTAAAATCTGCAAACGGTTTCTTGTAGCAAAATGTGTGTTGTTACAAAAGAAATGGTTGTCTATTATGAAAACCAAGTGAAAATGTTTTTTTTGATTGTGAACGAAGCTTTAAAAACAAAATTTCAAATACCGCAAGACCACCACAAGGACATTTGTAGGTCTTATTTGGGCTACTATGAACAAAAGATAGAATTAAAGAAAACATTTTAGTACTCTGTTTTAAAATCACGTTCCATACTTTTAGATACAATTCATATGGATGAATCAGTACATTGAATATTTATGTGCAATTTCAGTTGAAATTACATATCTACAATTCGATTGTTTAATATTCATCTATGACATTGCAGCTACATTTTGACCTCCAATACGAACGAGACTCCGCTGGCAGTTTCCTCATAAATAATTAAACAACATGGGTAGAAGTTACTTTATTTATTGATCGAAATTGATTCATATAAAATCAAGTCTTTTCCTGATTTTGGTTTCGTTTTTTACATTTTTTTTCTATTTGAAGTGGCGTTGCGTGCCAACAAATACTGGTTTTAACACTGGTAACAGATTTTCTGTTAAATTGATTATTCAATGTTCATCTTTTACTCTATCTTAAAGCAATTCGCAGTAGTTGAAAACAGCCCAGTAAGCAATTGCTATACATTTTTACATTAGAGAAATACTACGGGACTATAATCAAACTAAATCTTGTAACACTCTTCTTTCTCTAATAATACTAAACTACCGTTAAGCTCTTAAAATAATTTTATTTTTAAGAGTAAAAACCCTTTAATTTTTGATTTTTTTTTCAATTTCAAAACACCGAAATTATGAGATTTTTGAGAATTTATAACCTAAAAGCATTTTTAATTTACAATCTAAACTTTTTTAAGAAATAATGCAAAAACAAGACTTTTTAAGATATACGTATTGAAGACACTATTTTTTCGAAGAAATTATGTAACTTTATTTTTTTCTTACAATCGATTATGGCCACTTGTGCTGTCAGATAAAGTTTTTATTAAGTTAACAAAATGTTATAGCAAAATAACTTTTTTTTTATTTATATTAGTGATACAACCGAATTAAGTCTTCAACTTCAGGCAAAAATCCTAAAGCTTACAAATAACTAGCAGCAGTAACTCCAAATTTTCTCTCATTTCTTTTTTTTTTCTTTTGTTTTTATTTTTCTTTGATTACAAAATGATAGCATAGTTAAAAGAATAAGTGGCCGCATGTGGGAGCATAAGAAAAAACGTTCTCAAAATAAAATGTAGTTTATATTACGACGGCTTTCTGAGGTTAAAGTTGAAATTCATTTGTTAGTTTTTACAAAATTCAAAAATTAAAGACAAAACTGGGAAAGGAACTTCCAATTTAAATTGATCTTTGATCAGTACGAGAAGCCTCCGTTGTTGGTTAACATGGGTTCTCTAAAGACCCCAAATATTATGGGGACTACGTTGTTATGTTTTTGTAACACATATTGTCCGAAAAAGTTTGCTATTGAATTTCAGTCAGTTTGGTCAACAAAATTGTCAGATATTAGCAAAAAAAAAAAGGACTACACTCTTATTTGTTTTTTTATTGAAATTCGTTTCTCCAAATTTTTTATAATGGGCATGTTTGCTGGGAAAATTTAATATGAAACTATGTAAGTATACATATTCAAATGTTATATGTAATAATTGTATAAATGTGCGTGTTGATGTATCTTAAAATTAATGTAATTTAAATCAAGTAAATATTTTATATAATGTCTACTTTACATTGTGAATGAGCATTTTTATTGTCTTTTTGGTTAATATGGGCTAAATAAAAAATGAAGGATTGAAGAAAAATTATTAATATTAAAGGTATGCAATTAACGTCACAAACGATTAGCAAGTTTATTTTTTAGTTTTCATATACATAATTTGCAGTTTAACGGATTTTTTCATGTTCGTTTTATAGGAGCTACGGTAAAATATCTAATAGCTAAATACGATCCTATCTAAATTAAATGTTAATGTTACCAATTACTCAAAACCTGCTATTTTATTAAACTACATATCGATGGTTATCTTCCGCAACATCGTAACTCAAAAACAACTGCTTTCCAGGCTGGTAGGGTTGCCATACGTACTGTTTTAAGCAGTACATGTACTGCTTTTTTGCAATTGTACTGTTTTATGCACAACTCCTAAAACAGTACGCAAATGTACTGTTTTTTAAACTTTGTACAGTTTTTTGTACTGTTTTTTTTTTTTTTTTGCTCAGTCTATATTTCATAGTACTGGCTTACAAAAATTATGTTGTGTTAAAAAAAAGTTCTAAAATAATAAGAGTTTTTACGCTGTGGTCATTGTTTTCTCATAAATACACAGTAGAAATCTACATTATAATGGGTGGTTCGTAGCAGTGGTATATTTTCATGTTGTTATGATTTTATGGCTACCTCTTCCAATAGTCTTTCCCTTTCCACACCTGAGAAAGACAAAAACAAAATCTAAATTTTTTTAAGCACTAAAAAAATACTTATTCCAACACAATTATCGTTAATTTTTAGAACTACTTTAATTTTCGGGCATGTTCTGGAAATCGAAATCACGTGAAATTGAAAACAAACAAATTTGGAAAATTCTCCGTGTTCAAAATTTATAAAAATACCTAAAGGTGGAAGTACATAACACGCGTTAGTTCGTCGACAAGTATCGTGCGTTTATAAACTTTAGCGCGTCAAAAACTGCAAGTTACACAACACGCGTTACAAAAGCCGTTCCTGTCAGCTGTTTTTTATTTGTTTACTTATTTGTGCATTAAAAACGGGTTCGAAAGTATATCAAGATTTTGTTATTTTATTAAATTTATTCTTTTTATATAAATATTGTATATTTTTTAAGCTCTTCTCTAAGTTTTTCTTTCATGATTCACAAATTTGTTAAATTACTATTTTTATTGTCAGCTGATTACTTGTCAAAAACACACAACGCGTTAAAAAGTTCAAAGTTAACCAACTTTCTGGCGCAAACGCGTCAAAATATTTTGCATGTAGCTTGTTCTATGAAAACACACTAGCTTAACTTTTTTTGACAGAAGACGACAGTGCGCGCGCGCACTAACGCGTGTTGTGTACTTCTACCTTAATACCTTTGAGGACCACTTTTCTTTACCTAAACTACTTAAATAAGAAAAAGATAATTTAATTTTTACAAAAATTTTACCGAAAATATTCATCGTTTTCAATTGCACTTGATTTTAAATATTTTCAGATTTTGTGAAATAAAAATAAACCAAACAATTTTTTTTTTTTTTTTTTGATTTTATAGATTACTGGCCAATTTCACCAAGTTCAGGTTTAATAAACTTTCTTTATAAAGTCAAAAAACCTATTGTTTTAGTAATACATAGTTTATTATAGCTGAACTTGGTAAAATTGGCCGTAAATACTTTAAAAATTGTTTAAAATTGGAAAATTAATTTAGGAAACAAACATTTTCTCAAATTCTATATGATTTGTGCAACTATGTGTGTAGTGAAAATTGCTTTAAATACGAATATGTTTAAAGAAAATCGTACTTACACAATCAATGAGGTAATTGTTTTGAGCTTAGTAAGGCTTTTCTCCTTTTTTATATGGCTTACAGCAATGTTATGGTTTTCCTGGCCAAATGCTTCGTTTGTGGTGTTTGTTTGCTTTTTAAACGCAAATGGAGTAATTTCATACATATATTTATGAAATGCCATAAAATGGGAATAATTCCGTTGACGTTAAACATTTTAAGTGTATTTCTTTATATAATTGTTGTTGCATATTCAATCAAAAGTTTAAAATATTTACCCCAATTTCACCAAGTTCAGTTAAAACTAACTATTACTTTAACTTCCAGCTTACAATATGTTTTGACAGCTTGAACTGATAGTTAATAATAGCTGAACTTGGTGAAATTGGGGGTTACTAATTAAAACAAATGGTTAAGTTTTCGTCAAAAAAATGTACTGCTTTTTTCTTGATTGTACTGTTTTTTGTATTCAATGTACAGTTTTTCCGAATTTAAAATCTGGCTACCCTATTTCCAGGAGAGACAAAATACTTTTTTTTTTTACCAAATATTAGAAACTTTTGGCTATATATTCTTTTATAATCCAAGAATTAGAACAAATTCCGATATTCCACCAAAAAAAAAAATTGCAAAATTGTAAGGCGGTATTTCCTGATTACTTTTCCGGTTAAAACCAAAAATCGGAAAAAATCGAGTTGCGTGGTTGCGGAAGAAAATTGGTTCTTCAGAAAAATATGCAATTATCTCACTTCTACATTTATACAGTTGTTTCCGGTTAATTAAGCCCCGCTTAATTGAGTTCCCCTTTTTATTGCACTAAAAATACCCGTTTTGTTGAGTTCCGTTTAATTGCGTCACCTGCTGGAATATTTCGCAAAATAAGACCGCATTGCGAAAAACAAGAGCAAAAATTACGGTTAATTGTTTCCGTCTACTTAATGTGATTTTGCCTCCACAAACGTAAATAAATTATTTTGCGGCAAGGAAGATTGAACGATGAACGTACCTGATTTTTATTTTTTTTTAAAAACCTAAACTATTTTTTAACTTAATAAATAAAGAAGTTAGTTTTATTTTCGATCTACACATAGGTGTTTCGCTTTATTACACATCTTGCTCAATTAAGCGATTTTCGTTTTAATTGCGTCGGCGATTCAATTAACCGAGTACTGTTTAACTGAGTTCCCGTTTAATTGCGTCAAAAGTCGTTAATTTTTAGGAACTCAATTAAGCGGAAATAACTGTACCTTTTTTACGATTTTCATAGAGGCATCGAGCGCAAGCTCTTCTTCGTGTGCCAGGTACCAAAAATAATGGTTATTTTTTTAAGGTTACGGGAAAATTCCCTTTATTTGCCTTTGTTTATTTTGAACCATTTTCGTTACATACATGTATTTTATTTTGGTTATCGCAACCAATTAAAGAAAAAAAAAAAAATATTTCTGGTTATAAATCATGGTGTAATAAGTACAAGGTATCTTTTGTCACTAAAAATATTGTTCTTAACTTTAAAACCTATATAACGTCAAACAACAGTAAAAAGGAAAAAATTAAAACAAGCGTCAAAAATCAAATAAATTAATTTGGCGTTACATGGGTAAATAATACCATCTGTCCCTAATGAACATACCTGGTACTCATTCTACCATGGTTATAAATAACAACAAAAAATATCAATTTCATATAAAAAATAATAAATTTTGGCGACTTTTTGACAAGGACTTAATAAACTTTTCTTCGATAAAAATTGCGAACAATAATTACGAATAAATTACGTGTGTGAAGATAAATATGAAAAGTTAAATATGTTTTTAAAAAATATCGCATGCGATAAAAAATATTTTAAAAAAATATCGCATGCGTATTATAAAGAAAATACGACTATTTATACGAAATTTTACAGTTTTTATGAAAAATTAATAATTTTTATTTAATATTTTAAACTATTTAGATATTTAGTTAGTCTTTTTATATTAAAATTTATGATTTTTGAAAAAATACGACTTAGAGTGAAATTCACATGAAAGTGCTGTGTGAGGGATATGGCCACTGTGTCCAAACCCTTCGATCTCAGGGAATCAAACCTAATGGAAAATGAAGACTATGGACAGGGCTACAATAACCTACAAGCACTTTATCCAAATTGTATTTGTGAAAATTTTTATACATTTTTGAAAATTTGACTTAGAGTGAAATTCTCTTGAAAGTGCTGTGTGAGGGATATGGCCACTGTGTCCAAACCCTTCGCACTTTCAAGAGAATTTCACTCTAAGTCAAATTTTCAAAAATGTATAAAAATTTTCACAAATACAATTTGGATAAAGTGCTTATAGGTTACTGTAGCCCTGTCCATAGTCTTCATTTTCCATTAGGTTTGATTCCCTGAGATCGAAGGGTTTGGACACAGTGGCCATATCCCTCACACAGCACTTTCATGAGAATTTCACTCTAAGTCGTATTTTTTTAAAAATCATAAATTTTAATATAAAAAGACTAACTAAATATCTAAATAGTTTTAAATATTAAATAAAAATTATTAATTTTTCATAAAAACTGTAAAATTTCGTATAAATAGTCGTATTTTCTTTATAATACGCATGCGATATTTTTTTTAAATATTTTTTATCGCATGCGATATTTTTTAAAAACATATTTAACTTTTCATATTTATCTTCACACACGTAATAAATTTATATTTTATTTGTGTGAAATTATTCCTTAATGGGTTATTACTCAAAAGTTTGTCTGAAGGCTTAAAATTGGGGCGAGGCGAAGTTCGCCGGTCCGCTAGTTAAGAATAATTATTATTTCCAATTTTTATTTTTGGGTATCAAATAAAAGTATTTCTCAAATATAACTACATATTACTATTCTATAGATTTATTACTAATTATTTTTAATAGTTGTGAATAAGAAATAACATAACAGTTTTAACTAATTTTAATGTCTATGTAGGTATATATGCACATGTATAATCTGCAAAAATAAAACAATTAATCAGTGTTTAAAAGCACCCATCAACTAGATGCTTTTTATTTTTGCTTTTGCCGCTGCCATTGAAATTTTTATTTTTTTTATTAACAGCCAATGTTCTGTTTTTCGTTTGTGCAAAAAAGCAAATCCCTTGTTTTGTATAATTTTATTTTTTGACAATTTTTTTACCAGCTAGCGACAAGAAGTGCCAGCCACCAAAAAAGCAAAAGCTCAAAATGATTCTTTCGCCTTTTTACTTTTTCCTAAAAGAAGAGCTAATTAAAAAAGACAAAACTAAAAAATTTAAAAATCAAATTCTTCCCTGGCTGATAAAAATATTAATTCAAGAAAAAAGCCACATCAAGAAAACACAGAGAACAAAAAAAAAAGCCGCACTTGTAAGTGCTAAACGCAGCCAAACTATGTGCTTTTAGGAAGTTTTTAGGAACCGATGTATGTTTGAGTAGAAAATGATCATCATTGGTTATACATTCAAACGTATGTATACATTTGCACAAAAACGGTACATGTGTCAATACCCAAGTTGACAAATTATACGGTGCGATCGTGCCCGGTCGCTTGGTGTAGGAATGCTCTTGGTGGACTCATGGAGGAATTCAATGTAAGGCTGTGTTGGGTACCTGGACACTGCATGGTTGATGGAATTGAGGTGGCTGACGAACTCGCGAGAGGGGGTTCGAATCTGGACTTAGCGGTAAGGGACGGAGGGGTTTATCCCCCCTATGTTTCTACTATGGGGTGTTACGGGAGAAATTCCGTGATGACGTTAACCGGTCCTGGAGGGACATAACGGATTGCAGGGTGTCCAGGGAACTATGGCCAAGATTGGACGCGGGGGCAACCAGGGTTTTACTGGGATTGGATAGGGGCAGTCTTAGGACGCTTAAAGGGTTCTTGACGGGTCATTGTCCTGTCAGGGCTTTTGCGGGCAGATGGGACAACGCCATACCGGACTTCTGCAGATTATGCGATGATTCAGAGGAGCTGGAGACGATCGAGCATGTACTGTGCCATTGTCCCAGGACGCAGGGTCTCAGACAGAAGTGGCTAGGAGATAGGTTTCACGACAAACTGGGGTGCATCGCTGGATGTAGTCCGGCTGATCTACTTGGGTTTGTCAGGGAAATAGTGAGGTTGTTTCTGTTGAGGGGACTGTAGAGGGGGCAACAGTTCTACGCGGGATCTTATTTATTTATTTATGTATCCATTTGTAATACATGTAGCCATTTGGCCAATAACAATTATATTACAAGTATTTATTATCTATGAGATCATCCTTACATACTAACATCCTAACGACTCATACAAACATGTGTTCAATAAAAAGAATAATAATAATATAAGATTTAATAACCCTTATTATCAGCATAAAGTCAAATATTATCAAATGAAGAAAGAAAATCAAGAAGTTTGCGCTTAAAAGTTACTACCGACATTGTAAAAGAACGCAAATTTCTTGGCAATAAATTCCACAAACGCGCAGCTTGTACACCAAATGAGTGTTCATATATTGAGCTATGTATGCAAGATATAATAATTTGGGGGTTTCTAAGAGATCTAGTAAATGCTAGATTTCGTTCAATATGAACTGGTTTCTGAAATTCAATACATAATTCTATTAAGATAAATTAGCAACCGAAATTTAAGGTAATCATCAAAATTTAGATTCAAATAATTTTCAACATGTATAGATACATGAGCTCTCAATGTAAGTCCATAAACAAATCTCACAATTTTATGCACAATAAATTCTATCTTCTTTTTATTCGTCCTATTACAACCCGAGTAAACCTCAACACAATAATGGGCAAAAGTTTGCTTAACTTGTAAAGGCATTGATAGATTCAGGTGATATAACCTACGTAGTGTTAGACAGACTCCAGCACACACATTATCTATATGAGGTTCAAATGACAATCTATCATCAATTATAACACCCAGGCACCGCAAACTACTAACAATATCAACACTAGAACTACATAACTTGAAGTCAAAGACCAACAAATCAGTTATATTCGGTCTAAGCACAAGAGCCTTGGTTTTATTCAGATTAATTTGCAGACCGTTTGCAGCCATCCATTCCTCTAGGTTAGACAAATCATAATTAATAGAAGCCTGTAAAGCGTCAGCAAATTGGCTTTCTTCTGACCATAAAATGTGTATGTCATCAGCAAATGCAAAAGGTATACAGTTACTATAACCAAGCGATTCAAATAAATCATTCAAAAACAATGTAAATAAAATAGGGCCAATCACAGACCCCTGCGGAACGCCAGATCTTACAGATTTAAAGTCAGAAGATAAGCCATTGACAGATACAAATTGCATACGATCACATAAATATGACCAGATTAGCCGACACGCCGATCTTGAAAACCCATATCTACTTCCAAGTTTGTTAACAAGCAAAGAATGCTTTACTTGATCAAAAGCTTAAGACAGATCAACAGACATTAAAACAATGACCTTCCCCTCATTCCAATATTTCCTAATCTCCTCAGTTAATTCCGTCAGGAGAAAACATGTACTACGGCCATGACGAAAACCATATTGACATTAATTTAGTAACTCCCTATCATCAATCAAATTCGTGATTTGTTCGTTCATTAAATGTTCAACAACCTTAGATACAGCCGACAAAATACTAATTGGTCTCATATTGTCAATTGTCAATCGCCCACTATTTTTTGGAATAGGAATGATTTTTGATGTTTTCCAAGCATCAGGATATTTCGAAGTGGTTAAAACAGAATTAATAAAATATAGAAGATATTTACTTATGTACGGAAAAATAATTTATAAAAATTGTATAGAGATACCATCAGCTCCCACTGATGCAGATTTTATTTTAGATATAGCAACATATAAGTCAGTTTCAGTAATATTGGAAAAACTAAAGCCGTGAGAATTATTCGTAAACTGTGTAAAATCCGGCTCTTTATCGATACCATTCCACTGGTTACTTATGAAATGATCATTTACACAGTTAACATCCATATCCCAATGGCTATGGCTACCATTCAATGCACCAGCATTTCGTAGAACATTCCACATCTGCCTAGTATTACTCAAATTAAACATCCGTTTACCATAATTTATCTTAAATTTCCTAATTTCTGCCTTAGTACGATTACGAAGTTACCCACCTTGAATCATTTCTTTCCTTAAAATATTCTCCTAAAGCCATATCCCTTAATGATCTTAAGTAATTAATTTCATTAGAAAATCTGAATTCCTTGCATCTTATAAGATTTAACCTTTTCCTTAAGGGCACATAACTCAAGAGTTCGTAAAAAAGGGAATTTAAGAAATCCAGTTGCTCATTAGTGTATCTAGCTCGGTATAGCTGAGCAAAATCCAAATGAAGTAAATGTTCTTTAATAGAAGCTATGTCAGCATTCTTATAGTCCCTGAAGTATGTAGTATCAGACATAAACTACTGGAATATGAAAGGAAGCACATATTAATGAATGATGAGAAATAAAGGGTAGCTGAAACTGAGCTGAAGTACCAACAGACATGTTTTGACTAACAAGAAAGTAATCAATGAGTGAAGTTGATTGATGATAAGAGTCATAATGAGTGGGAATAGAATTGTGCCAACATTTAAGACCATATCTTGAGCAATATAATGAATTTCCTGTGACTTTTCTGTATTAAAAAGATCATTATTAAAGTCTCCTACTAAAATAATGTTATCTTATCGAACAAAAATATCACCAAAAAATTGATCACATAGATATAAATTTCCCCTAGGCAGGTAAGTAACACCAATCAATATATTGACAGCTCCAAGATAAATCTCAACAAATAAACCTTCACAAGTAAAATACTCCGCACATCTATAGACAGACTTAAACCGTATGTTTTCTTTAATATAAATTGCAACGCCCCCACCTCTACAACCAGACGGACGGTCGCTTCTACAAACTGTATAACATGGAATTATTACGGCTTGATCCGCAACAGTATCATCCAACCAAGTCTCTGTGTCACAAATTACATCCAAAGGTGCATTTGTCATGATCAAGGATAGCTCTTCGAGCTTGCATGATCTCTCAGATGGGCAAAGACTCTGTGCATTAATATGTCCAATCTTCAAATTATTTGAATCTTAAGAGAAAACACATTCAATATCACCTCTACTGATAATAGGGCCCAAATTTATATTAGAAGTCATAAGACACAAAAGAAACTGTATGTAGGAGTCGTAAGGATGATAGACTAGTGAAATATTTGCAAAATAATAATTTATACATAATTATCTCAAACAATATTAATTTTTAGCTCTTTCCATGTCAAAACGACCAAGATTGGGACACGACCCACAGTGCTTTGTCCCCATATAACGAAGGGACATAAATAGAAGGAGTTGTTAGAAATTTTTGAAATTTCGTACACTAGCATAAAATAGCTTAGTTAACAAAAAATATGAATTTTTGGAGAAATCGGTTCAAGGACACGCCTACCTCCGATGTGTCCTGAAATGGAAAAATGTAATTTTAACTTCAATAATGCCCACAAAACTACAAAAAATGGTCAGGCTAATACACACACAACTAGCAACGTGTGTGCAAATTTTCATTTAAATCTGAACAAGGACTCAAGGTCCTGCCATATATCCTTTTTCTTAAAAATGCTATAACACTTACAAAAATTATCCAATCGTAATAAAATTTGGTATGGAAATTGATATTTGTTAAATATATATGTGTGCCGAATTTTGGTAGAATCAGATTATTAATGTGAAAAATACAAAAACATCATTTAATAAAAAATGAGTTAAAAACGCTTAAAATGCTCTTGCAAAAATAACAAGTAAGAAAGTATAATCAGTCAAGCCCGACCATGTGATACCCTATAGTATAGTATTTACAAACAAATTTCCTAGAGTGTAATCTATTTGGGACCCATGGGCAATCATGGATCCGCCAGAACAAAATTATGTTATGAGGTTAAGATTCGTTTAAAAGTTCTTTCTCCCGAATATTGTTAAGATATCTTAAGCTCCGTATATGAGTTTTTTGGATGAGGGTTTATATGGAACCTATGGTTTAATTTGGAACTCCCTGGACAACATTTTGTCATGACATAGTAGCTATCGTAAAAGTCATTGTCGCCAATTTGTATGTAAATACTAATATTTTTAAGGAAGCTGGCATTAAAAGCTATTTTTGGGAGAATGATTTGTATGGGAGCTATGCTCAAAAATAGAAAGATTCCAATACAATTTGATAAGCTGATTTTGATTGCAATAAAATTAGTTTGGTTTCGACCAAATTTAATCTTGCCGATGTAATAAGATGGCTTTTGTAAAATTATGGACCGATTCGTTTTTTTAATTTTTAATAGGCTTGGTCCTTGTACCAGTCAGAGCCTCTGGGACAAATTTCATCAAATTGTCTCCGAATTTGCGATCTGTATGCACAAGGTTGCATGGACCGCCAGCCGGCCGGACGGACATCGTTAGATCGACTCAGAAAGTGATTCTGAGCCGATCTAATGAATTATTTGGAATTATTTCTTATTATATTCCTAATTTATTTTCTTTAAACTAATTTATTTATTATTTACATATGTATGTTCATATTTTTTAATTACAATAAATCATCTTCAGTACTGAATTCTTCCAAAAAAATATTCATCTTTAACTGGTACATTTTCTCTCAGTATATATTTCTAAACTTCTTCAAAAAATATATTTTTTTTAGTCATTGTATTCCTGTTTGAAGATAACAACGGATCTGAGGAATGTATTAAATGAGTCATTAAATCTTTATGGGAAAGTCTGGTTTTTCTCACGATTTTGTGGTTGGCTTCCAATGCTTCTTCGGACAAGCACCCTGAAATTTATTTTAGTTATTAGTTACGTTTCATTATAATTACATAAAGCCACTTTTATACCTTAATATTTCTTGTTATGTTCCTAGTTTATTTTTTTTTAAACTAATTCAATCTATGAAAATTTGAGCGAAAATCACGAAAATAGCATTTTTTTAAATACATTTTTTTTCAAGTTGTGGTAAAATTTTTTAAATTTTTTTTCTTGTAGTTATTAGAAAACAGTCTAATGGCCATTTTCTCATTAGGCGATTATCTTTTTTCCCAACGAAAAACTGCACATTAAAGAAATTTGGTTTTCTCAATGTCTCATTTGCTTGGATTTTATCGCAAAACTAACCGGCACTCATCTGCCAATTATTTATTTTCCTTTTATTTGCCGTACAGATAAATTTTATCAGCTGACTCCCAACTTTTACATGTATTTTGAATGGTGTTGCCAGCTGAAAACTTTGTTTTTTGTCGGTATATTGAGAAAACCAAAATCATTAACGGAGAGTTTATTGGTCCAATAAATTTATGTTGACATTAAGTAACAGACAGTTTTTCCATATATTGAGAAAATGGCCATAAATATTCGAAATCAGAAAAAACCCATAGACGGTATTTTTTTTTTTTTTTTAATATTCCATCAAAGTTAGGAAATTTTTAGAGCTTAAGTAAATAATAAGCATTTTTCAAACCATTAAAAAAATATGTATAGGAGCATAATTCCCCTAAAATTTTTTTACAGTTGGTTTAGAATATAGTTAGGTGTTACAGAAAAATTTTAATCTCGTAATCCAGAAAATGAATTTTTTACAATTATTTTCTTGAAACAATAAGAAACCAAGGGCATTTGTGATTTCAGCGCCCTCTAATGCCGTAAAATGCAGGCAAACACAAAAAAATTTTTATACATATTTTGATTTTTGTAGTTTTTTATTGAACGGTATAAGTTTGAATTCATATTTCACAGTATTTGTAGTTAATTGTCTATTAAACTCCTGAAAACTATCAAAATTTGAGCAAAAATCAGGAAAATAGCCATTTAAAAAAAAAATTTTTTTTCCAAGTTGTGGTAAAATTTTTTCAATTGTTTTTCTTGTAGTTATTAGAAAACAGTCTAAATATTCGAAATCAGAAAAAACCCATAGACGGTATTTTTTTTTTTTTTTTAATATTCCATCAAAGTTAGGAAATTTTTAGAGCTTAAGTAAATAATAAGCATTTTTCAAACCATTAAAAAAATATGTATAGGAGCATAATTCCCCTAAAATTTTTTTACAGTTGGTTTAGAATATAGTTAGGTGTTACAGAAAAATTTTAATCTCGTAATCCAGAAAATGAATTTTTTACAATTATTTTCTTGAAACAATAAGAAACCAAGGGCATTTGTGATTTCAGCGCCCTCTAATGCCGTAAAATGCAGGCAAACACAAAAAATTTTTTATACATATTTTGATTTTTGTAGTTTTTTATTGAACGGTATAAGTTTGAATTCATATTTCACAGTATTTGTAGTTAATTGTCTATTAAACTCCTGAAAACTATCAAAATTTGAGCAAAAATCAGGAAAATAGCCATTTAAAAAAAAAATTTTTTTTCCAAGTTGTGGTAAAATTTTTTCAATTGTTTTTCTTGGAGTTATTAGAAAACAGTTTAAATATTCGAAATCAGAAAAAAACCCATAGACGGTATTTTTTTTTTTTTAATATTCCATCAAAGTTAGAAAATTTTTAGAGCTTAAGTAAATAATAAGCATTATTCAAACCAATAAAAAAACACTTATGAGAAAATTATTCAATAAAATTTTTTTAGTTAGTTAGTTCTAAATATAGTAAACTACTACAGAAAAAAATTTCAATGTCGTGCTTTAAAAAACAACAGTTTTACAACAGTTTTCCTAAAGCATGTAAAACTCAAGTAGTTGTTTGGCTATTTTTACTAAAAATTCTCAAACTTTGGCGCCCTCTAGCGCCGCCAAAAAGAGTTAAATCTTAAAAATTCTTCAAAATTCATTTTAATTATTTTGTTATCTATCGATCTGTACATTTTTAAGTACAATATAAGAATTGTTTTTTTTTTTTGATTTATGTCTATGGGCCAAAGCACTGTGCGACCCCTTCCGATTTTAATGAAATTTGGTGAGAAGGTTCCTTTTATCTTATAAGGTACATATATGAACGAAAAAAAAATTAAAAAATTTATTTTTCAAAAGTTATGTCATATTCAAAATGTCATAATTTCGCCGAATTAGCCGAATGTGTTGAGCTTATTTCTTCAATATCTCGAAAACTACAAACATATATTGAAAAAAAAAAATTTATTTGACAAATGTAATATCTGCAAAATGTTAAATTTTAAAAACGGACTAAGTCAAAAACCTATTTTTTTATTATGCTGATTTTTTTTTGTATAATACCTCAAACTGTTCTTTAAAAATTCTGAAACTTTGAAGGAGGTGTTTTTTTCTTTTTTAAGATATGATTTTTTTCCTTTCGCAACCTTAAAAAAAATAATATTAAAATTGAATTTTAATATTGTAATTTTGAGCAATATGTACACTGTGCAAGTTACAAAAAACAGACCAGCCGCGCACCTATCATTTTACCATAATTTGGTACGCTGAATCCAGTGGTGCTAAGAGTTTTTTTAGGTTAGCTCGTGTTTTCAAGATATACCGTTATTTCGAAAATGTAAGAGGCTGCACAGCATAAATTCGCGTAACTCAAAAACGGTTTAGTTTATTGAAATAACTAAAAAAAAACTGAAATTCGGCAATAAATAATAAAGTGGGGTTGTTCATACATATGACCCATCTAGGAGCTGAACACATTCGGCTAATTCGGCGAAATTATGACATTTTGAATATGACATAGCTTTTGAAAAAAAAAATTTTTAATTTTTTTTCGTTCATACATATAAGATAAAAGAAACCAAGGCCCATCTATCAGGTCTGCTTACTTGTACAAAAACAAAAAACTTTTTCTTTTAAGCTGTCAGAAACTTACTACCACATATACAAAGCAAAAGGAAAAAACGTGTATGTAAACAACTTTTAAAATCTCAAAAGAACGAAAACAATGATCATCAGGCTTCTTGAGCAGACCTTTTCAATGGGCCTTGAAAGAAACCTTCTCACCAAATATCATTAAAATCGGAAGGGGTCGTGTCCCACTCTTGGTCGTTTTGACATGGAATTACCCACATATATTACAAACAAACAGTAAATTTGTACTCTATATAATGAATTTTACAAAAATATTTTCACAAAAAAAAATTAAATTTGTTTTATACACATTTTACTTTATTTAAGAGCGTTTTTACTGAAAAACAACGAGTCAAGAGAAGTATTTCCTTTCTTACAAAGAAACCAAAGAAAATACTTTCATTTTTGCAAAGTTTCTGTAAAGTTATTAATTTTAATTGAAAATGATATGAAGTATTTATTTTTGTTTGTGTTATGAATAGAAATAAACGAATATGCTTTGTATATTAAAATATTATTGTTGTTGTTGTTTTACTAATAAAAATGTATTAAAAAGAAAAACTTAGGATATCACGAATTTGTTGATATAACTAAAGACCTGACAATATATAATTCGTTAAACCGAGATACCACTGTAATACAAAATTTAATAAAGTAGATGAATTCATTACATTACATTATATTAATAGCAATAACATGTAGGCTATTCCAAAAAATCCAAAAAAAAAAAAAACAAAATATCATAGCAGAATTTAAGAACAAGTGATTAACAAATCAAATCAGTATAAGTATTACAATTCAGAACATTTCAGAAAATCCAGTACCTTTTCCGTTCCATTAGGAAGTTTAACTTTAGCCAAGGGTGTATCCCTGTTTAAAATCCGGAACCAGCTTATCTTGTTATTTTTACGTAAATTACGACATAACATTTGAAGCTTAATGCCAACAGAAGTAAGATTATCATTAAGATAAACCCTTGCATCTATCTCAGTACCGATAACATTCCTTAACTGTAGCTTTGGATTTTTAAAATAGGCTTTCATTATCATATCCCTTGTATTGACATTATTCAATTTAACTAGCAAGGATTTACCCTGCTGTATGTATAAGCAGTGGATAATGTCTCTAGCATCAGCAGTTATATTATAATGCTTACAAATTGTCAGAACAGGATCAAGCAAATCAGTCATACCAGAGGGTAGACCAGAAATAATTATATCTGGACGATTAATTCTACGTTGGATCTTATTATTTTCTATCTCCAGACTTGAAATACACTCCTTAGTGTCCGACTCAACTCTTTTTATATTTGTATTGCACTGCTCTAAATTTGTTTGGAATTCCTTAAGGGATGATGACAGATCAGAACGTATGTTAAAAATTGAGGATTCAATAAGTTCCTTTAACCCTTGTTGCTCGTTCCGCATTTCAGCCGTAAATGAATTAAAATTGGCCGTAATTTTTTTATCTAATTCATCCATAAATTGCCGCATTATAGAGTTATCAGCATTGGCGTTGGAATTGGCAATACAATGCGAACAATTAAAACTTATGTTGTTGTTGTTGTTCCCTAAGACATCATACAACTCATCGGAAATATTAGCACACGTAGTATGAAACCAGATATTGCAAGAATCACATTCAATAGCAGCATCAGATTTAGTAATATTTTTCTTACAGGTTCCACATTTGGCTGCAGGCGCCATTATTGTTAATTTTGCACTTCTTCTTTTCTTCTGTATGTATACTACTAATACTTGTCTTTCTTTTATGTTGAACAGCCCGCACAGTTTCAAATTAGTTTTGCAAAGTGGGTATAATATATTATAATAAATTTATATTTTCCACAATGGTAAATTAAACCAAATGTATAGATGAATTCTATGCCTTTTTTTATTTTTATATAGAATAGATTTAATTAAAAAGAATATTTAGTTGATCGCAGCCAAAAAACACGTTCACTCTCTCATAGTGTTGCCAGACTTGTTTCTTATAACTTTCTATCTTTCTTGATTCTATCCATCTCATACTTCTTTTCTTTACTGTCTTTTCTTTTTTCTTTTAATTGAAGGGATTCACAATGAACCATATTGGTCCATTTGCCCTTGGGCGCATAACCCTTCTTAACCTAACCTAACCTACCCAAATAAGTATGTATCTATGTTTGCACATACTTAAATTTTGTAAACAAACTGTTTTCGGTTTTCATATAAAATGTAACAAGGCAATGCACAAAATTTTTAAAGTGGTTTTATTATTTAATTGTATAGAAAACAAAAACAAATTCTTGTTTTGGTTGTTTTGTAAAAAAATTCCACTTGTCGTCGTCGAGTGTCTCTATGCAATCATGGGCCTTTTAGCAACCTTTTGTGCTGCTATTATCTCCTGTTTTTCGGCTTTTAGCAAAAATTGGTTTTTGATTTGGTGGCTGTTTGTTTCATTCTTTTTCCTACATATTTTTTCCTACAACATAAAAGTGATTGCCGTTGACTTTTGAGTTCCATCAAATAAGATATTTTTGCTATTGTTAAAAAAGCAAAAGTTGGAAAAAGCCAGTGCCCATTAAAAAGTTACTTTTCAAAACTCTTGTGTTTATTTTGCTGCTGCTTTTGAAAAGTGCCTGGCTTTTTTTAGCAGTGGAACTTGTCGGCTTTTTAATTTTGATTTTTTTATACCCTCCACCAGGGTATACTAAGTTTGTCATTCCGTGTGAAACTTTTTTATTATTCATCTCAGACCCCATAAAGTATATATATTCTGGGTCCTTGAGTAATTCTAAGTCGATTTAGCCATGTCCGCCTGTTGAAAACACGCTCTCTTTCGAAAAACTCAAAAGAAATAAACAAACTTAGTGTCAAATATCTTGCAGTTATTCTAAGCAATTTGGGATTGAAATCCAGCAAAATCGGTACAGCAGGTTAAGAGCTATGAATCAAAATGTGAAACCACTACCTAAAAAAAATTGATAATTTTATAATAATGATTTATTTTGAACTAGAAAAGACACTGTGAAATTTTGTGAAGATCGGTCCATAACTTACCCTAGGCCCTATATAAATCCTACTCCCGGAAAACAGTTTAGTACGCCTAAGACCGTAAAAAAATGTTATCCATAATTTACCTTAGATCCCATTTTAGCAGCCTTCTGAAACTCACTGCAAACGCTAAAACTAATTGCACCGCTGTATTGAAATTAATGTTTTTTAATACCTAAAATCACTCTGCAGAATTTTGGGATGATTGGTTCATAGCTTACCCCGGCTCCAATATAAATTGACCTCCTGAAAATCATTAAAGTTCAGCTTAAACTGTTACAAAAATGATATTTTACTCAAGTTATTTAAAATTGCTAAAAAAAAAAGCGTTAAACTTTCTGATTGTCGGTCAATAACTTTATATAGGTCTAAACCGCATAGACATAGACATCATACAGATATTACTCCTAAAACATTCGAACTGTCGGTGGAGGTTATCAAAGATTCGGCACAGCCGAATATAGCACTCTAACTTGTTTTTAATTATGAAAAAGGTAAAATTTGGCTGCTTTTGCTAATATGCCGATAGCATTTTAAACCCTACAATTAATAGGTTTCAAGAAAATATTCACAAAAATTATTATCTTAAATAAAAACAATAAAAATCTTTAGTAATAGTTATCTGTAAGAGAAATAAATATTTATCGATCATAATAGTTATGAGCCAATGTAAAAAGATATTAATTATTATTTTTTTATTATTTTCTACAGAGCAGCCAAAACTTTACGGCTGCCTAAATATTTATTATTATTTTGGATCGACATCATTTGCCATTTTTAATATATTTTCGACAACTTTCCTCTTAAGTTGGGTTGCCATACACAATAATTCCACTAGTCCCAGCAAATATTAGAAAGAAGAAGGGAAGGACGTATGGAAAAGTGTACATTGTTTCGTGTACAAGATGTTTTTGTGTTCTTAAAAAGGAATAAGTAAAAATGAAGAACTCATACAAAATGCCTAAATACTTCTAAACATAAGTTTTATGGTATAAACGCGAGTGCAGTTTCAAAAGAGAATTGAATAAAGTTTTTGTAATAAATTCTTCATAATATGGGCGAGGAACTTAGTAAATATTATTGACAAATAACTAAGTAAAGGCTACAATGAATTGTAATTTTAATAATGATTTTAATCACATGAATTTCTTAATTGAATCTTTCAAAAAAAAATATACATACATATTGTACCATTACTAATTTAAACCTTAAGAGCCACTTTTTGGGTTTGAGATTAAAGTTAATTTTATTCTATAATTAGCTAATCTGAGAATTAAGTTAATCTAGTATCAATTGAATTTGATATTTTTGGGTGGTGGCTTAAACCATGTAGCGCAACCATACTGAGCACAAATAAATGGCAACATTTTTTTGCAAATATCATCTTTTTATCAATTAATATGGATGTTTTCAAAGAAGAAGAAGAAAATGCGCGAATTTAATATTGTTTACAAGGTAGAAATTTTTTGCGTTTAAAGAAAAAATATGTTACAGAAAAAATATAGAATGGAAAAATTATATAAAAGTGATAAACAATGTTTTAAAATGTATTTTTTGTTTATATTTCTGCAAGTTCTTTATGTTAAACATATGTATGTTGACAGTTTAAGTTTAGGTTTAAACCACCACCGTTGGCCGCTTAAACTAGCAAAAAAAAGTTAAAAAAATACAACTCAAGAAGTAAATACGGAGATTAAAGTTAATTTAATCGCTAATCTCTAACCCAAAAAGTAGCTCTTAATAATTTATCATGATAACCAAAACAGTAAATTATTATTATAATGGTTTTTTGTAACCAAAAAACTTTATTATTTTTTATAATTGATAGGTATTTGTAACCATTGTAAAAAATGTTGGCTTAAGTCCAGTTTACCAACGCAGCTCCAAATAAAAAAAAAAGAACATAGGGTTATATAAAATTGAAAAATAAGAAGAAAAAATAAAATGACAAAATATTCGGAAACGCATAGTTTCAGAGTTATGGACCTTTGAAGTTTTCATATAAATCTGCGATTTCCCACTACATTTTTGAACGTATATAGCCAATATTGGTATCATTTAAAAGCTTTTGAATAAATTTTTCTAGATAGGTAGATATAAACATTTTATTTAAAAATTTTTAATCCATTAAGGAGCCGGCTATGCGGAGAAGCTTTATTTAGCGAAGCCGGTGTTTGTTATACCATAGAGGAGAAAATTCCTGCGCCCGGCCGAAGGCCGTCTATGCAGAGAAGCTTTAGATAGCGAAGCCGGTATTTGTCATACCATAGAGGAGAAAATCCTTGTGCCCGGCCGAAGGCCGGCTATGCAGAGAAGCTTTATTTAGAGAAGCTGGGGTTTATTTAATTACATTTTTATTACCTAGTGCACTTCCGTAACATTTTGATATAAATTTTGTTAAAACTGTATTAGGAGCTAAAGAGTTAAAAAGTTTTTAATAAATTTTGCATTTCCAGATCTGTTCAAATGCTTTCAAATAATACCAATATTGGCCATATACGTTCAGAAATGTAGAGGGAAATCGCAAGTTTATATGAAAACTTCAGACGTCCATAACTCGGAAACTATGCGTTTCCGATAATTTTGCCATTTTATTTTTTCTTCTTATTTTTCGATTTTCTATTACCCTATGTACTTTTTTTTATTTGGAGCTGCGTTGGTAAACGGGACTTGTTCCAAAATGTTTTTGTTGGAGTTATACCTAGTAGCTATATTTATGTATAACCAAAAAAAAAAAATATTTTTTACTTTAATTGGTTACGATAACTAAAATAATATATTAAATGATAATTGCAAATTAAAACCTTTATCTATAATTTATCAATTCAACCATTTTTAAATAGGTATCATTTTTTTGTGGCTTTTCTTATATGTAACTGTTAGGGTCCTTAGCTCCAATTTACACCATTAGCTTCTTCTTTTAGTTTAATTGGAAAATTGCAATTAGGAACAAAATTTTTTGACTTTCTGTGCAAAATTTGAAAACAAAATGAACTATCCTCCTCCCTCCCTTCAGATTTTCAATAATACAATTAATTGAAAAAAATATGGGAACAAATCTAGTTTACCGAAGCAGCTCCAAATAAAAAAAAAAGTACCCAGGGTTATAGAAAATTTAAAAATAAGAAGAAAAAATAAAATAAAAAAGTTGGCGGAAACGCTTAGTTTTCAAGTTATGGACGTTTTAAGTTTTTATATAAAGGTCCGATTTTCCACTACATTTTTATCGTTATATGGCCAATATTGGTATCATTTCAAAGCTTTTGACCATATCTTTTTAGATATACAAAATTTATTTGAAAATTACTATCTCTTTACCTCACATTACATTCTTTTTGCATTTTACATCAAAATATTACAGAAGTGCACCAGGTAAGTATGTAGTTTATTTAAATAAAAGTGTAATACAAACGTTATCAAATTATAAACATGGGCGTCGCAAACGAAAACACTCCTGCATAGCCGACCTTCGGCCGGGCGCAAGGATTTTCTCCTCTATGGTATAGCAAAAACCGGCTTCGCTTAGTAAAGCTTATCTGCATAGCCGGCCTTCGGCCGGGCGCAATGATTTGCTCATCTTTGGTATGACAAATACCGGGTTCGCTAACTAAAGCTTCTCTGAATAGCCGGCCTTCGGCCGGGCGCAAGGATTTTCTAATCTATGGTATAGCAAGAACCCGCTTCGCTAAGTAAAACTACACTGCATAGCCGGACTTCGGCCGGGCGCAAGGATTTTCTCCTCTGTGGTATAGCAAGAACCGGCTTCGCTAAGTAAAGCTACTCTGCATAGCCCGCCTTCGGCCGGGCGCAAGGATTTGCTCCTCTTTGGGATAGTAAGTACCGGCTTCGCTAAGTCAAAAGCTTTAAAATGATACCAATATTGACCATATAAAGATAAAAATGTAGTGGAAAATCACACTTTTATATAAAAACTTAAAACGTCCATAACTCGAAAACTAAGCGTTTCCGCCAACTTTTTTATTTAATTTTTTCTTCTTATTTTTTAATTTTCTATCTACCTAGGTACATTTTTTTATTTGGAGCTGCGTCGGTAAACTAGATTTAAGCCAAAATATGAATTGTAGGTAGGTACTTACCTCTTTTTCAAGTTATCCATAAATTTTTCCAATGTTATTTGGTCTAACAGAACAAAGTCTGGAACACCAACTTCCCTTTGTAACATGGCCATGTTGATTGAATGGTGCAATAATTTTGGTGTATATCGTTGTTGTTGCTTCGATAAAGTCGATAAATATTTCGTTATTGGTTTTGGTTTTTTAAAGTTGACAATTTTACTTCGTTTTTTTAGTCATGCGATTGTTTTTTTCTAAATTTTGTTTTTGTTTTATTATTTTATTAATTTTTTTATTGTAAACTCACAGCATTTAAAATAAACACTTTATTGTCACGAAAAGAAAACAAACACATGATGATGAGAAGGAAGATCCAAAAGAAAGTAGAAAAGAAAATAACAATAAAAATTGGTCAAAATAAATTTACTGCCAAGTTTGCTGGAAATATTTCAGTACCAAACGCACACAAATACACAAAAATGAAAAAAAAACAAAATTAATGAAGAACCAAGAAAAAAAAATAACAACTAACTCTGGGTGTGTGTAGTGAGTAAATCAAATAAAAATACGAAAATTCGAACAGCTAATTTAATTTCACTGTCACTCCGTTGTTGTTGTTTTCCTTTTTCGTAAATAACCTACTATTTTTAATAAAATTGTTAACAATTATTATGGTAACACCAATGTAATGCAACACAATTAATCATACATAACAAACTGCAAAACAGATTTCAAAACAAAGCCTATAATGATCATTATAAACGTTGATGATTGTGAATGTTAATTATTCAGGTACTTTTTTTTTGTAGGTTGATTGGTTTTTGATTTCAATAACAGGTGAGTGAAATGTATGATTGGAAAACGTAAAGAACAATCCACCCATACTTACATTCATATGTATGTATGTACATAGAACCTAAGATTTATTTTTGGTAGGTTTTTTGGCTTAAATGCTTATTAATTTTAGCGGCATTTGAAACAATAACACTGCAAAAAATACTAAACTAACATACACATCCATATATGTATACATATATAACACACATCGAACAAACAAATTTGTTTGTTTTTACCGATTATTCCAACGCTATGATCATTATCTGAATGTTTCTAAATGTTTTAGATACTTTTTGCAAAAACAAATATACGTATTTTGAATGACTAATTATGCCATTTTTATCAATCGGAGGAAGCACAAACAATTAAAACTAACACGTCAAACATTTTTCTTATTAACTCTAATACAACAAACTGAATATTAATGATATTAACTTAACACTACCTTGTTAAAGCATTTAAAAAATATATAGAATAAACGAAGGAGAAGAATGAACGCGCACGACCACTCAACGTAAAATACAAAATTCAACTGAAAAAATTTCAGCGAATGACGAGTTGAGTTACATAGCGTTTACATTTGCCAGTACTGGCAAGACTGCAGTAGCAATTCGTTCAAACTTTTACACTAATCCATAAACACTTTTACAGCTATTTTGTTTTTGCATTGTTTTGCCAACTTACTGAACAACCTAAACAAAAGCGGCAAGCGTTTTTTTAAACATGAAAATTTTATTTAAATACAATTTCAATAAAACAAACCGACATAGCGATCTGTCAAATAAGATTTATCAGCCGGGTGGTTTCTAATTCGCATTCTAATGGTTTGTTTCGTATAAATTGTATGCAAATGAGAAGTTTTGACATACAAAAAACGCTTCCGCTCTTATTAAAGGTGCTATCAGACGAGATGTATTTTACATATGTACTGTCAAATTTTCTATCTGTAAAAGTTGTACACATCGTGTGATACATATGAAACTTTGCATGTGTAAAATACATGTGGAAATAGATATGTAAATTTTTCGATTAGAACACGCTCTATTTTCCTGTGGCAAACATAAACAAAACAGCTGGTTTGTTTTGAAACGTAAACAAAAGTCAGCTTTTGTTTACATTTATAGGTTATGTCATAAGGAAAAACATAAGCAGGTGTGATAGCAAAAATTATGAATCGTATGTAAAATGGGAATTTTGACATACATACGCAATTACATATGGGAAAGAAAAGTGACAGTACATATGTAAAATACATCCCGTCTGATATCACCTTTAGGTAGCTCAGTAATATGTATATGCTTACTGTCTTGCCAGTACTGGCAAATGTAAACGCTGTATTAGTTGAATTTCAGTGATGCCAGCTTTTTGAGAGCAAAAAGCAATTTAAAATTTAAAAAGAGCACTAATCAAGGTATATTTACACAAGGTAAACTCGTTGCTACAACAAGTACAACAAGACAAAAACAATACGCCAAATTGTTTTTGTATTTGGAACCATGGTGTCAAAAAAAACGCAACAATGTGCCTTTAAAATAAAAACACAAATTGAAAAAAAAACAACACGTGCAGTTCAGAATAATAAGCTGAAACAATTTTTAATATATTGTGCATTCTCAAGCATAAAAATAAAGTATTATTTCCAAAAAATAATGCATTTAAATGTATTTTGTTTGCTTAGTAATCACAAGAATTAAAATTTCACATAAAAAATGTTTTTCACAATTTTACACTTTTTTAATTCAAAATGGCGCGCACTAACCATAAGCATGTAAACAAACACAACGGAACCAACATAAATAACTTTTGACACTAGGGTTCCAAATCGGGTAAACAGCTGACAAACATATGGGCCAACGAGTTTACCTTGTGTAAATATACCTTGGCACTAATCATCCCAAGCAGTGTTACCGTCGGATATTTTAAAAAAGTACCAAAAAAAGCGGATATCTACAAAAAAAGTGGCACTTAAAAGAGGATTTTTAAAAAAAAGGGCACAAAATAAATATTTTGTAAATATTTCTCTCGAGAAGTAATTTTTATAAAATATTTACTTTGATGTTTTGGTAATTCAAAAACGTTAAACTTGTTTTCTGCCGAACATGTTTTTTGGATTATGACATTGTTGCAGCAAATAGAACATATTTATGTAATGTGTTTTATATATGTAACAATTTCAGTTAAAAGGGACCTATGGATGAAAAAATCGATTTTTACTTTTTTGGTGATTCTTAAAATAGACAATACGCTCTTCCTAAGGCCGAGGCCACGCAATGAGCGGCTAAGCGTCAAGCGGATGAGCGATGAGCATCAAAGCGTCAGGATTGAGTGGCAAGTGGCTTATTACTGAGCGTCACTTCTGAGCGGTTAGTTGTTAAAATGCCATTGTTAAGAGAGGCTTGTTTAATGTTATTAAAATCAAAAAAAATTAAATTTCATTAAAATCGGATTGATAGTTTCTGAGAGGCAGAAATTTCCACCTGTCTTCTCTTGTGGTCCTATTTTTGAAAACCTACATAGCTTATGTGTCCATACGATTCGGCCCATTTTCAATAGGCTTGGTCGTTGTGCCAAAAAGAACCTACGTCCCAAATTTGATCAAACTATCTTCGAAATTGCGATCTGTACTTTGCGCACAAGGTTACATGGACAGCCAGCCAGCCGGACGGACATCGTTAGTTCGATCCAGAGAGTGATTCTAAGTCGATCGGTATACTTTAAGGTGGGTCTATGACCAATATTTTAAGGCGTTACAAACATCAGCACAAATGCATAATACCCTCTCCAGTATTGTGGTGTGGGTATATCGAAATCGACGAACAGGCCTTGGTGCCAATCCTATAAATCAAGCAAGAGGAATTAAACCATTTATATACAAATCTACCCAATACAATACTGCCGTATGTCTGTGAAATCCTTTGATTTGGTGTTGCAGAAAGTTAACACCAAATTATTTATTTTTAAAATTTGGTAATCTGTCTTGCCATAATGCGGTCGGCTTTGTGCGGATGAAATTATAAGCTCCATATTCACTTTTGCCATGTTTATTTTTTGACGCTCAGAAAACAACTAAAAATTAGAACAAGTTTTATTCCTAAGCGACGCCGCTTAGCCGCTCAAAAATTTCGCTCACATGCCGCTTAGCCGCTCATTGCGTGGCCTCGGCCTAATGCAGCAAACCGCAGTTTTCTAACTTCACTTCTTTTGTCATAATTAAGCTTAATTAATTATACCTTTGATAAGAAAAGAAAAAGAAAAGAACCCGATGTAACAAAATTTGTTGTAACTGATCTAATTTACATGAATCTTTTTTTTTTTGAAAATTCAAAATCCAATATGGCGGATTTTTTTTTTTAAAGTTAACAAGTTGATTTTGGTACATCTGATCGCTTTTATGGTTTGAAACTAGTTATTCGTATTGTAGATTACGAATCTGTTCTCAGATTTTAAAAATTCATAATGGCGAATCCAATATGGCTGACTATTTTCTGTAACATTATAGGATTTTTTAATTGATCACATTTGTTTTAAAATCATTACTTTCAGGTTTTTGCGATCGCAGGTAATGAACTCAAAGTCGGGTTTTAAAAATTCGAAAAGGTGGATCCTCAAAAACCCCCGGATGATAAGTTTGAGTTTAAGCCATAAAAGTGTTCGGGTTTATCACAATGAACTTTTAAAAAAATTTAAAAAAAAATCCTCCATATTGAATCCGCCATTTAGAATTTTCAAAATCTAATACCAAGCCATAAAAGCATCTACCGTATCAAAATCCACTTGTTTCAAACAAATTCAATAACATTACAAACAATATTCAACCGTATTGGATCCGTCGTTTTGGATTTTCAAAATCCAATGCCAGATTCGTAATCAGCGACCCGCAAAACCCCTCTATAACGGATTTCGAGCTGTAAAAGCGTTTAGGCGTTTGAAATTAACTTGTTAACTTCAAAATCGTTTTTCTCCAAAACTAATTTTTTTCCCATAGGACTCTTTTAACTGAAATTGTCACAAATACATTTATTAATATATTTCTTGTACTTTTCTTGCTGAATACATGTTCCAATTTCACGCCAAAAATCTTCAGCATTCGAAATTTTAAATATGTGTTTATAATTCGTGTCATTTACTTTACTCTCTTGCAGTTTAAATTCATGTATAAATGCATCTGGGTCAGTTATTATATCTTTAAACTCTGAAACTAATTCGAAATAGTTTATATCTTCATTAGACACTATAAATAATGGGTCTAAATACTTCAATATATTGAGCTTTTTGTTTTTTATATCAATTCTTGTTATCAATTCTTTACACAATTTTTGGTAAAAACTTAGATTTTACTTTTAATGTCAATTGCACAAATTTTTGGAAAGTTTTCGGTACACAACAGTTCGGTTTCTGCTTCACGAAAACAGGTTAATAGAAAGTTTATTCAACCGATTTTCAGCTATCTGCGCATGACAAGAAAAAAATTTCATATAAAGTTTCTTTTTTAAAGCATTTTGTAGAGGTTAGAAAAGGCTTGAACCCGCCAAGGACGCTAATTTCTTAGCATATATTAAAGCTGGAGCTTTAATAAAACAGAAAGAAAAAAAGTATATTTTCCTAACGTAAAAAGTATCACAAAAGTGGCAAGAATAACAAAAAGTACCACATTTGGGTGCATTTTGTAAAAGTGGCCAAATAGTATCCAAGTGCCACTTAAGTGGCAATTTGCCACTTTAGTGGCACCAACGGTAACGCTGATCCCAAGGTATATTTACACAAGGTAGACTCATTTGGAAGTGTAGACATTCTGCTCTATAAAATGAACCGAGTTGTCAAAATTGTCTTCATATAAAACAAAAACATATATGAACAAAAATTTGGGCTCATATACACGAAATTTGACGTTTGGGTTCCAACTAGGGGTAATCAGCTGACAAACATATGGGCCAACGAGTTTACCTTGTGTTAATATACCTTGAATCATCCCTACAAGAAATGAATGAGCGAGTAGTCACATTTTAGTGTTAAGAAAATGATAGAAAGGAATGACCGAAATAAAGTTTTCGGTCACATTCGGTCATTTCTTTCTATCATTTTCTTAACACCAAAATGAAAAATGTGACTACTCGCTCATTAGTTTCTTGCAGGGATTATTTCGAGCAAAAAAGCGTAAAAAAGCACTAAGCCATTTTTACAATTTAATTCAAGGTATATTTATAGCAGGTAGCCGCGAGATTACAACAATTTTACAATAAAACAAACAACAGGGCTTTTTATTGTTGTTTTGTGATACGATCTGTCAAACAGCAAAGGGGTTAAAAAGAGACAAAAGATAAAAACAAAAAACTTGTTTTCTTGTTTACTATACAACTTTGACAGTTTGTATCGCAAAACAAGCAAATAAAAAATAACCAGCTGGCTTTCCGAGACTACCTGCTATAAATATACCTTGATTTAATTTAACACAAAACCAAGGTCTATCCAATTGGATAGGCCTTGCACAAAACAACCCTTCAAACCAGGGATGATAAATGAGAAAACCAATATCGTACCAACGAACTTTTAAAATCGTACTTTTTCGGCCCCAATAGTACTAGATAATTTTTTTATAATTTTTTTATTTTTTAAAATAAATAAAAATTTAATACAACAAAAACAAAAGAAACTTAAAATTCAATTGTACATGTAAAGTATAAATAAAAAACAATACATGATCATTAATTATACATAATAATAGGGTGGGTATAATTTTTTCGCGTCAAAAGCACATCGCGATTCTTGTTCAATAAGTCATTCCAAGAAACAAAAATGAATTTCGAGCCCCGGGTTTTTTAAGAATAGTTAGTTTTCCAAAATATTCAAAAATAGAGGCACAAATTGTATTTGATCTCGCCAGACCTGTATCATGCTGTTTTTAGAGTCGAGAAATTCATTTATTTTTATTTTTGATTGCCGCCATAGAGCGTTTTCATGCACCTTTTAGAATTTATCGTCTTTTTTGTGGAAAATTGACAAATATTGCTCAAAATGCAATCTCGAATTTTAAACAAAAATAAAATTTTTAAGCGTTCTAAAAATATGTGCATACGAGCATCTTCGGATTGCATTTCTAAATTTATTGTGTTTACATTTTTCAATGTGTGCTGCAGAAACAGGAAAGGAGTAGAAAGTCCGAATAAATTAAAAATCTCCTTCAAAATAATTCGGAGTAAAATAATTATTGAGTGGGCTCCCAACAAAATATCATCAGAAAATGCACGCTTACATGCTGCCGCTGATACTAAATTTAGAATGTGGCAAGTGCAAAAATCTATTCACAATTGGTATTAAAGTATTTCAGTGTTTGCTGAGAATGATCTTGCAAAAGAGCAAATGCAAAATATGTTTTGTTACATCCAACAACAAAAAATAGAGTTTCTCTTAGATTTCATAAAAAAGCTACGACATTTTGCATTTTCGCAAGGCCATTTGCACCAAACACTAAACTCCGCTTATATTCAGTAAATAAGAGTTACCCATTTATATCAATTATAAATATGTAGGCAAGGCGAATTCATTTTTCAGGTGGCGTTGAAAGCACAGCTGTGCTACTTTTTGTTTTAAATTAGAGAGAGGGATGTCAAAAGTTACTTGTGTTTTTGACATATCGGCCAACGAAAGCAGCAACAAAATACATTGTTGTGTTTTTGGTGTTGTTACTTGTTGTAGTATCGACACCACCGTTTACATGAATTCGCCTTGTATGTAGGTTTGAAAAATTTGGAAATAGTACCAAATGAGTTACGGGGGTACCAGCGTACTTTTTAGTTTTGAATTGTACCACAAAAAGTACAATTGTACCAACTTTATCAACCCTGCTACAAGCAGTGATGCCAGAAGATTTGGAAGGAAAATCTTTTTACTTGGCGAAAAAATCTTATTTTGAAAAGAAAAATCTTAAATTTTTTAATAATAAGCGCAAAGAAGCAAAAATTGTTAATTTTTTAAAAGGAAATACTTCTTATGGAAACTATTTAAATTGAAAAACATAATAATAATAAATAAGAACGTGAAAAATCCATCTAAAAAAAAAAATATTGAAAAAGAATAGTTGTGATTTTATTTGAACTGTTAAATTTTAATCTTTGATATTTTAAGTTAGGCTTGAGTTCATCAAATTTAATTTTCATTTAATTATTATTTTTACTGAAGGAAGGAATTTTTACAACATGAATTTTTATATAATTTTTTTTTCGCTTCATTTTTAATGTTTTTTTTGTGTGTGTATGGCAACGTCTAATTCACGCGGCTTAAAACAAAAGTTGAAAAAATTCAACTTTGCCGCGCGGCATCTTCTCCAAGTAATACCAAGTCTTAATTTTTGTGATGTGTCTTTTTTTTTGTATGAACATTTTTGTCAACAATGCTAACATTTTTACAATGGCAATGCTATTATCGCCCGCAGCCGCATGACGCGTACATTGGCCTACCACTATAAGACAGTGATGGGCGGCTTGCATGTAACATTGAATGCGGGTATTTTTGCTCTTTTTTTAGTATAGCTATGGAATTGCGACAAAACAACTTACAATACAACATATGTACATATTTCTATATATACAAATTTTCATATGCTTAGAAGTACAAATTAATCAAATGCATATACACATACAATGGAAATGAGAAACATATAAAAGGCTTTGAATGGTATCAAAAGCTTGTTTGGCGTATGCATATTTACAATATACATATGTATGCTAAAAATATATATGTATACTAAAATACTAATTTGTTTATTGTAAATCTATAAAATAAATATTTATTTATTAACGTTGTTCAAATACACCAAATACTTTTTTAATACCATTTAAATCACTTTGTACTTTTTCTGCACAGCGACCACCATTTAAACATTTTTGATTCCAATCACTGTGTGTATTATTTCATGTAAACTATTGCTTTTCGTTTATGTATGGAAAAAACATATGACACGTTTTTAAATGTTCTATAAGTGCACCAACGTGCTTACAGTATGGTGCGGTACATTACGGATACAGCAACGTTCGCCTAACTGGGCCTTAATAGTGGAAGGCCAATGTACGCGGCATGCGGCTGTGGGCGATAATAGCATTGCCATTGTAAAAATGTTAGCATTGTTGACAAAAATGTTCATACAAAAAAGACACATCACAAAAATTAAGACTTGGTATTACTTAGAAAAGATGCCGCGCGGCAAAGTTGAATTTTCAACTTTTGTTTTAAGCCGCGTGAAGTAGACGTTGCCATACACACACATAATCATTTAACAAAAGAAATTTAAACAAGTAAGAGTGCTATATTCCGCTGTACCGAATCTTATATACCCTTCACCATTGTGCGAGTAGAATAGAGAGCAACTAAATAATTTTTACATATACATATACAAACATATTTACAATACTTACAACTTCATTATAAATGAAATTTAAAAAGCGATAACTGGTAAATATTTTTTTAAAATCGTTTTTAGTTTCTATTTGCTAAAATTATTTCGTTAAATATATGAAATAATAAAGAAGGGTGATAACGAAAATCATATTGGGCATTATGCTAGTATATGGAAACAAATATAAAGGGGTGGTGAGGGGATAGGAAGAAGAGACGACAACCGGATTTGAACTTCGCTTTGCATAAGGACCCAGAATATATATACTTTATAGGGTGTAGGACCTTCGGTGAAGGGTATAAAAAACAATCTTAATTATAAAAAAAGAGCAATTTTTGGGATTTCAGTATTTTGGTCATAACTCTGCTATTTCTTAACCGATTTGACAGATTTATATACCGACGTGTTAAAGAAGAAATTTGCCAGTTATTTTGGCTATAAAACGTGGACTCGGGAAGATCTATGGTTCCTTAAAATGGGTATTTTTCAACAAAAAAATTAATATTTTGGTCATAACTTTTTCGTATCTGAACCGATTTTCCCGAGTTTTTCAGAAAATATTTTCTATTAAAAATTTCCGATCTTCTGATATCTAAGGCGTAACCATAGGTCATATTACAGTCAAAAAATTCAGGTTTTTATAAAATTTTTAATACTTTTTGTTTGGGAGGTACCACGTCCACATTTTGTGGGTTGGTATGTATTTATAACCTAAATGTTTGTACCTAATTTTAAAGCTTTGGCTCTTGCCGCTCTCCAGATATACAGAAAAAAGTAATAAAAATACAACAACCACAAGGGATTTTTTGGAAAAATTAGAGGCAGTCGTGGTTTTTCGGTCATATCTCAGCCATTGTTGGACCGATCTGGCTGAATTTCAATAGCCAGAAATGGTGGACTATATGTGACATAAATGTAAAACAACGTAGCCGCTATCATGTCTGGAGTCTCCGGAAAACACATATCAAACGTAAGACGGACAGACGGACGGACGGACGGATATCGTTAAATCAACTTCTCTCCTCATAAGGACTCAGAATATATATACTTTATCAATAAGATCAATATTGTAGAAATTACAAACGGAATGACAAATTTATATATACCCTTTTCCACCTGTGGTGAAGGGTATAAAAAAAGAAGTTTACCGCAAGTATTTTAAATAAAAAAAAACCACAAAAAAAACAACACACAACTATTTTACAGGGTTACCATTAACCGTTTTGAAACGTAAACTGTCGTTTTGGTTAATAAAAGTCGCAAACCAATTTAAATGTTTTTTATTTATCAATAATACAACATAAACATACCAAGAAATTGCTTAAATTGTGTATGCTTTTAAATCGCTTTTGTGCAGAAGATATTATCAGGCCTATTCTGAAAATCACTTTAACTCAAATCACGTGATTTGAAATCACATGTGCCTACTAAAATCACACGTGTGATATTTAAGCGTCCCGTTTTTGTGTGATCTTCAATTGCAGAAAGCACACCAAGAAACACAACAACGGTATGACTTTCAAAACACCATAAAGTCACAGGTGTGATTTCAGAACAGGCCCGTATATAGGTATATATGAATATATTTTTGTATAAATTGTCTAAAAAAGTGACTAATATGTTATCAATGTCAGCAATAAAAAGGCAAAGATTGCTTTTAATATTTTGACGACACTAGATCACTGTTCGTTATGTTAGCGGTTTTTTGTAGTCGTAAAATTAGATAATGAGGGCATTTCTAATATTCCCTAAATACAATTTTTTTTTTAAAGTGGATAACCCTGCTACGCATTTTTTTAAGCTTTTTAAATAAATGTTTCTAGCTTTTTAGAATTATTTTAAAAATTGAAGAATAGGTATTGATATAACTTAAGTTTTTTTATGTATTATAATAAATTTTGACTAAAAAAAATAGTTGTAGTCAAAATTAAATTTCGTATGGAAATGGATAATTCTTATTTTATTGTAAAAAAAATTTCATTTTATTTTTTTACAAGACGATAATCCTGCATGTTTGGGCGATTTTTAATGAAGACTTTTAAGTAGTGTGGGAATTTTTTATTTTTGAAAGTAAATTCAGCACCAAAAACTTAGATTTAGCTGTAAAATTTCCATTTGGCATTTTATTAGCTTTTTAGAAAAATGTTTTAAGCTTCTTTTGATTAATTTTTAAAGTTGGATGGAATAGTCTTAGCGATTAAAACTAAAATAAATTGTTATAAACTAACTTTTACGCAATTAATGATGACTGTTTTTTTAAAATATAAAAAAAATAATCTGGTCTAAATATGTTTGTAAATTCTTTTAAATCGAAATAGCTATAAAACCGTTTGTATTTTGTTTTTATTAGAGGGCCTTCCAATTTCAAGGTTAACCAATTGTGGTATTTATATCTGATGCTATATCAAATCTACCTAAATACTTGTTTAAATATTATCATTTATTTTAATTTTGTTTAAAATGAGTCACTTAAATGTATAAGGATTTAAAACAATATAATGAACAACTTTAAGAATTATTTGTAGCGTTTTCAAAATAATTTTTAGCATTTCTTTGCCTTGCCTAATGTCAGAGTAAGCTGTGAACAAATTTTAAGATCTGTTTCTATGTCATTGGTTTCGTCAATAAAATTATCCAAACTTAAATGTTTCTAGCTTTTTGATTAAATTAAACATTTACGTACGCAAATACTTATTGTTGAATATTTTGCTTTCAAATAACAAATGGGATTTTTTTTAGACATAATAAGATTTTTTAAAAATAATATGGCAACACGTGTGAGATTTTTGAATTGAAATGTAAGTGCTGGTTCACACAGGTCAAGTTTACTTGAACAGTTTTATTTAAATTTTCTTTTGAACTTGCGTTCACGTTCATGCACAAAATTAATTTTTGTTTTCTTTTCCTTCAACTTTGTAGCTTTTTATTATATTACGGATGAAAAAAGAAAAGCAAAATACAAAACTGACTGGTACGGTCAAGTATGTACCCCTTTCCACTCTCATTACCCCTCTCTCCTAAAAGCTCGAGACTTGAAGAGTCAAACTTGACCTGTGTGAACCAGCACTAAGAAGAGATTATCAAAACATAGCAACAATCCGTCTCTAAAACTAAAAAAAACAACAATCATGAAAACAATGCCTACCAATACACATAAATAACTTTTGCATATTCGTACCCTGCAGGAAATGTCACTAGTGAATCTGTACTGATTCACTATTGACACAGTCACCAGTACTAGTGACTTATTATACCCCAGGCAATGTTGTTTACAATAGACATTTAACATGTGCGTGTCATTGGAAATCTACTAATGACGTTGGTACTACTGACTAGGTACTGACTAGGTAGTTCCTTTGCGAACATATGTAGACATTGGAACCAGAGAATCGCTAGTACATTTTAGTAAAAGTAGTCTTCACTTTCTGTAAGAATACGAAATCATAACAATCTTTTTTTATTATTTCTTCAACTTTTATATAAATTGTACTTCTCAGTTGTTATTGATAAAATCTTTTTCGTATTAAAGCCAAATATAGTGACAAATGTAATGTAGTGTAGACACTTCGTTGACAATGTCACCAGTATAGTCGACAAAACTGGTGACTTGGAGACACTTGCACCCAGGTTTCCTTCAGGGTACATAGTATGTACTAAATACTACATACATACTTAGGTATTTACATTTAAGCCAAAAACAAATTGTAAAATATGGTTTTTGTTTCACATGTAAGGCGAACGATTCATATTTATATTGTTAATAAAATGAAAAAATCAAAAATCGCTGAATAATTTTAAAATCGTTTATAGAAATATTTATAAAAAAAGTTAAAAAATTTTCTGTTTGGAAAAGGTGGAGATGCCGAGATTTGAACCCTGGCAACCGCCCAGACCATTGAGCTATTAACGTTGTTAAAAATAAAGAATTAAGGCGAACGTTGCTGTACCTGTAATGTACCGCACCGTACTGTAAGTACGTTGGTGCACTTACCCTGCAAATAAAATTGGACCACCTGACCCATTTTGATAAAATGGACTACTCCATGGACTAGTCCGATGTAATGCAAGCATGGACCATGCCATTGTTAAAAAGTGTTTGTAGTGAGACGACATGTCTTCGTTTTTTAACGACATGCTTTCGTGTTTAAACGACTTCAAAACTAATCCTCTTGAGTATACCATGGAGTAGTTTTAAAACTACTCCTTACTGGTCCAAAGGTGGGTTATATACCATGGAGTAGTTTTAAAACTACTCCTTAGTGGTCCAAAGGTGGGTTATATGGTCCTCTCCTAGGACATCGTAATGTTAAATAGACCAGGTTTTTTCCATACGTTTGGGTTACTTGTGGACTAGTCCTGGTCCCTTGTGGACTACTCTTTACACGCGTGTTTGGACTGGTCCTATTATTTGCAGGGTATAGAACGTTTAAAAACGTGTCATATGTTTTTCCATACATAAACAAAAAGCAATAGTATACATAAAAAAAAACACACAGTGATGGTAATCAAAAATGATCAAATGGTGACCGTTGTGCAGAAAAGGTACCACGTGATTTAAATGGTATTAAAACAGTATTTTTTGTATATAAAAAATGTTAATAATTTACTTTTTATATTATAGATTTACAATAAATAAATTTGTATTTTAACATACATATATATATTTAGCATACATATATTGTAAATGTGCATACTAAAGACCTGCACAGATACATCTGTTTGTATCTGTTTCTGTGTTTTTTCTAAAGTTGATGCGTATGGATGAGTGCTCTTGTGTTTCTGATATAAGTTGATCTTGATATGATTTGTAAAAGAGTGGATGTAAGTTGATACAAAAGCGAAAGAGAGTATCATATCTGCTAATATCTGTTTCGCGAAAGCAGATCCTAGTGGATGCTGATGGAATACAATAAGTTACTTATTGTACGATACCGTTATTTTCAATTATTTTTGAACGCAAAAGAGCCGACCCTTTGGCTGGCTAAAAAATAATTTTTTACAAAAACAAAATATGTACACATGAACAGTTATTTTTTCAATCATTTTTGCATGATGTGGTTCGAGCACAAAAAAAAACTTTACAAGAACAAAATGTGTTGCTTGTTTTTTTGGAAGGCAAACATTTTTGAAATTTTCGGTACCGATATGTATTTTGTTTGTGTAAAAAATTCTTTCATGAAATTGAAAGGTTGCGTTTTCTTCGTTCAAGTGCCAAGTAGACAAAATTATTGAAAAAAAAAAACTCTGAAAGAACTAAACACGTGTACATACTTTGTGTTTGTAAAAAATAAAAACTAGCAGGAAGCGTTGTAATCAGGCCTACCATATTTACCGATAAATCTGCATTTTGACGATTTTTTTCCTCTAAATTATCAAAGTGCATATTTTTTGATAAACACTTACAGCACGGTAATTTTTGGTTTGTTTTATACAAATTATTAATTTTGGGTAACTTGTTACACAAAGAGACAACTTTTATTAATTTAGCGCTGATACTTAAGGAAAAAATGGTTACACATATTTATTTTATATATGCAGTGTTTGTATTGCGTCTAACCCAACAAACACATTTTGAAAAATATACAACTTCATATGAGAAGCTTAAGGAAAATATGGTTATACATATTTATTTTATATATGCAGTGTTTGTATTGCGTCTAACCCAACAAACACATTTTGAAAAATATACAACTTCATATGAGAAGCTTAAAGAAATGTGGTACATATGTTTTACTTAAGCTAAGAATTGTAACCAGAAAAATAAATAATTTTTTCCAATAGATATTTGTAAACAAAAAATTACTTAGGTTATTAATAACCAAAAATAATTAAATTTTACTTTAATTGGTTACCACAACCAAAAAAAATATAATAACGATAATGGTTAAAGGCTCCCAATTGAAAAAAAAAGGAATTTTTTCTCGTAACCTTTGCAAAAAATAATAAAAGTAATTATTTTTAGTCCCTGAGTTATTTTTGGAATAAAAACAAAAAAGTCCATATAAACAGCTATTTTTCAACGTAAACATAAAAGGTCGAATTTAACTCTTAAAAAAAGAGTTTTATTAAGCCGTCATAAATTAAAACTCATTTCAGGAGTTTGATTTTAACCGACATTTAATTAAATTCATATTTTGTACTTGGACACCCAAAGCTTGTAGCTGGTCAGATCACTACAATTTGTAAAGCAATGTTATCTAATCAGCTTGCTCTGCAATTAAACTAATTGTCATTATTTTATGACTGCGAAATAAAACTCTCTTTTTAAGAGTTCATCCATACCTACTTTTATTTTTCATTGAAAAATTATTTTTAACTGTGGAGTTAAGATCGTTTATTCTAGATCACCATAGGTTCTTAATGAAACGAACCTTGGTATAAGACAGTATAGGTATACGCTGACTCTAATATGGAGAGTTTTCAAGCTAAAATTATATGCATCACTCTTATTAACGGTCTCTGCAATTTACCTTTAAGTAAAATCTATTCATATAAAGGGTGTCTGGTGGCAAAATTATATTTTTAAATGCGATTATTTCAAATAGTAATAAACGGTGCGGAGGAAGGTCGGCGCCGTTGGAATTATCGATTGGGAGGATTTGTGAGTCACAGTTCGCTGAGGAGACATTTTTTAAGGGTAATGATTCTTACGTAATTGCTCGTCGACAATTTTGTTCAAAGTTCATTTTCACTTAAATAGCCACGTCAACAAACAAATCTACCGTTACTGGTCTCCAAGAACCTAAAACCTTCGATTGAAACATCAAATACCTTTACATTGCCCCAGGGTAAATGTTTGGTGTGCCTTATCCACGCATGAGAAAATTGGGTCATTTATTTTTTTAAATTCTCGAAAAACAAGGCTCCGTTTTGAACAGTATGTTCAAGTCGACACAAGACATGTGGATGACATACTCTTTAAAAAATAAAACCCGCATTTCCATTCTACCGTTCAATGCTTTTAATAAAACTTTGTGTCAATTATTAACATTTTTATTTAAGTTTGAAAATATAAATCTGCTATCAGATACCCCGTATTTTTTTAATTAAATAAAATTTATTTATAAAACATTTATTTTTATTTATATTTTTTAAAGCATTATGTAATGGTTAATGGTTTTGCTTTGTTGTTTTTGTCATTAAAAATATGTTTTATTGTGTTTAAAACAGTAATTTTAATTTGCCGTTTTTTCATAATTTGATTTCCGATTTGTTTTTGAAAATATGCCGATTTTTTACTAAAACCATCTGGCAACCCTGGTTGAGATCTTATACAAATTTTTACAAACTCTCTTATTTTCATCAACTCGCCAACAATATTTAAAAATACAACAGATTACCACAGATATTGTAGAAATACTTATGGTGAAAACAGATGTTTGTAAGCAAAAAAAAAATGTTATGACACACTCAATCCAAAACCATAAGCATCTGTTTTTGTTTTTTAGATATGGTGAGTGGGCAAAAGCAAAACCATACAATATCAGTTACACTCATTCTCTCATTTATATCAGTAGTAACAGATATATATCTGGTGTATCTGTTTCAACAATACTTACTGATACACTCGTGCAGGTCTTTAGTGCATACACCAAACAAGGTTTTAATACCATTTAAAGTCTTTAATATGTTTCACATTTCTATTGTATGTGTATATGCATTTGTTTACTTTAAACATCTAAACATATGTATATTTGGAAATATGTTGTATTGTAAGTTGTTTTGTCGCAATTTTTAGATAATTTTTACGGTCGTGGGTAGAGCGTGGGTAATTTCTCTTAGGTGTAATTCAGGTGTTATTTGAAATTTTTACTTCAGATGCACAAATTCAATCAAGATTCGATTTCAGTGATGCCATTTATTTCTTTTTAAATATTTTTGCTAAGAAATGCACAGCCTTCTGAACCAAAGTCTCGGTTTCTTTTTAAGAAACTACTTCAATCATAAAACATACATATGAGGGGTGTTCTGGAAATCGAAAACGCAAAACGCAAGAATTTGAAAGTTGTTTTTAATACACTTTTAATCTAATTTTTATAATCTTTGTTATAAAATTCCGTTTAATAGAGAAAACTTTGTATAATATTTGTCATAAAATTCTTTTATTACAGAAATCTTATTCAAAAACGAAGTTCAAAATTCTTGCGTTTGTGTTTTGCGATTTCGATTTCCAGAACACCCCTGTATATTTGTAAATGTTTGGTAATGAATGTCGCAAGATGGACCCTTAGATTTGGATAAAGATGCCTATCATAGTGATTTAGAACCTGAAGTCTATTGAAAAAAGTTATTTAAACTAAAAACTTTCCTGGGGAAAGATGTTTCCAATATTGCAAAATATAATTAATTTTATTCCTATCTTGCTACTTTTTAATGCTTTAGTTTAAAGAATAGGTATTTAACGCCCTTTACAGTTGTAAAACTGAATTACGAAAAGGACAGTTGTATAAAACTCTGCAGGCATTTTGTTTACTAAATAAGGTATAAAGGGTATTTTTTAAGACCATGAAACTTAAAATGGTAGACAACACAAAAAAAAATTAATTTTAATCGCAGATTGATACACGGCATTACGATTTGAAACTGATTTAAAACAAATAGACACCGCGCATGTCCTTGACGAAACGCATTGCAGACGTCCAATTTTGCTTCTCTTTTTCGAATAAAATGAACAATGTTGACCTCCAAGACACCGATTGTTGCTGGTTTATCAGCACTAACCACTGACTTCACAGCCCTACGGAAAACAATCAATAAGTGTCGCATCGCACGGCCTTGAAGTATAATTGACAGTTTATTTTCTCTAAATCAACACATTGCCTTCATTTTTGAAAAAAAAGTTCCGTCATTTAAATCATGAAGTCACCTTTAAGTTGCGAAATCGATGGCTGATTTTCAAAGTATACCTATTTGGATAATTTGGTGGCGTTGTTCAAGCATGAATCTATTCATGATGATGTGCCTGATCAAAAAGTGAAAATAGTATGCCAGTTCCTTTGACAGCTAACCTTTCGTAAGCTCTATGGGGCTAAAAAGAATCCATTATAAAGCTATGACAAGGAACATTTTAAACCTTCCCAAGATATATCAACAAAATGTGGAAGTAAAACTCATTATTTTAGCAGTTTTATTTTATGTTTTATTATGTTATTTTTGTTAATTTAAATAAATAAATTGATCTTGTTTTAATGAGTTTGTTGTGTTTTTGCTTCTTTGTAAATGTCTTTTTATTTAATAAAACTTAAATTTTATATCAGGTATAATTTCATTTAAATCGGGTAATTTTGCTTCATCTCAAGTGTAATTTTGAATCTTGCTGGTGGTAACACTGAGATATACTAAAAAAAGTACCAAAAAAAAAAAGAGAAAAATTACCCGCATTCAATGTTACATACAAGCCGCCCATCACTGTCTTACAAATGTTACGTAACAACGGCATGAAATTTTATTTTATACAGATTGGTACGTTGCAACTACGGTACATTGCATTTCGGTAAGCTTTTGTATTGGTTTTCATATAACAAAAAGCGAACAGCTGATTGATACAGTACAGATACGGTACAGCAACGTTCGCCTAACTGAGCCTTTATAGTATAATATACTCCGTCATATTATTAGTTTAATATGTATGTAGGTAGTATTTTTCCACAAGGGATTTTTTTGGAAAAATTAGAGGCAGTCGTGGTTTTTTGGTCATATCTAAGCCATTTGTGGACGGATCTTGCTGAATTTCAATAGGAAGAAATGGTGGACTGTATGTAACATAAATGTAAAACAACCTAGCCGCTATCATGTCTGGATTATCCGGAAAAAACATATGAAACGTAAGACGGACAGACGGACATCGTTAAATCAACTTCTCTTCTCATATGGACCCAGAATATATATTCTTTATGGGGTCTAAAATCAATATTGTGGAAATTACAAACGTTATGACAAACTTATATATACCCTTTTACACCTGTGGTGAAGGGTATAAAAACATTACAAATGAAGTGGAAAAAATCCAATTTGATAAGTAAATTCGTATTATGTTTGTTGAGGGCTGAACCTTAAATTTTCGAGTCCTCAAAGTTAACACGGTTCACTATATTTTCTATTTTAATAAAAACACTTTTTTTTATTTTTATTTTTTGTATTTTTGTTTATTTAACATTAGGGTTTTAATTAAATGTATTTTGTTTTGTTCACAATTTATTTTTACTTTATGTATGTAGGTATAAATGTTAGTTTGTTTTGTTGGGTCACAATGTTTTTCTGTTGCTTCACTTGTTTATTGTTCTATGGTTGAAACTAGAGTGATTGTTATTTATTTTAAACATTATTTAACAAGCTAGGCTTAGTAAAGGAAAAATAATGTAATGACAGAATTTAAGATTAAGTAAATAACAATTAAAGGACCGTTATTATTGTACAGGGTGTTTGGCTAAAAACGGGTCATCATTAAACATTCCGGCCCCCATGACTTGGTGCAGTTTAACAAAAGTCCAAGAAACAGGTTACACTGTAGCAAGGTGTTGTGATGATTTTGGCAGATATGGCATCTAGGATCTCATTTCGATTCAAATGTGCGGGTCGTGTGGGGTTGAATATGTTGACAGCAATCAAATCTGTTGATGAGAAACTTAGAAATGTTTGGTGGGATGCCATACCTGTAAGTAGGAACTCAATGTAAAACTAGTTTGGAAAATTTTTTTAAAAATGTTAAATGTATTTTAAAACAAAACCACAATTTTTGTAATGGGTCTGGTAACGATCCCATTTTTTGTCTGGATGTCGACAACTCGACAGTTTTGATCAGTTCCAATATGAGTCTTAGTGATTCGGCCCATTTGCCATTCATTGGGAGGCAAATTGTTGTTTTTGATGACCACCAAGTCGTTGACTTTGACATTGTCCCTTTGAGTCTTCCATTTATATCTGCGATGAAGTTCGGCCAGATACTCGGATTTCCATCTTTGGCAAAATGAGTGGTAGATGACCTTTAGGCGTTTCCAGCGGTTGATGAGGGTCAGGTTTTCGCTGCTTACATCAGGTTCGGCTGGGGTCAATAATGGAGTGCCAATTAGGAAGTGTCCAGGGGTCAATGGGTTAAGGTCGTTCGGGTCATCGCTAGCAGGACTTAAGGGTCTAGAGTTTAAACACGATTCTATGCGAGTGTGAATTGTTGACAGCTCTTCAAAGGTGAACTTTATATCTGGTATCATTTTCTTTAGGTGGGTTTTGAAGGATTTTACACCGGCCTCCCATAGTCCGCCCAGATGTGGGGCACCAGGGGGTATGAATTTCCAAATGATGTTTTGATGGCTAAAGTTGTGAGTTACTTGGGTTTGAAGAGTTTTTATAAATTCTAGACGATCCTTTTTAATGAGTTCTGCTGCTCCGACAAAGTTCGTGCCGTTGTCCGAATATATGATTGCGGGACATCCACGTCTTCCAATAAAGCGGGAGAAAGCGGCTAAAAAAGCTTGGGTCGATAGGTCACTTACTGGTTCTAAATGTACAGCTTTTGTGGCAAAGCATACAAATATGCAAACATATCCTTTTGTGATAAGGCAGGCTCGACCCGTAAAGTTTCGAATGTTGAAAGGTCCAGCGTAATCAACACCTGTAACTGTAAAGGGTCTTGATATTGTTGTGCGCTCAGGTGGCAGGAATGCCATTATCTGACTTGGAATGTGTTTTTTGTAAAGTACACACGTTTTGCAATTATTTATGACTGTTTTTACTAAGGGCTTTAGTCGAAAAATCCGAAATTCTGCTCTTATTACTCGGGTCATGAGCTGATTTCCACCATGCAAGGTAATTTTATGTACAAATTCTGTAATCAATTTGGCCAATTTTGATTCGTATGGCAACAGAATTGGACAGCGTTCATTGTACGTTAATACTGGGGACTGCGCTAAACGCCCATTGGCCCTTATGATCCCATTGCGATCGAGAAATGGCGTAAGGGTTAAGAGTTTACTACGAGGGGAAATTGGACGTTTGTGAAGTAAAGCAGTGTATTCGTCAGGAAACAAAGTTTTTTGTGTCCAAATTATGATGCGATTTTTTGCAGATTGTATTTCTTCTGGTGTTGGTTCTAAAGATGAAATTTGACTTCTTGGTATGGGTTTTCCGAAACATAAAATGTAGGCTATGACTCGATAGGCACGGGGTATTTTTATTGTTTTAATATTGGGAAAATTGTTCACACATTTTTTCCATTTATGTTGAGAAATTGGTTTTAAAATGTCATCCCAGTCTGTCTTATCTAACCATATTTGCTGCTTGATTACTTTAGCGTCTATTATGATTGGAGCTATCCATCCACATGGGTCAAAAAATTTGGCAATTGTAGACAAAACTTCTCTCTTTGTATACGCTTCTTTAACTTTTATATCTGGGGCTGTGAATGTAAAGGAGTCTGATGAAATGTTCCATTTTATCCCTAGAGTCTTGGTCCCGTCATTTTCGGACAGATTTAACCAGTCGAGTGGTAGTAGAGTCTCACTAGGTAAATCCTGAATGACTTGTGGCTCATTAGAGTTCCATTTCATTAGATCAAAGCCGGCTGATTTTAGGACAGAAGTTAATTCTTTTCTAGCTCTGATGGCTTCTTCTATAGTATGACCTCCTGCTAAGACGTCATCCACATACATATTTTGTTTAAGAATCTTGGCCGCTAAGGGATGAGTCATTTGCACATCTTCAGCTAACTGAAGAAGCGTTCTTATGTCTAAATATGGGGCACAATTAACTCCAAATGTGACTGTGAGTAGCTCGTAATCTTCTATGGGGTCATTTATGGATTTTCTGAATAAGATTCTTTGAAACTTTGTTTGAGTTGGGTCGACTAGTATTTGACGATACATTTTTGTAATGTCGGCGTTGAATACAAAGCGGAAAAATCGCCATTTTGCTATCAGAAGAACAAGATCTTGCTGAAGAATGGGTCCTGGATATAAAATGTCATTAAGACTATTCTTATTTGACGTTGGGCTAGAGGCATTAAAAATCACTCTAAGATTAGTGGTCAATCGGTCCGGTTTTATTATTGCGTGATGCGGCAAATAATAGTTTGGAGCTTTGTTTATATCCGAGGGTTCGATTTTTCTCATGTGTCCTAACTCAAGATATTCTGAAATAACGTTGTCATATAATTGCTTTATTTCGGGTTTTTGGCTGAGTGTGCATTCCATTCTTAGGTACTGAGCCATGGCAATGTTGCGAGAAGAGCCTATTTCTTCTGTTTTTTTGAAGGGCAGGGTAACTATATACCTTCCCGTATCGTTTCTACGAGTTGTTTGTTTAAAATTGTGTTCCACAATAGTGTCCTCGTCTGACCTCAAAATCTGTTTTGGGTTTTCCTCCACCTCCCAAAAGCGTGTGAGGATTCGGTCAAGGGACGATGTATTCAATAAAGAAATAGTTGTTCTGGGCTGAGTAGTTTTTGGTGTTGGTCCCCCCACAATCCAGCCAAATACTGTTTTTTGTGCCAAAAGGGATCCAACAGACCGCATCGGAGTGTCCATGCAATAAATCGAGGCGCCTACGTCGAGGCCTATTAGCATGTCGATGGGTCTACTTTGATTGAAGTGAGGGTCTGCAAGTTGCAATTTTGCAGCCTCACTGAGCTTTAGCATGTCCAATGTTTGAGGTGGTAAATTAGAGGGAAGGGTCTTGAGAACTGGGGCCCAAATTTCTAACTTAAACGATGTGTCCACCCGTGAGCAAAGGTTAAGCAAACATGCTTTAGTTGAGGTTTCAGAAACTGATTGGCTCAAACCAGAAACGTGAACTATGTTTCTTTTAGTAGGTAATTTCAATCGGTTTTTTAGTTTGTCCGATACAAAGGTTGATTGTGATCCAGGGTCGATGATGGCTCTAGCCTGGTATCTTTGACCTCTAGTTTCTATTTCGACAATGGCAGTGAAAAGCAACGTTTCTTGTTCTGAGTGATTTGTTGTCGATTGGCTATTTTCGCGTAGGGTCAGGGAAGTGAGGTTTGGAATACCTGATCTTGTAGTGGACTGTATGTATTGGGCTTGAGCTGCGGCACTTATACTTGGTTGCACGTCAGCGTTATTTTGTGGCAAGGTTGTTGGCTGGGTCACTGTTGCCTTGTGCAACAAAGTGTTGTGTTTTTGTTTACACAGCCTACAACTGTATTTACTAGGGCACTCCCTGACACTATGACTAATCGACAGACAGTTGTAACATGAATTTGTGACTCTTACGATATGAATTCGATCACTTACATTTTTTTCTAAAAATGTGGGGCATGATCGTAGGGTGTGTGACTCGCTACAATGTTGGCACGTTATGGCGTTAGTATTAGAACTTCTGACGGGTTTACTTTTGTACTGATTGTGACTCTCAGATTTTGCAATATTCGTTTGAAATGAATTAATGTTACGTTTATTGTGGGTATTTTTTGCGACTTCAGACTTGGGAGGTATGGATTTGTCCTTTGATGATTTTATATTGCCTACTGATTCGAGGGTCTTAAATTTGTGGGTCAAAAACTTGTCGAATTCTTGCCAATTGGGTACTTCGGCACAATCTTCACGAGAATTTTCAAATTCTTGAACAAGGGCCCTAGGAAGTTTTTGCGAGCAAATATAAATTAAAAACGACTCCCATGTCGAAGTGTCAATGCCTAGGGTGCCTAATGTCTGCCTACAATCGTTTATTGTTCTTTGTAATTTTTTAATTGAGGCTCCAGAGTCTGTAGAGGCATGAGGCAGATCCAAAATAATTTTATATTGCTCATTTACCTGCATCCATTTATTTTCGTACCGGTCAACTAAATTTTTCCAGGCCATGATAAAACCATTGTTTGTTAAAGGGACGTGCGTAATTGCATCTCTGGCCTCTCCTCCGGTTTTTTGAGTCAGATAAAAAAGCCTTTCAACATTGCTAATATTTGGATTTCTAATGTATATTGCTGTGAACAAGTCACGAAAACTGGGCCATAATTTATAATCCCCAAAAAAGGTGTCGGTGTCGCAAGGAGGAAGTCTTATTGATGAAAATTCTTTTTCTAACGGTATATTTGACTGGCGTTCAACTTTTTCTATGGTTGTGTCCGAAAGCGCATGGATTTCAGCATTGACTGACGAAAGACAATTTTTATAAGCCATAAGGGCAGTTTGGTATCGCTGCCGTAATTTGCTTTTGTCAATTGGTTTGTCACCATCCTGATCTAAGTCCCTACATTCTTCATATGACCTTTTTACTTGGGTCCATATGGAGTCTAATTCTACTCGAATAACTTCCAACGCGTGTACATTATCTTCAGCATGCGCTTCTGCTTGAATTTTCTCGAACTCGACTAAATCGTTTGTGCAATTGACGAATTTTTTCAGGGACATTTTTGTAAATTGAAGATTCAGAATAATAATAAAATTGAGTCAACAAAATTGCCTGCTAGCGATAAAACAAATTGTGTCTTAAAAATTTTGAGTCAAATATTGTATTTATTTCCCCGGTTAATTTTTCAAAAATTGACGTAATGGTAACTCGGTTTTTATTTGATGATGACGTCACGGTTATTTATTTTTTAAAAATTGCAGCGGCAAAATTAAAGAGTAACACAAGCAAGAATATTTGTTTCTTGTTGTATTGTATACTTTGACTTACTTGTTGTTGTTGGGTCTTTTTTCTTTTGTGGCACTGCGTTTATTAAACCTTCTGTTGTTGTTGTTGTTGTGTCTGCTAATAATGCTGTTGTTATTGCTGCTACTGCGCCAAGGAATTTGGGTCCCGTTAGATTTTGTTCACTTTTAACTTTATAAATTTGCTTTTTTAAACACAATTTTGATTTAATAAATTTTTTAATAAAAAACTTTATGTTTCGTTGAGAAAATGACCAAATGTTTTGGGGGTTGATTTTATGTGTGTGTTATTTGTTGTTGTCTAAATAAAACACTTTGCTTTTTTTTTTGTTGTTTTAAAGTCACACTTTTTAAATTTTAGAGTCACAAAACACAATTTTTTTTGCCAATATTTTTTTTGTAAAAACTTTTATGTAAATTTTTTGTAAAAAAACTATCCGGTTCGTTAGGACCAAATGTTGAGGGCTGAACCTTAAATTTTCGAGTCCTCAAAGTTAACACGGTTCACTATATTTTCTATTTTAATAAAAACACTTTTTTTTATTTTTATTTTTTGTATTTTTGTTTATTTAACATTAGGGTTTTAATTAAATGTATTTTGTTTTGTTCACAATTTATTTTTACTTTATGTATGTAGGTATAAATGTTAGTTTGTTTTGTTGGGTCACAATGTTTTTCTGTTGCTTCACTTGTTTATTGTTCTATGGTTGAAACTAGAGTGATTGTTATTTATTTTAAACATTATTTAACAAGCTAGGCTTAGTAAAGGAAAAATAATGTAATGACAGAATTTAAGATTAAGTAAATAACAATTAAAGGACCGTTATTATTGTACAGGGTGTTTGGCTAAAAACGGGTCATCATTAAACAATGTTCAAATAAATCCTTTTTTTTTAGATTGAACATTTTTTTACAGCTTATTCAACATTTGCCGCTTTAAAATGTGCCGCTTTCATTTGCCTTACAAAAAAATTTCAAGCGAAAAACTAAACAGCTGATCGCCACCCGCAGCCGCATGCCGCGTACATTGGCCTTCCATTATTAAGGTGTAAAATAGAAAAAACATGTATGTTTGCATTCAAACCTTTTTGCAATAGCACTAGAGTAGGGCTGCCAGAAGTTAAAACCTATCAACCAGGACACATGGAAAAATTGATAAAAAATTACACCAACAGAAGAGTTTTTTTTTTTTTTAATACAGTATAAAACTTTAGTATCGCACCCTAAATACTAAAGGGTCACAACTCAAAATTTTTCAAAAATGACTTTTTTCATAAATTAATTCTCAAAAGGCATAGCAAAAATTTTTTCAAATTGTACTTTTTTTCATAAAGGAACTAATATTTTTTTTAATTATTTTTACATAAACTTTTTTTTTGGTTCTCCTGAAAATTTAAGAATTTTGAGTTGTTACCTTTTGGTATTTAGGGTGCGATATGTAAAAACCATCCAGCTTTTTTTAAATCCAACAATATATAGAAAAAAAATTAACGTGTACTTCATGTACATAAAAACGAATAATTTTCAGAAGATTGCACTTTTTCTAGAACTTCAGTTTGGTCTTTGATATAGTTATAAAACAGGTAGCATGTCATATTAAAATCAAACTTACATTGAATAATACTCTCCAGTGTTTTTAACAAGTTTCTTTCCTTTGTCCATTGAGCAGACTAAGTACTCAACTTGAAAAAAATCAAACTCTTTTGATTTTTCTTCAACCAACTGGACAACTGTCAAACTAATCATTTGAAAAAGACATACACGCTTTCATTTGGACAACGACCGACTCAGTTGACAATTGAATTAAACGTGTATGGGCTGCCTTATAGCCTTTTCACACTTAACAACATTTAACATCCATTTGCGAGGATGTTGGAATTTTCCCATAAGAAATACATAGGGCCAAAAATCAGAATTTTTCAACTTCTTTAAAGAATGTTACTATCTCATTTTTTTCCCTTTTACATTTTTTGATTCTTTTAGTGTCATTACTAGAAAAGTGGCAATAAATTCTGTTATTATCAGTGATGCCAACTTTTTGAGAGCAAAAAGCACTTTAAAATTTAAACAAAGCACTAAAAAGCACTATTTTGAACAAAAAAAAGCGTAAAAAAGCACTAAGCCATTTTTTAAATTTAATTAAACACAAAACAAGTTGCATTCGGCTGTGCCGAATATAATATACCTCCAAAATTTAAAAAAGGCGATGGCGTTGATGGGTGACCATTTTCATTTAAAATTACGTGATGAAAATCAATCGATTTCAAAACGACCGTTTTTAAAAGGTGTGATTTCAACCGATTTTAAAATCTATTTCTGAATCTGGCCTGTTGCAATTACGGAAAATTTGCAGTGACCGACCATTCTTTATAAAACTTAATGACAGCCCAAATTTTAATAAAAAAATATGTTGTCAACGCTAAAAAGTAAACGTTTTGTAAAATTTCCAAATTGCTAGGAAGCCTAGCTCTAACCTCGTAAATAAAGTTTTTGGTAAAACGAATGCAACTTTCTTTTATCACTTTTTTTTATTATTTGAAACCTTAAAATCTTTATAGGCCTTCCCAAAATTGTACCCCAAATAGCAAATCTCATCTTAATCATCCTGAATATACAGGCATGTTCTGAAAATCACTTTTTCGTAAAGTGATTTGAAATCACTAAAAAGGTGTTCTGCCCACAAAAATTTTTGAAATCTCGTGATTTAAAACCGGTTAGGTTACAGCATGATGATTTCAAATCACTTGAAGTTTTTTTAAGCATTTTGTTTTTAGATCTGTAATAAAATTATCACAAACACTTTAAATGATTTGTTCTTTATTTGTTTTTGCATTAAAATTAATTATTTGGCACGGGAGAACCTTAAAATTTACAAATTTAGGAGGCCGCTGTATTTTTTGCAGTTTTGTTTACATTTTTCGTGATTTACTTTTTAGTAGTCTGTGGTTGCCAGAGCAAAAAAGTCTTAAAGTCGTGTAGCATATGACTATTTTCTTCAATTAAATTAAACATTAAAAATAAAAATTAAGTTTATTTGTTACAAAAAACTAAAAGTAAACCATAATTATGAAGTTTGATTGGTTAAATTTTAATATATGACGGTAAAAAATAAATGAAAATGGCAACCAAACGTACTAAATGAATGGCAATATTTTAAAAAGAAGCGCACAGTTGTTTTCTCGTGGTTTAGAACAATGAAAATCACGACTAAAAATTAAAAATCTCGTGATTTTCAGAACACCAAAATATTTCTCGGGTGATTTCAAAATCGTTCGTGATTTGAAATCACCGTGATTTCAGAACATGCCTGATAATCGAAGTTTTAAAAAATGGTACAAAAAAAATAAATATTGTAAAAGCACTGTGAGAAATTGTGAAAAGCACTATAAATACCCGCTTTTCAAAAACGGGTGCTTAACAAAATTTCGGGTATTGCATAAGCAAAAAAGCACCAAAAAATACCCGAAAGGCACCAAAATGGCAACGCTGGTTATTATTGTGGCATCACTGACAAAATGGAAGTTGCTTTGAAAGCAGCGCTACCATTTCTCAAGTTTTTCCTTTTTTGCAAGCCTTATTTTGCAAAAAATTATTAAACGAAATGATTTAGAAGTACATTTTGGTGTTATCTTTTGAAATGTTGGAACTTTTGTAGAAAAAAAGTATTTAAAAAAAATAAAAGTTTTTTTCAGAAATGGTGACATTTTTTATTGATAGTAGATGTTACATTGCGTCTTCACCAGACAATTTTTTGTCATACCAAACGTCAAACTTCATATTAAAAAAACGCTGACAAAAATTTTCGAGTTTTTTTATATAGACTTTGACGTATTGATATTAGAGAAAGCAATTTGTTATTGGTTTTCGATTACTTATAAAAGTTGTTTACACGGTATTACTTTTTACAGTAACTAGTTGAAACAAAATTTTAAAGAGGATTGACTATCATCTAATATTATTAAAAGCTTTTACCAGCTTTACACCAGATACAGTTGAATTTAATTAAAGTTCTTTATACAATTATCTTATGTTAGCAGTGTTATAACAGAAATCTTAACCTTTGTTAACAACTAAAGCTAAAAACAAATTTGTTTGTCTTGACCTGTACAAAAAAAACCAGGACAATTTAATAGTGGACCAGGACACCAGGACAAGTAGTATAAAACCAGGACAATCCTGGAAAACCAGGACGTATGGCAGGCCTACACTAGAGGTAGAAGTGCACAACACGTGGAAAACTAAAGCGCATGAAAAATGGCAGGTTACACAACGCTCGTTATTAAAGTATTTTCTGTCAGCTGTTTTTAATTTATTTAACACTTTGCTTATACTACGGCTCCTTTTTTTTGTTTTCAAAGCCTTTGCGTTTTATTTGTACGGTTTCCGACTGCATGTTTTTAAACAATTCCTAATATTTTCCAAGCCATAGTCCATTTGTGAAACAATGTCTACATCTTTAACAAATGTTTACCGAAATACATCGTTTTTATTACGATTGCTAAAAATACCCAGCGGGAAAACTCAGAAGACCTTCTTACTTCAGGCCTTTTTAAAGGCCTGCTTAAAAAATTTTTTGATTTAATTACTATTCTTACGTAACTGCTAAAAAATGCCTCATAGAAGGCCTCGGCTCGCTTATCATAGAAGCGAGAAAAGAAGGAGTAACATTTTTTGTTTTGTTTTTTTTTGCACAAGCAAAATCAAAAGAATTCAGATCCCTTTACAAAAACAAAGTATATGTTGTAAATCATTTTAGTTGAAGTTGAAAAGAGAAAGAGTAAAATTTTTTGTTTTGTTTTTTTTTTCGCCAAAGCGAAAGAATTCAGATCCCGTTATAAAACCAAAGTAACAAAGTAGGTGCATATTAAAATACAAAATAAAAACAATAATGTAAATCATTTTAGTTGAGTTTTGTTCATTAAAGAAGATAGGTACTTGTGCTTAAAAGTTTTTTTTTTATTATAGGTATACTTTTATTTACAATCTATTTTAAAATATTTAGCAAATTTGATTATTTCAATAAAAAAATAGGTATCACATGTGTTATTAAACTACAATAAGTTTAATAAAATGTATAAACATACGTTTGTAAAATAGGTATATGTACCTATATAAAAAGTTAAGTGTTGTTTCATTTTCTATATTGGAGATCTAATATGTACATGAAACCTTTTCAGTGTTCTAATTTCATTTGTAAGGAAATATTCCTTAATGTTTTAGACTGATAGCCCTTCAATATGACCTCAATCAACGGCATTTGTAGAAGGATGGTCTGAAAGGCCTTTTAAGAGCCATTAATTGAAAGGCGTTTTATCATACCTTTCTTAAAAACCCTTTACGATTACCTTTTTTCTAAGGCCTTTTGACTGTCATTCTCTGGAAAGCCTTCTAAGAGCCATTTATTTGAATGCCTTTAAGAAGCTCTGGCGAAAGAAAGGAAAGCGGAAGGCCTTCTCCGCAATGACAATGCGTGTAAAAAAGATATGAGTATGGAATGGAGCGAGAAGGCCTTGTTTATCCAAAAGAAGGGGTACAGAGGCCTTCTAGAAGGCCTCCATACTCCTTTTTTCCCGCTGGGTAGTTTGTCATCGCTAAAGGCCCAAATACATTGATCAAAATACTCATCAACCATTGTGGTAGTATTAGTGAAAATGTGTTTGTATGTGTCACACCGACGATGCTGGATGGAAAATCAAAAAATTTAGATATGACCATGGTAATATTCACCATGGATATGACGGCGAATATTACGTCAACACGATAAATCCGCCGGCTGGACAACCATTTGACAAGTATATTTGGGCCTTAAAAAGTGCAACGTTCGTAAAATTTCCAAATTGCTAGAAGCCTAGCTCTAACTAAATCATCCTCTATATAATCGTAGTTTTAAAAAATGCTTGAAAAAAATAAAAATTGTAAAAAGCACTAAAGGCACTAACGAAAAATTTAAAAAGCACCAAGTTAGTGCTTTTTCTTAAGGTCGAAGTACATAACACGCGTTAGTTCGTCGACGAGTATCGTGCGTTTAAAAACTTTAGCGCGTAAAAAATTGCAAGTTACCCAACACGCGTTACAAAAGCTATTCCTGTTTATTTGTTTACTTATCTGTGGATTAAAAACGGGTTCGAAAGTATATCAAGATTTTGTTATTTTATTAAATTTATTCTTTTTATATTAATATTGTATGTTTTTTAAGCTCTTTAATAAATTTTTCTTTCATGATTCACAAATTTGTTAAATTATTCTTTTTATTGTCAGCTGATTACTTGTCAAAAATACACAACGCGTTAAAAAGTTCAAAGTTAACCAACTTTCTGGCGCAAACGCGTCAACATATTTAGCATGTAGCATGTTCTATGAAAATACACTAGTTTAACTTTTTTTGACAGAAGACGACAGAGCGCGCGCGCACTAACGCGTGTTATGTACTTCCACCTTTAAGGCCCAAATACACTTGTCAAATGCTTGTCCAGCCGGCGAATTCATCGTGTACGTGTGCTTGACGTAATATTCTTCGTCATATCTAAATTATTTGATGTTCCATTCAGCATCGTCGGTGTGACACATACAAACATATTTTCACTAATACTACCACAATGCTTGATGAGTATTTTGATCAATGTATTTGGGCCTTTAGTTTGGCACTATGGATAAAATTTTGGTGTTTTGAGGCATCAAAAAGAACCATAAGTAGTGCCAAAAGCACTAAGTTGGCATTACTGTTGAATTTGCCTTGGAGCCAGGGTTGCCAAATTTAACGATTTATCTCAATTTTGACGATTTTTTGTTCCGAAATTGGCAAAATGCTGATTTTCCTTAAAGTGACGATTTTATTCAGTCTCCAAAAAAAGGAAACTGGAAATGTTTCTTAACTTAAATCTAGTATACCGAAGCAGCTCCAAATAAAAAACAAGTACATTGTACAAAACTCATTTTAATACCATTTATATTAAACAAATTATAAATAAATTCAATATCAGACGGCTGAAAATCTGATTTACTGATCGCTATATTAGTTGTTTATTTAAAATGTATCAGCAGCAAAATGTTTCTTAAAAATACTTTTAAACGCATGTCCACAAATATAATGGCTAAGCCAATAGATATTTTACGCGTTAAATGGATGTGTTTGACGGGTCGTTATTATAGCCCTAATTCTCCACATTTGCAATGTTCACAACTTCAAAAGTTCGTAAACACTATTAAATGGTGTAACGTTGATTTTCAGGCTGACTCAATTAATGCTAGAAACAAGTTTGCCAATATTCACATGATGCTTCAAGTATTATATTTTAGCCAGTAGTCATACAAGAAATTTAAAATGTATTAATAATATTTTAAATTAACTGTATGATCAAATTTTCCTTCTTTTAAAAACGTAGATTTTTGGTCAGAATTTGAAAGATATTACCAAATTGTAAAATTCCTTAAATGACATTATTGTTTTAGTGTGCTTATCTATGCTTATATAAATTAAAAATACAAAAATTTTTTGAGTGGCTACCTACACAGCACAGTGCAAGTTAATTTTTAAAATGTCGTCAAAAATAAAACTTCTAGCTAAACTCTGGCCCTAATCATGTAAAATGCAATGCAACGCAACGTCAAAGGATTACATTGAAAGCAAAAACAAAGTCATCAATATTTTGTAATTTTGTTGTTGCTTTCTACAAAATTCACATTGCGTTTTAAAATTTCAAACGCTGTCAAGCTTGTGACGTTGAAAATTTTAAAACGGTACATGAATTTCTGTAGAAAGCAACAACAAAATTCAAAATATTTATGATTTGGTTTTTACGGAAAGAAAATTTTGCCCCGCCCCCTTTTTTCGATTTACCTAAAATGAAAAAACGGCTCCTGTAACGGTTCTGTGTTTGGGTATGATAAGTTTGGGAACCAGGCTACCTAATAGATTCGGCTGTGCTCGTCGGTGGAATAATATTAAAATAGTAACCGGAAACTTTACTATAGGTAGCATGAATAAATTATATGACCTACAGAGTTAGAGGGAGAAGAGAGAAGAAAGAATTGAGAAGTGGTTGCTGATTGTAGGGTAGCTTGAGGTGGAATTCACTACCCTTTGACCTAGCCCGCCCACCATGCTGACAGTAAATAAATAGCCCAAAAACAAAATTAAATATTCCTATATACCTCCATACCCTACTTCATTTCGTAATAATAAAAAATTTAGAATCTCATGTAATATAACATTATAATATTCCAAACATTTATTTATATAAAAAATAAAACAATTTTATTATTAAAACAAAATTGTGAATTTGACCGTTAAACTAAACTAAAACTACTTAATATTAAACGGTATCAACAATGAACACCATTAGTTATAAAACTAAATATATTAAAATTCAATTAAAGAAAAATAAAGTATTGAAATTTATAAATCAATGAAGATACTTTCATTAATTATGAAAAGTTAAAAAAAAATTTTTATTATAAGTAACTTGGGTGTGTGGTGTTTTAATATTCGTAATATGAATATTCTACATTTATAAACAACATCTAATGTTTACATATTTTATTTGCTACACTAGTTATAAAAGATTTGTTTTCAACATCGGCATCTTTAGGATTCATATTCAAGCATTGGAAGCTCTAGAAACAATTGGGTATTTAAGCAACATCCAATGTATTTGTAATTATTTAAATTATCAGGGTTAGTATAATAAAATTAATTGTCTATTTACTAAATATTCATATTACCAATAAGATGAGTATAAAAGAGTGTTTGGAATTATGAAGGAAATAAAAATAAACCAAGAACAATCAATAAGTCCATTGTTAAGCAAGCTGTGTGGCATGTGGCACCGTCTTGTTGATTTTTGCATTTTTGGCAAAAAAAAGTTGGATGTCATCTCACGGTAGCGCTCACCATTCACAGTTACGTTACGATTCGCATCATCTTGGAAGAAGTACGGTCTAATGATGCCACCAGCCCATAAACCGCGTCAAACTTTTTCTGGATGCATTGGTAGCTCTTGCAATGCTTCTGGCTGATCTTCACTCCAAAATCGACAATTCTGCTTATTAACGTATCCATTGAGCCAAAAATGAGCTGACCATAAAATGGAAGAAGCGCGCAATGAACTTTCTTAACAGAGCACGCATTTTGATAATAAAATTCAATAATTTGCAAACGTTGTTCGTTTGTATGACGATTCATGGTTAAATTATAGACCAAACTGAAGATGCTTGACAGTGAAAGAAAACACGAAACGTGCGTCAGCTGTTTAAACCAGTGCTGCCAAAAAGATAATAGCTTAAAAATCACCCTGTATTTCTCAAAATGCAATCTCGAATTTTAAACGAAAATAAAATGTTTAAGAGATTCTTGACGTGACAACCATCTTGTTGACGAATATTTGAAAATATGTTTTATGAATTCGTTCCAAATAATCTTGAATTGAGTCGAATGTTCTACTATATAGAACTTTTGCAGAAGTGGTTTCTTATATCTTTAAAAAACTTGTAAATATCATCAAAAGGTGATATAGTAACAAGCGAATGCCCTCGTTAAAACCAACAACAGCTTAGTTCCTGTAAGAGTTTTAAATTTATCCAACAGCGAAAAGGTCCTTACACAGAACTTTAAGATTGGGTAATGTTCTTCAACAGAGGCAGTAATAAGTTGCGAGGAACATCTGGACGCAGCTAAAAAGAGTGCCAAGAACCAGGTATTACTAGAGGAACATGTGCGGAAATGTACCGAAAACTTAGGCCGTCCGAGAGAAATATGGCTAAACAATTACTAAAGAAATATGCCGTTTTCTTCGCCTCAAAAGGTAAAAACCAGAGCAGGACGTAAATTGTAAAACACGAAATTAACACCGGCGATGCTAAGTCAATAAAACAGGCCCCAAGAAGCATTCATCGAGCAAAACAAAATGAAGTTAAAGACCTGGTTAATGAAATGGAACAGGATGGCATAATAAAGCCATCATCAACCCCCTGGAGTTCACCGGTGGTTTTGGTAAAGAAGAATGATGGAAGTACTCGGCGTAGACTACAGTAGCTCGTTTCTGTATTTCCCGTATTGTAAAATTTCACACATGAAGTGTGAAACAAAAAATTCCATGGTTTCTCGATTTGTGAGAAAAAAGGTTTCTGTACTTGAATGCGAAAACTGACAACATAGATTCAGTTTTGACTGGAATATTTCCAGTAATTAAGTGTCAAATAAAAGCGAAACGTCAAGATATGACGATTTGATGATTTTTTCTAAAAAAGTGACGAAAGCCGCAACAAAATCAAAAATATTTTATAATTTAGTTTTTACTTCTATAGAAATTCATATTGATTTTTTAAATTTCAAACACTTCATATTTTGTGGCGTTGGAAATTGAAAAAACAATATGAATTTCTGTCGAAAGTAACAACAAATTTATAAAATATTTTTGATTTTGTTTTTTCTTTCAATGAAATTCTTGGCGTTGCGTTGCGTTTTACACTATAAGCCCCTTAGTCTTCGAAATAAGATAATTTTAAATATTTTAATATGTTTGTTTATTAGAAAAAACGATATCTTTAGAAACAAGGCAGCTTAAATTTTTATATTTATCCCTATTATGAAAATTGTCCTCAAAATTGTTTGCCTCTTCCCTGAAGAATGTATCGGCAAAATCCAAATTTCGAGGGAAATTAATGGACCGACTTGGCTTATTTTGAACATTTAATACTTCTTATATATGTACATCAACAAAATATGATTGATATTTGATATTCTTATCTTATATGGACACTTTTGTGCCAAAACCATTATTTCTTCAAGAAAAAAAGTTGTTTGTCGATAACCCGTTCATTTATGAACCGATTTTTTTAATTTTAACTACCAGCTATTCTACTAAGTCTGTTTCATGTAAAAAAGAAAAAAATTATAGGAATAGGTAAATTAAAGATATATATCTCAGCCATTTGTAAACCGATATAGTTAAATTTCAATAATATACTATTTCGGACTACATACGATATAAATATAAAACTGCGTTGTCACTATCAGTTCTAGGTTTTTCGCAAAAATAAAAACCCAGAATATTTATAATATCTCGGTATTTGTCAATATATATCTATTTTAAAAAACTATGTATGTTTATTTTATTAAGCTTCGTTTCTTTTTGCTTTTGTAAGAATATTTATTTTATTTTTTGTTTAATATGATATTTTCTCATGCCTTTGTGTAACTTCTCCAGGGAAAATCAACAATTTTAAATTGTTATCGGATTAAAGAAAATAAATAATAATTTCAAAAGATTTTGTTATTCGTGCTTAATTCCCAGTTTTTATTCTTGACAAAAACACTTGAAATTTATTGTTGATGGGATAAGCTATTCCTATGCGTATTTCACTGGTTGCTTAGGCCAGATCATCAGGAAACTTCATCCATAAAGATTTTAGAAAAACTAAAGATATTAAACCAAATAAAACTGTTAAACGTATAAGAATTATAGCAACAGTTCTACTTGTAATAATATCAAAGTTTAAACAAAACACATCAACAATAAACAACAGTGGGTTTATCTCATCTTACATTCCCCACTTAAATTAAAATTTTTTATTCCCAAAAATTGAAATTACTTTTTGATAATAAACAGGCAAGTGCACGGCCTAAAAAACACTTAATTGACAACATCTTTTGTAAGTTGTTGTTGTTTTTATTTTGTTTTTCTTAACCTACTTACAACTACAATTAATGTTGAGAGAATTTCAACTAATTGTAGTGGGGAATGTAAGGTGAGATAAACCCACTGTTGTTTATTGTTGATGTGTTTTGTTTAAACTTTGATATTATTACAAGTAGAAGTGTTGCTATAATTCTTATACACTTAACAGTTTTATTTGGTTTAATATCTTTAGTTTTTATAAAATCTTTATGGATGAAGTTTCCTGGTGATCTGGCCTAAGCAACCAGTGAAATGCGCTTAGGAATAGCTTATCCCATCAACAATAAATTTCAAGTGTTTTTGTCAAGAATAAAACTGGGAATTAAGCACGAATAACAAAATCTTTTGAAATTAAAATTTTGTATTCCTAAAAATTGAAATTACTGTTTTGATAAGAAAATAAATAATTTTATAAAAAATTATCCTCCAGCTTTACAAAATAAATATAAATTGAAAGAAATTATTAAATACCCGTGAACTTTAACTTTGTTTTAGTTTGATGTTTTAATAAAAGTCGAAACATATTTGTTTAAAATTAATATTAAATTGCACGATTTTGAAAACAAAAGAGACGATCTTTTTTATTTTATTCTCAGGAAATTGACGATTTTGACACAAATTTATCTGGCAGCCCTAAATAAAACCCAAACAAGAAAATCCTAAAAAAATTTTAAATAACAAAATATAACAATTGAGTTTATTTATTTTCATCATTTAAATTATGCACTCATCATTTATATTCTTTTTTTTTTATTTATTTTTATTAAAAAATTAGTATATAAACGTATTTTAAATTTAAAATATCTATATTTTGTTTTTCTCGCACCAATTTCAAATGTGACTTATTTTGACAGTTCTTGTAAGAAACTTTTCGCAAAATATTGTTACAGAAACACTTTTGCTCACATCCTTCCAATAATTGCTGGAAAATTATTTAAATGACAGATAATTCTCGCAAAGAAAAGATATGTACAGAAACACTTGTGTGAGAAAAACCAGTTTTTGTTTCATTTCACACTATTTTTGTTGCAATTCACACGTTTCATGCGAAAAGTTTTACGATGTGAGAAATACAGAAACGGGCTACGGAAAACTAAATGACGTCACCAAAAAGGACAGTTATCCATTGCCTGGGATACGTTAGCCGGAACAGAATGGTTTTCCACATTAGATCTGCAGAGCGGCTATTGGTGAGTAGAAATTGCCGGCAAGGATAAAGAGAAAAATGCTTTTAATGCAAGTGATGGCTTATGGCAGTTTGATGAATTGTAATTTGGGCTCTGTAATGCTCCAGCTACATTCGAGCGTTTGATGAAACAGGTGTTGAAAGGTCTCCACCGAATGACATGTTTGGTGTACCTTGATGACATAATTGTTATGGGAAAAACATTTGATGAACATCCGATAAACCTCGAAGAAGTATTGACACGTATATCTACAGCCGGACTCAAGTTTAGTGTTAGGAAATGTTTACTGTTAGCATTTCAACAGACGAAGAAAAATACGAGTGGTTGTGGATTGGCCTCGCCCTTAAAATCTACATGAGCTACGCAGTTTTCTAGGTTTATGTACATACTGCAGGCGTTTTGTACCGAATTTTACAAATATTGCTGCAAATATGCATGAATTTACAAAAAAGGCGCAGGCATATGACTGGGATGAAGCACAGAAACGGGCATTCCAGAAGCTAAAAGAATTACTGTGCTCAGAACTAATTTTGGCTTATCCAATCGCGGGCGAAAGTGGTCAATGGTGTAGAGAAAGTCGTAGGCTATTACAGTCGAATACTTTCAAAGCCTGAGAGAAATTACTGTGTGACTCGGTGAGAGCTTCTGGCAGTGCTAGAGTGCATAAAACATTTTCACAAATATTTGCATGGTCAACATTTTCATTTAAGAACAGACCATTCTGCACTCAGGTGGTTGGTGCAATTTAAAAATCCGGAAGGCCGGATAGCTTGTTGGATTGAGCGCCTTCAGAGCTTCGTTTTTAGCATTGAACACAGAAAAGGTGGAAAACATGGGAATGCGGATGCTCTGTCAAGAAGACCCTGTAAGCTAGAATGCAAGCATTGCATAAGGGCTGAAGGAAATGAAAACATCTGTTACGTTCGTCTATTGCAGATAGAGCCCCATGAAGATTGGTCAATTGCGCAGAGAAATTACCCCATTTTAGCAAACGAAACGAAATTTCACCTAAAAGTCCACTGATACTGGACTCTGTGGAACAACCTTCAAGTAGTAAATGGCTGCTTATACCGAACGTGGGAAAGTACTGACGGAAAATCAGTTAAAAACCTTATAGTAGTGCCGTCGGCGAAAGTAAAAAAAGTTCTGAGTGAATTTCAAAAAGTCCTAGCGGCGGTCATCTGGGCTACACGAAAACCCTAGAAAAATTAAAACAACGCTTCTACTGGGTTGGCTGCCAACAAGCTGCATCTGATTGGATAACAAATTGCGCACAATGCCGCCAAAGGTCCATTAAGGAGAAGTCGTGGGCCACTGCAGCAGTATAATCCTGGTGCCCCATTTGAGCGAATTGCAACGCCGGTAACCGATATTTGCTAGTAGTCATCGATTACTTTAGTAAATGGCAGGAGGTATATTCCATCCCAATCCAAGAAGCTCGGACAGTTGTAGACGTCTTCGTGAACAATTTGGTGTGCCACTACGGTGTTCCATTAGAAGTACATTCTGACCAGGGCAGAAATTTTAAATCTGCTATATTTAAGGAAATGTGTGAATTGTACGGAATAAGGAAAATAAGAACAACCCCATTGCATCCGCAATCTGACGGCATGGTTGAAAGATTTAACCGTACATTAGAGGAACATTTGCGAAAAGTAGTCAGCACACAACAAAAAGACTGGGATGAACACATTTCATAATTCCTGTTGGCGTATAGATCAGCTGTTTACGACTTCACCTCTCGTACACCCGCCAAAATTGCGTTTGGAACAGAACAGCAGAACAGACTACCAGGAGATCTAGGGTTTGGTGTTAAGCCTATACCAACAGGTGAAAACAATGAAGACTCCACCTCACAAAAACAAGAAACTCTCAATGAACTGCATGAATTGGTACGAAACCGTATTAAGCTGTCAAGTGAAAAGATGAAAGCAAGATACGATCGAGCCGCAAATTCGGAAGGATTTAAGGAGGGCCAGTTAGTTTGGCTTTTCAATCCCCAACTAAAGAAAGGATAATCTCCCAAATTACAGACACATTGGGATGGGCCATATAAGGTGATAAAGAAATTAAATGATGTTGTATACCGAATACAGAAATTTTAAAGTCCAAAAGCCAAAATGACAGTTGTTCATTTAGAACGATTAGCCCCTTATGGAAGAGGCGATTCTGAGCCTATTTAGGACAAACAGGCTTAAGTGGCGGGCAGCGTTACGAAAGTAACTTTAGTAAAGAATTAGATTAATTTATTAGTTATTAAGTATTTGTTAGTTATTTTATTAGTATAAATTGTTATTGTATTAGTTACGCACACTTCTAGTGTAAAAATCAATGTACAGATGTAATTTTAAAATTGTGCATAATTGTACTTCAACCGCACTGTAAATACCAGAATGTTCGTTATTAAGTTATCTTAATTTATTGTAACACCTTAAAGTTCAATCTTCGTTGCAAACGGACGTGTTTTTTAACAGTGCTCTCTTTAAAACCCAAAAAAAATATACCGAAAATAAAAACAATCTAAAATATTTTAAATATAATAAGAAATTTTAAAAATCGAAAAAAAAATAAGAAACTGAAATAAGAAAAAGATAAGTTAATTTTTACAAAAATTTTACTGAAAATATTCATCGTTTTCAATTGCACTTGATTTTAAATATTTTCAGATTTTGTGAAATAAAAATAAACCAAACAATTTTTTTTTTTTTTTTTTTGGATTTTATAATAAACTTTAATAAACTTTCATTATAAAAGTCAAAAAACCTATTGTTTTAGTAATAGATAGTTTATTATAGCTGAACTTGGTAAAATTAGCCGTAAATACTTTAAAAATTGTTTAAAATTGGAAAATTAATTTAGGAAACAAACATTTTCTCAAATTCTATATGATTTGTGCAACTATGTCTGTAGTGAAAATTGCTTTAAATACGAATATGTTTAAAGAAAATCGTACTAACACAATCAATGAATCAATTATTTTGAGCTTAGTAAGGCTTTTCTCCTTTTTTATATGGCTTACAGCAATGTTATGGTTTTCCTGGCCAATTGCTTCGTTTGTGGTGTTTGTTTGCTTTTTAAACGCAAATGGAGTAATTTCATATATTTATGAAATGCCATAAAATGGAAAAATTTCCGTTGGCGTTACACATTTTAAGTGTATTTCTTTATATAATTGTTGTTGCATATTCAATCAAAAGTTTAAAATATTTACCCCAATTTCACCAAGTTCAGTTAAAACTAACTATTACTTTAACTTCCAGCTTACAATATGTTTTGACAGCTTGAACTGATAGTTAATAATAGCTGAACTTGGTGAAATTGGGGGTTACTAATTAAAACAAATGGTTAAGTTTTCGTCAAAAAAAATGTACTGCTTTTTTCTTGATTGTACTGTTTTTTTTGTATTCAATGTACTGTTTTTCCGAATTTAAAGTCTGGCTACCCTAACCGTGCTCCTCGTGTTTTTCGACCATTTTTCAAAATGGGTGGAGTTTATTCCCCTCCGTAAGGCCACCGCTGAAGGGGCCACACGAGCATTCAGGGAACGTATCCTGGCCCGATATGGGGTCCCAAGGGTCCTCGTGACCGACAACGGATCTCAGTTTACGGCAAACAATTTTAAGAAGTGCTTGAACGGGCTAGGGGTTAAGCAACAATTCACCGCCCCGTACACCCCACAAGAAAACCCCACCGAGAGAGCCAATCGAACTATTAAGACCCTGATCGCACAGTTCACTGGTAACCGCCATACCACCTGGGACGAATTACTACCAGAAATTATGCTGGCCGTCAACACCAGCAAATCTGAGTCCACGGGAATCACACCCGCCTACCTCACCCAAGGTGAGCCATCGGTACCGGCGCAAGACAGTTGAAACCAGACGAACGGGCGCACGAATTAAGGGAAGTGTTTGATACGGTGCGCAAGAATCTGGCCAGAGCCTCAGCAAAGCAAAAGAGGCATTATGATCTACGACGGCGCCGGTGGCAGCCAGCGGTTGGGGACCAGGTCCTGTTGCGACAGCATCCTCTGTCCAAGGCCGTGGACAATTTCACCGCCAAGTTGGCGCCGAAATTCGATGGCCCCTATGTCGTTCGGGGATATACTTCCCCCGTAATCGTAGAACTGAGCAAAGTAGACAGTAGTGATGTGCGCACGGCTCACCTGAGCGCATTAAAACAATTCTTTCCTCAACAAGACTAATAGCGATGTACTTTCCTTGGTAATTTTAGCATAAACGCAAGAACCATGAACCTTGCCCAGCTCTTGCAACATCTGAGTGCGCAGACACCGCCGAGACGGTTGTCAAATGACCGAAATAATGTGGTTGGGGCCCTAACAACTCGGAGAAGGAGGAGAGGCAGTGTAGCGAGCAAAGTCACTGGCTTCGTTTTGCTCACCACAAAATCATCTTTTTTGTATGAAGTATTAGTATGATTTATTTGTTTTGTATATTGAATTGTATTATTTATTTGTATTTTATTGTATTATTGTTTTAGTAGTGGATATATAGTTATATGGTTAAGCGTATTGAATGGTAGATAAGTTTAAATTTAACGGATATTGTAGGGATGTAACGCCATCTGGCTGTCAGTATACAGATATAATACACCACAATACAACACTGAGCAATACCAGCTGTATTGCTGACGTGGCTGTATGTGTGTGTGTGTATGCCTGTGTACAAAGCACAATGGTATAAAAGGGCGAACATAAACTGATGCGAGGCAGTCGGTGTCAGGGCTGTCAGATATGGCGATTTCTCGCCAAACGTGGCGATTTTGAAACGTGTTTGGCGATGGGGTTTTCCGTTTGGCGACTGGCGACTTTTGTGGCGGTTTTTGACATAACTGGCGATTTACTTGGCGATTTTTACCATTCATATTATTTCAGCGATTTTGAAATAAAAAATTTGCACTTTTATTTCCATAAGCGGAGTTAGGCCTCTCCAGCTAAATATATATAAATATATACATACATACTTATAGAACAGTTTGTCCTTTTTTGTTATCATTACTACACCATTTTTCATTTAAAATGAGAAAATTCAAGATGAAATTGAGAAAATTCAAGATGAAATTGAGAAAATTCCAAATGAAATTGAGAATTTCAATTTGATATTGAGAAAATTCCAATTGAAAATGAGAAATTCATTTTGATATTGAGAAAATTCCAAATGAAATTGAGAAAATTCCAAATGAAATTGAGATTTTTTAACTTTGCATTGATAAAATTGAAATATCTATATAATTTTTTTTATATTCATTCAACAAACATGCATAACTAACAAGGATCGAAAAATATGAAAATAAATACAAATCGCGTATGCTGTATGGCTCTACTGCAATCTCCAGTAGTTATACATGTCTTAGAAGTATTTATCATCTGTTCTAAAAAGACAAGCCTCTGTTCTCCTACATGGGTGGGAATTACATTCGGTACATTCATCGTTGTTTTTACCGTACTTTTTATTTTTGACCAAATAATTTCAATGGGGTTAAGCATCGGTGAATAGAAGCTCAATCACAGGAGCGTAGCTGGAGAGCTGTCAAAAATAATTTGTAGCCGACTGTGGCATTGAGCATTGTCACATACCAATACGAGGGTCTGGATGCCTGTTGGTCAATAATACTGCGATTTTTATTTAGTTTAATTTTTTCGATCCTGCTTAGTTATTTATGTTTGTTGAATGAATATAATAAAAATTATATAGATAATTCAATTTTATCAAGGAAAAATTAAACTTCCCAATTTCATTTGGAATTTTCTCAATTTCAAATTGAAATTCTCAATTTCATTTGGAATTTTCTCAATTTCAAATTGATATTCTCAATTTCAATTGGAATTTTCTCAATTTCAAATTGAAATTCTCAATTTCATTTGGAATTTTCTCAATTTAAAATTTAAATTCTCATTTTCATTTAGAATTTTCTCATTTTCAATGAAAAATGGTGTAGTTTAAAAAAAATCTGGCAAATTTTTTTCGTCTACAATTTTTCGCTTTTTGATTTGGTTTGACAGCGACTATTTACATTTAATGAATTGCAAGTAAAAGCAAATGTTTTTTTTCGCCAGTGACAAATGAAAAAGTGGAAGAGATGGCAGTTTTTCAACTTCGACTGCAGTTTTTTAAACACTGCTTAAATCTAATAGTACGTCTGCAGGTCAACACAATAGTAATGAAATTGATGAGCCTGAAGTGATCTTATAGACTTGTGTGCTTAATTTTATTTTTTTTAACTGAATAAGTGATCTCTATTTTATGTTATTTAAAAAAAAAATAACAGTTACTAAACAAAATTTACTTTCGGCGACTTTTTTGTATTTTTTCTCAGTTTTTGGCGATTTTTGAATGCAATATTATATCAGCTTTTTTTTTTGTATGCAAAATTTAATTTAAAAAAAATAAAAAGATTTCATAAACTAAACAAAATTTACGTTTGGCGATTTTTGGCGATTTCTGACATCCGGTTAGGCGATGGAGCTCAAAAAAATCTGACAACCCTGGTCGGTGTCGAGATCACAAAGTATACAGAGATGAAAAAAGTGACGTATGAAAAATGCCTAAATCATTTGCGAGGGCAGCTTTCGAAGAGAAAGAAAACGTTTTTTGTTAGTGAAGTGACAATGCGTAAAAACAGGCCGCTACTATCTACACAAATTGCATAATCAAAACAAAAAACGCAAAAAGGGCAGCTTTCGAAGAAAAAGACAGAAAAAAATACAATATTTTCTGTCTCGTGACGCCTCTGTATACTCTGTGGTCGAGATCGACATGGGAGAAGACCTACTAAAGACAGTTGGCTACACATTTTAAGTAGAGCTTGGACCATCAGATCTGACCAGCCCAAGGTTTGTAACGTGTTGAGAAACCGTGGTGTGTTTTATTTGGCTATTCACCGAACCTGGACTCCGTTGAGCCTACCCCAACAACCAGCGGTAAACGTGTCGTTACAACAAAAACACAGCTGTTTACTATCGTTAAAAATATATTACAGAGTCACACTATCACACACTGCAAGCGAATATATATGAAGACTAATTTTACGATTGTCGGATCGTTAAAAGTTAGTGAATCGCACCACTGGGGGCTAGTATAAATTTTGACATTAGTGTAGAAATTTTTGACAACCACAAAATTATTTTTTTCTTCAAATTTTTTTAAACAAAATAAAAAATAATATGGAAGAAGGACCAGTGGCAAAAAGAATTATACAAGATGTAAATATTTAAATATGTATAAGCTTTTTTGCCCACACTTTTTGTAAAAATTGTTAATATATCAGAACGAATTCATCAAATAGTTGGGACGATCTCATTTCCAACAGAATTGAAATGATTATTGGTAAACGTTTGTTTAATTTATTCATTTTCACGAAACTGTTAGTAATTGTTTTTTTCTTTATGTCAAAATTTTACGTTGTCAAAAATGTTACAATTTCACACAGCACAAATATGAAAATTTTCTACCACAAAAAAATTTAATTTCACCATAGAATGAAAAAATTTTATAATTTAAAAAAAACGAAACGGTAGCAAAGTACTCATGGAAGTAAAATTTTGGCACTGTTGAGGTGAATAAAATTTCACTAGCCCTTAAGCTGGAGGTCCATACCACGCGTTTTCGCCTCCACGCAGCGCATGCTTTTATAACCTTACCTGCGTTCTACGTTTCAAGTTACATGCAACGCTTTTTATGCAGCAGCAGCACAAGTAAAAATAAAATTTAATTTGTGAAAATCAGCTGATTTGTTTGAACGCTGCTTGTGACGCTTACAAAAGTAGAAAGTAAACCTACTTTTCGCCTCAAGGCATCTACGCTTTTGTGCATGTAACTTACTACGTATAACTACACAGATTCTACTTTTTTGACAGCTGCGTATGCTGCGAAAAAGCGAGTAACGCGTGGTGTGGACCTCCAGCTTTAGGGATAGTATAAATTTTGACATTAGCGTAGAAATTTTAATTCACCATAAAACTTTGTAACGCAGTTTACTTTCCCAGCTGAGGTATGACTCAGTCTGTACAGGGTCAATTCGAAGGTCTGCTTCCTTAGAAATCAAACACGGGATGTTTTCGTGTATGTTCGCTTACAATAATTTTACCAAAGCTTTATTTACGAAATCTTAATCTACGCTAAATACTTAGAACTACGACGGCCTTCGACTGATTCGGCGTGGCTGTAGACGGGAACGGGAGCTGAGGCAGCGTGGTTCCGTGCACGTACGGCTGATGACGTTAGGAAACGGTTAGATGTTGCTGCCAGTAGGCACGTACGGTGGCGTTCCGTGGGGCATCGTTAAGTTACTGAGTATTCGATCTGGCAGAGAAGATAATAAACGGGTTTCGGTTATAGGTTGTTAGTATCTACATCTACGATCGAAACTATGCCGTGTACGGAGCATCCGGTGCGCCCCGTAGTTGGCGGTACACACGACTAACTACTTCGACTAGTTGGGCCGAGCGCTTCGAACACAGGAGGATCTCGCAACCTCGGGTGCTCGGCTAACTGCGGCCTCGCATAGGTCGGTGGCTGACGGTTGTCTGGCCATGGTGTGCCTAACTACGGTCTTAAATACTAAAAATTACTTACAAATACTTCGGACACCAAGTGATTTCGGAGGCCTTGGCGGTCGGCTAACTACGGTTCTGGTTAATCAGGTTCGGTTAAATACTGGTAGAATACTGCGGGGACCATACTAAATTCGGTTCTGGTTTATCAGGTTCGGTTAAATACGGTTCGGTTAAATACTGGTAGAATACTTCGGGTATCATACTAAATACGGTTCTGGTTTATCAGGTTCGGTTAAATACTGGTAGAATACTTCGGGTACCATACTTAATACGGTTATGGTTTATCAGGTTCGGTTAAATACGGTTGGTATTAAGTCGGCTACCGAATGGAATTCGGCGGTCGGCTTAATACGACTAACTACGGGCTGTGTGCTGGTTCGTATTCACTACTGGTAAGAGTACGTGGACTACTGGTTTAACAACTCGGCACCAGCGGAATGCGAGAGCGTGGTGTTCGGGTAAATACGACTAAATACCAGTGATGCCAACTTTTTGAGAGCAAAAAGCACTTTAAAATTTAAAAAAGCACTAAAAAGCACTATTTTGAACAAAAAAAAGCGTAAAAAAGCACTAAGCCATTTTTTAAATTAATTTAAACACAAAACAAGTTGCATTCGGCTGTGCCGAATATTACATACCTCCAAAATTTAAAAAAGGCGATGGCGTTGATGGGTGACCATTAGACTGGTCGCATCTTGTATGGGATTTTTTTTTTTTTAAATTTAATTGCTTGCACTGCTTTAAATATGAAGTTTGGTGTAAGAAATCATGACCTAATTTTTCAGGTCAATCCGACGGTGCCTAGCCGTGCCGGGTGGGGCCCAAAGTTCCCCATTTTATAAAAAAAACATCTTTTCTATCAGATCTTTACAGTTATACTAGTTGAAAAGCCGAAAATCAAAAATATGACTACGCTACGATCTTCCGCAGAGAAAGTACTTCAAGTGTGCCAAATTTCAGCTTCCTATGTCATCAGATGGCTTCAGAAAGTTGCGGAAAGAATAGGACATACATGCAAACATCCTGACATACTAAGAAATTATATATTGTATAGATAGATTAAAGTATTTGCAGTTTAATATTTTAGTATGATACGAACGAAAGATTTTTAGCTAATTTTAACTAATTCGGGGTCGCTGAATCCAGTGGTGCTAGCCGTTTTTTTTTAGGGTAGCTTTAGTTTTCGAGATATACCGTTATTTCGAAAATTAAGGATGTTGCACAACATATGTTCGGCAACTCAAAAACGCTTTAGCTTATTGAAAAACTAAAAAAAACCGAAATTCGGCAATAATATTTACTTTAAGAAAGTTAAAACTTTTTTCTTCATATTGGCTTTGGTTTTCGAGATATACCGTTATTTCGAAAATTAGGAATGTTGCACAACATATGTGAACAGATTTTAATCATTTATAGCTTGTTTTGTTTGCAATATTGTTTTTTATATGGCTCTATAAAATTAGAAGCATAGCTCCATTTTTAAATTTTTTATGAATTTTTAAAAACAAAAATTCCGAAATTTTAATAAAAAACTAGTCAACTAGTATAACTATAAAGATCTGATAGAAAAGATGTTTTTTTTTATAAAATGGGGAACTTTGGGCCCCACCCGACACGGCTAGGCACCGTCGGATTGACCTGAAAAATTAGGTCATGATTTCTTACACCAAACCTCATATTTTAAGCAGCGCAAACAATTAAATTTAAGAAAAAAAAATTGCGACCAGTCTAGTGACCATTTTCATTTAAAATTAAATATACAGGTATGTGATGAAAATCAATCGATTTCAAAACGACCGTTTTTAAAAGGTGTGATGAATTTCGAACGATTTTCAAATCTATTTCTGAATCTTTATAAAACTTAATGACAGCCCAAATTTTAATAAAAAAAAATATGTTGTCATCGCTAAAAAGTAAACGTTTTGTAAAATTTCCAAATTGCTAGGAAGCCTAGCTCTAACCTCGTAAATAAAGTTTTTGGTAAAACGAATGCAACTTTCATTTATCACTTTTTTTTATCATTTGAAACCTTAAAATCTTTATATGCCTTCCCAAAATTGTACCCCAAATAGCAAATCTCATCTTAATCATCCTGAATATAATCGAGGTTTTAAAAAATGGTACAAAAAAAAAAAAATAAATATTGTAAAAGGTACTTAAAAGCACTGTGAGAAATAGTGAAAAGCACTATAAATATCCGCTTTTCAAAAACGGGTGTTTAACAAAATTTCGGGTATTGCATAAGCAAAAAAGCACCAAAAAATACCCGAAAGGCACCAAAATGGCAACGCTGCTAACTACTGGTTTAACTACTCGGGCACCAACGGAATGCGAGAGCGTGGTGTACGACTAAATACTGGTTCGGTTTTACTCGGGCACCTGCAGAATTCGAGAGCGAGGTGCTCGGGTAAATACGACTAACTACGGTTACTACCACTGTTGCCAACTTTTTTTGAACACTTCCCGCCAAATTGGACTTCAAAACCGCTAGAAACCGCTAAATATTTAATTTAACGGGAATTTTCTTAAAAATACCGCTAAAACCTAAACATTTTTAAGTTATATATAAAACTAAAAATATGTTGCTTTTTCAAAAGTACTCGACTCTCAAATTACGTTACATACTCCAACTTCCCTATCTATTTTATTCCCAAAAAAAAGTTTAAAGCTGTGCCGAATCTTTGATACCCTACACACACTGTTAGAAAATTCCCGGAGTGGTCTTTATATGGGACCTGTGGTAAATTAGGCCGATTTTCAATAGATTTGAAAAATTGAGAGCGTAACGGTTTTACGTGTACTAAAATTTTTTCCAAGAGAAGGCTTTATATCGGCACGAAAGTTGACAGTGTAATTTATTGTCATACAAATTTGTGACAGACCAAAAATTATTTCAATAGCAATAATTGCTACCGTTTTAGGAGTACTAAAGTGTTTTAAGATAGTGGGCTTTTTATGAGGCCTATGGTAAATTAGAGTCCGATATTTACGAAATTTGACAGTATGATTTTTAGTCATATACAACGAATTTGGGCAAAATCTTATATCAATATGTCCATTCCGCCACTAGTTATGCTAGTTTTTGAAACAATATGATAAATTTTTTAGCGTGGTTGTTTTACATTTTGATTCAGAACTATTTTCCTACTGAACCGATTTTGCTGGATTTCAATCCGAAACTGCTTAGGAAAACTAGAGACAATTTGATATCAATATTTATCTTTTTTGAACAAACGGACATGGTTAAATGGATTTAGAATTACTCAAGGACCCAGAATATATATACTTTATGGGGCCTTGATGGATATTTAACAGTTTCACACGGAATGACAAACTTAGTATATATACCCTTATCACAACTAGTTGTGGTGGAGGGTATATCAATTCCTTTAAAAAACGCAAAAAAAAATTCTAACATATACACTATTTTTGGCAATTATTTGCCGTTTTTAGCAATTAGATCAAATTAGTTAGATATAAGTTATTGAATTATATTGCTCAGGATATATCGAGACAATTAAGATCAATACCTTAACATTCGTTTCAAAATTTTTAGCAAGCTTAAAGTTGTGAATTGTCACATACAGCCCGAGGGTTGTCAGATTTTTTTGAGTTTCATCGCCAAACCGGATGTCAGAAATCGCCAAAAATCGCCAAACGTCAATTTTCTTCAGTTTTCGAAAACTTTTTTTTTTTAAATTAAATTTTGCAAAAAAAAAGCTGATATAATATTACAGTAAAAAAATCGCCAAAAAACTGAATTAAACCATGTTTAAAAAACTGCAGTCGAAGTTGAAAAACTGCTATTTCTTCCACTTCTTCATTTGTCATTGGCAAAAAAAACTTTTGCTTTTACTTCTAATTCATTAAATGTAAAAAGTCGCTGTCAAACAAAATCAAAAAGCGAAAAATTGTAGACAAATTTTCGTTTTTTGTTCGACAGGTTTTGGTTTCGACTGCAGTTTTTTAAAACCTAGAATTAAAGAGTAACTGAATATAAAATTCACTTTAAATGATAATAAAACAAAGATCATGGAAAAAATTAGCCAGATTTTTTTTTTAAATTAGTAATGATAACAAAAAGTGGATCGTTTCTTTTTTTCTTTCTTTAGTCCTATTTTCATCCATACATGATATAGAAACTAAATCCGCAAAAGAAAAAGCTTGATACCCATATTGCCCTATTTAAAACGAAGGGTTACCACCCCATTGCATTTTTGTCAAAACGCGAACTAGCACAAACGTATGTAATTAAATCGACTAAAGATTAAAATATTTTAATCTGGCATTTTTATTACAAACAATCCCGAACAAAAAATTCAAAAACCGGTTTTTTTACAGAAAATCCTTAAAAAAAGGACATGGATGATCGTCCTTGGACAAATTGTATATATAGTTGGACACGTCTTAAAAAAACCTTTCTTATATATGTTGGTAAGGAAACAGATTCTCAAATTAACAAAACATGCAAAAATATACCCTTTTTCAAACTGGTACAACTCACGAGAGGACAAAGCTGGAGCCGAAATATTTAAAATGTCATCTTAAAAAAGTCCAAGGTTCATTTTTAGGAGGGTAAATCGCTGAAATAATATAAATGGTAAAAATAGCCAAGTAAATCGCCAGTAATATCAAAAATCGCCACAAAAGTCGCCAAATGGAAAATCCCATCGCCAAACACGTTTCAAAATCGCCATATCTGACAGCCCTGTACAGCCCTAACAAAATACTAACTGAAAATCGAAAAAAAAATGTCACAAACAATCTTCAGTTCACAAAACTTACAAAAGTACGTAAAACCCTGAACAGTAACAAGGAGTTTTTAGCCAAAAAAAAAAAAAAAAAAAATTAATAAGAAATAGTATAAAATCTGTAAATTTAAAATTTGAGAAAGGTTTTTGTAGCAAAAATGAGGCGCTGAGAGATGTTTGAAAATCGCTAGATTTCTCGCTTACCGCTAAAACGTATTTTTCCCCGCGATTTACAGTTCAAAAACGCTAGATTTAGCGGGAAAATCTCTAAATTGGCAACAGTGGTTACTACTAACTACCGAGAGTAAATACTCTGTTTGTTCTAAGCAGTGTGACCACAATTGAAAAAAAATTGGATGCTAAATAGGGATTAAAACAATGCTAAAAATGCTAAAAATAAAATTTGAAAATGCTAAAAAAATGCTAAATTTTCTTTAATAATTGTATCATTTTAATGAATGCAAATATTATATTTCTTTAAAATAAAATGAAGTTTACATAAAAAAAATTATATACATAAATAGATTTATTTAATAAAAACAATTCTGAACACTGAAAAAATTTTCTTCACAGATCCAATGAAATTTACATTAAAATTCAACCTATGTAACTCCTTCATTGGATTAATGAAGGATTAATAAAATCAATGACAAAATGTTCATTGATTTTATGAATCCTCATTGAAAAATGGATAAAATAAACGTTTGTCATTAAACTAATGCAAAATTTTCATTGATTTTATGAAACATTTCATTAATCCAATGAAGGGTTACATATGTTGAATTTTAATGTAAATTTCATTGGATCTGTGAAGAAAATTTTTTCAGTGTAGTTTGACAAAAGTTCGCGATTTTTTAACTAAAAAAACAAAAGTCCATATCTACAAAATATTACATGATAAACGCTTAACGCCCTTACCTACAGTTTGCAAAATATGCAACATTGTCATCTGTCAAAAAAACTGTTAAGGCGCAACCATAATGTGCTTAAGTTGGCTTGAGCAAATGTGCGAATACATGTTAATCATATGAGGCAAACTATATTGAACTTAAAGAAAATTTTTGTTAAGTTTTATGAAATTTTCATTTGCTTAAGCAAAGTGCGAAACTGATCGCACATTCCGTACGGAATCAAATGTTTTTTGATTTTGTTTTTGCTTTTTAAATACATTTGAGAGACTTTTTGTTAATTTTTGACAGTAGGTTAAGCAAGGCTATGCATATTATGGTTGGGCCTTTAGGTTTAGAAAAGTAGAAGAAAAATAAATTATAAGGAGATTAATAAATTTAACATTTTAAATGGTTTTTTGTAAAATTTTCAAAATGTTAGATTGGGTTTTTTGCGTTTTAGGTAACGATATACCTTCATATGTGTGGCAATAAATAATAATGGCTAAAGTCGAAATTTCGTGTTTTGAAATATTAAGGGTTTTGTTTAAAATGAATTGTGTGTTGTATTGTGAAACTTAAAATATAAATGCAAATAGTTTAATTAATAATGACATTTAATACTTGAAATTTAGCAGCGTGAAAAAGATAATAAAAATATGTAATAAAATTAAAAAGCATTATTTATTGCCACAGATATATACTTTTAAATACAAAATATATGTAATAACAAAAATTATCATTAAAAACATAAAAGGCTATTCAACGGCATTTTCAGTAAATTTAATTACACATTAAACACACCATTATATGAATAGTTTTCCTTAATTTCCAAAGTGTTGGTCAAAACAGTGATGTTAGATGTTTTTTTCGAAATATTGTCAAAATTAAAAAAAAAAATCGTCAAAATCGTCAGTAGTTTTGAAAAAAACCGTCAAAAAATCGTCATATAAAAAAATCGTTTTTTTATAAACACGGATATATCAATCTATTAAAACATAAAAAAATATTAAGTGTAAAATCATACAAAACCAAAAAATATAGAATTTTTAATACTTAAGACGATTTGGTGCGGCTTTGATATTGCTCTCCGGAGATTTTCGTCAAACAATTCCCGTCATCCCCAAATCTTCTGCTGCAGATGAACTTAACGCCTGCCTGAAATCGTCGTCTTTGTGGAGGCATGTCCAGAAGTTGCAATTGACCGCAAACATTAGAGTCGTGTTGCAGAACGACCCATCGGCTGCAGAATTCTCGAGACAACTGCTGGAGCTTGGCAACGGCCAAATTCCTATTGATGTTTCGAATGGATTGATATCGTTCCCTGAAAATTTTTGTGAATTCACATCGTCCAAGGACAGCAAAGTGTTCCCCGACATTGCACAAAACTACAAAAATCTCGATTGAATTGGTGAACGGGCAATAATAGCAGCGAAGAATAAGGACGTCGATAACTTAAACTTAATTATTCAAAGTTAAATCGCAGGACAACTACATATAGGGTTCCCAACTTTTTTTGTTGCAATTAAAGTACATTGATTATTAAAGGTTAAGAAAAAAAGTACACAGTATAAATATAAAGTCCAATTAATTTCTTTTTATTGTTATATTTAAAAATGTTTTTTATTGCTTTTCGCAAGTTTTATCAAACAATTACACTGTGCTAGAATTTGGCAACTGGCGCTTAAACCTTTTTCGGGTACGCTGAATCCAATACCGGTTCAAAAACGGTTCAGTTTATTGAAATTACATACTAAAAAAAAAAACGAAAATCCGCAATAAAATTTCCTTTAAACGTTAAATTTTTTTCTAACATGCGCTGTCGTTTTAGAAACATATTTTTTTTTTTTTTTGGCAACAAAAATAATTTTTAATCAACATTTCGAAATTTTTGTTTGTTTAAAATCTATTAAAAATTACAGCTATAAATGATTAAAATCTGTTAACAACTTTTGATTTTATTCACAAAAGTAAAAAAAAATTTTAATTAATTTAAAAATTTCATAAATCGCAATATTTGTATGGAAGCCCCCTTAGTGGTGATAAGGGGCAAGTATGTCTCGAAAAATTGTTAAGGATACTCCTTGGCTGTTATGGTACGTTTTCTTCAATATATTTCTAGTCTGTATTAAACTTTTTGTATGGGAACCCCTTAAGGAATGGACATTTTTAAATTTTGTTTTAAATATTACTTAAACGAGTCACTTTTGTACTCGCGATCTAAAAGCAGGCAGTAATTTGAAGGAGTTTTGCACTCGTGTTTTAAAAGCAGGCAGTTATTGTACTCAAATAAAACAAACAAGTGAAATAGTGCTGTCAGATTATTTTTTTTCGAAAAATCGTCCTGCCAATATAAAAAAACATCAAAAAATGGCCCTGACTAATATTAACTAGTTGTTTTTTAGTTTTTCTAAAAAAAAACTTGTACAATAATGGCTAATTAACCACTGATGGTTTAAACGCTGGTTTAGTTGAACTAAACTTGAATTTACATATATGTAGTTTAAACTCAGCAACTATAAATCATTCTCCCATGTGTTATATGTGGTAAAAAAATAACATGTAACAGCACTACGATAAATCTTATCAAATTCATATGGTCTGTGTTGGTAGTTTAAACGCCGAATTTTATGCGTTTAAAGATGGTTTATATATTTAGTGATTTATAGATTTTTGTACATCAAATCGCTCTCTACTGATTCCATTCAAATAAATCATATTAAAAATTTTAATATTTGTGTTGTATTATTACTCTAAAGTTTGTCTGAAGGCTTAAAATTGGGACGAGGCGAAGTTCGTCGAGTCCGCTAGTAGATATAAATATATATTCGCCTCTATATACATATATTAACTAACCCCCCGTTTCCACATGCAAGTGCAAGTTCGAAAAACTCAATACACTGACACTTTTTCACTAACATTCACACAATTTTTGTTCATTCAGCCAATCGGCTGTTTCCTCGATTTTTTGTTGATAATACGTATACACTACTTGCAAGTAATTACTTGCATGTGGAAACGTTCGGTAAGAAAAAAACTTTACTTGACAGATTAAAGTGTTAAAAATTTGATGAAAGATTAAAGTTTAAACTAAATTTATTGACGGGATTAAATCGTCAACACCTAAGTGACTCTACATTCAAAATCGTCAATCGTCATTTTGGTAAATTCAGCGAAAAAAATCGTCAAAATGACGTTAAATCGTCACATCTGACATCCCTGGGTCAAAATACCATTAGAATATGATCTGTTTTCATCATATTCTAAACACCTATCCAGAATTCAATAGTTGAACTTTGGTTCATCAGTTCGTATGCATTCAGCTTTTGCCATTGCTGTTCCAAAACAGCGATGCCAACTTAGTGCTTTTGGCACTATTTATGGTGCTTTTTGATGCCTCAAAACGCCAAAATTTTATCCTTAGTGCCAAACTAAGAAAAAGCACTAACTTGGTGCTTTTCAATTTTTCTTTAGTGCCTTTAGTGCTTTTTACAATTTTTATTTTTTTCTATAATTTTTTAAAACTTTGATTATAAAGAGGATGACTTAGATGAGATTTGCTATTTGGGGTACAATTTTAAGAAGGACTGCAAAGATTTTAAGATTTCAAATGATAGGCTTCCTAGCAATTTGGACATTTTACAAAACGTCACACTTTTTAGCGTTGACAACATACAGGCAAAGCTCGATATAACAAATACTCACTTTAACGAAAATCCGATATAACGAATGAGCAATTTTTTTAATTAGTTACCTTATTTAACGAACGATCAACATTTGTTTGTCCCGGTTTAACGAATGGTTACATGCTGGATGGGCTTTTTTATTTGTTACAAAGTAATACAACATGTAGATTAGTACATAGGTTAAAATAATTGGACAATATCATATGCCAATTGTTTTATTAAACTTTGCACGATTTTAATATAGAATTATTTAATATAAGGTTTTTTATTAAAATAAGGAATGGTCGGTCATTGCAAATTTTCGGTAATTGCAACAGGTACGATTTTTTAGAGTTACGAAAATCGAGCTCGCACTGTATTACTTTAAAACTGTTTTATGGCCAATTCAAACTCAGCTGATGGTGATACAAGTGATTTGGATGATAGTTTTATTGAAGATAATAATAATATGTGGGTAATTTTCCATGTCAAAACGACCAAGAGTGGGACACGACCCCTTCCGATTTTAATGAAATTTGGTGAGAAGGTTGCTTTTATCCCATAAGGAACATATATGAACGAAAAAAATTTTTAAATTTTTTTTTTCAAAAGTTATGTCATATTCAAAATGTCATAATTTCGCTAAATTAGCCAAATGTGTTGAGCTTATTTCTTCAATATCTCGAAAACTACTTCACATACGAAGATGATTTTGATGTCATTTTAAAGAGAATACTTGGGGCTACAAACCATAAATTGAAAAAAATTCTTTTTTTTGAAAAATGTAATATCTGCAAAATGTTAAATTTTAAAAACGGACTAAGTCAAAAACCTATTTTTTTATTTGGCTGATTTTTTTTGGTATAATACTTCAAACTGTTCTTTAAAAATCCTGAAACTTTGAAGGAGGTATTTTTTTTTTTTTTAAGATATGATTTTTTTTCCTTTCGCAACCCTTAAAAAAATAATATTAAAATAGAATTTTAATATTGTAATTTTGAGCAATAAGTACACTCTGCTAGTTGCAAACAACAGACCAGCCGCGCACCTGGCATTTTACCCTAATTGGGGACGCTGAATCCAGTGGTGCTAACCGTTTTTTTAGGTAAGCTCTTGTTTTCTAGATATACCGTTAATTCGAAAATGTAAGAGGCTGCACAGTATATATTCGCGTAACTCAAAAACGGTTTAGTTTATTGAAATAACTAAAAAAAACGAAATTCGGCAATAAATAATAAAGTGGGGTTGGGCATACATTTGACCCATCTAGGAGCATCCTACTCGCTGTACCATACAAATATTGCGGCTTAATAAAATTCTTTCATTTGGCCCCTGCAGCGCGTAGGATGCTCCTACATAGGCCAAATGTATGACCAGCCCCACTTTATTATTTATTGCCGAATTTCAGTTTTTTTAGTTATTTCAATAAACTAAACCGTTTTTGAGTTACGCGAATATATACTGTGCAGCCTCTTACATTTTCGAATTAACGGTATATCTAGAAAACAAGAGCTTACCTAAAAAACGGTTAGCACCACTGGATTCAGCGTCCCCAATTAGGGTAAAATGCCAGGTGCGCGGCTGGTCTGTTGTTTGCAACTAGCACAGTGTACTTATTGCTCAAAATTACAATATTAAAATTCTATTTTAATATTATTTTTTTAAGGGTTGCGAAAGGAAAAAAATCATATCTTAAAAAAAAAAAAAAAACACCTCCTTCAAAGTTTCAGGATTTTTAAAGAACAGTTTGAAGTATTATACCAAAAAAAATCAGCCAAATAAAAAAATATGTTTTTGACTTAGTCCGTTTTTAAAATTTAACATTTTGCAGATATTACATTTTTCAAAAAAAAGAATTTTTTTCAATTTATGGTTTGTAGCCCCAAGTATTCTCTTTAAAATGACATCAAAATCATCTTCGTGTGTGAAGTAGTTTTCGAGATATTGAAGAAATAAGCTCAACACATTTGGCTAATTTAGCGAAATTATGACATTTTGAATATGACATAACTTTTGAAAAAAAAATTTTAAACATTTTTTTCGTTCATATATGTTCCTTATGGGATAAAAGCAACCTTCTCACCAAATTTCATTAAAATCGGAAGGGGTCGTGTCCCACTCTTGGTCGTTTTGACATGGAATTACCCATGTACGTTTAAAAATTTTTATATACGAATGTAAATATATTTTTTTTTTATTAAATTTTAAATGAAAATCCCTCACACAGCTGAATGCAACTTGTTTTGTGTTTAATTAAATTGTAAAAATGGCTTAGTGCTTTTTAGTGCTTTTTTTAAATTTTAAAGTGCTTTTTGCTCTCAAAAAGTTGGCATCACTGTTCCAAAACCGTTATTTCTTCTGTAGTAAAATCTACCATTTCTCCTTTTTTTTTTTGTTTTTACAGGGTTGCTATTATTAAACATTTGTATAAACGTATAAATGACAAAATACAATTATAGAGATTGACAGAAGTGATAAGTTATATTGTGAAATAGCTATATATAAAATTTTTAAGATTAAAAATGCTAAAAAAATATTACAAAAATGCTGAAAATAATGCTAAATGCTATTTGAAAAATTCGCTGCTAAATCAAAATAAATAATGCTAAATTTAGCAGTGAAAATGCTAAAAGGGTCACACTGGTTCTAAGCAAGACCTTGTCTATTTATTCAAAAATAAAATAAACTAAATGAGAATTATACGGTAAAAAGGTTATGTAACTAAATAGTAAGGGTATTCATAGTAGTAAGTAAAATAATAAGGGTATTTAAGGTGTTGGGTTACTTAACTTTATGATGTTAGGATTAAAATGTAAGGATTAAATGTAAATGTAGAGTAGGTTTGTAACGTCACGTTACAACTTTGCTACCGTTTCACACACACCCATTATGTTTTTTTTTTTATTCCAAAATTGAAAAAAATTTATAAACGGTATTACCTTTTATATCATAAGTAAGAGTCGTATTAAAATTGATTTCTAGCACATAACTGTAAGTTTCTATTTGGAAAACAATGGCAAGGAAATTTTATTACAAAGTGTTTAGAGCTCAGTCCATGGTCTTACATACATTTGCTTCGAGCAATTCAAACTCAAAACAACCTCACAAATTGTACTTTACCATAATTCAAGAAATATAATATTGCTTTTAGTTTCTGGCCAGTTTTCTGCCGAATTTGTGTCTAATTGCCATGGAAAATAACCTTGTGTTAGTTAAATAACCAGTCTGCATAATATCGTTAAATTTTTTAAATTTTCAAATACGAAATCGTCTTACTTTTAATGTTTGTATTTTTTTTTTACCTGTATTTTATTACATTGTCTTCCCCATTTTTCAAGGAAAAATTAAAAAAAATTAATAGAAATTTTTGTATTTAAAATTTTTTTGTTTGAATATTTTTATTTTCTACCCATTTTGTTGAATAAAAATTCTAAAGCTATAAATCAAATTTTTTTTATTTGAATTAAATTTTTTTTTTTTTTTCTCATTATTTATTTAATTGAATCTTCATATATTAAATATGAACTAACAATAATTAATCAAATCTTAACCTAATACGTTATTTTTTGTCCTGCCAGTGCCAGACAAAAATTTTCTTCATCGCGGGTTCTGTTCACTTTTATAGTGTTTATCGCTCATCTAATTGGATAAGTGCTGCAGTGTCTCTTCTTCTTAAGCGAGTGTGGCCGCTATCATTTAAAATATTTGGTGCTAGTGGGTTCGGCTGCGATTCGAGCCTTTTTAAGTATTTTACTGCATATTTCGTAATCATAGTTTTAACTAATGGAACATTAAGATCCTTGTGAATATTTGAGTTTTTAACATACCAAGGGGCAGCTGTGATTATTCGAAGTAGTTTATTTTGGCGCCTTTGAATTTTTTCGATATTAGAGGCCGAGGCAGTGCCCCATAACTGAATACCATAGCACCAGATTGGCTTTAAGATGGAGTTGTAAAGAAGAAGTTTGCAGTCGAGACTAAGGACAGAGTTTCTTCCAATAAGCCAATGAATTTGGATGGCTTTTAGTTTCATTTGAGTTAATTTTGCCTCTATATGGCTTTTCCACGTTAAACGGCGATCTAGATGAATACCGAGGTATTTTACATGCGAATTTTGAGGTATTATTTGATTATTGATTTTAATAGGGGGGCATGATTCCCGACGCAAGGTGAATGTTATATGTACGCATTTTTGCTCATTGACCTCTATCCTCCATTGCTTTAACCATAGTTCGAGTTGAAATATATGATCCTGTAGGTATCGAGATGCTTCTTGACGGTTTTCGTGCACGCTCAAAAAAGCTGTATCATCAGCAAATGTTGAAGTTTGTGTGTAGTTGTTTGTTGGCATGTCCGAGGTATATATTAAGTATAAAAGTGGGCCCAGGATGCTTCCCTGAGGGTCTCCAGCGTCAATTTGCTGAGGAGAGCTTAAATAATCACCTTCTTTAATAATAAACTTTCGACCGACTAAGTAGCTTTCTAACAGCTTGTGTGTGTTTACTGGTAAGTTGAGCTTCAATTTATGTAATAAGCCTTCATGCCAGACTTTATCAAAAGCTTGAGAAACATCGATGAAGAGAGCGGAGCAATATTTTTTTTCTTCAAAGGCTTTTCTTATTGCGTTTACTATACGATGGGTTTGCTCAATTGTGCTGTGTTCTCTTCTAAAGCCGAATTGGTGGTTAGGAATACATCTATTTTCATTTAAAATTGGGGTTAATTTTGACGCTAACAGCTTCTCAAACAGCTTTGATATATTAGAAAGTAAGCTTATAGGCCTATATGACTCAACTTTTGTGTGATCCTTTCCAGGTTTAGGTATCATGGTGACTAAGGAGACCTTCCACTTTTGAGGATAGTATTCAAGGCGTAAAATAGCATTAAAAATTAAAAGAATAATTTTCTTTGCTATGCTGGGTAGCTCCAAAAGCATTTTGTTGCTGATCTTATCAAAACCAGGAGCCTTCTTGGGGTTTAAATCACAAATAGCCTTTTCGATTTCTCTTATCTCAAATCTTAGCGGAACAGCTGCTCTAGCAGCAACAGGTGGTAACTCGACCGCAATATCGTGAGATATATTTGGGGTAAATACGTCTTTTTAATGATTGACATACAGATTTCCTTTTTCAACATCATTTCTTGCCCAACTTCCATTCAAGTTTCTTAATGGTGGTTTAGAGACAACTGGCCTTTTGAGATTTCTAGCTGCGCGCCATAATGAGTAGTTTGATTGTGGGGTTGCATCAAGTTCCTCAAGATATTTTTCCAGAGAAGCCGTTTTCTTAGTCTGCAGTAACTTTCTAAGTCTTTTTGTACACTCTTTAAGTAAGTTCTTAAGTTGAGGGGATCTGTGCAATTGCCAATCTCTTCGAGCCCTCCTTTTTTCAGACAAAAGATGCTCGACATCTGTGGAATATATTTTAATAGTTTTTGTTTTTTTGGGGGCAATATTGGAATGTTGAACAGCTAGTTTCAGAAAACTGTCAAAATTGTCAATAGAGCGATCTACATAATCCGGTGTACCGAGCGGAATATTTTCTGTGCAATGGGTACTGAGATATTTTTTATATTTTAACCAATTAATTTGCGTAGCTGTCGTCGGAGGTACAATTCTATTGGGGTTCATTATAGTAACAATTGTAGGTGTGTGGTCGGAAGATAAATCTAGGGAGGCTTCAACATGAATCGTTTCTATGGGAATGTTTTTAACCACGCCGAAATCGATGACATCTGGAATTTTTTGATGATCAGTGGGCCAATATGTTGGTTGTCCGCTCGCTACCACATTTAAATCCATTTTAGAAATTGTGTTAAATAAAACACGACCCTTTGGTGTTATAAGTCGCGACCCCCAGAAGGTATGTTTAGCGTTATAATCGCCAGCGGCTAGGAAACACGGTCCTAATGATTTAAAATATTTATAATATTGGTCCTCCGATATTGAAAATCAAGGCGGGGAGTATAACGATGAAATTACTAGGTTTCTATTTAATTCCTCAACGCAAATGTTCGTTGCTTGGAGATAATCTTCACGATGATCACACATTAGGTAGTGTTTCACTCGGGTTTTTATTAAAATGGCAGAACCTCCACAAGCTCTATCTCGAGGGTCCTTGGTATCATATAGTATATAACCATTTATTTTAAACGTATTTCTTGAGGTCAAATGAGTTTCAGAAATCATCATGACATCAATTTGAATTAAATTGATTTGAATATATTCAGCTTAAAATATTTGAATATAAAAGAATTATAGAAAATTTTTGAGAATCCAACTTATTTAATATTAAAAAGTTCAAATAATTTTTTTTATAGTACATTTTAATTAAAAATATCTAAATATATCAGAATTTTGATTTTGTATTTAATTCATATCTTACAGCTATGAAAATTACTTGTTTTTTTTTCTCCAACAATTTTATTAAGAATTTAAATATTCGTGAGTACGTGAGAAATTGTGCGTGGTTTTAAATGTTTAATTAAACGCTCGGAATTTTTATTTTTCAATCACGATCACAATTTCACGCGTGATTAATATTTTAGAATTCAAGGTAACGAGTGATTTACGCGTGACACAACAACAACACGTCACGTGCACACCTTTAATTCAGAATAGTAGTGACCGCCTATAAGTTTCAAACCTGGCAGGACGATCTTACGATTAGGTCCTTTCACAAAGTCAAACTATTCTATATATGAGTAGGTGAGTTGCAAAACTCGTTCATTACAAAAGGATAACAATCTATAAAGGAGATTTATTGATAATTTTTTGTTTTTTTTTTATAAAATTGTAACGTTACTTACTGACTGATTCACCATCGCACAGCGTAAGCGCTAGAAGAAATTGGGACCAGAAATTGCTCTCCCACCAAATTGATCCACTAAGACGAGATTTTTGGAAATTCGAATGTTAAGGTGGTAAAAAAGGGTAAATTGGGTAACTTTATATCTCCAAAACTAAAAGTGATACAAAAAAAATTCATCATATCGTTGTTATTAAAAAAAAAAAAAAGCGGACAGATGTCTGATACTTTTTTGAAATTCGGTCCTTTTACGGAATTAACGGGTAAAACCTGTATTTTGGCACCTTTTTTCATCCCATCTATCTTTAAAACCAAAAAACATAGAAATAAATGTTTTATCACATTCGAAACTAATCTAAGAAATACAAATACGATTTCGGTACTTCATTGAAATTCGAACGTTTAATGCTGCGATCGGCAACCTATACTATTACATTTTGCGATGGTATGCATTTTACATATGTTGTTGTTAATGTTGTTAAATTCTCTTTAATGTGTGTGCACACGTACGTAATAAAAGTGTATAACAGAGAATAAAAGAGAGAAGAGAAAATGCGGCGCCCTGATTTTGCCGATCGCAGGTTTAATGGGTGAAAATCGTAACTATTTTTGGAACTTTTTTCCTTAAGCATTTTCTCCATTCATTGACATTATGGGCTCCCACTAAAATATTGAAATTTTTGATACTACAATGGGAGAAAAAAGTACTAAAAAGGGGAAATACGGGAAATTTAGTTTTTTCTTTAGCTTTTTGGTTCTACAACTGGTACTTTTTTAATTATCGGAAATATTAGACATAATAACAAAAAATTAAACATGAAATGTCCTGAGCGGATAAGAATCTGTTAGAAGTAACTTTTGGTTCTTTTTGAATTTCCTTTAGTATTGGACATAGAAACAAACAATTAAACATGCAAGATTCGGAGTCAATGACAATCTCTTAGAGGAATCTTTTTGGTACTTTTTCGTTATTGAACTGGTCCTTTTTTACACTCGCTAACTTTGGCCCTAGAAATATAAAGAAAACATGCAATGTCCTGGGCGGACGAGAATCAATAAGGGGGAACCTTTTTTAACAGATTCTTTTTGAAATTCTAATTGGATCTAGAAACATACAACTAAACATGCAAGGTCCTGAGTGAATTAGAATCTATAAGACTTTTTGATACTTTTTGTTCTTTTACTGGTACTTTTTCAATTTCCCTTAGCATTGGGCGTAAAAACATAAAATTAAGCAAGCAAGGTCCTGAGTGATTGTGAATATGTAAAAGGGATCGTATATCACAAAATTGCATTACATTTTTTCTGGCCATATGAAGCTTTCTTCCAAATAGTTTATCGCAATATCTATATCTGCTACGGTCTTAGGCGTATTAAATTATTTTACCAGAGTGGGCTTTATATGAGGTCTATAGTAAATTATGGACCGATCATCACGAAATTTATTAGTGTGATTTTTAGTAATAAAAAACTGTGAAGTATTAAATTTTATTCTGATAGCATTATTTTGTACGATTTTAGGCGAACTAAACTGTTTTCCGGGAGTAGGGTGTATATGGGGCCTATGGTAAATAATTGACCGATCTTCACAAAATTTTATAGTCTTATTTCTAGTCCTATAAAACTGTGATGTACCAAATTTTGTTTTGATAGCATTATCAATTATGATTTTAAACGTACATACGTACGTACGGTAGTAGGGTTTATATGGGGCCTAGGGTAAATTATGGACCGATCTTCACAAAATTTTATAGTCCTGTTTCTAGTCCTATAAAACTGTGATGTACCAAATTTTGTTATGATAGCATTATTAATTATGATTTAAGGCGTACTAAACTGTTTTCCGGGAGTAGGGGTTATTTAGGGCAAAGGGTAAATTATGGACCGATCTTAACGAAATTTTACGGTCCTATTTCTCTAAACTCTTTTCCGGTAGTAGGGTTTATATGGGGCCTAGGGGAAATTATGGACCGATCTTCACGAAATTTTTTAGTCTTGTTTCTAGTCCTATAAAACTGTAATTTACCAAATTTTGTAATGATAGCATTATTAATTAGGGGTCTAGACTTACTAAACTGTTTTCCGGGAGAAGGGCTTATATGGGGCCTAGGGTAAATTATGGACGGATTTTCGCGAAATTTTACAGCAATTTTCAGTCGAATGAAACGAATTTTTGCAAAATCTTATATCATTCCGTTCATTTTTAAACCATTTATGCTACTTTTTGTAATCAAATTATCAATTTGTTTTAGGTGCTGGTTCCACATTTTGATTCATAGCTCTGATCCTACCGAACCGATTTTGCTGGATTTCAATCCCAAACTGCTTAGGATAACTACAATCAATTTGACACCAAGTTCCTTTATTTCTTTTAAGTTTTTCGAAAGTGAGCTTGTTTTCAACAGACGGACATAGCTTAATCGACTTAGAATTACTCAAGAACCCAGAATATATATACTTTATGGGGTCTGAGATGAATGAATAATTTCTCTAGCGAGAAATGTTGTCAATAGACGAATTAAACATGCCAAAACCGAATATTATTCCCAACGGTTTAGCTCGGCAATAGACTCTAGGCAAACTTGGAAAGCTATCCGTGAAATAGGTATTGGCAAAACTGACAAGAATAATGATTGCCAGATTGATGCAAATACTCTTAACGAATCTTTTACAAGCACTCCTCCGATACAAGCGAACCTCGACTTCTACGATTTTTCCTCACATTCGTCGAAAATTAATATTGATAACCAGTTTTTTAGATTTTCCTATGTTTCTCAATATGATGTTATCTTGACCATCCAGTTAATGAAATCCAACGCAGTGGGATTTGATAATATGCACCCAAAATTTTTAAAGATAATTTTGCCTTTGATTTTACCTTATATTACTCATTTGTTTAATACTATTATAATGTCTAGTACGTATCCGTTAAGATGGAAACATGCGAAAGTTATTCCATTACCTAAGTCAAATGGTGAATATCGACCAATAGCCATCTTGTGCTATCTATCTAAAGCTAAGATCCCACTATCGGCGCAATGTACCAATTTTTGGCGTATTTCATGTGCCGATAGTGTGAATGGTCAAAATGTTTTAATATGCGACAATCTGTGCCGAAATTGTGCTGACTGTGGACAATCAAAATTAACCTAGATGCGCCGATAATGTGAACACTATTTTGCACAATGTGGAGCAATCAAATTGTTTAATATGTACCGATTTTTATCGGCCACTTGTGTGCCGATCACAGTCGAAAATCAGCGCCTATACAAGGGATGGCAAAACGAAATATTTAAATTGCACAAACTGGCTACTAAAATTTTACTTTTTTGAGCTTAATTGTACCAAAATTACATTTGTGTTATCTATTATTTATGTATTGAAACGTTAATTAGTAAATTTGTACTACTAAATGAAAGAAAACAATTCGCTTTAACCAAAACATTGCAGTTGTATCGATGTTGCCATCCCTGGTTTGTAAACATCTGTTTACAAAACAACAATTACAAAAAAAAAAAGAACAAGTACAGTAAGTTTGAATGAAATTGAATGTATTTTTTATTATACATATATAAATATATTATTTAAAATTGTTAGGAAACATAATTTAATATTCGGACGGAGAATTTTGCGAATTTCTAAAGTAAAATTATGTCTGCCAACAAGTAAATAAACAAAAACATTTGATTTAATTTGCCCAAATAGCACGATAGTGTGACCGCATTGTACCGATTATTGTCGCAATTGAGTTTTGGCCGATATGAACCGAAAAAAATTGTCACAATGTGCGACGATAATGGGACCACCCAAGAATAAATTGTGTAATGTTTTTAAATGTGCGCCGATATAGCACGATAAAAATCGTCACAGATTGTGCTATTTGTGCCGATAGTGGGATCTTAGCTTAAAGTTTTGGAAAAACTATTGCATAGTCAAATGTTGGGATATATTAATGAACATAATTTGCTTTCTAATATGCAATCTGGTTTTCGCCGGGGTCATAGCTGTATTACAGCTCTTGCGGAGGTATGTGAGAATATACGACAGAGACTTGATAATGGGGACATTAACTTTTTGGTGCTTCTTGATCATTCGAAGGCATTTGACACAGTGGATCATCAGATGCTTATTAGTAAGCTGAGACACTTTTTTCGATTTGCCAATACATCTACCAATCTCATTTTTTCTTACCTTTCGGCGCGTACACAATCGGTATTTTTGAACGACTCTTGGTCAAAATCTTTATCTCTAATTAAAGGAGTGCCATAGGGCTCTATTTTGGGGACACTTCTTTTTTCGATATATGCAAATGACTTACCTGAACAATTATCCAATTGCAAAGTCCACTTGTATGCGGATGATGTGCAACTTTTTTTAAGTAGCCCTGTTAATAGTATTGCTTTGGGTATATCATCTGTAAATACTGAAATGAACAAAATATACCTGTGGGCTTCTGCAAACGGGCTCTGTTTGAATCCTCGAAAATCCAAGTGCATTGTTATATGTAGAAAAAGTATTGCCAATACCATTGTTCCTATCATTGCTGATAACATTGTCATTAACGGTGAAAAGATTGAGATTGTGAGGGCAGCGAAAAGTTTGGGAATAATTTTTAACAATAGTCTCACTTGGAACGATCATGTGAACTCTTTAGTTGGTCAGTCCTATATTAAGTTGCGGGCCCTATGGTTGACACAATTCTTTACCCCATTGAGGATAAGAATTTTACTTGCCAAGACATATCTGATTCCTAGTTTAATTTATGGATGTGAACTGTTTGCAAACTGTGATTCAATTAGCAAAAGAAAATTAAATACTTTATTCAACAATATTTTGAGATATGTGTACGGTCTAAGACGTTTCGATCGTGTTTCATCCGTTTCAAACAGTCTGTATGGAGTCTCTTTCGAAAATTTTTTGAAAATCCGAACCCTTATTTTTTTACACAGGGTGATAAACACTAAAACCCCCAAATATTTATTTGAGAGGATACGTTTTTTTCAATCTCGAAGGAACCATAATATTATAATTCCACGGCATCAAACCTTAGTCTCCTAATGGCAGTTTTTTATTTATGCCGCTCGTCTTTGGAACCTTCTTCCACTAAATTACCAACTAAATCATAATGCTAACAGTTTCAAAAGGTTTTTATATACCTTTTTTTCATAATTGTTTTTTGATTGAAAATGTTTTATATGACTTTTATTCTTTTTAAAAATTGTATTTTTTGCTTGTTTTAATACTATGAACTGTGAACCATTTTGTAATAATTAATTGTAAATTAATATTCTTGTAACTTTTTGCGTTCCTGTACTGTAATTATAAGACACTGTCTTGTTGTACAGGAAATGAAATAAAATTAATAAAATTAAAAAATTATAGTTTCACACGGAATGACAAACTTAGTATACCCTCTTCACAACTAATTGTGGTGGAGGGTATAAAAAGAGTAATTTTTGGGATTTCAGTATTTTGATTATAACTTGTGAGGCTATTGTATTTTTGTTTCTACTTTATAAATTATAACTGTGTTTTATTTTTTTTTTTTAACTTGATCAATATTGTTTGGAAATTTTAATAACAAATTTCAAAATTTTAGATATTTTTTTTTAAGTCAATGTTTTTTTTAAATTAATTTTCAAATGAATATTTTCGATTGCAACAAATTTAATTGTTTTTATTGTTGCAACAATCTTATCATTTATTCAATTTTAAGTTAAGATTTTGTAAATTTTATTTAAGGGATATTTACATATAGATCAATTCCATATGAAAACGATCAAAATTGGCAAATTTTTGGACGACCCCTCTCCGATTTTAAAATAAATAGTCTCAATCGATTGCCCAGCAAAAAATAATGTACCTACATATTTTTTTTTTTTTTATAGTGACTGGTTTAGTGGTGGTGTACACCACTGTCATGTGACAAAATTGAAGAATTCTTCATATTTCTTCCTCATTGAAAGTTGTTTTAAAAAAAAACTACTAAAGCGATCACAACGAGTGATAGCTCGTTGGAAAGGTATTGAATCAGGCTTTAATTGAAAAATAAAATTTTCCTAATTTTTCTTAGAAATTTACCTTTAAATTTTCCCATGAAAATGAAATTTTCCGATTTTCCACAGAAGCTCCTAAATTTTCCGGCTAATTTTTTTTTTTTTGGATTCCTCATAATTTTTGCTTTAAGAATCAGCAATAAAAAAATGGGCCCCGACTCCTTGTTTGGACAGGAGAAGAGCATTTAAGAGACCACCTTGTTAAAAATACATTTTAAAAAATATTTTACAGTTAAAAATACATTTATGAAGAAAAAATCTTTCTTATTTTGCTGCATTACAATATTTATTAAAAATTTCAATTGTCTTGGCATCATTATAAAATTAAAGTAACTTTAAATTTAGCACGTCGGCAGACGAAGAGTACCGCTTTACATTAATTGACATATCAGAAATATTTGGTATGAAGCAATGAAACTTTTGCGTTCCAGTTATAGTTTTGACATTATTATATCTGTTTTGAACTCGTCGCTCCATGGCATCGTGTTCTTTTTGAGTGCATAAAACTGTGTTAATGGCAATTTCCTTGCTTTGAATCCACGAAAACAAATGTTGTACATTTAAGATCTGGTCAGTATATGGCCTTTGCAAACTTGCCATAGTCGCCATGCGTTTTAGGGTTCCCCCTAACGCATCGCATGGGCCCTTACCGTGGGACGTCGCGAAAAAGTGCCACTCGACCTTGCAGTTTTGTTCTTCTTCAATTATGCAAAGATTGTAAAAAATTTTTTTATTCTTGTACTGAGAAGCCGCGCCGTCTGAGAAAAACGTTACTTTGTCGATTGCATCGAATTTTGATCTTAAGAATTCAAACAGTTTCATTTGAAATAAATAAACGGACACATAATTATGAGCTAAACTCTCCGCGACAACAACAAGGCTTACGGTCTGTAGTTCGTTATCTTCGTTTTTGAAATAAATGCAAAAAGGATGCACTGTGCACTGGTCGTTTGCCCAGTGATAAGCCTGAATTTCATCCTGAACGAGAAAAGTGTAATTCTCGGCAAAGTCGCTTATCACAATGAATTAATTTGGGGCTAATTTCTCCTTACTTTCCTTTAGAAATTTCGATTGCATCTCGGATATGAAATGGTGCGCCTTCAGTTCATTCAACTTGAATCCGAATTCCTCGATGAATTCCGGAATCTGCTTTACCACGGTCTCACGGGAACATCTGCCGCTGCTAATTATCCACTGTTTGAAATTCACCTCCTGAATTAACAGCTGTTCAAACTTTTCCGCCAAATATTGCTCTAGCTCGTCAATCTTCGGACAATTGTCGCATTTGGACAGATGACAATTTTCCGTGGGGTATGCGCACAACGACTTCGACAGGAGGTCCCTATATGTTTCAATTTCACCGTGAAATACTTTCAATTTCTTGCATGGAAAGAAAATTAATTTGATGTTTTGATGAAACATGCAAACGCAGACTGAATGCGTTCCGTGCATGTCTAATGCCAGCACGCATTCTTTTGGTCGTAGGATGGCAAACTTAGAAAATCCCACTTTTTCTGCTGGGTATTTCTCATTGAACTGATGGTATGCTTCGGATAGATTACATAATAATAATCTGCGCTGCTTGTGTACTTTTTCTCCATCTTCACGTGTGATAACATAGTCACGTGTACCTGGGCAGGCGCGGCTGTTGTCATCATTGCAGTAAAAATCTTGAATCAATTTCACCGTTGCTTCGCTGAGGGTCCTTGAGCCAAATTTCTTGGTGGGAGTCGCCAATATGCCCTTCTGTCGAACTAATTCTTTGCTTCTTCTCGCGATGTAAAAAGATGTTTGAAACTGTTCAGAAATATTGCGTATAGACCATGATTGAGGCAGCACAGATAAAATGAGATATTTCTCCGGAAAAGTGGTGGCTAAATTGAAATTTCTTTTCAACTGCTCAATCATTTGTTTGCCGTCATCAACGTCATCTGCTTGACTGCATTCGTTATCATAGCCTTCATCAAATATTGTCGCGATTGCACTCATAACCTTGCCTTTTTTCTCTTTCCTGTATGTTTCACTTCGCAACTTTCTTTTTCTAATAGGCGTTTCACCTAAAGTGGTAATAGCCTCATTCAAAGGACTCAAAGACATATTGACCATCGGAATGTCTGCCTCACTATCAGATGAAACATTTTGTCATTTCACTCTCGGATTGTGGCTGCATTTGTTTCAATGCATTTGCTTGTTGAGACAAATCGATTTTACACTTGGGGCAAATGAATTCTGCTTCTTCACCGTATTGTATATTTAATTCATTCATGTATCGCTTCGAAACACCAGTTAATTTTAATACTTTTATCTTTTTCGAACGATGTCCACTCTTCTTAAACGGATTGCAGCAAAATTTATTCATTTTACTTTAAATTGTCTTTACAGCTTTACTCTTTACTTTACAAAAAAAAAACACTTTAACACTTTCACGTTTAGTATTCAACTGAAATTTGACTCAGAGTGTGTGAAGTATTTATATTTATTTTTTGGTAAAAAATAGGTAAAAAAAATAAGCGATATTTGCTTTTCTTTAATAGGAAAATTTGCGTGAACTACTGGTCATAAAGCCGACCACAGGTCATAAAATGTTTTGCAAATTTTTTAAATTACCAGGTAATAAATATTTCGCCATATTTATGGAAAATCCGTGTCTTATGACTTGTTTCTGCACGTGTCATTTTAGGCGAAATATTTATTACCTGGTAATTTAAAAAATTTACAAAACATTTTATGACCTGTAGCCTCAGTCGGGTTTGGTGTGCCATTACATGCCACTGCTGCTATTATCCATGGATTTATGGCCGATCTTGTGAAGGCAGGCAGACCATATTCACTACACACTCAACTTGGGGCTCTTAAAAAAAAAATTGATTTTTTCTTCATAAATGTATTTTTATCTGTAAAATAATTTTTAAAATGTATTTTTAACAAAGTGGTCTCTTAAATGCTCTTCTCCTGTCCAAACAAGGAGTCGGGGCCCATTTTTTTATTGCTGATTCTTAAAGCAAAAATTATGAGGAATCCAAAAAAAAAAAAAAAATTAGCCGGAAAATTTAGGAGCTTCTGTGGAAAATCGGAAAATTTAATTTTCTTGGGAAAATTTAAAGGTAAATTTCTAAGAAAAATTAGGAAAATTTTATTTTTCAATTAAAGCCTGATTCAATACCTTTCCAACGAGCTATCACTCGTTGCGATCGCTTTAGTACAATGACTTTCAATGAGGTCCCTTATGAAGAATTCTTCAATTTTGTCACATGACAGTGGTGTACACCACCACTAAACCAGTCACTATAAAAAAAAAAAAAAAAATATGTAGGTACATTATTTTTTGCTGGGCAATCGATTGAGACTATTTACTTTAAAATCGGAGAGGGGTCGTCCAAAAGGTGATCGCTTTCATATGGAATTGCTCTATACGTAACTATTTCATTATGTAGTGGGAAAAAAGAGGAAACTCAAAAATCTGCCTTTACTAAAATTTGCATAAGGAATGTCAACACGTATAATACGATATTCCTTAAGGCTAGATTACACAATTATACTTTGTATTAATACATGTCAAAATCTCAAGTAATATGACAAAGTGTGATAGTGTGAATGCAATGTGTCACGAAAATGACAAGTATTATGAAACAAGTTTGACATCCCATACGACTTCATCGTTTTTTGAAAAATGTCTAAACAATAATACTTTTCATTGGATCAGGGTTGCATTTTTTTTTCATGTGTGAGTGTTTATACTTTGTGTGATGGTGTGAACACAAACTGTCATGCTACATTAGATTTTTTGACAGTCGCAACAAAACTCATTAGATTTCTATCTCACAAAGTATTATGGAATACGTAAGACTTGTGAGATAGTGTAATCTAGGCTTTAATAGGAAGACAATTTTTGGGGAAAATAATAAAGGAAATCTCACCCAACCAAACGCAACCAATCGAATCGATCCCTTAAATAATTTTGAAAGGACAGAAATTTTATATAGTATAAACGTTTTTTTATGGTCATGGCCTATCGGGCCAATACCGTTATGTCAATCAAATTGCAAAACGCCATTTTTCTGGAATTTTGGTCATCGAAATGACCTTTAAACCATAGTCGTTTTTAGACATAAACGTACAATATTAAAAGAATATCAGTAAAAATATGTATCCATTGGTTTGCTTATATGTATTTATCTTTATTTTGCTTATTTAACGATTGTTTCCTGTTGTTATATCAACTTCCGTTTGTTTCCTGTTAATAAAATAATTTATAAGAAGTAATCCATAATTTGAGTGAAAATTTAACAGCATTTTTAACATCAAATCATCGCGGAGAACAGGCCTGGAGTCTACTTAAGATTTAAATAAAAATGGTGAGTTCATTAGAATTTTTACTTTAACTAAATATAAATTTTTGCTCAAACAATTTTTCCTATTAATTTAAAAAAAATATTTGTGATTCATCTTATACATATCGAGCCCTAATGGCAAAAATTATGTAACCAACAACATTTTAGATTTTTGTCTTTTGATGAAAATCGATCATTTGCATCATCTCTAAAAATCTCATATTTCTGGGAAGTACCGTTACGAAATAAGACCAAAAGCAATTTCAAACGAAACCCTAGACTTGAAGCAAAAATATTTAAAAAAAACCTTCTCCTGTAAAATCTTATTTTTGTTGGTTACATAATTTTTGCTATAAGGGCTCAATGTATACACAGTGTTCAAAAAACTACATTACCTTAACATTTTTTTACTATTACTAAAATTAGTACTCTAAACTATTACAAGTGGGGCAAAAGAGCAGTTGTCTTGTTTTGTAGCATTACCTTTATTAAAACTACTGCAACGTGCAAAATATAAAATCAGAAAATGGAGTAGCAGCAATAAAAACAAAAATGAAGTAGCATTTAAAAAAACTAAATAATTTCCTATCAAAGTTACTGCCTGTTTGTAGAAAGCGAGCGCAAAAGTGACTCGTTAAACTTACATTTAAAACAAAAATTTGTTTTTGTTTTAAATGTAAGTTAAGCGAGTCACTTTTGTGCTCGCGTTCTACAAACAGACAGTTACTTTCGGGAATACAAAGTTTACTACTAATACGATTTCCTATTGGTTTGATTGAGGTTTTCGTTTTATAACTACTACTACATTTGGAGTTTTTTTTTGGACTAGAAAATTTGTAGGCAGTAGTTTATAAACATTAAGGTAGTAATAAAATAACATTAAAGTAGTAAAATAATAACATTGAGGTGGTCAAAAACTAAAAAAATAAGCAAAACTAGATACCAACATGAGTACGTATGTGATGTTGTTGTTTCAATGATTCTAAACAGTGTTGTAACTCGACGCTTTTTAAAATTTTCTATGCGAAAAATTTTCGACTGCTTATCTTCGCAGAAAATGCTGTGAACAAATCCAAAGAATAATTTGGAAGTTATTGTACTCATATCTTTTGATATTTATTTTATAAGCATTTATTCCACAATGCAGTGGAATGTTTGGAATTTTATGTTTAATATACAAATTTTGTTTTAAAATACCGTAAATTTACCTATTTCTTAAGGTGGAAGTACATAACACGCGTTAGTTCGTCGACGAGTAGGTATCGTGCGTTTAAAAACTTTAGCGCGTAAAAAATTGCAAGTTAACCAACATGCGATACAAAGGCCATTCCTGTCAGCTGTTTTTTATTTGTTTACTTATTTGTGCATAAAAAACGGGTTCGAACGTATATCAAGATTTTGTTATTTTATTGAATTTGTTCTTTTTATACATATAAATATTGTATGTTTTTTAAGCTCTTCAATAAATTTTTCTTTCAAGATTCACAAATTTGTTGAATTATTCTTTTTATTATTAGCTGATAACTTGTCAAAAATACACAACGCGTTAAAAAGTTTAAAGTTAACCAACTTTCTGGCGCAAACGCGTCAAAATATTTTGCATGTAGCTTGTTCTATGAATATACACTAGTTTAACTTTTTTTTGCAGAAGACGACAGAGCGCGCGCGCACTAACTACCTTTAGGCACTTTTAAAGTTAATTTAAAAAACAAAGTCCATATTTATAAAATATAGATTTAGAAAAGGAAAATAAAGCCATAATACTGACAAATTTAACCTGTATTTTGGAACCTTTTTTATTTAATTATCGGAAATATTAGACCTAGTAACTAGTAACAAAAACTTAAACATGCAATGTCCTAAGTGGACAAGAATCTATAAGAGGGAGCTTTTGGTTCTTTAACTGGTACTTTTGAATTTCCTTTAGTATTGGACATAGAAACAAGCAATTAAATATGCAAGATTCTAAGTCAATGACAATATTTTAAAGGGATCTTTTTGGTACTTTTTCGTTTTTGAACTGGTCTTTTTTTTACACTCGCTAACATTGAGCGGAAGAGAATCAATAAGGGGCACCCTTTTTTTAACAGATTCTTTTTAAAATTCTAATTGGATCTAGAAACATACAATTAAACATGCAAGGTCCTGAGTGAATGAGAATCTATAAGACTTTTTGTTCTTTTACTGGTACTTTTTCAATATCCCTTAGCATTGGGCATAAAAACATAAAATTAAGCAAGCAAGGTCCTGAGTGAATGAGAATATGTAAAAGGAATCTTTTTGGTACTTTAACTGGTACTTTTTATATTCGTCAATATTGGACATAGAAACATTTAATAAACATGCAATGTCCTGAGCATATGAAAATCAAAGAGAGGGAACTTTAAGTTTTTCAACAGGTACTTTTTGAATTATCGTTACTATTGGACCTACAAACAAAAAATTAAACATGCAAGTTCCTTAGTGAATGAGCAGTAAGGTGGATGTTTTGGTCCTTTTTGTTCTCTAACTCGAACTTTTTTTAATTAAAGGAAAAGCTATTCCTATGCGCATTTCACTGGTTGCTTAGGCCAGATCGTCAGGAAACTTCATCCAAAGATTTTAGAAAAACTAAAGATATTATATAAATAAAAATGTTAAGCGAATAAGAATTATAAGCCCCTGTTTTACTTGTAACAATATCAAAGCTTGAACAAAAACAACAACAGTAAACAGTGAGTTTATCTTTTCTTACAATTTTAATACATATTTTTGTTCATTAAATAAAAAATACGAACAGGTGCCTGGTACTTTTATACCAATACACATAGAAGCAAAAATTATATAACATTCATAACTTATATAAAACTTAAAAATGCAGGTTGGTACTTTTTCGAAATTAGATGTTTAAAGGGTGAATTTAGAAAAGGAAAATAAAGCCATAATACTAACAAATTTAACTTATTGACTTTTTCAATAAGCATTTTTTCGGATTTATTGCTTTGTGAAATTTTAAAGTTGATTAGACCTATTTTTGACAAAGGAAATAGCGCTGTTTATAAACAATCGTCGCACATAGGGGTTTTTTGCCAATCTAGCCGGACATTACTTTTTGTTTTAGCTTATATTGCTTCTTAAAAGTTATTGAGTGCCCCTAGATCGATGAAACTTGACAGAAATATGTGATATTGTCATAGGCAGGTAAACCTCAAAAATAAATAAAATCGGACCAAGGAGGAAAAGGTTCCCCCTTGAAGAACTAATCCAACCTCCGAAAAATGCAATTTTTTTTAAAGTTTTTCCATACTTTTGTTTGGCAAATAAAACTTTAACGTCGGCAAAAGTTAAAAAACCTAAAATTAGACCCATGAGATCGTAAAATTACACTTTTCGCCCCCGCCCCCTTTTGAGGGCGGTTACATAAAATAATATTTAAAAAAAAATTTAAAGATTAAAAGAAATAGATTACTAACGCCTTAATACTATAAAAATTAAATTTTTGAACTTTTATGGGTAGGGGGCCCGATAGGCAACAATGCCTCACTCATTACAGTTGCGCCATGTATTATACACTTTTTCCATTTTACTCTCAAAGCTTCAAAATGGTTCTGATAACAATTTTATGCTATAACCACAATATATATATAAAAAAAAACTAAAAACTAGAGCACAGATTTGATTTTTTATTATATATTATTTTTGTTGTTAATGATGAGGTGGTTAAAACCCGTTACTTACTGTTTCGCACATCCCTTTTTTACACAGGTAATATTAGTCTTAGATGTAATAATTTAAATAAAAAACATCTACGTACAACCAAAACATTTTATGACTGACGAAAGGGTTTCTATCATATGTACCTATGCAAGATGAGCAAAAACAGAAAAAAGGTGAAATTTTCAAAAAATCATAAAAAAAATTTTAAGAACTCAGCGGGCTTCACCTTCAAAAACCTTTTAAATTTTTTTTTTTTACAAAAAAGTAAACAAAAAAATCGTTTTTTTTTAATTTCGAACTAATTTTTTTTATCATAAAAACTTCTAAGGGCCATTATTATAACTTGGCGTTAGCTGTTATCCGACAGTTAACAGACGCTTTTTGACAGATAACACATTATTATCTGTCAATTTAATCTTAACTTTAGCTAACTTCAAGTTGTAATAATGGCCCTAATAAAACTTTTCTAAAAATTTTCATAATTAGCTGTTTATATAGTCTTTCACAGAAAAAAAAATCAATGTACAAAAAAATATATTGTAAACCTCCCAAATGCGAAAAAAGTCAATGAACACGCATGCAGTTTAATCAACTTTCCTGGTTTTAACAGTGTCAAGCAAAAGACTTGAAAATTCACTATACGATGCAGAACTTTGTTGTCTGTCGAGCTGCGTACTTAAATTTTTTCATTTCTTAAATTTAATTTTTCGCTTAATGTCCGGCTAGATTGGCAAAAAACCCCTATTATGTGCGTTCACACATTTCTGTTTCTGCTTTCGTTATGTGATTTTTTTACAGACAACGTCAGTTGCAAAGCAACATGCTTTTTTGAGTGCATTCTACAATGCAACCGTGTAGAATTTTACAATGTTATTTGTCCCGAAATATACCAGAAAAGTTATCGATGCCTAAACAAAAAGCAAACTGTGCATTATAAGCTTGATGATGCATTTTTGACTTTGACTGCAAAGTATTATGACGTTTTGAAATCCAGCCATAATTAATATAACGCAGTTATGACGATGTGACAATTTGTGTGCGATATTCCCATCAACTTAAAAAGCGTTCAATTTTGTTAAACAATATTACTTTTTAATTTATTCCTTTGATTACCCAATAAAAAATTTTATAATTTTGCGAAGCACTAAAGGTACATTTAAAAAAATAAGCGCACAATTATGCGCTACGCAATCAGACATGCACAAGTTGGAGTAAAGTAAGTGAAAGAACTCTCAACAACTTTTATTAAAAAAAAATAACATTTCAAGTGCTACGGCATTCCCTTACTACGAAGCAGGTTTGGAAGGGAGAATACTAAAAAATAACTGTATCAAAACATTCAGTGTGTAAAGCTGATCGTTACATCCGACAATTTTTATGTGCGCTGAATAATGCGCTTTATGTGTCAAAAATGTATTGCTTCAAAGTGGGAACTCGCCATATAAAATTCATGTCTTCCGTAAGCGCAATGGCAAGCGAAACTTTTATGTTTGTCCCTTACAAACCTGCTTCGTTGGAAGCTCCATTTTTTATTGGGTAGGCTTATACGCAGCTTTAAACAATATCACTTCAAAATTATTAAAATATTAATTAATTTATATTTTTCTTCTCTTTAAAGAAAATTATTGCAATAACGAATCTTGAATTATAGTCATTTTTCTATTTAAAAAAAGAATCGATAATCTCAATAGTTTATATAAAAAAATTTCAATTTCAAAAATTATAAATTGATGAATTTAATTAAAGTTTCCAATTTTCGTTCCATGTTTGTTATAAGCTTAAAAAATTGGAGATTTATGTTTTGAAATGGTGATTTTCTGGCAACACTGATTAAAACACACATGTTCTTATTTTCATACGAAATCCGTTTAATAAACCCTTTATTAACATGTTTTATTTTTTATAAATAAGGCAGTTTACTGTGCTGTTTTTACAACACAAGTGACTGAACGTGTAGTAAAATTTATATGAAAAGCACTCAGTTTTTTGAGTGTTTTCCATATAAATTTTACTACACGTTCAATCACTTGTGTTGTGAAAACAGCACATAAGTTTTTATTACTTCTACTCAAGGACCGGAAATTACGAACGGAAAACACAAAATAAAATTTTATTTTTTAAATAAAAAATTTTTGTGTGTGAATAAAAGATAAATAAAATAAATTCACACCGAACTTGTTAATTTGTTACTCGGTAGTTTGTTAATTTGTTAAAGTTACCAACTGTTAACGACCTCCTTTTTTAAACTTTGTTGGTCTTGTAACTTTAAAATAAAAAATCATTTAATAAACATACTTACTCTCAATGTACACGAAAATTGCCAAAACACAAATATTTTTTAAAAATGTATCACAAATGACTTTTTTATTATATTTATTTAGAAACTGCAACAGTTGATTGTGAGTTATCACCTAACAACTATTTTATCAGGGGTGGCGTGTCGTTAATTTGTTAAATCTTAATCCGGTAGCGCGTTAAATATACAAAAACAAAATCCGTGTAAAAAAGTAACGATTAACGAGTTAAATTCAAAAAGTTACAGAATTGAGGTACAGATTTGAGTTATTTCTGAAGTTAGTTAAAAATGAGTTAGCTAAAAGTCAGCCTAATTTTGAGTTAGCTCATAAAAGTGCGACAGGGTATGTAATATGTATGTATGTATTCTCAGAAACCTCTTCATAAATTTTATTTAAATTTGTTTTGAAGAATGAAATGTTTATGACAATGCTTAACTAAAATTATTTTGTTTTTGTTTTTTTACGTTTTTAAGAAAACGTTTTATTTTAAAAACTTTATTTTATGTTTTTAATAAAACGTTTTATTTTAAAAACTTTATTTTATTTCGACGGCTTTTTTTTCAAAACTATTTTAGAAATTTTTTATTTTCTGTAAAATGTAGAATTTTATAAACTTGCACAATAAATATTTTTTTAGAAACAAAATAAAAAAACATTTTCCGGTCCTTGCTTCTACTGCTACCAAAATGTTATGTTATGACTGCTTCAGTGTTACTCCCCGTCTACAACTGACATGATTTGCTGTTATAACTTGATGTTATAAAAGCGTTGTTATAGCATTTGCATTAACAACCGTGTTATAACATGAGAAAACTTCTAACATGATGAGTCTATACCTAACACTAACATCCTATTAGTGTTAAAGTTAAGCATTTCATGTCAGTTGTAGACTGCATGTTATTAACATACTACTTCAATGTTATTCTTAACTGCTTCAATATTATTAATCAACTACTTCAATGTTATTCTTCTGCTACTTCAAATACTAGGTTGTCTTCTCCTTCTATAACTACTAATGTAGGTAGTAGTAAAAATTTTAAAAATTTTTGGTCATAACTTTTTTGTATCTGAACCGATTTTCCCGAGTTTTTTTTTAAATATGCTCAACTAAATTATTAAGATTTTTGTATGACGTGCTAAATTCCCAATTTTCCATATTTGATAAATACACTGAAATTTATTGTTCAGGGAAAGCTAGCTTCTATGCGCATTTCACTGGTTGCTTAGGCCAGATCATCAGGAAACCTTTTCCAAAGATTTTAGAAAAGCTAATAATATTATACAAATAAAACCCTAAAGCGAATAAGAGTTTCAAACACTCAAAGTCTTACTTGTAACAATATCAAAGCTTAAACAAAACACCAACAATAAACAGTGAGTTTATCTTTTCTTACATCCCCCTACAATTGGTTGGGTTCTTTCCGACTCGAATTGTAGTTGTAAGTGAGTAAAAAGAAAAAACAATATTAAAAAACAAATTGTTTCATTCTATTGTCTTCGCAAGAAAACAACAAAAAAAAAACCAATTTGGCAATTCAGTTTTCTGCACGGGCACATGCAAGTATATTATCAAAGTTATTTACGGGAATACAAAATTTATTATTAAGATTTTTGTATGACGTGCTAAATTCCCAATTTTCCATATTTGATAAATACACTGAAATTTATTGTTGAGGGAAAGCTAGCTTCTATGCGCATTTCACTGGTTGCTTAGGCCAGATCATCAGGAAACCTTTTCCAAAGATTTTAGAAAAGCTAATAATATTATACAAATAAAACCCTAAAGCGAATAAGAGTTTCAAACACTCAAAGTCTTACTTGTAACAATATCAAAGCTTAAACAAAACACCAACAATAAATAGTGAGTTTATCTTTTCTTACATCCCCCTACAATTGGTTGGGTTCTTTGACTGTAAAATTTACCCGCCGTTGTCAAAATCTTACTACTACATAGGGAAAACAAAAGTAACAATGCTTTTTATAATACATTCCCATAATGCATAAACAAATTAATATCGAACACCAATGAAAATACGTATTAAAATCATTAATGATTCATTGCTTTTCATTCACACTGATTTCAGTTAATATTCCAGATCAATGAAAATCCCGACCTAATCACTGAACTTTCATTGGTTCTAAGCAATATTTTTAATGACGAGCCGTTTACCTAAATGTGAACCCTTGCTCGCCAATGTCTTTTTTTGCTGGGTACTTATTGTACAAGTTTTTTTTTATAAAAACTAAAGAACAACTTATTCGTCAGGGCCATTTGTTGATGTTTTTTATATTGGCAGGACGATTTTTCGAAAAAAAAAACTGACAGCACTATTTCACTTGTTTGTTTTCTTTGAGTACAATAACTGCCTGTTTTTAAAACACGAGTGCAAAGCTCTTTTAAATTACTGCCTGCTTTTAGATCACGAGCACAAAAGTGACTCGTTTAACTAAAGCTTCGTACAGACGATGGTCAGATCTTACAATATTGGTAAGCAGCGTTGCTTAAATTGCATTAAAATTGGCTAAAATGTCTTCCAACTGTGTGAAGACTGTAAGCTCATTTGTATTTGCAGATGTGCAAAATTAATGCATCTGACAATGGACCATTGTCAGAAAAATTTTGCTGTTGGCAACGCCTGCTTACAATATTGTAAGATCTGACCATCGTCTGTACGAAGCTTAACATTTTAAACATTGATGTCAAATTCATTCAATTTCATAGCACAATTGTGCTTTACGTATTTTTTGATTTTTATTAAGAATTCTTGTCTCTTTATTCACTAATACTTATATAAAGCAATACAACCACAATTTTCATTTTTGACATCACTGATTTAAAACAAAGGCCCTAAATTTGTAAAACGCAAACGCAACGCCAAAAATTATATTGAAAGCAAAAACAAAATCGAAAATATTTCATAATTTTGTTGTTGTTTTCTATAGAAATGTATATTGAATTTTTAAATTTTAAACGCTGCATATCTTGTGGCGTTGATAATTTTAAAACGCAATATGTATTTCTATAGAAAGCAACAACAAAATTTTGACAAATTTTTGAAATTGTTTTTGCTTTCAATGTTATTTTTAACATTGCGTTGCGTTTTACAAATTTAGGGCCAAAATTTTAAAATTTCCATTCCTTAAGGGGGCTCCCATACAAAATGTTTAATACAGACTAGAAATATATTGAAGAAAACGAACCATAACAGCCATGGAGTAGCCTTAACAATTTCTCGAGACATACTTGCCCCTTATCACCACTTCTTAAGGGGGCTCCCTCCCATACAAATATTACGTTTTATGACATTTTTAAATAAATTAAAAATTTTCGACTTTTGTGAATAAAATCAAAAGTTGTTAACAGATTTTTATCATTTATAGCTTGCTTTGTTTGAAGCTTTGTTTTTTATGTCTTAAAGAAGCATAGCTGTAATTTTTTATAAATTTTTAACAAACAAAAATTTCGAAATGTTGCTAAAAAAATTATTTTTGTTGCCAAAAAAAAAAAATATATTTCTAAAACGACTGCGCATGTTACACCCAATTTTCATGATGATTTTTTCCCCTATTTTTGAAACATGTCTTTTTTAGTTTGAAAGCGAGCGGGGGAGAGAAGTAAGCAGGGTAGAAAAAAAGACATGAATCGTATTTTCTGTGTTTTTTTGACATTCCTCTTTGCATTTAATTTTGTTTTTTAATTTATGTTGTATTTTTATTTCAAAATTACAATTGCTTATTAAAATATAAAAAAAATAAACAAATTTAATTCAAAAAAATTCAATACATACATACATTTATAAGGAAAATAAAAAAAATCAAACAAAATAAGAAACATTGTGAAAATTGAACATGTCTTTGGAAGTTTCTTTAAAAAAGAACTACAAAAAGACATGTCTTTTAAATCATCGTGAAAATCAGGTGTTAGAAAAAAATTTAACGTTTAAAGGAAATTTTATTCTGTATTTTAGTTATTTTTAGTAATTTCAATAAACTGAACCCTTTTTGAACCGGTATTGGATTCAGCGTACCCGAATTAAGTTAAAGCGCCAGTTGCCCGGCTTGTGTTAAAAAAAGTGTCAAATTCTAGCACAGTGTAATTGTTTGATAAAACTTGCGAAAAGCAATAAAAAAACGTTTTTAAATATAACAATAAAAATAAATTAATTGTACTTTATATTTATACTGTGTACTTTTTTTTCTTGACCTTTAATAATCAATGTACTTTAATTGCAACAAAAAAACATATGGCAGCCCTAAAATTTAGGTTTTTATACAATTTTTATTTTTTTTTTGTACGAGAGGTACCACGCCCACTTCTTCAATCCCGCCCACATTTTGTAGGATGGTGTGTATTGGCAACCTTAATGTGTGTTCCCAATTTGGAAACTTTGGCTTTTGCTGTTCCCCAGATATACAGCAAAAAGTAATAAAAATACAACAACCACAAGGGATTTTTGGGAAAAATTAGAGGTAGTCGTGGTTTTTTGCTCATATCTCAGCCATTTGTGGACCGATCTTTCTGAATTTCAATAGCAAACAATTCCGGACCATATGTGACATAAATGTATAATAACCTGGCACCATTCATATATGGGGTCTTCGGAAAATCCATTTCAACGGACAGACGGACATGGTTAAATCAACTTCGCTTTTCATAAGGACCCAGAATATATGTACTTTATAGGGTGTAGGATCAATATTGTAGAAATTACAAACGGAATGACAAACTTATATATACCCTTTTCCACCTGAGGTGAAGGGTATAAAAATAATGACTTACTTTAAAATGCGTTCATTTTTAGGCATGCCTTGTAAAATTCATTGGTTCTTTCAGTAGAATTGTAAGTAGTGCCTTCTTATTTTTCTGATTACTCAACACATTATTTTGTAGGCGAAGTTTTTACTGGGATGTTAATAATAATTTATAAATTTGGAGTTTTTTTTTTTTTTGTATATTAAAATTTTATTAATAATAACACTAAAAATAATTTTTTAAAAATTATTATTATTAAAAGAATAGTTTTATTAGTGCATGATGAAATAAATAAAAAAAATTCAAGATTCCGTTATGAAATTTAAAAGTCTATATTCTAATTTATGAAAAGTTAAGGCCAATTGTAGGTGAGTCAAAATAGGGCTATCTGGGAATTTTTTTGAAACAAAGATAGCATGGCTTTGGAGGGTAATGAAATTTTATTTGTTGGCTAGTAGACTTTATTATTAACAGCTACCTAAATTTTAAATGATGTCCGAACCATAGTCTAACTAGAAAGGGGAAAGAACCACCCTCATTTTGACGAGCACGGCCGGTATCTATAGGTAGCAAGTCTTCTTAATAGTAAGGGCCATTTGTGGTTTGGTTAGTTACAAACTCAGCCATTTTTCAACCGATTTGACAGATTTATATACCGAAGTGTTTAAGAAGAAATTTACTTGGGCTATAAAACTTGGACTCGAGAAGATCTATGGTTCCCGAAAATGGATATTTTTAAAAAAAAATTTTATTTGGTCATAACTTTTTCGTATCTGAACCGATTTTTTCGAGTTTTTCAGAAAATATTTTCTACTAAAGATTTCCGATATCAACAGCCCAAAATTCAGGTTTTAAAACGATTTTTGATATTTTCCGTACGGGCGTATCAAGCCTACTTCTCCAATCCAATTGATAACCTAAATGTTTGTACCTAATTTGGAAACTTTGGCTCTTGTCGTTCTCCAGATATACAGAAAAAAGGAATAAAAATATAATAACAACAAGGGATTTTTGGAAAAAATCAGAGGCAGTCGTGGTTTTTTGCTAATATCTCAACCATTTTTGGATCGATCGATATATATATTCTGGATCCTTATGCGAAGGGAAGTTCAAATCCGATTGTCCATGTGTCTGTCTGTTTAAATGGGTTTTCCGAAGCCCCGAGATATGATTGGGGCTTTGTTGGTATATATTTATGGCAGGTATGCTTATTTTAATTTTGCAATTGAAATTCAGCCCGATCGGTCCAAAATTAGTTGAGATATTAGCAAAAAACCACGACTGCCTCTGATTTATAAAAACAAGTACATACATAGTACTTTTTCGAAATTCGAACATTTAAGGGGTGAAAATCGTAAGCATTTTTGGTACTTTTTTTACAAAACATTTTTCTTCATTCATTGACATATACGTACTAAATTATGAGCCCCCACTACAATGCTGAAATTTTTGATAGAAAGAAAAAAGCGTTGGCCCAAAAATATGTTCACGAACGAAAAACTTGTATCTTAGACTCCTTTTCTTAAGGAAACAGGAGCATGAATTAAATACATATCGAGCCCTTATGGCAAAAATTATGTAACCAACAAAAATAAAATTTTACAGGAGGTTTTTTGTAAATATCTTTGCTTCAAGTCTAGGTTTTCCTCTGAAATTACCTTTGCTCTTATTTCGTTACGGTACTTCCCAGAGATATGAGATTTTTAGAGATGATGCAAATGATCAAAAATTATCGATTTTCATCAAAAAACAAAAATCTAAAATGTCGTTGGTTACATCATTTTCGCTATTAGGGCTCGGTATGTATACAGTAAATATTTCAAATCTAAAACATGAAACTGAAAACGTTTTAAGTCGCTCAATTCCCCCCTTATTTAAAATCACACACTGTCTTTTTGCTTAATGGAGTAGGAATTTTTACATTTTGTACAAAAGGAAGATTTTTATTAAAAGAAATTAAAACTCTCAAAAAGTTTTTATTCTGGCATTTTGCTATTTTCTGTTTGATACCATCTTTTTAACACGGTCTTTAGCATCATTTGTGGTGTGCTGTCCACCTGCATGTCTTGGGACGCATCGCTTTAGATCATTTAAGGTATTAGATTGACGGGTTAACCAAGCATGTGTTGAATGGGGAAATTCATCTTTACGATGGTAACCCATTATGCCAGATTTTCGTATGGAGCCTAATTCATAAGTTATGAGAGGACTAAGAATATTTGAAGTGTGCGCGCTGGATAATTTGGCCACCTTTGCCTTTTCAGTTGTTCGCATGACACAATTGGTGTCACATGACAAGCACGCTAGATTTTGGAGCACCTTAACACGGGAACCCGCAGCAGCACAATCAGAATTTGTTGATTCGATATAGGTTTTAAGTAATTCGTGAAGTGCTTGAATATCTTTGGAAATATTTTCTTTGAAATTTTTCAAAACTCCATCAATGGCTGCAAATCCCAAAGTTTCCTTTAAGTTGTCAACAGTCTGTGAAAACTTCTTATCATTTTCATTGATTTGTCGCAGTATATCGCAAAATTTTTTGTCTATCCTGCACTGCAGTTCTAGTATTTGATCATGTGAAACTTTTCTCTGCAGTTGGGCGTAATCTACCTTATCGGCCAGTTGTACTTCTAACTCACTTTTATCCACCTTGTCCGCAATAATCTCCTCAAGGTTTGTCTTTATTTTTTCTATATTGCCCTGATTACTAGTTAGACGCATTTCCATGGTGGTTTGGGACTCTTTTAATTTAATGGTTGTCACCTTGATGTTATGAATTTGTTCTTGAATTGCTTGGATAAGAGACACAGTCCGTTGGCTCTCTTGCTGCAGTAAACGAGAAGAAAGTTCATTTACTTTATTTGTCAGAAGACAAAATTCACCTTTAAGTTCCATTAGTTGATCGAGAAGCTTTTCTGGAGAATAGCAAAGATGACCCTCAAGCCCATCTTCATAGGCCGTTTGAAGTTGAGCATCATCCTGTGCAGAGCCATTGCTCTGGATCTCAAATAAATTTTTTTTTGACAAATCTTCATTTATTTTTAGACCAGAGGGACTCCAATTCAGAAGTTCAAAAGTAGGAAGCTGCAACTGACTAAAGCCTTTAATGTAAATGTTTACATTTTTTATTTCATGCAGTGTCTGAGCCATTGAATAGAGTTGCTGAATGTGCTGGGAATCAGGTTTTTTACTCAAAGTTAGGAATGCAAGAAGTAACAGCTGTTCTATTACAAATTCAAGTTGATCCTTCATTATTGTTATTCCTGGCACAAGTTCTTTCGTAATAATTTCGTCTATCACCTCAATTTTCAAAATACGCTCGTTTATTTTGGGCAACGTTAATTGCGATTCTACTGAAATCGCTGAATAAGGAACTTCAATAATTGGCTTTTGTTCAATATCCTGGTCACCTAATTCTTTGGACTTGATATCCTCAAACACTGCAGTAGCCACTTGTTCTTCTTCGTGTTCAACGGATTCTTTTAAGTCTTTTTCTTGCATTATATTTTCAATAGAATTTTCTTCTGCTTCCGGTGGTTCTTCATCAGAGATTTTTTCATTTATATTTGAACCACCAAAAAGACGCGATTTGCAATGTAGTTCGTCTGAAAGATTCACAATTTTCAATATCTGTTTTTTTTTTTAATTAAAAAAAAACATACCATTTGGACATTTGGTCCAGTAACAATTTGTTTCAGTTTCATTATGAGAATAGTCGATTATTTCGTCTGTAATTTCCAACTTTTCAGCTATACAAGAAAGCAAACAATGAAGAGCAGAAAAATCAACGTGACCTGGTTCCGGAAAGCCAATTGCCATATCAATAAGTTGACGAAATTTCATTCTAGTCATTATTTTATTTTAAAATATTTATTTTTTTTCTAAAATATAAAACAATTTTTAATGTCAAAAGAACACATCTACAGAAATCGTAAATAAAAGTAATTATGTACTTACATACAGAGCTGTAAAAAGCTGCAATCAATTCTGATTGCAATCAAAATGATTTCAATCAAATTAGCTCAATTCACAATCTTGTGCAAATGGTCTTGCATCGTAGCATTTGCAAAATGGTATAGTAAATACTGTAGCATACTTTTGGGAGCATTTGCAAAATGGTATAGTATATTTTTACTCTACACCAACAAAATATACAGCAATGCACTTGCTACTCTTTTGCAAATATGCAACGCCTAAAACCAATAGTTTATATTTACTCGACTTTTGCAACACTTGATTGTAAATCGACAGCTAACACTCTGTGAACCAAGCCAATCAAAAGTATACTACAGTATTTACTATACCATTTTGCAAATGCTACGATGCAAGACCATTTGCACAAGATTGTGAATTGGGCTAATGATTTTATTCCTTAATTTCAAAATGCAATACTTTGTGATTGCAATCATTTTAATATATTTTTTTTAAGAAATCATTGAATGCAATGAATTTAATTGCAATCAAATTTAAATTAAAACAAGTTAGAGTGCTATATTCGGCTGTGCCGAATCTTTGATACCCTCCACCGACACTTCGAATGTTTTAGGTGTAATATCTGTATGATGTCTATTTATTATTATAATCTTTGTAAAACAGACATCTGCATTAAAATTTGTTGCGGTTTAGACCTATATAAAATTATTGATCGACAATCAGAATCAATTTTAAAAAGTTTGAGTAGAATATCAGTTTAAGATGAACTTAAATGATTTTCAAGAGAACAAATTATATAAAAGCCATGGTAAGCTATGAACCAATCATCCCAAATTCTGCAGAACGATTTCTGGTATTAAAAAACATAAATTTCAATACAGCGGTGCAATTAGTTTAAGAGTTTGCAGTGAATTTCAGAAGGCTGCTAAAATGGAATCTAAGGAAAATTATGGACCGTATATCACAAAATTGCATAACATTTTTTCTGGCCATATGAAGCTAAACTGGAAGAAAGTTTACCGCGTATTTAATTATTTTACCAGAGTGGGCTTTATATGAGGCCTAAGGTTAGTTATGCACCGATCTTCACCAAATTTCACAGTGTCATTTCTAGTTCTATAAAACTGTGATGTATCAAATTTTGTTATGATAGCGTTATTTTTTACGTTTTCAGACGTACTAAGCTGTTTTCCGGGAGTAAGGTTTATATGGGGCTAGGGTAGCCAGATTTTAAATTCGGAAAAACAGTACATTGAATACATAAAAACAGTACAATAAAGAAAAAAACAGTACATTTTTTTGACGACAACATTACCATTTGTTTTAATAAGTAACCCCCAATTTCACCAAGTTCAGCTATAATAAACTATCAGTTCAAGCTGTCAAAACATATTGTAAGCTGGAAGTAAAAGTAATAGTTAGTTTTAACTGAACTTGGTGAAATTGGGGTAAATATTTTAAACTTTTGATTGAATATGCAACAACAATTATACAAAGAAAGAAATACACTTAAAATGTGTAACGTCAAAGGAATTATTTCCAGTTTATGGCATTTCATAAATATACATATGAAATTACTCCATTTGCGTTTAAAAAGCAAACACCACAAACGAAGCATTTGGCCAGGAAAACCATAACATTGCTGTAAGCCATATAAGAAAGGAGAAAAGCCTTACTTAGCTCAAAACAATCAACTCATTGACTTTGTAAGTACGATTTTCTTTAAACATATTCGTATTTAAAGCAATTTTCACTACACACATAGTTGCACAAATCATATAGAATTTGAGAAAATCTTCGTTTCCTAATTTAATTTTCCAATTTTAAATAATTTTTAAATTATTTACGGCTTATTTTACCAAGTTCAGCTATAATTAACTATTACTAAAACAATAGGTTTTTTGACTTTTATAATGAAAGTTAATTAAACCTGGGGGCAAATTATGGCAGCGGTTATCGAATACTTTTTAGATTCGAAGGCAATGTTATTTCAGTTGATACTGAACGAATCGTTATTATTTTTTCAGTGTTGGGAAAACTAAAATAAATGCTTTACAATACTAAAAAAATAATTTCGATCCGTTCAGTATAGACAGAGAGAATTAGAAATAAAATTGCTTTCGAATCGAAAAAGTATTCGATCACGACTGCCATAATTTGCCCCCTGAACTTGGTGAAATTGGCCATTAATCTATAAAATCCAAAAAAAATAGTTTGGTTTATTTTTATTTCACAAAATCTGAAAATATTTAAAATCAAGTGCAATTGAAAACGATGAATATTTTCAAAAAAATTTTGTAAAAATTTACTTATCTTTTTCTTATTTCAGTTGTTTAGGTAAAGAAACGTGGTCCTCAAAGGTATTAGGTATTTTTATAAATTTTGAACACGGATAATTTTCCAAATTTGTTTATTTTCAATTTTACGTGATTTCGATTTCCAGAACATGCCGAAAATTAAAAAAGTTCTAAAAATTAACGATAACTGTTTTGGAATAAGTATTTTTTAGTACTTAAAAAAATTTAGATTTTATTTTTGTCTTTCTCAGGTGTGGAAAGGGAAAGACTATTGGAAGAGGTAGCCATAAAATCATAACAACACGAAAATATACCACTGCTACGAGCCACCCATTATAATTTAGATTTCTACTGTGTATTTATGAGAAAACAATGACCACAGCGTAAAAACTCTTATTATGTTAGAACTTTTTTTTTGTAACACAACATAATTTTTTGTAAGCCAGTTCTGTTAAATATAGACTGAGCAAAAAAAAAACAGTACAAAAAACAGTACAAAGTGTAAAAAACAGTACATTTGCGTACTGTTTTAGGAGTTGTGCATAAAACAGTACAATTGCAAAAAATCAGTACATGTACTGCTTAAAACAGTACGTATGGCAACCCTATATGGGGCCTAGGGAAAATTATGAACTGATCTTCACGAAATTTCACAGTCTAATTTCTAGTCCTGTAAATCTTATATGTTCCAAATTTTGTTATGATAGCATTATTTTTTACGTATTTAGGTTTACTAAGCTGTTTTCCGGGAGTAAGGTTTATATGGGGCCTATGGTAAATGATGGACCGTTCTTCACAAAATTTTAATGTCTTATTTCTCGTTCAATAAAACTGTGATGTACCAAATTTTGTTATGATAGCATTCTTTTTTACGTTTTTAGGCGTACTAAGCTGTTTTCCGGGAGTAAGGTTTATATCGGGCCTATGGTAAATTATGGACCGATCTTCACGAAATTTCACAGTCTTATTTTTAGTTCTAAAAAATTTTGATGTACCAAATTTTGTTATGATAGCATTATTTTTTACGGATTTAGGCGTACTAAACTGTTTTCTGGAAGTAGGTTTTATATGGGGCCTATGGTAAATTATGGACCGATCTTTACGAAACTTAATAGTTTCATTTCTAGTCCTATTTAACTGTGACGTGCCAAAATTTGTTATGATAGCATTGTTAGTTAGGGTTTTAGGCTTACTATACTGTTTTTCGGGAGTAGGGCTTATATGGGGCCTTGGGTAAATCATGGACGGATCTTCAAGAAATTTTACAGCGTGATTTCCAGTTAAATAAAACGAATTGTTGCGAAATGTTAGTTTTTGTAACAAAATTATCAATTTTTTTTAGGTGGTGGTTCCACATTTTGATTCATAGCTCAGATCCTATTGAACAGATTTTGCTGGATTTCAATCCCAAACTGCTTAGGATAACTACAAGCAATTTGACACCAAGTTTGTTTATTTCTTTTGAGTTTTTCGAAAGTGAGCGTGTTTTCAACAGACGGACAGACGGACATGGCTAAATCGACTTAAAATTACTCAAGGACCCAGAATATATATACTTTATAGGGTCTGAGATGAATAATAAAAAAGTTTCACACGCAATGACAAACTTAATATACCCTCTTCACAACTAATTGTGGTGGAGGGTATAATAATATGACTGCAATCAATTTTCCTTTGCAATAATCACCACTAAAGTGAAAGTCCAACAAATAATAAAAAATTAGAATCAAGTGATATAAGATTATAAGATAAGATATAAGATAAGCATAAAAGATTCGGCCTAGCCGAATATAGCGCTCTTAGTTATTTTCATTATCATCAGACGAAAAATAATCATAGATATCTGACATTCTCATCACAATTTCTTTTTATACCCACACCAGCATTTGTGCTGATGTTTGTAACACCTTAAAATATTGGACCTAGCTAGACCCACCTCAAAACTCATTTAATCTAATTTAAATTAAATTAAATATCACTTTTCGTTGATAGTCACAACCGTGACTATCACTACAACTGCCCGTCTACAATTAGACGTGACATAACCATATAAAAACTGTATTAATACAGTTTAAATTTATTTAATTACCATAGCGACTGCATTGCCAAAACGACAAACCAATTCAATTTTGGTTTCTAAATTCGCCGTTACGGCTGTGGCATTATGTTTCTGTCACGTCTAATTTGAGCTTAAGAAAAAATTTACGTTACTGCCCATTAGCGATTGAAGAATATTTGTCATATATTTCATCTATCAGTGGCTAGTAAATGCAAAAGGAGCAAAATATACTAAAGAATAGTTTACACGATAACGATTTGACGAAAATGCATCTCTGATCTAAGTTTTTGAAAATTGCAAAAAACCGTGTACCAGAACTTATGAAAGTAGGTTCTTTGTGTAAATATAAATATCTGAGTCAAATTTGGTCCTCTTATATCATTAAGCATCGGTACTATTGTGCCGAAGCGATTACATATTTCGGGAAGCAAAATGAAGTAATTGGTCTATAACTCGGTCATTTATAAACCGACGTTCACTCCCACTATTCTACTTAGCTTATTTAAAGTGAAATCATAAAAATAAAGTTCATACATTTTTAGTAACAGAAAACTTTTTGAGATGTAATAGAGATGGACTTAAATTTTTTCCACAATAATTTAAAAAAAAGTAATATAAAAAAAATAATTCGAAATTCATCACAGCTTTAACAATCGATCGTTTTGAAATCGATCGATTTTCATCACATACCTGAATATAAAAAATAATATATTGTTACGAAAGTAACTTTAGTTAAGAATTAAATGTAATTATTGGTAAAGAACTAGATGAATTTATGTATTAATCTTGTATTTATTAGTTGTTTTGTGTATATAAGTAATTTTATTAGTTAACATTGTTATTAAAAATTGTTATAATTTAGTACACTTCAATCCCAATGTGTAGAAAGTCCTAGAAATTACCGTTAAAAAAGCTTTAGTATAAGTGGTGTAATTATGTAAACATAAGTTCCGCCATAAATCATAATAGACGATAGAGTGGTGAATAAGTAAAGCCTCGAACCTTCGAGAAACAGTTCGGGTGTTCTAGATGGCTGAATTACAGTACAAATAGTGCTGGTTCACACAGGTCAAGTTTACTTGAACAGTTTTATTTAAATTTTCTTTTGAACTTGCGTTCACGTTCATGCACAAAATTAATTTTTGTTTTCTTTTCCTTCAACTTTGTAGCTTTTTATTATAATACGGATGAAAAAAGAAAAATATAAAACTGACTGGTACGGTCAAGTATGTACCCCTTTCCATTCTCTTTACCCCTCTCTCCTAAAAGCTCAAGACTTGAAGAGTCAAACTTGACCTGTGTGAACCAGCACATACTTGCGGCGGCTATCATCAAAAGTTTACTATAAACATTGAAGTGTGTTGATAACAATAGTAAGTTGTAAATAAAAGCTGTAAATTTCGGTTGCTAAAGTGACTAAGTTCTTAATACACAGAAAAAATTATTGCCGAATTATTTTCAAACAAACGCTTGTTTGAAAATTTTTTTGATTTCTACAAATTTTTTTACTGATTCAATCAATATTTTTGTTTGATTTTTATTTAACCAACAAAAATGTGGACAACTCTTCAAAAATTTAATAAGCGCGCTATTGGTTTGAAGTTTTCATAATTTTGTATGAAATATTTAACGCTCTTTAATGTTGTCGTCTTTTTGCATTTTTTTTTATTGATTGTAAGCAACACTTCTTTATGTGAAATATAAGAACTACAACAAAAAACACATGCAGTCTATTTTTGGACGCTTTAAAAAAGTACAGAAATAAGAAAAATGATAAAATAGCGTGACGAGGTTTGTAGTAAAAAAACAACAAAAACAATAGCAGGTAAAAAAAACGTTTCATTTTTTTTTAAACAACAGAAAAAACACATTATAAGAAACAAAATAAATTTTTGGTTGGTTTCAAAGTTGGTAAAAAAAAAAAAACAAAATCCCGTATTCAATTTTTTCAAATAGTTTGTTTAAATACATCAAATACAAAAATAGAATGATGGCGGAAAACATATCGAGTCGGTCTGCCGCCGTTTTTGGTTACATTTCTTCTTCATTAGCAAAGGAAAGGATAAAGCAACAGTGAATGATGAAGAAAAACACTGTGAGTATAAATATGACTTCGTTCAAAAATTATTCCAACAAAAAAATGTGTCTCAAAGCCAGCCGGCCGCTCTGCTCTGCTTCATCTTCGCCAACAGTGCTTGCTTGTGTGCGCGTCATTGCTTGTGCCAAAACTTTTTTGTTTGATTCAGCAAAATTATTTGTTTGAAATTTATATGCATTTCAGTAAACTTTTTGTTTGATTCTGTAAAATTATTTGTTTGAAAAAATCGGTGTTTTTTTTCAATAAACAAAATGCAAATAAATTGTTTGAATATGCGAATTTGTTTGTAGGACCGATTTTAGACAAAAAATTGTTTGATTCTACAAATTTTTTGTTTGAATTGGAAAAATAATTTTTTCTGTGTATATAAGTGTTTTACATTAAAGTGTTGTGTTTATTTAATTTTATTAAAGTGCAATAAAGAACTCGAAACAGTTTAATAAACCAAAACGTAATTGAAAGGCAGTAACGTAACAATATGTAATTCTATCAAGGCACATTTAACAAGGTATGTGTATGTAATACACTGAATTTAATTCGCGAAAAGATTTTTCGCGTCTACATGAACTGGCCTTTGAAGCGTTTGTGAAAAAATTACAAGATATCCGTGGAGGATGAGCCTCTCTTCACCTTTTGCTGTGATTCTGCTAAAGAAGAAGTCAAAAGATACCTAGATCTCCTTATATTTCTAGAGACGCAGATCCGCTTGTTTACGGCCGCAACAAAATGTTATACCTATACTTAAAGAAAATGGCGCAGGAGTTCTTTATTTTCAAATGTGTTCTGTCGCATCTGAAAGACTATTTTCCATTGCAGATCTCTTACACTGTAATTTTGCATAATCAAAAATAAAATTTTTGGAAAAGGTTTCCTGATGAGATGGCCTTAGCAACCTGTGAAATGCGCATAGAAGCTAGCTTTCCCTCAACAATGAATTTCAGTGTATTAATCAAATGTTAAAAATTGGGAATTAAGCACGTCATACGGAAATTGTATTAATAATAAACTTTGTATTCCCGAAAATAACTTTGATAATATAATTGCATGTGCCCGTGCATAAAACTGAATTGGCAAATTGTTTTTTTTTGTTGTTTTCTTACGAAGATAATAGAATGAAGCAGTTTGTTTTTTCTTTTAACCCACTTACAACTATAACACAGCCCGACAAAATTAAAAAAGATTTTTGCTTCTTTGAATTTATCAACTGATTCTTGTTAATTTGCTTTTTTATACCCTCCACTTATGACCTCCAATTACCAATTACCCAAATTTTTTTTTCCAACATTTTTTTTTTATCAAAATTTTTTATTTACTGTTATAGTTATTGCCAAAAAAAAAAAAAATCCATATTTTTTTAAGTATTTTTTTATTTTAATAAATTTGTATGAAACAGTTTTACTTCTTTTTATTTTTTTTTTTAAATTCCTTTGAAAAGTTTTACTTTTTAAATACTTAAAAAAATTTGGGAATTTTTTTTTTGGCAATAACTAGAACAGTAAATAAAAAATTTTGATAAAAAAAAAAAATTTGGAAAAAAAAAATTTGGGTAATTGGAGGTCATAAGTGGAGGATATAAAAAAGCTATATCATGAAAACTAGAGCTGAAAGAGACAAACTGATTGCAGTTTTGAATTCAGCGCACCCAACTTAACTAGAATCAGTCGATAAATTCAAAGAAGCAAATTGAGTGTTGGCCTGTGTAATTCGAGTCGGAAAGAACCCAACCAATTGTAGGGGGATGTAAGAAAAGATTAACTCACTGTTTATTGTTGGTGTTTTGTTTAAGCTTTGATATTGTTACAAGAAAGACTTAGAGTGTTTATAATTCTTATTCGCTTTAGGGTTTTATTTGTTAAATAGTTTTGGCTTTTCTAAAATTTTTGGAAAAGGTTTCCTGATGTGCTGGCCTTAGCAACCAGTGAAATGCGCATAGAAGCTAGCTTTCCCTCAACATTCAAATATGAAAAATTGGGAATTAAGCACGTCATATGGAAATCGTATTAATAATAAACTTTGTATTCCCGAAAATAACTTTGACAAAAATAACATAAATATAAGGAACTGGGACAAGTGTGTTTTGTTGCATCGTTATAGTCGCGTTTCCCTATACATATTTATCAACTTACCAACCAAGCAGGGTTGCCGTTGAAAAATTTGAAAAAGTGTCATAAAAAGGGTATTTAGGAAAAAAGGGTATTTTTAAGTAAAATAGGGTCAAGTTTTTTGTGAACAAAAAAAAATAATATTTATTTCATTAAAAAAAAAAACAAAAACGAATTTTAACAATTAATTAAATACATACTAAAATAAAAGTAATTATACAACCTTGAATTATAAATCAATGTTAAAACTAAAAAACAATTCACAGGTACATTCAAGTATTAGTCATATTATCAAAAAATTAAGTTACTTTACAAAAACCTTTGATAATTTTTATTACTTTTTAGAAATACTTATTCTATATTTTGTAATTAATTCTTCACATGGAGTCCATTCTTCCAGCTCAGATTCGAGCAAATTAAGGGAGGAAAGCATGGACTCACAAGTTTCTATTTTAAGTTTGTTTGTAAGTTTATTTTTGATCAGTGATAGCTTTGAAAAAATTCGTTCATATATATGTAACGAATTCATATAAGTTTGAATATATATTTTCATCAAATCTATTTTTCAAATTTCCTATCTTGAACCAAAAATTTTCCGTGTTAGTTATTTTTCGTATATCTTCATACGTTTTGCTGTTTATATTACTTTCTAGCAATTTAAACTCATTGATAAAAGTTTCTGGATTTACAATTATGTCTTTGAACTCAGAAACAATTTCAAAATAATTTATATCTTGTTTGGAATTAATAAAAACCGGATCAAAATATCTCAAAATATTAAGTTTTTTGTTTGTTATATCTATTCTTGCTATCATATCGTGACACAATTTTTTAATAAAAATTCAAAATGTTAGTTTTTATTTCTATAACATCACATCTTGGATACAAATTAACACATATTTCGGCCTCTGCATCATGCCCTATATATATATATATATATCAAATGTGTCCTTTGCATATAAAATATTTTCAAAATCAATATCCTCTATTTCTTTTTCAACATAGTATTCTTTTTTCAAAAAGTTTGTAAAAATTATTGATAAAATTTCTTTGGTCGAGGGAAGAAGATTAATTATTTGTGAGGTTTCACTCTGAAAATTTAGGTTCAGTTTATTTATAATTTGAAGTATATATGCAAAAAATTTTAAATAAATTTAATTTGTTACCGATAATTCTTCTTGTACAATTTTTATTTTTTACTTATTTATTGCAGTTTTTTCTTCATATTGTTCCAGAAGAAAAAAATGTTGCAATACTGACCACTGCTCCAATACTCTCTTAGCGACTGATTCAAATGACAACCATCTGGTATCACTCAGTCTTAAAAGCTTGTGCTCAGGCACATCAAATATATTTTGAAGACAATTATATTCACTTTGCCTTTTTGCGCTTTTAAAATATTTAAAAATGTTTCTAAGCAGGTGCTCTACATCTGGTGGAATACATGTAAGAGCTGAACTGCTTACTAAGATTATTGAGTGACAAACACAACCAATATGAAACAAATGTGGTATCTTTCTTTTTAGAAGAGTAGCTACCCCTTTATTTTTACCGACCATTGTAGAAGCATTATCTGTAGCGAACCCAATGAAATTTGAAAAAGCTATTTGGTTTTGTTCTAACATTTCAAATATAGTATTGGCAATAGCTTCACCAGTTCCATTTTCCGGCTTTACTAATCGCAAGAATTTGTCAACAGTATTTCCTTTATTTCTGTCGAATTGCCTTACTACCACAACTAAGCACTTTTCAGTAGATATGTCAGTGGTTTCATCTATTATGAGGCTGAAACTCTGTGCTTTCATATTTTTTACCACATTTATTATGCCTTCTTTTCCTAGAAAATTAACAATTTGCTTTGCTTTCGTGCGGCTACATGTTACCTATAAATAAAATGTTCATACAAAATAAAGCGTTATAAATACATACATTTTTGTTTTAAAATTTCTTTAATCGGGACTACTTACCGCCTTTGCTATAGCAGAATCCGGATGTATGCTTGAATTAAATTTTGCCAGCTTGTTCATTGAATTAAATGAATGATTGGAAACTACCATTCTTAAAACAAGTTTTATTTCAGCTTCTGCAACTCGCTTTTGAAAGCCAGCGTTATTTTTTTTTTTTTTTTTTTGACAAAAATGGAGCTATTTTCATTGTATTTGCTTCATGAGCTTGTTTGAAATTGGTCATATGCTTTGCAGTTTTCGAATGACGATCTAAGTGGGGTTTTTGGTTATTTAGCAACTGTTTACAGGCAATACAGATAGGTTTCTTTGCGTCTGGGTCTAACTTGAGCCACTTATACTCCCTTTCCCACTTCTTGCAATACTTCCGAACAATACTTTTATTTTTTGTGTTTAAGTGTCACTTGATGAGGAATTTATTTCGACGTCGGAAATTTCTTCGTACTCCAACTCTTGATCTATATTGCTTGATGAAGCCTGCTGCTCATCCATTCTTTTTAATTTAACCACAAACCTAATGTTAAAATATATATTTTTGTACATAATTTAATAAAAAAATTTGGAAATGTAATATTTACTTGTCCATTTGCGTTTTGTTTTGTTGAAAATATAAACATACGTGAATGGCACGCTAAACTACAAAATTAAATGGAAATCTATCAAAAACAAAAAAAAAATAACCGTTCATACAAATTTAATATACATATATGTATATAAGAGCTTATCGTTGTGAAAACTTAAGCCAAATCACATACATAAATCATGGCATACAGACAGTTTAAATGAACAAAATAGATATGCATGGAATATGACAGTTGTATAAAAGTCATTTGCTGTAATAATAGTGTCGCATGTAATTTTTATATGAATGTTCTCAAAACTCATGAGAACTTTCGTAAGAAATTGAAATTTTAACTTATTTTCAAAAAGGTTCAAAAAGTGGCATACATTTTGCTAAAATGATACAAAGGGATAAATTAAAAAAAGGGTCACAAAAAGTGTCATTGGCATGAAAAAGGGTCAAAAGTGATACTTAAGTGTCACAACGGCAACGCTGCAACCAAGTTTAGGTAACTTTTTATTTACTCTGAACACTCTCATGATTTTTTTTTTTTTAAATCTTGTTATTTTTAATGGCCCAGATGACACTTCAAATAAATAAATCAGCATTCATTAGTAGAAGTAAATAATTTTTTACTATTTTTATCTAATTTTTTACGTTTGTTTTTATCTAAACACTTTTAAGAGCATGTAAAAAAGCCTTTTTTATAAAAATAAATTCATGAAATTTTACATATCGCACCGGTTTCTCTAAAGGGAGTTGAATTAAGATTTATCAATTTTCAGCAGAGGCAAAAAAAGTTTTTTTTTCATGTACACTTATTTCACAAACAGGACGAAAGAGTAGAGAAAATTATGTAATTTTTTACAGTGGGTAGATATGACCACTGTTAACCATGCAAATAATATTGGACTACCTGTAGCCCGTTTCCGTATTTCTCACATCGTAAAACTTTTCGCATGAAACGTGTGAATTGCAACAAAAATAGTGTGAAATGAAACAAAAAATGGTTTTTCTCACACAAATGTTTCTGTATCTTTTTTTTGCGAGAATTATCTGTCATTTAAATAATTTTCCAGCAATTACACAGTACAACAGCCAATCTGGGGGGTGAGAAATTCCAAGTCAGGGTGATGGTACTAGGTCAGTATAGTAAAACCCTCAAAGGGTTTGGCGTTCGTATGTGTCATTTTTTTTATGACATTTTAAATTTTTTCCTTTTCTTGATGTTTTTTTGTTTAACATAACTCGAGAACCACTTGTCCGATTTTGCTAAAACAAACTCAAAAAAATTTAGAATTACAATTTCTTTAATCCGTTCATATAATGTTTTTCTTTATAATCAACAGTTTTGCCGGTAAAAATAAATTTGTGGAAAATTATAATTGATAAGTGCAAAAAAATGTTCAAGCCTGGATGTATGCAGCGGATTTTATCACAAACCTGCACTGCAATTTTTGTGACTTTTTTTAAGCGATCGGTGAAAATCGTCGGACTTTTGTTTGTTATTTGAAAGAATACACCCACATTCAGTGATGCCAACAGTAGGGGATTTCCCCTTTTCTAGGGATTTTTTTCGGATCATTTTTATCTTCAATCGGATCTTAATAACTTCTTTTTATGGTGTAATCATAATATGATGGAGCTGAATCTTGTGAAATGCAAAAGCATGCATTTTTATAGAAATAACTGTATTGCTGTTAATTATGCTTTTGGTGGTCATCAACTGGAGTTGGTTGATTCGTTTCTTGATATTGGAGTCTTACTGGATCCTAAATTAAACTTTGTTTCTCATATTACATTAACTGTTAATAAAGCTCGAGGCGTTCTTGGCTTTATTAAGCGCTGGGTTAAAAATTCACCGATCCATACATAACGAAGCAACTTTACTTATCACTCGTTAGACCAATCTTAGAATATGGGTGAATCATTTGGGATCCATTTTACAACATTCACAATTCTCGTATTGAATCGGTCCAAAAACAATTTTTATTATTCTGTTTACGTGATCTTCATTGGAGTTACTCGAAAAACTTTCCTTCCTATGCTAGAAGACTGGCATTAATAAAATTACCATCGCTCAAAAGTCGTCGTACAATGTTAAATGTTTCTTTTATGGTTAATCTTATAAATGGTAATGTTTGTTGTGATTTTCTGTAGAGTCTGCTAAATTTAATATACCTTGTCACAATACGCGTCATTATAATCTGCTTTTTGTTAAAATTTTTTTAGAGAAAATTACGCTATTGCTGATCCTTTTTCGAGGTAATGTAGACAATTTAATTCTATGTCACAATTTGTTGATTTTTCTTATTGTTTTTCTTTATTCGTAAATATGTACTACATATACATATTCTGTAAATTTGTAGTATATTTTAAAATGCATATAGTTATTCATTAATTTTAAGTCAATATTGTTATTAGTCAGTAAGGAAAAATAAATAAATAAATAAATATGCCCTAAAATAAAAAATTGTGTCCTCTTTTCCCTACGGTTGAAATTTTCCGAAAAAATCCCTAGAAAAGGGGAAATCCCCTACTGTTGGCATCACTGAATGTGAGTGTATTCTTTTAAATTACAAACAAAAGTCCGACGATTTTCACCGATCGCTTAAAAAAAGTCACAAAAATTGCAGTGCAGGTTTGTGATAAAATCTGCTGCATACATCCAGGCTTGAACATTTTTTTGCACTTATCTATTATAATTCTCCACAAATTTATTTTTACCGGCAAAACTGTTGATTATAAAGAAAAACATTATATGAACGGATTAAAGAAATTGTAATTCTAAATTTTTTTGAGTTTGTTTTAGCAAAATCGGACAAGTGGTTCTCGAGTTATGTTAAACAAAAAAACATCAAGATAAGGAAAAAATTTAAAATGTCATAAAAAAAATGACACATACGAACGCCAAACCCTTTGAGGGTTTTACTATACTGACCTAGTACCATCACCCTGACTTGGAATTTCGCACCCCCCAGACAATAATCCCAAAAATGTTCCATAGTGTTATTGGAAGGATGCGAGAAAAAGTGTTTCTATAACAATATTTTGCGAAAAGTTTCTTTCAAGAACTGTCAAAATAAGTCACATTTGAAATGGGTGGCGAGAAAAACCAAATGTAGGTATTTTGAATTTAAAATATGTTTATATACTATTTTTTTAAAATAAATAAAAAAATAGAAGGAATATAAATGATGAATGCATAATTTATATGATGAAAATAAACAAAAAACAATTGTTATATTTTGTTATTTTAAATTTTTTTTAGCCTTTTCTTGTTTTGGTTTTAATCAGTGGTGCCAGACAAATTTGTGTCAAAATCGTCAATTTCCTGAGAAAAAAATAAAAAAGATCGTCTTTTTTGTTTTAAAAATCGTGCAATTTAAAATCAATTTTAAACAAATTTTTTTTCGACTTTTATTAAAAAATAATCAAACAAAAACATAGTTAAAGTACATGGGTATTTAATAATTTCATTAAATTTATATTTATTTTGTTAAGCTGGAGGATTATTTCTTAAAAAAATTATTTATTTTCTTTAATCCGATAACAATTTAAAATTTTTATTTTTCCCTGGAGAAGTTACACAAAGGCATGAGAAAATATCATTTTAAACAAAAAATAACATTTTTTTTTTTTTTTTTTCAACTTTCAATTTATTTATTGAATCTTTCTATAAGAATATATCAATAAGTTTTAAAATCTTAAATTAATTAATAATTTCTGGGTCTATTGCCGTTGCAATAGAAACTCCATTTTTGTTTCGTAAAGTTTCATCTTCCATGCATTTGCGCGAGGGCCAACGTGTCGACCCTCTTGAGGCGAGTATGCCCATTATAAAATAGTAGATCCTGTGCAAGAGGATTCGGATGAGTTGCCAGTTTTCGTGCATATTTGGAGCAGAAGCTTTTTATTTCCTCGCGAACAAATGGAATGTTGAGGTCCTTATGAATATTTGCGTTTCTAATATACCACGGGTCACCAGTAATTTGTCGCAATATTTTATTTTGTCGTCTTTGTAATTTCTCTATATTGGAAGCAGAAGCTGTTCCCCATAGTTGGATACCATAGGTCCATATTGGCTTAATAATAGCTTTGTAGAGTAGAACCTTGTTGTTTAGGTTGAGAGCAGAATGAGATCAAATAAGCCACTGAAGCTGTAGTGTTTTAAGTTTGAGCTGTGTGGATTTGGATTCAATATGTTGAGACCAGGTAAGGCGACGATCGAGGTGTATACCAAGATATTTTATATGATTTTGTTGAGGGATTTCGATGTTATTAATCTTAAGTTTGGGACAGTCGCCCTTTCTCAAGGTGAAAGTGACATGTGCACACTTTGTTGGATTTACTTTTATTTTCCATTTGTTAAGCCATTTTTCGAGTTCTTTAATATAAGTCTGCAGACAACTAGAAGCAGTTACTGGATTTTTATGTACGCTTATAAACGCTGTGTCGTCAGCAAAAGTTGGCGTGTGTATCAGATTACTTGTGGGCATATCTGAGGTGTAAAGTATATACATGAGAGGACCAAGTATACTGCCTTGGGGAACTCCTGCTGCGATTCTTCTTGAGTCTGAGATATAGTCTTTATATTTTACTACAAACGAGCGATCTAATAAATAATTTCGCAGTAAGTTATGGGTATTTTGGGGTAACAAGGACCCAATTTTATATAAAAGCCCGTCGTGCCAGACTTTGTCAAAGGCTTGAGAAATGTCTACGAAGAGTGATGAGCAATAGTGTTTGTCCTCAAAGCCTTTTCTGATAAGAGTAACTATGCGATGAACCTGTTCTATGGTGCTATGATCCTTTCGGAATCCAAACTGATGGACTGGAATGATGTGGCGGTCGTTTAAATATGGGATCAATGCATTTAAAAATACTTTCTCAAAGAGCTTTGATAAAATTGAAAGTAAGCTTATCGGACGATAAGATGACACTTGACTGGCGTCCTTACCTGGCTTACGTATCATAATTATTTCTGATATTTTCCATGATTTAGGGTAGAAACCAGTTCGCAGGATGGAATTGAAAATGAATAAAATTAGCCTTAGGGCAGATGTTGGTAGTTCACGAATCATTTTTCCAGAAATTTTGTCCATGCCAGGGGATTTATTTGTTTTGATTTTTTTGATTTCTGAAGTTAAGGACGAGAAACGAATTTTCATTGGAGACACAACACGGTCTTCAATAGCTGGTAAGGTTATGTCTGAGTCGGAAATATTAGGCGTAAACACTCTTTCGAGGTGATCGGCAAAAAATTCAGCTTTGTCTTTATTGGACCTAGCCCATTTGCCATCACTATAACGAATAGCATTCTCACATTTTATCGGGTTATTAATTCTTTTGGTGGCTTTCCAAAGACTATGATCCTTGGACTTTGTTGGCTCTAACCCTTCTAAATATGCCCTTAGAGCTGATTGTTTGTCCTTCAAAAGAGCACTATGAAGGGCTATTTGACAGTGGTTTAGTTGCATTTTCAAGTTAGGAGAGCGATGTAGTTGCCATTGTCTTCTAAGTTTTCTCTTTTCTTTTATAAGGTTTTGAATAGTTGTTGAGAATTCGTTTTTAGTGCCGTTGTAATGTTTGAAAGGTGTATCTACTTTAGCTGCGGTAGATAATGTTTCAGAGAATATGTTTATAGCATCTTGTATTTCATTATCGGATTTAAGCGAGATATTTTGCGATATGTGGGAGCTTATATACATTCGGTATTTGAGCCAGTTAGTATGTCTATTGGGGAAACAAAAGGGTTTTTCGATGTTTTGAAAATTTAACATTGATATTATAGTGGGAGAGTGATCTGAGGACAGGTCAAACAAATAAATATTTTTACAAAAGCAAAAAGAAACCAAGCTTAATAAAATAAACATACATCCTTTTTTAAAATAGATATATACATATTTACAAAAACCGAGGTCAAAATGGAAAATTTTTAAATTAAATCAGCTTTGATAACAGTATAATAAATATTCTGGGTTTTTATGGAATTGATAGTGACAACTTTGTTGTATATTTATATCGTATGTAGTCCGAAATAGTATATTATTGAAATTTAACTATATCGGTTTACAAATGGCTGAGATATATTTACCTATTCCTATAACCTTTTTCTTTTTTACCTGAAATAGACTTAGTAGAATACCTGGTAGTTAAAATTAAAAAAATCGGTTCATAAATAAACGGGTTAAAGACCCAGTAAAATCTTCGCCTACAAAATAATATGTTAAGTAATCAGAAACACATAAAAGCACTACATACAATTCTACTGAAAAACTAATGAATTTTACAAGGGTTGTGTCAAAATGAACAAATTCAAAAGTAAGTCATTTTTTTTTTTATCTAAATACATCCAGAAAAAAGTAGTTATCGAAGTTCTTATGGAAGAAAGCTACTAAATAACGAGTGAAAGAAGCTATCCATTTTGAAAAAGTTTTTACTGGGAGACAAACAAATTTCTTTCTTGCCGGAATAATGGTTTTGGCACAAAAGTGTACATATAAGATAAGAATATCAAATATCAATCATATTTTGTATATGTATATATGAAGTATTAAATGTTCAAAATAAGCCAAGTCGGTCCATTACTTTCCCTCGAAATTTTGCTTTTGCCGATACATTTTTTAGGGAAGAGACAAACAATTTCGAGGACAATTTTCACAATAGGGATAAATATAAAAATTTAACCCTTGTTTTATTATCTTATTTCGAAGACTAAGGGGCTTATAGTGTAAAACGCAACGCTAACAATTTCATTAAAAGCAAAAACAAAATCAAAAATATTTTATAAATTTGTTGTTGCTTTCTACAGACATTTATATTATTTTTTTTTTTTCAATTTGCAACGCCACAAAATAGAAGTGTTTGAAATTTAAAAATTCAAGATGAATTTCTATAGAAAGTAACAACAAAATTATAAAATATTTTTGATTTTGTTTTTGCTTTCGTCACTTTTTTAGAAAAAATCATCAAAACGTCACTTTGTTAATATCGGAACAAACATCGTCAAGATGACGATAACTCGTAAAATCTGGCAGCCCTGTTTTTATTATATTTATTTTTTTTGTTGACGTTTCGCTTTTATTTGACACTTAATTACTGGAAATATTCCAGTATAAACAGAATTTGTGGTGTCTGTTTTCGCATTCAAATACAGAAACACTTTTATCTCATAAATCGAGAAACGATGGAATTTTTTGTTTCACACTTCATGTAAAAAATTTTACGATGCGAGAAATACAGAAACGAGCTACTGATCCATTTTGATCAAATGGACTACTCCATGGACTGGTCCAATATAATGCAAGCATGGACCATTTTATTGTTAAAAAGTATTTGTAGTGAGACGACATGTCTTCGCTTTTTAACGACGGTTTTCGTTTAAAAACGACTTCAAAACTAATCCTCTGGAGTAAACAATGTAGTAGTTTCAAGACTACTCCTTTGTAATCCTGGGTTATATGGTCCTCCCCTAGGACATCGTAATGTTAAATAGACCATGTTTTTTCCATACGTTTGGGTTTCTTTTGGACTAGTCCTCGTCCCTTGTGGGCTACATTTTACACGCGTGTTTGGACTAGTCCTATTATTTGCAGGGTATATCTGCGATCGGCAACCTATACTTTTACATTTAGCAATCTCATGCGTTGTATGAATTTAACATATGTTGTTGTTAATGTTGTAAAATCCTCTTCTATGTGTGTGCACGTAATAAAATAGAATAAAAAAGAATAATAGAGAAAAGAGAAAACGCGGCGCGGCGCCCTGATTTTATGTTTATCGGAAAAAAATTAAAGTTTGTAAATTTTGAGTTAACCAACCCCCTTTCATGGAACCGGTGCGATATGTACTTGTATTTATAAGTTTGAAAAAATTAAATAAGCAAAATAAATATTGAATTTCGAATATTGAAAAACAAACAAAAAAAAATATTTAATAAAAATTATTATTACATGCTAGCTGTTAGAACCCGGCATTGTCCGGGGCAAAGCCATCATGGAATTTAAAATAATTTCCAAATTTTTCAACTTTGGGGGATTTCATGTCAAGTTACCCAACTTTTGAAATCTATGTCTTCCGATTTGAATGAAATGTTCAGCAATATTAGCCCTAGTGGATAGAAGCTTAGACACAACAAGATCGGTCAAAAAGTTTCTGAGTTAGAGGGTGTCAAAGTTTGATATTTTGGTCAAACAGGTGTTCTTTCGCATTCATGTTACTTTATTACCTATTGGTGTTAGCAAAATTTGTCCCAAGTAGCTTAGATAGCTATTTTATCAACCTTTCGAAAAAAAATTTTTTTTGTTTTTTTAAATTTAAAACTTTTTTTAAGCGGGTACTTTTTTTCTGCTCAAAAGAAAGCTTACGTCTTTTTATTTAGGGTAGTTTTAGTCGCTTAGTGGGCTGCAAGTGGCTTCCCAGCGGGAAAATGGAATTAATAGGAATCGAGAAAGTAATACATATCTTGTATGATATTTGATTCCAGAATTCATTATTCTTAACACAGACCATGTCCTAGGATTGTAATAAATTATTTTAATGTGTCCTGCGAATGAATTAAGTAATTCATTCTTTGGAATAAATTATATTATTCAAAAGTCTTATAATAAAAGTCTTCTCCAATGCCGTTTGGAATACATTTTTTAATACCTGTTTACTTTAAATAACTTTGACCCACAGACATATAAATTGTGCTTTGACCGTACGCTTTCAAACACAAACTGCGACTAAAATAAAAATTATAAGTAGGCGACATAAAGGCAGCAAAAAATAACGGATTTTTATTAAGGAAATATGTATATAAAGCAAAAACACGAATAATTGTTACTAACAGAAACAATACATTCCTTGTTCTGCAAATGTGGGAATATACGTGGTAATCAGTGCTTAAATTTTGTGTCTGATGAAATTACCTTCTCGATTCCAATGAATGCATTATTATTCTTTCGAAAATAATGCATTATTTTTTTAATTATTAATGTAATCAATTCCTCATTTTCCCGCTGGGTTATGTCTAAAAAAATAATTTCTAGCTCAAGACGAGGGTTTTCAATTTTTAGCTTAAGCACTATTTTGAGTTTTTTCATATTTGCGCATAATTGTTTCTTAAACCTTAAAAATTAAACATTTGCTGAGAAACTAGACAAATTAACCTTTCCGACGGTATGTAACATACACAAATAACCTTTTATACCATCTATACTGTAATTCCCCAGGAATAAAATCACTTTTTTCTATAGAAATGTTGACAAATTAAATTTTTTTTATTAATTTGTATTAATAATAAAATTAGTATAAAATTATTTCCTTTCAATAATTTCTCAAGCTCAAGGTCCGTTTTATATAAAAAAATATTTATTTAAAATTTATCCAATATTTCGCTATCTCAATGGATAGCTTCTTCAGGGATTTTTGGTTTTTTTTTATATATCAAACAATTTTTAATAAACAAAATAAAATGAAACAACAAAATTGTCAATTATGAAAATTAATAAAAAATTATACACAGGAAACAAAAATTATTCTATTACATTTTTATAAACTTATTTAATTTCCTATCTTATTCTTATAAATTAAATGTCTGTAATTTTGAGCTACATTGTCCGTATCTGTCTTAAAATTAATTCTTTGTTCCATTGGTATGTTTATAATTTGCAACATTTCTAACATGTATCGTCGTTTGTAGTTTGTTTCTGTATTTAAAACTGTTGTGTTTTCAAAATCTGGTGTATGATTGAAATTGGCACAATGCGATGACAATGCAGTTTTTTGAGAAGATATATGTTTGTATTTTTGATCAGATCTATGTCCTGCTAATCTAGTTCGTAATTTGTTTTTTGTGGTACCTATATATACTTTACCACATGCTTCATTATCCCTACCCTTACAAGGTATCTTGTAAATAATATTAGATTTATCTAATTTTTCTGTCTTATCTTTCATTTTACTGAATAATCTATCCAATGTATTATATGTTTTATGAGCCATCCTATAATTATTCATATCATAAATATTAGAATTTTGCAATCGTTCTGAAAACATTGGTACATAAGTTAAAGACTTATAAACTTTAGGTTCAGTTACCGTATTCACACTACCTTCCCTATGTCCTTTGTACTGTCCAATCAATTTACAAATCAATTCCCTTGGGAAATTATTATCCCCTAAAATATTTTTAATTCTCATCTTATTATTCCTATGAAAAATTATATCACTAATATTTAGAACCTTATCTATAAAATTTTTGGCAGTATTTATAATAACCCTTCTCGGATGTTTGGAAAAATAATTAATAATTCTTCCTGAAGAAATTGGCTTTTGGTACCAATCAACTAATAAGTTATTCTCCTTTCTTATAACTAATGCGTCTAAATATGGAAGTTTATGATTACATTCCCTTTCAATTGTAAATTTAATATTCTGGTGAAAGGAGTTAAATATGTTTAACATATTTTCTATTTCACATTCTGAAATAATACAAAATAAATCATCTACATATTTTGTAATAAATTTTGGTTTAATAGATAATCTTCTAATACATTTATCAAGTAGCTCCTCCATAACTATATCCGCTACAACAGGAGAAGCTGGAGAACCCATAGGCAATCCTTTTTGTTGAGAATAAATTTTGTTATTGTATTGAAAATATCTACTATCAACTATGCAAAATTTGAGAATTCTTAAAAATAATTCCCTTTCAATAGTTGTATGTTCTCTAATTATATTCCATTTTTCTTCTATAATACCTAAGGCTACATCAATAGGTATACTAGGGAACAAGGATATTACATCTAACGAAACTATCTTCTCCTCATTTTGTATCTTGATATTTTTAATCCTATCTTTAAATTGTAATGAGTTCTTTACATTATATATTGAATTTTCTGTTATCTTTCTAAGAATTCCCGTTATATATCTGCTTAGTTCATGAGATGGAGCATTAATGCTCGAACAAATTGGTCTTAATGGAAATGTTTCCTTGTGCACTTTCGGAACTCCATATAATTTAGGTGCTGTAGCAGTTGTTGTTTTAAGTTTTTTCTTTTCAAAAGGTGTTATTATCTCCAATTTAAATAATCTCTCCACTATATCATTATTTATCTGTTGTAGTTTATTCGTTGGGTCTTTTGTCAATATTCTATATGTGGAGTCATCACTAAGAATATCATTCATTCTCGAACTATAGTCATGTCTATTCATCGCAACTGTAATATTACCCTTATCTGCATTCAGAACTAAAATGTCCTTGTTAAATTTTAAAAATTTTTCCGTTTTCTTAACATTGTTAAGAATAAACTTATCTCTATGAGACAATTTAATTCTACTCATATGACCGTCAATTATCGTAGTTAGTCTAGTCCTTGCTATTTCCACAAAAAACAAATTACGAACTAGATTAGCAGGACATAGATCTGATCAAAAATACAAACATATATCTTCTCAAAAAACTGCATTGTCATCGCATTGTGCCAATTTCAATCATACACCAGATTTTGAAAACACAACAGTTTTAAATACAGAAACAAACTACAAACGACGATACATGTTAGAAATGTTGCAAATTATAAACATACCAATGGAACAAAGAATTAATTTTAAGACAGATACGGACAATGTAGCTCAAAATTACAGACATTTAATTTATAAGAATAAGATAGGAAATTAAATAAGTTTATAAAAATGTAATAGAATAATTTTTGTTTCCTGTGTATAATTTTTTATTAATTTTCATAATTGACAATTTTGTTGTTTCATTTTATTTTGTTTATTAAAAATTGTTTGATATATAAAAAAAAAACCAAAAATCCCTGAAGAAGCTATCCATTGAGATAGCGAAATATTGGATAAATTTTAAATAAATATTTTTTTATATAAAACGGACCTTGAGCTTGAGAAATTATTGAAAGGAAATAATATTAAGAAGGTCGAAGAAATTAAGCTAAATAATTTATGAATTAGAGAGCACGCCGAAAAGAAAATAGATTCAAAGAAGAAACTTAAATACATTTAAGAAGAAATTACAATATTCAATTCAAATATGAACTACAATTATCTCAAAAGGAATGAGGAGACGAGAAGGATAATAAATAAGTATAAAATATTGAGAGATAGGAACATTAAACTAAAGGCAAACATTACATTTCTAATTCGTTGCCGCAATTCAGGTATAATACCAAAATTTATTAAGAATTCTACTAAAAATTGTTTTAATCTTTTTGAGGAAAATGGACCAAGATATTTTCAACAAGCAATTTCAAGAAATATATGGATTATGCAGAGCAAGATTCTTAGTTTAAGTATTAAGCAAAAACACTACACATTAGAAGATAATAGGAAACAATTAGATAAAATAGAATTTGATTTGAGGAAATATTTTACAGATGATGTAGTTAATAATTTTTTAAAACATGAAGATAGATTAGCATTGAAACTAAATGGTAGGGTTAAAGATATACACAGGAAAAAGTTCAATCATTTGGTTGAATTACAGAAAAAAGAATTAGGTATTAAATTTAACAAAAAGTGGTTTATAAACAAATCAGATATTGACATTCCAATAGATACACAATGGACACTTTCATTGGGAAACAAACATGCATTACCCATCACAAAAAGACACTTCCCAGTTCTTAAGATGATAGCAGATGGAGAAGATTTTGTTCAGACTATAAGGGGAAAAGAGGAACAGGAAATAGCAAGGACTAGACTAACTACGATAATTGACGGTCATATGAGTAGAATTAAATTGTCTCATAGAGATAAGTTTATTCTTAACAATGTTAAGAAAACGGAAAAATTTTTAAAATTTAACAAGGACATTTTAGTTCTGAATGCAGATAAGGGTAATATTACAGTTGCGATGAATAGACATGACTATAGTTCGAGAATGAATGATATTCTTAGTGATGACTCCACATATAGAATATTGACAAAAGACCCAACGAATAAACTACAACAGATAAATAATGATATAGTGGAGAGATTATTTAAATTGGAGATAATAACACCTTTTGAAAAGAAAAAACTTAAAACAACAACTGCTACAGCACCTAAATTATATGGAGTTCCGAAAGTGCACAAGGAAACATTTCCATTAAGACCAATTTGTTCGAGCATTAATGCTCCATCTCATGAACTAAGCAGATATATAACGGGAATTCTTAGAAAGATAACAGAAAATTCAATATATAATGTAAAGAACTCATTACAATTTAAAGATAGGATTAAAAATATCAAGATACAAAATGAGGAGAAGATAGTTTCGTTAGATGTAATATCCTTGTTCCCTAGTATACCTATTGATGTAGCCTTAGGTATTATAGAAGAAAAATGGAATATAATTAGAGAACATACAACTATTGAAAGGGAATTATTTTTAAGAATTCTCAAATTTTGCATAGTTGATAGTAGATATTTTCAATACAATAACAAAATTTATTCTCAACAAAAAGGATTGCCTATGGGTTCTCCAGCTTCTCCTGTTGTAGCGGATATAGTTATGGAGGAGCTACTTGATAAATGTATTAGAAGATTATCTATTAAACCAAAATTTATTACAAAATATGTAGATGATTTATTTTGTATTATTTCAGAATGTGAAATAGAAAATATGTTAAACATATTTAACTCCTTTCACCAGAATATTAAATTTACAATTGAAAGGGAATGTAATCATAAACTTCCATATTTAGACGCATTAGTTATAAGAAAGGAGAATAACTTATTAGTTGATTGGTACCAAAAGCCAATTTCTTCAGGAAGAATTATTAATTATTTTTCCAAACATCCGAGAAGGGTTATTATAAATACTGCCAAAAATTTTATAGATAAGGTTCTAAATATTAGTGATATAATTTTTCATAGGAATAATAAGATGAGAATTAAAAATATTTTAGGGGATAATAATTTCCCAAGGGAATTGATTTGTAAATTGATTGGACAGTACAAAGGACATAGGGAAGGTAGTGTGAATACGGTAACTGAACCTAAAGTTTATAAGTCTTTAACTTATGTACCAATGTTTTCAGAACGATTGCAAAATTCTAATATTTATGATATGAATAATTATAGGATGGCTCATAAAACATATAATACATTGGATAGATTATTCAGTAAAATGAAAGATAAGACAGAAAAATTAGATAAATCTAATATTATTTACAAGATACCTTGTAAGGGTAGGGATAATGAAGCATGTGGTAAAGTATATATAGGTACCACAAAAAACAAATTACGAACTAGATTAGCAGGACATAGATCTGATCAAAAATACAAACATATATCTTCTCAAAAAACTGCATTGTCATCGCATTGTGCCAATTTCAATCATACACCAGATTTTGAAAACACAACAGTTTTAAATACAGAAACAAACTACAAACGACGATACATGTTAGAAATGTTGCAAATTATAAACATACCAATGGAACAAAGAATTAATTTTAAGACAGATACGGACAATGTAGCTCAAAATTACAGACATTTAATTTATAAGAATAAGATAGGAAATTAAATAAGTTTATAAAAATGTAATAGAATAATTTTTGTTTCCTGTGTATAATTTTTTATTAATTTTCATAATTGACAATTTTGTTGTTTCATTTTATTTTGTTTATTAAAAATTGTTTGATATATAAAAAAAAACCAAAAATCCCTGAAGAAGCTATCCATTGAGATAGCGAAATATTGGATAAATTTTAAATAAATATTTTTTTATATAAAACGGACCTTGAGCTTGAGAAATTATTGAAAGGAAATAATATTAAGAAGGTCGAAGAAATTAAGCTAAATAGTATAAAATTATAATATGAAATAATAATAATACTAATATCTGATTATAATAATCCCAGTAAAAACTTCGCCTACAAAATAATGTGTTGAGTAATCAGAAAAACATAAGAGCACTAGGCTGATTTCATAAACGCAGTATTGCAAAGCATCACAAAAAATAAATGCGTTAAAAAGGCATTACAAATAAAAACAATGCACAAATTTGGTTGTGCAGTGAATACGGTTACCATGCTATTGTGAACTCAAAGCATTGTCTACAGAAAAGTTGTGGAGTTTTTGAAGCTATTCCATTTCGTGTTGCATTGCAATACTGCGTTTATTAAGTCAACCCTACTTACAATTCTACTGAAAGAACCAATGAATTTTACAAGGCATGTCCCAAAATGAACGCATTCAAAAGTAAGTCATTATTTATTTTACCTATGCAGGTAGTTATAGAAGTTGTTATAGATGTAGTTATAGAACAAAGCTACAAAATAATGAGTTAAAGAAGCTATTCATTTTAAAAAAGTAGGCGAAGTTTTTACTGGGAATAATAATAAGATAAATAATTTAATAAAATTTAATCCTTAACAAATATATAGTTTAATTATATGGTGTATAAAAAGTGGTTTATACCAGGAAAAGCGATAAAAGTACTAAGAAAGAGTGAATTCAAGTTTTATAAAGTTGGTTAATTTTTACTACAAAATATCAATTTGAGTATAACAGAAATGTTTTTGGGTTCTTTTTAACCAAAAAAAAAAAAACACAAGTTATTTTTTTGGTTTTATAAAACTTTATTAATTGATTGAGTTGTGAATTATGACTAACTTTTAATAATGTAAATTCTTATACTTATAACTTAAAATTGCTTAGAACTAAAAATGTTTAATTGTATAAAAAATAAGAATAAAGAAAACAAAATTAGTCGGAATTTTGTTTTCCGGTTGTTCGATGTGAAGAAATTTAAGTAATTGAATGAACTTTGTCAAAACTGTGTAGTATGCAATTTTAATTATTAAGAATTTGGTAAATAAATTATTTGGGTTGTTTTGAACTGTGTAGTGTGCAATTTTAATTATTAAGAATTTTGTAAATATTTGGGTTGCTTTAAACTGTGAAGTGTGCAACTTAAATTATTAAGAATTTTGTAAATAAATTGTTTTAGGTTGTTTTAAAGTATATGCATTTGTATATATGTATGTACATATATACAAATATGTATAAAGTGGTTGTATAATGTGTTATATTATTGTTTTATTATGTGTTATCGTAACTCCCCCATCCTTAGAATGAGGCTCCGACGAAATATTGTAACTTTTGTATACAAAAAATGTTAATATAATAATAATAATAACAATAATTACATTTATTCCGTTACTTGTTATGTTTAATATTTTATTAGTTTTATGTTTAAAATCTATATTTTTAAAATTGTTTTCGTAACTTAATTGTTTTATATAGAGATCTTCCAGTTTTAAATCTATAAATGTTTTGTTTTCTTTAATGTCGGTGATTAAATGAGATAATATTACATTTTCTTTGATATTTAATTTATCGTTATAATACGTTTTATTTTCTATTGTTACATTACAATTTTCGAATTTTAAGATAAATGTCCCGGAAAATTTTCCATAGTTCTCATGAATGCAATTTTCTGTTAAGTTACCGAAAAAATGTTTAAATAAAAGAAAGCCTTGTTTTATTTCTTTAATTTCTAAGAAATCAAATTTTCTTAATGTACATTTGGCTTCATTGTTATGAACAATATTTTCAATGCAAGGGTCACTAAATGTTTTGAGGTTTTTAGCTAAATTATTTATTATGTCAATATGGAAAATATTAAGGTTTTTATCAAGAAGTATTTGGTTTTCTTTAAGGTATAGTGATTTATTTTGTATGTTAGGAATTGGTTCGAAGGTAATTTTAGAAAGGGAATTGGAGGAATATTTTGGTATAGAAAGCATGATTGAAATAGTGTCTTCAAGATATATCACGTTAATTTTGATATAAGTGTAAGACTCAAAGTCATCAATGAGTTGCAACTCTCGTTGATCTAGAATGTCTGTTGGAATGATACCTAGTTTGCTGGTGAATATCACCTGACCAATGTCGTCTACGTGATTCCTCAGAAGGGTTATATCGTTATCAATTTGATATATGTGTTTTAGAAAAGTTACTTCATCTTCTAGTGTTGATATTTTATTTTGAATTTCATTTCGAAATTTGTTTATATATCTCGTAACAATGGCTTGTTGCTTGTTAATATGCATTGTAGTGTTTTTTATTTGGGAGGACAGAGTTTCGCTTATTTGGACAAATGAGTTTATTTCTATTGAGTTATTTTGCATGCCTTTTGCTAGGATTTCTTTTTCGTCTTCGCTGTCTAAGTTTCCAGTTATAAATTTAATTCCTTTACCAAGTGCGTTAATAAGACCTCGTTTGTTCCTAAAATGGGGAGATAAATTGTTTATTTTGACTTTAAGTAGAACAAAATCATTTTTTATTGTATCCAGCAATGGTTTTGTATCTGAAATTGACCCGTCCAATAGTTTTATATTCTTCTCTATTATTTCAATTGAGTGGTGGTATTGTGTTAAGTTGATGAAGTGAAATACCCTGTGGTAGTGATCAATAGTCCTTATATCATTTTCCTCTTTTATCGGTATGTATCCATTGTTGTTTGTAAGGTCTTAGATATATAATTTTTGTGCGTTCAGAAGATGCAAAATTTAAGTTGATAGTAGTATTAGTATAGATTTCATCTGAAAATAAATAGTTATACAATTTATGTAATTTCTAATGTATTTGTGGTTTGGTTTTCGGTATTTTGATGTTTCTTTTTTCTTTTAATGTGGGACTTATAGTATTTATGTCCCGTGTTTGTAATAACATGATCATTATCAAGTTCGGAAACTACTATTTTACGGAATTTAGAGTGGTTTTTACCTCCTCTTTCATCTCTTAAGTAAACAGGTCCTGTTTGGATATCTACGTTTTCTCGGTTTGCATTAAGTTTATTTATACTATTTTCTTTAACTTTCATAATAGATTCTTTGATTGATTTGTAGTCATCTTGACTGATAATTCCATTCCTGAAATCAACTGGTTTTCTTTTGGTTGTGGAATGGATAGTATTATTATAAAACATAATAATTTTATAAATTTTTTCTTCGACTGATTCTGTATCTCTTTTGGGATCGTGTTTTAAGATTCTTAGGTGTTCATTGATTGTATTATGCAAGCGCTCTACATCCGAGTTTGAAGTATGATTATTGTTTGAAGTGTAGTGAACTTCAATGTTTTGTTCCCTAAGTCTGGGATCACACTATGAAAGTTTTCTTTCAGAAAGTCTGAGTATATGGGTGAGAAGGGAAAAAGGAACAGCATGTTCTCTTCCCCTCTCACCAATAAACTCAGACTTTCTGAAAGAAAACTTTCATAGTGTGAACCCAGACTAAGGAATTCCAAAAGGGGAAGTGCTTTGAAGCCTAGTTCGTTGTCAATGATTAATTTTTTTATATTCCCAACTGATGCCAAATATTGTGTTAAGGCGATTTTGAATTCGATCCACGATCTGTTTTTTATTTTGATTGCCTGGGCATATTTGGAGAATTTGTCGATAAATGTAAGGAATAGGGTTTTTTCTAAGCTATAAAATACGTCCGCATGGACTATTTCTCCTGGTTTCTCCGGTGTTTCTGTAATTTGGAATTTTTGTTTAATAGGATGTCTGTCGTATTTATTTCTTTGTTGCATATTTCACAATTATTTATCAATTGTGTTACCCGTAATTTTAATTGTGGGTGGTATATTTCTGTTTTTAATTCTGCAAAATTTTCGTTAATACCCCTGTGATTATTTTTCCTATGTTCCTTTTCTATTTTCTCTGTTAGAATATTTTCATCTAAGATGTCTTCTCATACTTTTTACATATTAAGACTTTAAATCTGTCATTGGCTTCAAAATATTTGTTTAATACTTCTTTAAATTGTTCTGCGATAGTTTCGTCGTTAATTAGCACTGCATTTGCTCTATCGGGATTAAAGTGATTTTTTAAAATTGTTATGAGGGTTGATTCGTCAAACTTTTTAGCTGATATTGTTTTCCTGTTATTTTTAAATATTTTCTCGTTTTTTATTTTCAGTGATCCGGATGTTGTTTTAGTAATAATAATTTGTTGTTTGTAAAAATTCAAAGGGTTGGTTGTTTCAATAATTAAACTATTATTTGTAGATGTTTAAGTATTATTTCCTTCGTTCAGATTTATTTCGACTCTAGATAGCGCATCGGCATTTCCATTTAAGATTCCTTTTTTGTATTTTATTTCATAATCGTATTCTTCTAACCGTAACCTCCATCGTATAAGTTTTGAATTAGGTTCCTTAATGGAAAATAACCAAGTTAGGGGTCTATGGTCAGTTTCAATTAAGAATCTTCTGCCAAATAAGTATGGTGTTAATTGTTGTGTTGCCCATACTATCGCTAACAGTTCTTTCTCGATGGTACTGTAATTCTGTTCGTGGTCATTAAGTGTTCTACTTGCGTAGCAAACTGGGTGTCCGTCTTGGGATAACACTGCACCTATCGCGAAATTACTTGCGTCTGTTTGTAAAGTGAATTTTTTATTAAAGTCGGGGTATATAAGAACAGGAGAATTTACTAATAAGATTTTTAATGTTTTGAAACTTTCGATGTATTCCGGATCATTTATATCAATACTAGTATCTTTCTTTAGATATTTAGTCATTGGCCTTGCAATTTTTGAGTAGTCCTTTATAAATTTTCTATAGTATCCTGCTAATCCGAGGAACTGCTTTCTTTCTTTTTATGTAGTTGGTAATGGGAAATTTTGTACGCATATAATTTTATCAGGGTTTGGCTTGATGCTTTCTTCAGTTACAATATGTCCAAGAAAATTGGTCTCCCTTTTCAAAAACTCACTTTTGTCAAGTTGAATTTTTAGGTTTACCTCTTAAGTCTCTGAAATACTTTAGTTAGGGATTCTACATGTTCTTGTAGTGATGTCGAAAATATTATTATATCGTCTAAATACACTAGGCAGATCTTGTTAATTAAGTCTCCTAGAACGTTGTTCATTAGACGTTGGAAAGTTGCCGGGGCTGTCTTCAGTCCAAACTGAAAGCCGTCTTAGGTATATCCTTATCGTGTATTTCGATCTGGTGGAATCCTTTGGCAAGATCCAATGTCGTAAAATATTGACACCTTCCTAGTTTTTCCAAGATTTCGTCGATATTGGGGATTGGATATTTGTCATCGATTGTTACCTCATTTAACCTACGGTAATCGATCACCAATCTCCATTTTTTCTTGCCACTAGCATCCATTTTCTTTGGTACAATCCAAACCGGAGCTGAGTAAGGCGAATGACTGTGTCTGATTATTTTTTTATCCAACATTTCTTTGATTTGTTTTTTCACTTCGTCTTTGTGAACGTAGGGGTAGCGGTATGTTTTCGCAGCTATTGGGATGTTATTAACTGTCCTTATTTCGTGTTTGATTGCATTGGTAAATGTTAAATCACTTTCTTCTGTATAAAATATTTTTTTAAAATTGTTTATGGTTTGTAATAATTTCTTCTTTTCTTCAAGATTCAAGTGAGAGGTTCGTATCTGTTCTAATAGGGGGGGTTTAAGATTTTCGTTATTTGAAGGGCTAATGTAAAAATTTTCTTCTGTTATTTTATCTGTTTCTTGAGTTTGAAATGCAACTCTTTTTGGAATCTTTCCACTGACATTAACTAGAGCATTAATTTTGAAGTTTTCTGCTTCATATACTCCTTCCATGATTTCAACATTTTTATTGTTTGCTAATATTGTTTGAGGCTTATATATTAATCCTTCTTTCTGTTCTATAGGCAATTCTATTTCGTATACGCCATCTTTTTCAAAATAATATTCCACACCACTTGTATTGTATTTTAATGGGATTCTTTTTTCTTCAACTTCTAATATATTATCCTTTAAATTTATAATAGCCTTTAGTTGTACCAGTATATTGTTTCCAATTAAGCCATCAAAATACGTATGAAAATTACAGACTAAAAATTCTATTCTATTGTTGGTGTCGCCAAGTTCTTCGAAAAGTGGAATAGATACTTTTTCATTAATTGTAATGGTATGTTGAAGTGTTTTGAGGTTCATAATATCGGTATCTTTTCTCCATCTAGGATGACAAATACCTGGGTTAATAATGGAGTGCGTTGCTCCTGTGTCTATAATAAATTTTAAGGTTCCTAATTTTGTTTTTATCATTATATATGGTAATTTTCCGTAGAGGCTGTCTGCTGAAAATTTTCCACATTATTAACGTCCATGGGTTCCACGCTTGATTGCTGTGGTTGGGTCATTTGGTTGTGGTTGTTGTGATTTTGATTATTATGCCATCTTTGATCTTCATTATTTCTATAAAAGTGTCTTGAATTTTCCTGACTATTATCGTTCTGACGATAATTGCTACGTCTTGGATTTTCCCTACTTCTATCGCTCTGCCGATAATTGCCATGCCTAGGATTTTTCCCTACCATTATCGTTCTGCTGATAGTTACCATATCTAGGATTTTCTCTACTATTGTCGTTCTGTTGATAGTTACCGTATCTAGGATTTTCTCTACTATTGTCGTTCTGTTGATAGTTACCGTATCTAGGATTGTCTTTACTATTATCACTCTGTTGATAGTTACCATGCCCTCTATATCCTTGATATTGCTTTTTATTGTTTGCATCAGTATTATTATCCTTAGGTTGTCTGGCCTTTCTTGAATATATGCGGCTATCTTTGCCCATTTGATCATATCCATTTTCATACATGATGTCCATAGCGGCTTCCAACGATGTTGGATTTCTACACGCTAGGATGGTTTTCATGGGCTCTGGAATTTTATTTTTGAAAATATGTAGAGCCGTTCTCTGGTTATTCATTGAGACATGGTTTGCGGCTTCTCCTTCGCCTAGTACCATTACACTTTTATTATTTAAACGCCTTAGTCTATACTTAATGTCATTGTAGAAATCAATTGTGTTTGTATGGAAAGTGACAGCTCTTAGGTCGTCATATAATTCCTCACAATTCTTTCTTTCACCGAAATTATTTTGAAGCGTTTTCTTAATATCTTCCCAAGATCTAACTTGGGTATTTATCTCAATTACCTCCTTCGCCCTACCAACAAGTCTACTCTTGATGATATCTGAGAATAGTAATTGGGATAACTCGTCATATGTGGCGAGTATTGGTTAAATTCTATCTATTAACCTCGTAAAGGTCATTAAATCATTCCTATTACCGTTGAATTGTGGTAAATTGTTTAAATATCTGATTGGGTCTAAGTTAATCTGAGGGTTTGCCATTTTGGGATAGCGCAAAGGAATGTATGGGGTGTATGAAATGTGTTTTTTTTCCTATTAAAAGGATTAAAGGTTAGTTCACAACAAGAACCGCAAAAAAAAAATTCATTTGATTCTATTCGCGCGTCGTATTGAATAACTGAATATATAAATATATATATGTATATACCGATGGAAAATTTTTCGAGATAAACAAATATTATAAATATAATTACAATTATGAATATAAATTATTATAATTTAATGCTACACTTACTATGATTTAATCTGGCTTAATATTTGTGGTAAGTCTTCTATTGTTGATGATACTTCTTTTCTCAAAATGGGTTTAGTTTGTATGTATGTAGAATAGATTAATGATGTTGTTGCTGATTTTCTTGTGCTTTATGGTGTCAATCTTCCGATGTTAGTTCTTCCTTCAAAATAGGTTTACTTTTAATAGCGTTATTTTGTTCCAAGATAAAGTTGATTTATTGTTCTTATTCAACACAATTATTTATTTTTTTGTTGTTTGTTTTTTTTTTTTTTTAGTTCACAAAATTGATTTGTTATTTGGGTTAAATAAAATTAGTTGATTTTCTGTTCTTTTTCTTTTATTTTATGTATATATTTTTTGTTAATCCTTTTTTCTTAAAAAAAAAATTTTATATTCACAGTCGAAAATTAAGTATGTTTATCATTTTGATTTTACACGGACAGCGTAATTTTTCTTTTTTTATTTTTACTTGGTCAAGGGATATGACCACTTCACAACACAAAACAAAGCTAATTTATTGTTTTGTTGTAAGTTAAACAAAATTATTTTTCGTTTTATAAGTCACAACACAAAACAAAGTTAATTTATTGTTTTGTTTTAATTTAAACATAATTATTTTATTGCTTTTTAATTCACAACATAAAACAAAATTAATTTATTGTTTTAATCCTTTTTTTCTTAATTCACAACATGAAACAAAATTAATTTATTGTTTCAATCCTTTTTTCTTTTAAAACAAAAGTAATTTATTGTTTTAAAGTTCGTAGTCAAAGACAAAATTAATTTATTGTTTTGATTCTACGCGAATAAGGTAACTTTTACACTTTCACTTATTCAAAGGATATGACTACTTTTATTCACTAATTGTCAAAGGATATGACAGTTTTTTTTTTCACTGATGGTCAAAGGATATGACCATTTTTTTCACTGATTTAAAGGAATTGGTATTAATATACCTATACCATCCTCGTCGCCAGAAATGTTTTTGGGTTCTTTTTAACCAAAAAAAAACACAAGTTATTTTTTTGGTTTTATAAAACTTTATTAATTGATTGAGTTGTGAAGTATGACTAACTTTTAATAATGTAAATTCTGATACTTATAACTTAAAATTGCTTAGATCTAAAAATGTTTAATTGTATAAAAAATAAGAATAAAGAAAACAAAATTAGTCGGAATTTTGTTTTCCGGTTGTTCGATGTGAAGAAATTTAAGTAATTGAATGAACTTTGTCAAAACTGTGTAGTATGCAATTTTAATTATTAAGAATTTGGTAAATAAATTATTTGGGTTGTTTTGAACTGTGTAGTGTGCAATTTTAATTATTAAGAATTTTGTAAATATTTGGGTTGCTTTAAACTGTGAAGTGTGCAACTTAAATTATTAAGAATTTTGTAAATAAATTGTTTTAGGTTGTTTTAAAGTATATGCATTTGTATATATGTATGTACATATATACAAATATGTATAAAGTGGTTGTATAATGTGTTATATTATTGTTTTATTATGTGTTATCGCAACTTATAACACGGCGGAACAGTAATTTGGCGGTTAGTACTTTTTGTAAAAATTAAATTTTTTTTAAAATAATTTTGAGGGAATTTAAAAATGGATGTGCAAGTTCGAGACACAATTAAACTCTTTTGTACAACGTTTTTTAAAATTAATTGTCGAAGTTCCCGTAAAATTATTTTGAAAAAAAAATGTAATTTTTAAAAAAAGTACCAAGTGTAAATTAGTAGAAATTTTCAATCAAATTCCAGACCGCCAAATTGCAGTTCCGCTGTGTTATACTCATAATGATATTGTGTAGTACAAATTAACCAACTTTATAAAACTTTTTGTGGTATGAACCACTTTTTATACACCATTTAATAAAACTATGTATTTTTGCATTGTCTTTAATTTGGATTGTATTTACTCCAATTATATTTTTTTGATTTTTTTATAAAATATATTTTTAGGAAAAACGGCTTACTGAAAAGGTAACAATAATAAAAATTTTTTACTCCTTGTCGTCCTTTAAATTTGTAAAATATATTAATATTTAGTTTAATTTTTCAAAATTTCAATTTTAGGATAGCAAAATAATATGAAAGACCAACGTGCTAGCATTAAGTACCAAAAGTACAAATTTTTACCAATTTTGCCGTTTTCAATACAATTTTCCCTGGTGATAGGCTAAATACGTAAATACGATTTTAAGATTTTGGATACTAAATGCAAAATCTCTAAAGACGCGATTTTTAAATTTTATTTTTTTGTGATGCCGATTTACCTGCAGAAAATTATACAAACAAATTTGGGTTAAGGCTGATTTTTACCCATTTTGTCCCTTTCTGTTACCGAAATTCCGGGAAGAATATAGCCTATAGTAGTTTCGCTATAACATTCTATCGTGGTACCAAATTTATTAAAATCGGTGTGGCCGTTTGGGCGTGATTGCGGATTAAACAAACATGCAAACTTCATCTCATTTTTATACTATATCGCTCCTTTATTGCAACATATTCATATCTCAAAAAAATCAAACTTGGGAAAACGCCATTAAACTTTTCAAAATGTACCTTTCTTTCTTGCTTTCGAAAATAACTGCTTCGAAAATTTGATTTTTCTTTTTTGTGGCAGAATTAAAAGTTCATTACACTGGTTTACAGCCAAAAAATACCAAGAACTCTACATGCCTAGATAAGTTAATTGGGACCTCCTGAACACGAAAAACGCTGTAATTTTTTTTTTTTTTTCTAAGTACCGTTTTTAAGATAACGGTACTTTTGTGTTTTTCGGTGTATGGTTCCACTCAAACCCTTGTGGAGCCCAACCAAGTCCGATCGAAATAAATGGCATATCTGTTTTCCTTTATTTTTGGCCACTTACTTTTATTTATATTTGTATATTTGCTTATATATACTTAGCTGGTGAGGCCTAACTCTATTTGTGAAAATAAAAATGCAAAACTTTTTTATTTCATTTTTCCCGACGTTTCGTGAATTTTATGTTCACTTCTTCAGGGGATTCGTCTATTAATATAAAATAAAAACATCAACATTTAATAAAACAATAAATTGAATGTAACTAACTTACATTAAAAAAAAACAATTTTGTATTACATTAATAAATTTTTAAATAATGAAAGCCACAGCTAGTGTCGTCATCTACCGTTGGAAAGGCAATTGAATGCATTTTCCGTCGATTTGCTGAAAATTTCTATCTGATAAGAAATGGCTGAAAATTTGCCTATTTTTTACGTTTTTTTCAAAATTGTTTATACTTATTTCGTTTTTTTTTCTACATTGTAGTAAAGATCTGGAATGATTTATTTTTTAACCAAATAGTTTATTTAATTACCAACATTTTAAGCGTAATTTGAAAAAAATCGGATGAAAAATAAAGTTTAAATTACGGATTTTGTAGAACGACAATATTTTTATCTACATTGCTCACACACTATATTCGGCGTCCATCAGTTTTAACGTATTTAAAAAAAAACGGAATTTTATATGAGATTAAAATATTGTCGTTCCACCAACGATATGCCATTTATTTCGATCGGACTTTTTGTTTGGGCTCCAGAAGGGTTTGAGTGGGACCATACACCGAAAAACACAAAAGTACTTAGAAAAAAAAAAAATTACAGCGTTTTTCGTGTTCAGGAGGTCCCAATTTTTAATTTCTTTTTTTTTTTATTTAATTTGTTCGGGACAAATTTTGCTAACTTTTTTTTTTAAATTTCCTAAGCTAATCCCGCGAAGCTCTATGCTTGTCTGCAGGAAAGAAACCAGAGTCTCTGGCGGGAATCGAACCCGCAACCTCAGCGCTGATAGACTAGCTCGCTACCAGCTAGCCTACCGGGGCACTCATTAACTCAACTAGGCATGTAGCGTTCTTGGTATTTTTCCAAATTAAAAATTTGTAAAGCAGTGTTATTGATAATTTACGTTTTATTTATTTATTTAGCGTATCAAAAGTATTAAAAAGTTTCTAAATTGTTTACAAATTACAAATGAGTTTAACCATGAAACTGCGTCTGTTATCAAAGTGTGAATATCGCTCAATGGTCCTTTGAAGGATAAGATAGGGAATTCTTTAATGATGTGATCGGTTGTTTGACGGCGGGCTCCACATGGACATTTGGGATCATCTACTTGGTCCCATTTGTAGCGAGTTTCTAGGGTCCTACCGGTCAGTACTAAAATTCTGTAACTTTTTAACGACAAAAAATTGTCGTTAAGTAGTCAAAATTCGTAAGCTTACGAAAATTGTCGTTAAGAGCTATTCTGTAATGAAATTTTAACAATTTTTATCGACAAAAAATGCCGGTAGCTAACGACACAAAAAAAGTTCTTGTTAAATAATAACAACAACAAATGCACTGTTAACAGATTAAAAATATAGAGTAAAGTAGCCAATTTTTAACACAATATGCAGTATATGGGCGATCATGTTTTCGCCAAAAAGAGTATGTTGTGAGGTTAATATTCACATAAGACATTTTTGTGCCAATGTTATCTAAGTATCTACTACCATTATTAGTGTATTCGTATGGGAGCTGGGTCAAATATGGACCGATTCTAAAAAAATTTGTTCTGGTGATTTATGTAGGTTGCGACAAAATATTTTTGGATCTTATTCAACTCAAATGTCTATAAAACCAAATGGCTATTAATAGGCACAAAACCCTATTCCGGAAAGAAGTTTTCATGGGGGATATTAAAATTAAATAACTGCTTCTCACCATTACAAAAAGGCTTCGACCTTGTGACAATAAACGCATATGTGCCACATTTTATAAAATAATTTTTAAAATTGCGACCTGTAATATGCGCACAAGGTTATCTTGGACAGACTACCAGCCATCCTGATAGAAGGACGGGCTTCGTTAAATGGATTATGACATTGATTCTGAGTCAATCGGTACACTAAAAGGCAGGCCCAGAACATTTATTTAAATGTGTTACACACATTCGTACAAACACATAATATCCTCTTCACATACAGTAGTGTAGGTATAAAAAGTAAGAGCAGAAATGTTGTGCTAGTGTGGCTCAGTCACCTGGAAAATTTTCCCTATGTATATAAAGATTTAAAACCAACATATTTGTTTAGAAATATAATCAATATTTACGCGTTTTCATTCATGTTAAAATAAATGCAATAAAGTAAATTTATTTTGTATTTTTTTATTAATTTTAAAAAATTTTCACTTTGACGTTCTTATATTTTTACCGATATTTGTCGTCAATATTTCTAAACAAAAATATTTGTTTGGGCTAGCTCCCCACGTTGTTCCAGTCAGTTTCTGAATTATGTTGTTTCTTGTTTTTAGATTTTGTGACGTTTTTGAGAGATGTGCGTTAAATGAAAGTGTTCTATCGAGTGTAATTTCAAGATATTTTGGAGAGGGGTTGTGTGCTAGTCGTGTGTTGTTTATACATATATTTAATTTCCGATTAGATTCATGGTGGTTCAGGTGAAAACAGCTCACCTCAGTCTTGGCAGCGCTAGGTGTAAGTTGCCAATTTTTACAGTATATAGAAAATTTGCTAAGGTCTGCTGTAAGTGTTTGTTCCAATTCGGAAAAAGTAGAGTGTTGGTAGGCGAACGCGATTTATATATATATATTGATTCCTATGGTTCCAAGTTGGAACAAAGGGCCGTATCCGAATCGTGTCCTTGATTTAAAGCTAAAAGTCGTCAACAATTGGGGATCATTTTGGTTTCCATTCGTTGTGGTTTCTGTAATCAGAAGAGTTTAAGATGAACCGGTGATTAGCCGATCGCATCCGATTCTGGTACCGGGATTGCCGATTGTAGCATCCAGAAATGCTGTTTTTTCAACGAGTTGTTGAGATTGGCTATTGAGTGGCGCCAATTACTCGCCACGCCGTTCCAAGGATCATTGGCAACTCGGGTATTTACAGGTGCTCTAAACGAGACCCCCCGAGACTCTCCCCTTGGGACCGCTGAGTTGTCCGCGACTGCTTATTTTATTCGCAGCATCCCAACATATCTGCTGGGGTTTCCACTATCCGCAACCCGTGGACGCGTCTGATAGCATTCAGCTATGCTTCCCGAGGCAGTAAGTACCATGTAGTATGTAATTTTACACATTACATGCTACTTAGCCACCACTTGGCAGAGGGGTTGGTAAATTATTTATGTATAAGTTAAACAACCTTGGAGCTAACACAGAACCTTGGGGAAGCCCGTTGTTCAGTTTACGAGTTCTGCTCTTCTTGTCGTTTAAAAACACACTAAATAGACGATCACTAAGCATGGAGCTGATGAGGTTGCAAATTTTGATACACGGTATAACCTTTAGTAATTTATATAATAGCCCCTTTTTCCACACAGTATCATACGCCGCCGTCAGATCTACGAAGACAGTTCCAGTTTTTTGTTTTTTCTGGAAGTCATATTCAATGTTGTTAGTCAGAGACAAGACTTGGTCTGTACAACCTCTTTGTTTTCTTAATACTGCTTGTACTTGAAGGATTACGTGATCAATTTCCGGGCCTATTCTATTTAAAATCAGGCGTTCCAGCAGCTTTAGGCTCACGGAAAGCAACGTAACAGGGTGATAGTTTTGGGGTAGTTCCGCAGGTTTGTTTGACTTTAATTCTTGAAAGATGTGGGTATCTGGTTTGTTGACATTATTTTTGTAAAAAATAGCGTAAGCCACATTTTTGTTCTTGGACCTGAATGTTTTAGAAATTCTGGGTAGATTCCATCTACCCCTGCTGCTGTCTTTTCTTTAATGGCTTTCAGAGCGACATTCAGTTCAGATCTAAGAACTTTATATTCTTTTTGCATGTCCCTGGAGAAAATTCTATTTGGTTCAGATTTTGAACTGCTACTATATGATCTGCTATTTGGTTTTGATTTAAATTGGTTTAGTAAATGATGGTGGTGTCGCACTCCCCAACTTTCTCAATAGGCTCCAAAAAATCCATAGATCTCACTGAAATGGTCCAGTTAAGCTTTCTTGATATATCCAGACTTTTCATTAATTCGTCAGCTGTATCCTGATTCCCATTTAAGTAGAATTCGTTATACAGTCTATCACTGTCTTCATTCCAACAAGGAATGTATTCCTTTCGAAAACCTCGAGGAATAGATTTCTTTGCTGATGCGAAGATTAAGCCAACCAAACGGTCATAATTTGACGATGTAGGAGGAATAAAACGAATAAAAAGCTTAGAGAATTTCTTCCAGTCGGCCTTTTGGAAATTCCATCTGGGCCTTGGTACACTTTTGACTATTGGAATTTTAATTCCTATATCAATGATTACAGGACGATGCTGGCTTTGAGGGAAACTTCTTAAGACCATACGTGCTGTAGGTAGTTGATTTGAATTGAAAGAAGAGACAAAGCAAAGATCTGGGTTGTAGTCTCTATTCCACCTTGCCGAATGGAAAGTGCCCCTGTCTTTAGCGTCATAGACAAAGTGAAGATTTAATGCGTCAGCCCAGTCAACCAACCCATGAACCGTTATCATCATCAGCTTGATATCGCCAGAGGCTATTCAAATTTCCAGCGTATACCGCTGGATGCTTGTAATTTGGGATGGAATTTGTTAGCCACTGAATTAGTGGTGGTTTGTAAGTGTTAATAATATTAATCCCATTTAGTTTAGCAGCTATGATAAATATGTCGTTTGAGCTTCTGCATTCTAAGACATCTACATCGGGAATATAATTTTTGACATATCGTCGGTTGATTATTTAATTGTCGTATGTCGTATGTAATTTGTATCTACATACGACAATTAAATAATCAACTGACGATATGTAGCGATGCCATATGAACGGTGGTGGATAGCGGCTATTATTTTAAAGCCATTTATTGTTCCTTTACTTACTAAGGATTTGTGTGTCTGTGTTCGTGTTTCCTGAAGAAGTATAATATCAATGTTTTCTTCTGTCATTAAGCGAGACAGGTAGTCGGACTTAGAGCTACTAATACCTTCTATGTTAAGTTGGCAGATTCGTACTGCAGGTCCAATAGTCCTAGCCAGTGGTGGATTTACGCCTAGGCCTGTGATGCCCGGGCCTAGGGCGGCATTATTTAAAGGGTGCCAAATTTTAAATGTAAAAGGGGAATTCAAATTCAAAAAATTTATTTGGCCAAGTTTTACTTTAAACGAATACGAAATTTATATTAAACTAGCATTTAACCTGCTACTTCGTTAGCGTCTCCTTTTCCTTCGTGGACATATTTTTATGCCAAAGTTTATTTAATGTTTTGAATAAAAGTACACAGAAAAAATTATTGCCGAATTATTTTCAAACAAACGCTTGTTTGAAATTTTTTTTGATTTCTACAAATTTTTTTACTGATTCAATCAATATTTTTGTTTGATTTTTATTTAACCAACAAAAATGTGGACAACTATTCAAAAATTTAATAAACGCGCTATTGGTTTGAAGTTTTCATTATTTTTGTATGAAATATTTAACGCTCTTTAATGTTGTCGTCTTTTTGCATTTTTTTATTGATTGTAAGCAACACTTCTTTATGATAAATATAAGAACTACAACAAAAAACACATGCATTCTATTTTTGGACGCTTTAAAAAAGTACAGCAATAAGAAAAATGATAAAATAGCGTGACGAGGTTTGTGTTAAAAAAAAAACAACAAAAGCAATAGCAGGTAAGAAAACGTTTCATTTTTTTTAAACAACAGAAAAAACACATTATAAGAAACAAAATAAATTTTGGGTTGGTTTCAAAGTTGGTAAAAAAAAACAAAATCCCGTATTCAATTTTTTCAAATAGTTTGTTTAAATACATCAAATACAAAAATAGAATGATGGCGGAAAACATATCGAGTCGGTCTGCCGCCGTTTTTGGTTACATTTCTTCTTCATTAGCAAAGGAAAGGATAAAGCAACAGTGAGTGATAAAGAAAAACACGATGAGTATAAATATGACTTCGTTCAAAATTATTCCAACAAAAAAATTGTGTCTCAAAGCCAGCCGGGCCGCTCTGCCCAACAGTGCTTGCTTGTGTGCGCGTCATTGCTTGTGCCAAAACTTTTTTGTTTGATTCAGCAAAAATATTTGTTTGAAATTTATATGAATTTCAGTAAACTTTTTGTTTGATTCTGTAAAATTATTTGTTTGAAAAATTCGGCGTTTTTTTTCAATAAACAAAATGCAAATAAATTGTTTGAATATGCGAATTTGTTTGTAGGACCGATTTTAGACAAAAAATTTTTTGATTCTACAAATTTTTTGTTTGAATTGGAAAAATAATTTTTTCTGTGCACCAAAAAATGTTACGATTTTCACCCCTTAAATGTTCGAATTTCGAAAAAGAACCAAATCAATATTCGTATTATTTTGATAAGTTTCAAATGTTTCTATGTTTATTGGTTCAAAAAATAGATGGGGTGTCAAAAAAGTTCCAAAATTCAGGTTTACTCCCCAATAGTGCCGAATTTTAAAAAAGTACCGGACACCTGTCCGCTTATTTTTCTAAAGAACAACGATAAGTATTACATTTTTTTGTATCTCTTTTAGTTTTGGAGATATAAGGTTACCGAGTTTTTACTCTTTTTTACCCCCTAAACATTCGAATTTCTAAAAATCCCCTCTTAGTGGATCGATTTGGGGAGTGACCAATGTCTGGTCCAAATTTCAAGTTTTTAGCTTCAGGCCTTTAGTCTGTGCGATGATGAATCAGTAAGTAACGTTACAATTTTTTATAATATAATAATATATAGGTTTTCCAAAACTCGACGTCGAAATGTTCCACCTCTCCAAGGCCATTTCAACGTGACCACACTCAAAAGTGTAAATAACCAAAAATCGCTTAACAAAAAATTTAATTTTATGTTCTTTATATGAGTCGTTTATTTTGAAAGTGGTTTAAGTCCATTTTAAAAAAAAAAAGTAGTAAATGATAACAACAATCGCAATCCTATAAAATCTTTTTATTTATAAACAATTTAAGTCTAGTATCATTAAAATCGCTATGATTGAGTGCCCCGGTAGGCTAGCTAGTAGTGAGCTAGTCTCTCAACCCCGGGGTTGCGGGTTCGATTCCCGCCAGAGACTCTGGTTTCTTTCCTGCAGACAAGCGTCAAGCTTCGCGGGAATTAGCATAGGGAATTAAAAAAAAAAAAAAAAAAAAAAAAAATTTTGGGCACTTGAAAATTAGTTAACTAGCGAAATCCAAAAAAAATTATTTTGAAACCGGTTTAAGTCCACAAATTTTTATTAACTAAAATGAAACGTAAAGTTATTTTTATACAAAACCTCTGGAAGAAGCAATTCTTAAAAGATTAAAAAACACTAGTGGCGAACCTGTAAATTGTCTAAGGATATGTTGGATGCGATTTATAAAAGGTCACCCTATAAAATGTTTTATAAAGAATCAATGGAAGTGGATAAAGAGTTCAAAATACTTGACTTATAACCCTGTCGGGGAAAACCGAGGAACTTCAACAATATAAAACCATATGATACCCTACACCACAGTTTTTAAAAACACATCATGTTTATGTGTCCATGTAAATATGGATTTATCTATGTTTATAAACTTCATAATAATCGGTTTGAAAGTTTGTGAGAGGCAGAAATTGCCCCCTGCCTCCCCTTGTGGTCCTATTTTTTAAAAACTGTACAGCTAATGTGTCCCTATAGATATGGATCTATCTATGTTTTAAATTTCATTAAAATCGGTTTGAGAGGCAGAAATTGCCCCTAACTCCCCTCGTGGTCCGATTTTTTTAAAAATTTATACATTTTGTGTCCATATAGATATGGTTCTATCTATGTTTTAAATTTCATTAAAATCGGGTTGATAGTTTCTGAGAGGAAGAAATTTCCCCCTATCTTCCCTCGTGGTCCTACAATTCAGCCCATTTTCAATAGGCTTGGTCCTTTTGCCAATAAGAACCTATGACCCAAATTTTGTCAAATTATCTCCAAAATTGCGACCTGTACTTTGCGCACAAGGTTACATGGACAGCCAGCCAGCCAGCCAGCCAGCCAGCCAGCCGGACGGACATCGTTAGTTCGACTCAGAAAGTGATTCTGAGTAGATCGGTATACTTTAAGGTGGTTCTAGGATCACTAATTTAAGGCGTTACACACATCAGCACAAATGCATAATACCCTCTCCACTATTGTGGTGTGGGTATAATTAACACCATTATACAAAAATGTACGTCCCATTTCAACTCCTAAGTATATGGATATGATGGAGTTACTAAGGTATAAACCACCTATGCACCATGAATATTTTAACAAAACCTCACACATAATCTAAATGAGGAGAAATAATATGGCAAAATCGTTAATAAATGAATTCATACATATTTATTTTTAATAACATTTTTTTAATTACATAAATAAAAATCTGTATCTAAATTGAAAGCTTCTCTATTTATTTTAAAGCTTTTACATTCACCTACATCCAACATAAAATATTTACAATTTCTATTGCTTAATTTCTTTAGAATAAGTGGACTTATTCCTTTTTACAAACAAAAAGTCATTTTATTAATTTTGAAAGTGGTTTAAGTCCATTTAAGGTTCTGAAACACAGCTTATTTTTCTAGTAAAGTTTACAAAGTGTATTACGTTATACATATATTCTAACATGTTTAAGGTCACAAAGCCATAAAAAAAATTAACACCACTTAACAATATTTTTGAAACAAATCAAACACAAACCATTAAATATCTCAATAAAATAAAAAATGGTCTTAAACCACTTTCAAAATAAACGGCTCATATAGTGAAAATGTCTCGACTATAGGTTAACAAAAATTTACAATTTTTTTAAATGATTAATATTAAATTTAATAGCATAGAACACGATACACAAAATCTGTAAAATATTTTGGCGATAATTACAATATGAAATCAAATTTAAAAAAAAATAAAATAGCGGATTTTGTGACAATGCGGATTCAAAACTTGGTTTTTTTTTAAGTTTAGCAGCTTGGCGTTTTGTAATGTAAAACTTTTACTCCGTAGAATTTCCACTTCCCAAAAAACGTTATCTATATGAAGTTTATTTCCGAAAACGTGTTAATCAGTCCATTATCTAAAAATTTGTTAAGAAGAAGGTAAAATTACTTATATTTAATGAAGAATCCCCAGGATATCGTTATCCCTCCTGCAATGGGTGTGCCATTAATTTTTATTTTATACAATTTACTGCCTAATTATCGATTTCGAACGTCGACGTTAACGTAAATTTCTAAACGTTATAGTTCGAAATCGATACATTTCCATACAAAAGATTCGAAAATTTGCAATTTTTAGAGATCTTAAAACGTCATTCGATTTCGCTTAAATTTGGTGTTGGTGTGGTTCATACGCTATATATAATTTTAGTGCTTAAATTATTTGTTTTTTGGATAATCACTCCTATATTATCAAAAAGGGCGGCATATTAAGGAGTGCCTAGGGCGGAAGCAGGCCTAAATCCGCCACTGGTCCTAGCGGACTAATTTGTTTGCATGTTTTTTTTGTTTTGTCAACGTTAATATGAGGTGCGGGAATTTACCGTTTCGTTTATGAAATGAGTTCATTTTTCTTTCTTGTATATAAGCCAGGATATCAATAAGTTGTTGATTGTTGACAAATGTTTGGCTTCCAATCGCTGTATACTATAGTTCAGTTAGAGTTACCCAGGGTGTACCACGAGGAGGCGAACTACATTAAGTCGAAAAAAAAGGGGAAGTGATATAAAATTAAAAAAAAATCCCTTTTATGCTTGCAAAAAATAATAACATAAAAATCATGAATTTAAACAGCATTTGATTTTATGAAAATATACATAGTTAAAAACTATCAAAATACTATGGCTCCGAAATATTCTCTTTTTTCTTTGAAAATTAAAAAATTATAATTATTAACAGTCCTTGAAATTATGTATGTATAGCTTTGTGATCCTTTCACAATTTGGAGATGAAATAATATTTATGACACTTCGTCCGCTCATTATTGATTTGGCGCATATGCCAAAAAGTAGGAGTAGAAATAAACGACAAAGAAAGTTTGCATGAAGTTTTCTCCAAATATACCCGATAGAATTTTTTTGTAGTGGGGACACGGCTTCCGAAATATGTTTTGAAGAAAAATTTAAAATTCTTGTGAACTTTAATGAATGAAAGTAAAAAATATTGTTTTGTGCCGCATACGAACGGTTGCCAACAGTTTTGTATTTTAGGGCTTTGTTTTGTGTAATTGGAAAGAGAAGAAGAGCATGTTCTCTTTCCCTTTCACCAGTAAACTCAGACTTTCTTAAAAAAAAACTTTAATATGTAGTGTGAGCCCAGACTGTATAACTGTGAAAACTGTAAAAGACCTTACTTTTTGCCACATTTATTCGCTCGAGTACACTATTTTTGATAATAACGAAATTAAGTTTTAAAATTTACAAAGCAATATTGCGATTTTAAATTTCTAAAAAGTTTTAAATAGAATTTAAACCAAACAAATATGGCGGCTAAATTTCTTAAATTTGGCCCTGCAGCGCCTAGGATGCCCCTAGATGGTTCAAATGTATGACCACCCCAACTTTATTTTTTATCCTCATCATTTGTTTCTAACCCGCTATCACCATTTTTAAGGGGGCTCCAATACAAAATTTTCAATACAGGCTTAAAATATATTAAAGAAAAAGTCCCATAACTGCCCAGGAGTTGCCCCTAGGGGGATAAAATGTTTGACCGCCTTCCATTAGTTTTTCATTAACATTTTTTTCAAAATATACTTGCCCTTTACATCTACCCCTTAGGGCGGCTCCTTTACAAATATGGCGTTTTAAAAAAATTCTCAAGTTTATTTAAAATTGTTCATCTTGTGTTTGTAACTGCATTTTCCAATTTTTAATGAATTTTTAAAAAACAAAAATTTCAAAATTTAAAATGATTTTCAGAAGGGGAATTTATATTGGGCCCATGGCACAAAATTCTGTTTACTGATTTCTTGTATTAAAAAACCAAAATTTAACAAATTTCAATAGTGAAATTTGTTTAAGCGATTTATGCGTTTTAGGTGCTTTTCAGAAGGCTACTTTATATGGGACATATGGAAAAATTGGACCGACTATCTCAAAATTGCATGTTGATATAAAGCTAAAGTGGACTAAATTTAACAACAATATCTGCATTTGCTACGGTTGATGGGACCTATCGTATATTATAATACATATCGTCGGTCTCATGTTGAAAGGCCCTAACTCGATTTTTTCGAAATTGAGTTTTTTAGTGATTCCAATACATTTTCCACAAATACACCTCATCACAAAAATTTAATACAATAGAATCAAAAATATCAGTTTAACAAGCAATTGAAGAAACCATTTTACATTATGATACATACCGTTTCTATTATGTTTTTCCCTTCTCCCGTAAAGTAGCATTCATGTGAGTTAGGGCCTTTCTACATGAGACCAACGATATGTATTATAATATACGATAGGCTTACTGTAAATTATGCACCGATCTTCACGAAATTTGACAGTGTGTTTTCTAGCCCTATAAAACTGTGATTTTAGGCGTACTAACCTGTTTTCCGAGAGTAGGCTTTATATTGGGACTATGGTAAATTATGGACTGATCAACACGATCTTTGGCAGTATTATTTCTAGTCTTATAAAGCTATAACACAGCAATTTTTTTACAAAAGCATTCTTCGATATTGTTTTGGGCGTACTAAACTTTTTTTCGAGAGTAGACTTTATTTATATGGGGCGTTTAACACTCATCTTCACGAAATTTAGAAGTTTGGTTTCTAGTCATATAGAACAAATTTGTGCAAAATCTGTGCCAGCATTTATGTTAGTTTTTCTAACAAAATTATAAATTTTTGTGGGTGATGTTTCCACATTTGTATTCATAGCTGTTATCCTACTGAAGCGATTTTGCTGGATTTCAATCTTACATTATTTTCTGTATTTTTTAAAACTATCTTCAACAAATTTATTTTCTTGCTGTCATTTTATTTTGCGGTTGCTTTAATAACTTATTTTTCGCGTTTTTGTATAAAGAATTTGGTGCACTCGCCAAACAGTACAGTGGCGTGTGCAGCAAAACTATTAATGTTTAATATCTCAGAAAGCATAAAAAATTATCGCGAAAAGATTTCGTGACGTGGATTCAGTATTTAAAATATATAAACCTCATACCTAACTAACTTTTTTTAAAAATGGTCAAGCCAATAATGATCTGATAAATTAATTGAGAACTCGTTTCGTAAGACTAATGTTTATACAAAAAAAGTTCCCCATGCACAAACGGTAAATGGATATGTTAACAAGTTAGAGTGCTATATTCGGCTCTGCCGAATCTTTGATACCCTCCACCGACATGATGATGTTATTATAAAGCTGTTATGATAGCATTATTAATTATGGTTTTAGGTGTACTAAACTGTTTTCCGGGAGTAGTGTTTATATGGGGCTTAGGGTAAATTATGGACGGATCTTCACGAAATTTAACAGCGTGATTTCCAGTCAAATAAAACAAATTTTTGCAAAATCTTATCTCATTCCGTGCCTTGTTCCAGCATTTATGTTATTTTTTGTAACAAAATTATCAATTTTTTTTTGATTCTTAGCTCTGGTCCTACTGAACCGATTTTGCTGGGTTTCAATCCCATACTGCTTAGGATAACTACAAGCAATTTGGCACCAAGTTTGTTCATTTCTTTTGAGTTGTTCGAAAGTGAGCGTGTTTTCAACAGACGGACAGACGGACATGGCTAAATCGACTTAGAATTACTCAAGGACCCAGAATATATATACTTTATGGGGTCTGAGATGAATAATAAAAAAGTTTCACACGGAATGACAAACTTAATATACACTCTTCATAACTAATTGTGGTGGAGGGTATAAAAAAGAGCAAGTATATGTATATGTGCGAAGCACAAAATAGACACCACTTGCAGGATATCATTTTTCAAAAGAAAAATATTAATAACAATCGTATCAATAAAAATACTAAACAATCGAGTAGTCTACTTGCAAAGTCCGATACGTTAATTGAATGGAATGTTTAGCAAATCGAATAAAACTGCTGGTCCTGAAATGGATTTTAAAAAATTTATATTACAACATATGATTGAAAAGTACTTCATACAGTACTTTTCGCTTATAGTCACATCCTTTAGTTGCAACCATAACGTTGGCTATATCGCTAATGTGACTATAAGGCTAATTCACATATATGCCACTATGACGCATATAACCGAATTCGAATATAATCAAGTTATGTGAATAAATGAAATACAAAATTCATAAAAATTACACCGACATCAGGCTTATGGTTTTACAACAGAGTTGCATATAAAAAATAGTTGAAATAATAAGATATTTCAAAGCTGATACCAACGGCAAAAACTAATTTATTACGAGTAGAGAGTTGATGACAAAAATTAAATGATATAATTCATTCTTTCTTTGGATGAATTTTTGATTCGAAAACTAAAAAGAACTTAGTAAATTTTGCTAATATGACTATAACGCCATTAATTTGCTTTACTTTTCCCTTTGACTACTGTTGATTAATGGCATATATGGCAAATGTGCTTATATCGCTAAGGCCCGTTTTCACAACTTACCGGTAGCTAAAGGCAGGATTTTATCGGCCGTATAAAAAGTGTTCCATTATTAGAACTTTACTTTAACCTACCAGGTAGGATGAACCTTAATTTACTTTATCGCTCACTTCATGTTAAAGTAAAGTTCCGATAATGGAACACTTTTTATAAGGCCGGTTAAAGTCTGCTTTTAGCTATCGGTAAGTTGTTAAAACGGGCCTTAATGGACTTTAACCTTAATTCTTTATATTAAATTAACTTAAAGCGGCAAAATAAACAGATAAAATTTACTATATCGCTAATGTGACTATAAGCGTAGAGACTATAAGAACTAGAAGTTTTGATAGTTTTTCTAAAAAATTTGTTATTTTATCACAGCGGCCTTTGCAAATGGACTACTCATTAGAAGTAAGCCAACGTTAGTAACCATTTGCGTGTAATAGATATCATTCAAAACTCATTACCAGGGAAACCAATAATATGCAATTGCATGTTTTTCCTTGTGTGACCAATGAAGGCAGAAACATTAAATTTATCCAATTGAGAGCTTTTTATGAATTTTGGCATCGATTTGTTAGTGCATATTTAATTGTTCGGAGTATTTTTTGCATTATTTGGTTAGAAGAGCCTTTTTGCAGCATTTTTTGAAGTTTTTAGCGCATATTTTGCCTTTTTGAGGCATATTTTGATACATGTTAAATTTTTTCGACACATACAAAAGCTTTCGCAACAGATTTTAAAAAAAATTTTTTTTGCGATGTTTTGGCATTTCTATTTTAAATATATATCTGTATACCCAAGGTGTTGCTTAAATTTCACCATCTATATTTAATATTTAACCGAAAATTGTGAGACAAAGCAGGTTGTCATTAAAGATAAATGTTACTTTAAACTTTAAAATTTTATATACGAATAAGCAAAAGATTATGGGAAAAGCCAAATATATTCATTTTTGGCGATGTGTGTAATACATAGAAATCTGGATTAATCTTTAAATTATATGTCTATGAATATGAATGTCTATGAATCGGACTATAATTTTACATATTCTTCATAAAAACTTTTTTCCAACTTAGACTATTTGTGTCCGTAAACCATCTCATTACGTTGGTTTTTAGATTAAATTCGTACCGAAAATGTTTTACGGCAAACTAAATTCTTTTCGAATTATTTCACATCTAAAAATAGCTTTAACTTCCTTTGAAATGTCTTCATTAATAAGCAATTTAGCGACCGTCCCTAAAATCCCTTTAGTACAAAAAATATCCTATGGATGTTGATATCTACATAATATTCGGCACAAATAACTCTCATATGAATTTTAACCTCTTAACGTAACTTTGTTTTTGTGAGCCGATGACTGCCCATCGTTTCGAAATAGGGTAAAATCTCGAAAATTCGTCTGTAAATACTATCGAATGGAACTGTTATTAAATTGTTGAATATTTTCTTTTAAAATTAGCAATACATATTTGAATTTTTTGGTGCATATTTTTTTAAAAATTTTTAGGGCATATTTACAAGTTTTTACTGCATATTTAGTGTGCATAAACCGTGTTTTTTAGAGAATATTTCTGGTTTTCCTGCTCATTACATTACAACAATACATAAAGTATTTTCTCGTACTTCCCACAGCAATTCGGATATGTACGTACATACCTCAGTTGGCTAGAGCCCAAAACTAATATATCAACAAAAAACGGAACTTGGGTGGTTAAGTTCATACCTCAACTGGTGCAGTTTTACATATTAAAAGTGCAAATTTTTATTAGGTTTGTATTTGCGTCTTGATAAAAGTCTAAATTTATATGCACATATCAAGTAATAGAACTTTTAGATTTTAAATAAGATTTAAAGATTATATTAATAGATAATATCTCTAACTAAAAAGAAGAAAATGATGATAAGAAAAAAATGATAGCAACTGCAAATTTTCTAGTATTTTGTTTAACGCAAACATAATTACAAGTTAAATTTAGAAAATTATAATTCGCATTGCCTTAAAATGCCCACACAAAAAATACAATTTATTAAAAACAATTCGTCTTGAGGATATAAAGGATACAAATCGGGGTTTTTTTAATGAATAATAAAGTGCAATTTAAAATAAAATTTTTTTAGTATAAAAGAACCACTGAGACTTTCAAAATGCTTTTAAATATATTTAACAACGATGGCATTTTTAACGTTGACTATCGACGGCAGCTGCTGGCTTCAATGAGTGGTTGGTAGAGAAATAAAATTCTGATGGCAAATTTATATTTTCATAAAATTTAATCCGCAGTTACGATTATGTCAATGCTGCATGGAATTGGTTTGGGTTGGCTGTCGCCAATGTTACCCAAGTTACAGTCCCCTGAAGAAACACCTTTTGACTTTGTTGTCAATGTTGATGAGTCATCATGGATTGGCGCTGCCATTTGTGTAGGTGGTGTTTTAGGAAATCTCCTTTTTCTTTTGATTTTAGATCGTTTTGGGCGTAAGAGAGCTATTTATGGCTTAGCGTTACCACACATGGTAAGTAAATAAATACACGGGTTGGCGAAAAGCTTTATGTGATTTTTATTGACGCTAAAGTCGTAAATGACTTCTTTCATAACAATTAAAATCTTAAATGAATTTTAATACTAATATAACATAAAAAATGACAACTGTTTAAAGCTAGTTTACACTATCTCACAAGTCTTACGTATTCCATAATACTTTGTGAGAAAGAAATCTAATGAGTTTTGTTGAGACTGTCAAAAAATCTAATTTACCATGCAATTTGTGTTCACACCATCACACAAAGCATAAACACTCACACATGAAATAAAATGCAACTCTGATCCAATGAAAAGTATTATTGTTAAAAATTTTTCAAAAAATTATGAAGTTATATGGGTTGTCAAACTTTTTTCATAATACTTGTCATTTTCGTGACACATTGCATTCACACTATCACACTTCGTCATATCCCAGCGGTAACTAGAATGAGTAAAGAGGCCTAATAGAAGGCCTTATTTAGCAGTCACAAGCAGTCAGAAGCCCTTCTCGCCGCATTCCATACTTATTTATTTTTTACACAGGTTGTCATTGGGCACAAGGCCTTCCACACTTCCTTTAAAAACAACTTTGATACCTTCCCAAAGAAGGGAGTAAGGAAGGTCACTAAAAATAAAAAGTAAATAAAACTGAACACCTTCCCTTCTTCCTTCTCAAAGAAGGGAGTAGCGAATGTGTACTGAATATTTCAGAAGGTCTTTTAAAAAGAAGTTTATACCTCCTAGAAGGCATACTTCTGAAGGCAGGATATCATGCGAAGCGAATCTTTTAGAAAGCAGTATAGAGGCCTTCAAAAAGGCCTGCCACTTGCGGTCCTTTCAATATTTACCAAGTAATATTACTTGAGTTTTTGACATGTATTAATACAAATATAATACTGTAATCTAGCCTTTAGTAGTTCGCATTCTTTTATAAGTTTTATCTGCTGTTTCAAGAATGATTTCCCAGCAGAAAGCAGCTATATTTTTTTAATTTGTTATAGATATCATAAACTGGGTACAAATCTGAAAACCGGTATAACTCGGGAAAATTCTCAATTTATTCAAAATTATTCAAAATGAATTGATCTTTACAAAATTTATGGAAAATTTGTAATGCAGGGTACATAAATAAGCAAATTCATTGCAAAAACTATTAGATTTGCACACAAAAACAAAGCATAGACATTTTTCTTTTAAATTGTTTCCTTAAAAGTGAAGGAAGTCGTGGTTTTTGACAAAATAATGAAGAAAACTCAAAAAAGGACCGGCAAGCCCGATTTTTGGCAAAAATTCGGCTTTTTTGGGCCACAATACTGTGCATTTCCATATATTAAAATCTACTACTGTTAAAAGAACATAGCTCCCATACAATTAATACTCCCAGAAATGGCTTTTAATGCCATAATTGCCTTTAAAATGTTGGTATGGACATTAAAATTGGCTATAATAACTTTTCCGATAGCTACTGTCATGAAAAATGTTGTGCTAGTATGTCCAAAATTTTCCATAGGTCCCACAAAAGCGTGCTTCCTAAAATCACTAAAGGGCAAACAAATGTCATATAGATGACTTCCACATGAATCTTATCCTAATATCTTATCCTAATAACATAATTTTGTTCTGGCTGGCCCATAATTGCCCATGGGTCCCAAATAGAGTACACTCTCGAAAATGTATCCTTATATACTGTGGTGTAGGGTATAAAATGGTCGGGATTGACCGACTATATTTTTTAATGGTTATATTTTTATTTTGATTGAATAAAAAAGTGGTATGAATTACTATGTTGGCTTTTTATTTTAAAGCGACATTTTGGTACAATTTATGTCGATTCGGCACAATTTTGCCATTGAGATGGTACAATTTAAGAATTGTCAGATCTCAACAGTGTCTTTCATTCATGTCAGCGACGATTACATCTTATTTGAAGAAAGAATCACAAAGATTTTTTTACAGTTATTGTCAAGTGGTCGAAATTCGGCCGCCGTACTTTTTTTTGTATTAAATTTTTGAAATTTTATTAAAATAAAGTAAATATTAAGTTCATGATCGATGATAAAGTTAATTATTATTATTTTCTCTTATTTTTCCAAAATAACTCTAACGAATGGCAGTGTCTTTGGCTGTTTCTTTATTTTGCCCATTCAGTTGAACTTTTGTATGCAGCCCGGGTACTTGGAGGTCTGACTGGAGGTGGAATTTATATAGTGATACCAATTTTCATAAGTGAAATTTCAGATCCCTCGTTAGTATTTTTTTTTAGGTTAATTAAAAGCTTATTAATAACAAATTTTGATATATTTAAACAGGATACGAGGTCGTCTTACATCTCTATTCGCATTAACGCTCAACTTAGGAGTTTTAATCGGTTATATCTTATCTTCATATGTTCCGTACCATGCCATACCATGGATTGTTTTGCCCTTTCCTATAATCTACCTAATAATTGCTACATACTTCCCGGAAACTCCACAATATCTTTTACGTACAGGGCGGGAAGATGAAGCGAAAATCTCATTTCTCTTCTACAAAAACATCTTCGATCAGAGCAGTGATGTAGCAAAGATTTCTGTACGAAATCAATTTGAGGAGCTGCAACTAGCGGTAACGCATCAAGAAAGCAAAAGTGAAAAAATCACTTTGGACGATTTTTGTAAGTTTGTAGAATAAAAGCGTCCAGTTTAAATTAAATTGGAGTTCAATTTTCAACTTAGTTTAAAGTAAAAACATTTTTATACATAATACAAATTTAAACATTTATAGTCAATCGAAAATCATTAAAGATCATCTGCACTGGTATCGTACTAATGATACTTAATATATTTTGCGGATCCTTTGCACTGATCAATTACATGTCAAGCATTTTTACGGCTACGAAAACGGAGCTGCATCCCGACATCAACACTATAATAATTGGTTTCGTACAAGTATTGGGCACGTACACGGCCACCATTTTAGTTGACCGTTTCGGCCGTAAGGTTCTTATGATTGTTTCAACATCTGGCATGGGCACAGGTATGGCAGCATTTGGAATGTACGCCTTTTTCGCCGAAGAGACTGACGTTGATCTAACACCTTACAGCAGCTGGCTGCCACTGCTATTGATGGCGATAATTATATTTCTTGCCAATGTTGGCATTATTTCAGTGACGTTTGTTGTTTTGGTTGAAATATTGCCACCGAAGGTATGTACATAATTAAAATACACACACACATACCAAAAGATTTTACAAGGTTAATGTAGTAATACGAGTACAAATTAATTATAATATATTTCAGATACGTTCTATCGGTTCCTCCTTTTGTTTGGCTTTGCTCAGCTTGTTCGCCTTTACTCTTCTTCGATTCTTCCCTGTGGCCATGCATTCCTTTGGACTTTCGGCTGCAATGTGGTTTTGTGCAACAGTTTGTGCATTTGGTTTGTTTTATATTTCAGTGTTTTTAAATGAAACAAAAGGCAAATCAATGAACAATCAAATATAATAAAGCTACAGTTATTTTTATACCCTTCACTACAGGTGATATGTTGGTCATTCTATTTGTAATTTCTAAAAAATTTATATAAGTTAGACGCTACAAAGTTTATATGTAGATATATTTTTGATTCTTATAAGTATGATTTACCGATGCCCGTTTGTCCGCGAGAATCGGGCTTGCGAAGTTCGCTGGTATTATGGGGACGTTTTATATCACATAAAGTCAGGAAAATGTAAATATATTCAAATCCGAACAGATTGGTTCACAATGGCTGATATATGATCAAAAACACGACTTATTTTTAATTTTTACCCATAAAACTTTATATTTTAAAGTCTTCTTATCACTTTTTAACTTTTCTTCATTTTCACCTCAATTATTTTTTAAAAAAAAAGAATAAGAATCCTGTAAGTAACTCAGGGCTTGATTCTTAATAATTAAACGATTTGAAAATTAGCGAAATAAATAAATGATCGAATTAGAGACAAATCTTCGTGAAAAAAGTGTTTGTCACAGTGCATTATTTATAAGAGTGGTTTTGTATTATTATAAACTCACCTCAATAAATTTCAATAATAGAAGAAAGAGGTAATTTGAATTGTAATATTTTCCATATGGGTAAGTCCCAGAAACAGTCCACCAACCAAAAATTTTTCAAATGAATTTTTTTTAATGGAATATAAAACTATTTGTATAGTTTCATTTTTATATTAAAAAATATGTATTTCAATGATTATTAATGCAATAATTTTTACCTTAAATCCTACCCCACTGCTGATTTCTCAATGTTATACGTGAGTTTAGCATTATTTTAGGTGATTTTTGTGCTTAAAATAGCACTTACAGCACACTTATCAAAATATAAATTTCGTTAAAAAAAAAGTCGATATTCATTAGTTAAGAAATTAGTTTAAGATATGCAATTCATACAAATATAATTTGATTTGTTAAAATAAATAAAATATAATAATAAAATACTACTGGAAAAACTGTAGCGTGCGTTATGTAGCGTGCGTCACAAAGGGTTCACCGCTTTTTTCAAAAAATTACAACATTTTTTGGCTGCGAATAAGTACGTTTAGAATTCTCCTATAGTCATCTTTCTTTTAGGAATTAGATTTTGTATACTTTATCATGCCAAATTCGCTAAAAATTAGGAAAACGCAACAAATACTTGCTAAGAAATTATGATATATGCCATTCGTAAGTACGTATTAATGTCGCTAAAAACTATATATAAGTTGAAGCTATCTCTTTTGAAAGACCAAAAAATGTTTATATTTCAATCAGAAAACGCGTGCGAATGTAGCGTTCGTCACGCAGGATTTGCCCATACACGTACTAAGTTTGTTTAAAAATGTGCTAAATAGATCCCAAAAACAAACAAACAATTGCCTTTTCAATACTATTGTGATGGGTATTAATGATTCGGTAAAGCCGATTACAACACTCTTACTTGTTTGGAATAAACTTGGATATACTCGTAATGCAACAATTGCTTCCATAATGTTTCTTTTATCTATTATACCCTTAAATACTTAATCAAGCCGAAGCTGTGTCAATAGTACGGTAAGAACGGATTTCCTTAAATCAAGTACAGAGTGATTGATTCAAGTACGAATTATTAATGTGCCCCGTACCTAAAATAATCCTAGAACGGGATTGGCTTAATTAAAAGTGAGATAAAACTAGTCCCAAACTGTGCTTGATTCAAGAATGTCTAAGTTGGTTTAATCCCGATTCATACTTGAATTAATCCGAAAGTGAGATTAGATTAATTCTAGCCTAAACACTTACCCTAGAGAACCGGAGATAAAGAGAATATTATTTTTTACTTACAAGCATAAGCGAAGCTAGACTGTTATTCTGGGTTGGGCAAGTGCACCACCTTCCGAAAAAGATAAAAAAAACAAAATTAAAAAATATATCGACCCCTTTGCGCGAAATTATCGTATGTTACAAAAACAAAATTTTACTGGACAGCCATTTTTCTACTTTTATCTGCTTTCGCTGGCATTATAAAATGAAAATATACATTACATTTTTGGAGCAACGAAGTGCAATTCGCCTACAATATTTTGTCAGGTGACGTGTCTTTGAATGTAGAACAAGATTGCATCAAAAACTCAATTTCAAAAAAATTGGCATATACGATAATTTCGCGCAAAGGGGTCGATATTACAGAAACTCAGTTTGCAATGAATGTAACAAAAAAAAAAGGATTTAAAAAATTAAATGCAGCTAGTGTTTTCAAGTTTAAAATATATCCGTGCAATAAGTCTGGGTTCACACTGTGTGAGGGCTATCTATTCTATTAAGATATGTTCTGTTCGTTGGGTTTGTTAATACCTTAGTAATTTTGGAAAATATTTTTTTTTTTTTTTTTTTGCTTTGTATGTATTGGAAAGTTTGTATTTCAAAAATTTTCATTAGGAAATAAAATTTCAAACCAATCATACCAAAATAAATTATAAAAATAAAAATTCTCTAAAATCAATTGAAAGGAAAAGGAGCATTTCTGCTTGAATAATAGTAGCCATATTTCGTGGGACAGTTAAGTTTGTAAGTATGGAATATAGTTTACATAATTTAAATGTGGTTATTTACATTTAGGGACATTTTTTTTTTTAACAGGTTTGAAAGAGAAATATTTCCTCTGGAAGGTTCTGGCTTTAAGAACTAAATAAGTTATTAATTTAGACGAAGAAAAGGAACAGGAAGAGGACAAATTTGTTTTTTTCTTAAAAAACTGATGCAATATTGGGGTTTTTTATCACAATTTTTATAACATTTATAACGAACATCGTTAATCCTCAGCATCTTCTTCAATTTATTTACCATTTTAAACTAAAACTATAATATACTATTTAATATTAACCTAAATAACTATATCTTGAACTCACAACTAACCAGAAAATTCGGACATCATTTTATAACTTAAACTTAAAATAGAACTAAAATTACCGTAAAGCCTCTAAAATTAATAACGGGATCTAATTTAATCAATTAATTTAACTTAATTTCAAATAATTTTTGTTTATTTTTTTTTTCTTTTGTGTTGTTGAATTAAGATTTAATTCTATTTAAATTGTAACTTTACTTCAACATACATACCTACATACAAACATATTTAACAAAAAAAAAAAAAAAACATGAAAATTTAAAAATTCAAAATTCGAAATTATTCAAGTCAAGTTCAGCATTTCATCAGGCCTGTTGACATCGTTGGATTTTGGTTTGGTGAGTTTTTATAAAATGAAATTATAAGTGAAAATTTATTAAATGTTCTAAATTGGAATATTGCATTCGGTTATGCTATTACCAAAACATTTTTTTTTTAATTTTGTTATTAACATTTGAACATCACTTATTTGAATTGTTTTTTTTTTGTGTTTATTTCAATTTATAATATATAATGAATTAACAGATAAAATATTTAACATCCGATACAACATACACTTGCATTTACTTTGATATTTTTAATTTGTATCTTTTACAAGAAAAAACAATAAAATGATAACTGAAGTTATTAATATTATGTTTTTGTAAATTTTTCGAGTTGCAATAATGAACTCATAATTTTTTTTTTGTTATATATTTCATGAAAGGTTAAACACGTACATATAGTTAGGGAATCATTTTAGGGCTGTCTTTAACGAAATAACATGAAGATAGATAGGAAGGGAGGGTAGAGAAAGGGAAGAATTGTCACCATCTTCTCATGACTAAGAGTTCAAACTTATTCTTTTATTATTATTTTTTTTTTATTTTAAAGTAATATTCAGGTGAAGCTACCTTTATTTTAAAATGTATGTGCGGTACTTAACCTATTCAGAAGTAGACAAGAACACCACCCAAATCCCTGAGCACGGTCGGTAATAATAGGTAGCGCAGGTCTACTAAATGGATAGGGCTTGCAGTATGAGTCGTTACATATAATGGCGCCCAACGTGGGCTCTGACCGTGCTCAGGGATTGGGGTGGTGTTCCCTTTGATTTGTGGGAATTAAAAACGTGAATGTCCTTCATGAATTTTTCATGTTTTCTAACTTCTTTACGAAGTTGGGAAATACTTGCAATTTCTAAATGCAAAAGTTCATGGCGAACTTCAGGCTTTAAATTTCTACTTATTGTCTCACACAAATCTTGATCTGAAATTGGAATTTTTAGCTTATCTGTCATAGCCAAAATTGAATCTAAATATTCATCAAAATGTTCACTAAGTCCTTGTTTTCGTTTACGAATATCATCAAGGATATCAAAGTCAGTACAATCATCCTTATATTGATTTCGTAAAGCTGTTGTCAGCGAATGCCAGTCCATGTCATTTGTCTGTCTGTGGTATCTCCAAAACCACTCGAGGGCTTTGCGTTCAAAAAGGCTGTGTGCATGTTTACACAAAGTGTCGAAATCTCCTCGAAGATTGTTAGTCGTTAAAATGTTTACTCGATAAATGAATTCGTCCACGGACATTTGATTGTCATGTCCAGTAAATTTTATTCGCCAATTGCGAATAATATTTAGCACTTTTTCAGCCAAAATCGGTTCTTGGTCTGAGTTTTGATTTGCTCTAGGTGAACTATTATCATCGTCATGTCGAGTATGATTAAAATTAGGTTGTGTATTATTATTTTGAAACATTGTTGCTAATTCAGCCGAAATATGATTCAACATATCACTTCGAAAATCTCTTAAAGACTCGAATACAATTTTTCTTATATGTGCATCTTTATTATTATTTGCAGAATTACCTGTTGGTCCGTTATGAGATTGTACTGTTCTATTTCTGGTTGGTGATCGTGTTCGAACACCATTATTTGGTGAATCTAAATTTACTGTAAAGCTCACATTAGTTGGCTCTTCTATATTTAATAAATTTTTGACAACTAAAAATTGACCCAAAAAAAATATATATGTTATTCGTGAGTAAGAATTGCTTTAAAGTCATTCAAAAAAAAATCAAACGAAATATCACATACAAAATAAAATATTCTTTTAAATATTTGGTTCGAAATTTTCCGAAAAAAACAAAAATCCGAATATCCAAAATATTTAAAAATAATATGTTAAAGAAACAAAAAAAAAATAATAATAAAGTTAATATCACTTAATATGTTTGGAACCTCAGCTTAGTTGTTAGTATTTTTTTACATTTAGGTATCATAATAATATGATCTAAGTATTTTGCTGAGGCCCCACGTTGGGCGCCATTATATGTAACGACTCATACTGCAAGCCCTATCCATTTAGTAGACCTGCGCTACCTATTATTACCGACCGTGCTCAGGGATTGGGGTGGTGTTCTTGTCTACTTCTGAATAGGTTAAGTAGCGCACATACATTTTAAAATAAAGGTAGCTTCACCTGAATATTACTTTAAAATAAAAATAAAATAACAAAAAAAAAAAAAAAATAATAATAAAAGAATAAGTTTGAAACCAAAATCCAACGATGTCAACAGGCCTGATGAAATGCTGAACTTGACTTGAATAATTTCGAATTTTGAATTTTTAAATTTTCATGTTTTTTTTTTGTTTTTTTTTTTTTTGTTAAATATGTTTGTATGTAGGTATGTATGTTGAAGTAAAGTTACAATTTAAATAGAATTAAATCTTAATTCAACAACACAAAAGAAAAAAAAAATAAACAAAAATTATTTGAAATTAAGTTAAATTAATTGATTAAATTAGATCCCGTTATTAATTTTAGAGGCTTTACGGTAATTTTAGTTCTATTTTAAGTTTAAGTTATAAAATGATGTCCGAATTTTCTGGTTAGTTGTGAGTTCAAGATATAGTTATTTAGGTTAATATTAAATAGTATATTATAGTTTTAGTTTAAAATGGTAAATAAATTGAAGAAGATGCTGAGGATTAACGATGTTCGTTATAAATGTTATAAAAATTGAGATAAAAAACTCCAATATTGCATCAGTTTTTTAAGAAAAAAACAAATTTGTCCTCTTCCTGTTCCTTTTCTTCGTCTAAATTAATAACTTATTTAGTTCTTAAAGCCAGAACCTTCCAGAGGAAATATTTCTCTTTCAAACCTGTGTAAAAAAAAAATGTCCCTAAATGTAAATAACCACATTTAAATTATGTAAACTATATTCCATACTTACAAACTTAACTGTCCCACGAAATATGGCTACTATTATTCAAGCAGAAATGCTCCTTTTCCTTTCAATTGATTTTAGAGAATTTTTATTTTTATAATTTATTTTGGTATGATTGGTTTGAAATTTTATTTCCTAATGAAAATTTTTGAAATACAAACTTTCCAATACATACAAAGCAAAAAAAAAAATAAAATATTTTCCAAAATTACTAAGGTATTAACAAACCCAACGAACAGAACATATCTTAATAGATAGCCCTCACAACTGTGAAAGTTTTCTTTCAGAAATTCTGAGTTTATGGGTAATAGAGGAGAGAAGAATATATGTTCTCTTCCCCTCCCACCAACAAACTCAGACTTTCTGAAAGAAAACTTTCATAGTGTGAACTAGACTAAGGAAAAAGTGGTTAAATCTATTTTGTTAGTTTAGTAGGAAAGGACTTTTAAATATTAACTAGTGAACTATTATGTTCAGCAGAAGTAAAATTGTAGGATCATCTTGAACACACTGCAGAACGATTTTTAAATACACTTGATGCTGACTGTTAAACAAACTTAAAAATTACAGAATCACTTAAATTTCGAAAGGAAAATGTGTATTGGTTAAGAGCCGTCAAGCAGAACTACAGAAATGGATGTTTGGAAAAATAAAGTTCCCTGCTTAGCAAAGTATGTATTGCAGACCAATAAAGTTTGCCAACAAAAAGGAAACTAAGTGTCATAACTAAAGAAGTTCGAAAAATAAAAGATCAATTATAGAACTTCAACCAGTAATATTTTAATTTGATGACCAGTGCATTGAAATTAATTTTGAAATGTTCTTTACAATGATCAATGAAAAAGTTGCACAAGCTTTAATCGAAACAAAGTCTTTGTCAAGCTGCACCATATGCCCCTATCACAAGACGATCGTTTCAATGAAGCATACGAATTGGGAATGTCCGCTCTACATCCAGAAATCGTTTCATGGAGCATATTTTTAAATTGGATTTAGGTTTGTAATTTGACCCGTTAGGCGAAACATTGAAAAAAATTAGGAAAATGTGTAAAAAAGGAAGAAAGCAAAAAACTAATTCAAGAAAAATACCTTTATATAGGCCTTATAATTGACCAGCTAACACGAGAAGGAGGAAATTCAAATGATGGAAGCACTGCAAGGAGATTATTTTCCGATCCAAAAACTGCAGCATCTATCACAGGAGCACATTATGAGTAAATGAGACGATTTCAAATCATACAACAAGTTATAGTATGTAGCAGCAAGATAAATGCAAAAAATTTGGGCAGTGTGCAAATGAAACATCAATTTTTAATAACAAATACACTTGGAGACATACGCCAACCACAGTTCATAAAATTCTGCACTATGGGGAACAAATATTTCAACACAATATGCTACCTACTGGAGATCTATCTGAAGAAGCGCATGAATATTACTGATCTTACTGTCTGAAGTGAATATTCGGGGGTGTCATAGAAACCAATTTTATTGGAATTGGATTTGAAACCGACAAAATAAATACGTTGGTGTCATGAAATCCAATGTTGTCGGTTTTTGTTCGAACTTATATTAGTGTCGGTTTTAGGTGTCACAGAAACCAATATTATCGGATTTTTATTGAAAACAAACCAAGCAGCTTACAGCTCTTGTTTTTTTTATTGGAAATACAAATAGTTTTGAAAAGCTTAATTTTTTTATTTTATTTTTTCAACAGTTAGATTTTTTGCATAGATGGAAGTAAATTATATTGTTAAAATAGAATTTTTTGCGTGTCTCCGGCAGCGGGTTGCTGCAAATTCGCAAAAGTCTTCTCCACACTTTTTCAGCAAATATGCAACAACAGCAATTTATTATTATATACATTTTATGGCTTGTTTAAAATATTGAAAAATTTCGCGAATTTTTGTGATTTTTGCAAACTTTTTTATGCTATTTTCCGACATTTTATTTTTAAAAACCCATTTATCGAATTCAAATAATTTTTAGGGGTTGTTTCCAATGTTGCAATTTTTTGCGAATTTTAGCCATGTTCGCGATAGAAGCGTTTTTTCCTCTTATATTTATAATTCTTTACAGCTTTAACGATTTTTAATAAATATTAAACGTTGTTATCATGCCAATGTTTGCAAATTTTTGCGAATTTCCGCTAATTAAACAATTTTTACCGAATTTTCGTCATTCCTTTTAGTTTTACAGTGCAGGCAGCCACACGATCAAGATTTTCTTGATAGTCTTTTACATATACTGATTGTCAAAATATGCAAAAGTTGACAGCTGTGACGTAGGCTGCACGCAAGTTGAAAGCAATTTACTTTTTCAAGATGTCGTCGCCGAGAAAACAACTCAAAATGTTTTGCTATTTTCCACTTTTGATTTTTCTGCACTGTAGGCTGTTCGAAGGGACTTTATCATTTTGCTTATTAATTTTATTAATAAACATATTTCACTATTTTTTTAGGTTTTTAGTTAAAATTTTAAAATTCCCGCAACAATTTGTAAAAAAAAGAACTTCAGCTTTTGCCGGCAAAATATTTGTGAAAAAAAAAACAAAAACAACTTCAAAAGATTTGTAATAAGCTGTTTTCTTGAACGAAAATTGATACACTCACTGGCAAGAGAATTTTAGAGGCATGTTCGTATCTATTTTTAAAAGTATGAGTGTATTGGTAAAAAAGTGTGAGTGTATTAAAACTTGATAGCCAAAACTTGATCGTCAGGCATGTTCTGAAAATCACTTTTTGGTAAAGTGATTTGAAATCACTAAAAAGGTGTTCTGCCCACAAAAATTTTTGAAATCTCGTGATTTAAAACCGGTTAGATTACAGCATGATGATTTCAAATCACTTGAAGTTTTTTTAAGCATTTTGTTTTTAGATCTGTAATAAAATTATCACAAACACTTTAAATGATTTGTTCTTTATTTGTTTTTGCATTAAAATTAATTATTTGGCACGGGAGAACCTTAAAATTTACAAATTTAGGAGGCCGCTGTATTTTTTGCAGTTTTGTTTACATTTTTCGTGATTTACTTTTTAGTAGTCTGTGGTTGCCAGAGCAAAAAAGTATTAAAGTCGTGTAGCATATGACTATTTTCTTCAATTAAATTAAACATTAAAAATAAAAATTAAGTTTATTTGTTACAAAAAACTAAAAGTAAACCATAATTATGAAGTTTGATTGGTTAAATTTTAATATATGACGTAAAAAAATAAATGAAAATGGCAACCAAACGTACTAAATGAATGGCAATATTTTAAAAAGAAGCGCACAGTTGTTTTCTCGTGGTTTAGAACAATGAAAATCACGACTAAAAATTAAAAATCTCGTGATTTTCAGAACACCAAAATATTTCTCGGGTGATTTCAAAATCGTTCGTGATTTGAAATCACCGTGATTTCAGAACATGCCTGCGTGTAACCCTCAAGTTAGGCACTTTTTATCTATTTTATGGCTTTTTTGATATATTAAAAATTTTTGCTAATTTCCGCGATTTTTGCAAGCTTTCCGAATTTTTGCGCAGCTTTGCTGCTTTTTCGTCGCAAACTATATAATTATTTTTTTTTTTGGTCTTTTAACAAATTCGCTTTATATTTTTACAAAACAATAAAATGATACAAATGCAAATATTATAACGACGGCATTTATTCCATATGTTTACTGTTTTACCATTCTTATTTTCTTTTTATTAAAAACAACCAAAAATTGAATTTAAATAGGTAAACACATGCTACAAAACATAAAACAGATAATTCGAATATAGTTTTTATTTGTATTCGAAAATAACAAAACCGACTTGTTTTCATGACACCAAATTAAACCAATATTGGTTTACAAAACCGACAAAAAGCAAAACCGACTTGGATTCTATGACACCCCTGATTATTTTACCAAACTGTTTACAGCTTGGCAGCATTGGGCCAAAAATGGTAAAAAATATAAAAAAATTAAAATTATTCAATATCTTAGAAATTAAAATTGTATACTTCCGGTTTCTTTGACATTAATCAAACTCAGGTTGAACTTTGTTATTATTTTATTATATTTCTTCTTCTGAAATTCAAAAGGGCCTATCAGCCAAAAAATCTAAATCAAAAAAGGCCCAAAAAAAGAAAAAAGGGCCAAGCAACAATCAATAGTGCCAAAAATGGCCCTATTCTACAAAAAATACCATCACATTTCAAAATCGTTTAAGATTAATTTGCAAACTTATTCCTTATATCAAAAAGGGGGATACACCAGCATTTTTTTTTTTCGCAAACTATTGGAGAAATTGAACTAAGATTTTTACAGCGGGTGGATATGACATGACTACTGTTTATAATTTTCCTGCAAAAAGTGAAAATGTGTAAATTTTGAAATGGCCTTTAGAGAAACAAGTGCGATATGTATGTACATTTCACATTAAAATTGTGTTCTTATGTAGTCAATGAGACATGTCAAATAAATCAATTCCGATCGAAAGTGACTTCGTATCTTGCTTCACATAAAACGAAATCAATTTTGATCGGAATTGATTTCTGTGACATGCCTGAATGTATGGATTGTACAGTGTAAATCCGGACAGAATTTTGCAGCTCATTGCGTATTCTATAATCCGGATTGATTGCAACTCTATAGTCCGGATTGAATAACACCCGTTTTTACTATTTTTTTTTTATTCAAATCATAACATGCTTTAAAAAATACAGTCATTGCGTATTCTATAATCCGGATTGGTTGCAACTCTATAGTCCGGATTGAATAACACTTTGTCAAACAAAATCAATATTATAAATTGTTAAGTATGTATTTGCGGTCCTATGTTCCCAGGGAATTAAAGGATTACATATATATGTATTTATGTATGTAGATGTGTATTTTTTTTATTTTAACCGAACTGTACAAATCATATTTACGCTTTTATGTTTAATTTTGCAATGAATTATTATAATTTTAATAAATACATACATGCGGTAATCCGGAAAATTCGCTACTCCGGATTGGGGTCTGCAATCAATTACCCGTATTATCGAATTTTATCTGTATTTCCAAGGATTAAAGCAAGAGTTCCTAATCGGTGGCGACAGTTTCTTTGCTAAGTTGCTATTAAGTTAGCTTTGGAAAACAAACGTTTGCATGTCATTGATGTCGGAAAGATAAAGATTTATTTCCTTTTTGTTTTTCACTCTGCTTATAATTAGATTAAAATATCGCTCGCACACTGGCCTGTTTGAAAATTAGCGTATTTCCACAGGAATGCCATTAATTCACCTGTTGTGTTTCTATAATATGTTGATTTTCACAAAGCTGACTTTCAGTGTTTGGTTCGGTAAGATATGTTTGGACTGTTTTGTTCACTGTCCATTGATGACTTTAACTTCTAAAGAACAAGAGCCCCAATATTAAAGTTGAAAGTATACGAAGGATACTTATAGGTAAATACATAAAACTACAACTTTAAACTTTGAAAACTGCATAAACATACCACTTACATATTGTTCATGCCCAAATTTATCGATTTAATTAAGATTAAAATTAAAAATTGCCAATATTTTGATAAAAATAAAAAATCGATTTTGAAAGCCTAATGATCGATTTCAGTATAAAATCGCATACGTCAATTCGATTGCAAAAAATCGATTTATTGTACCACAAAATCGATTTTCGATTGGAATCGAAATCGATTTACCATTCCCTAGTATATACATATCTCGAATCTTCAACAGATGACTTTGCTTGTATTGTATTGTTCGGGATGTCATATATCTCAATACAAATGTTAAAAAAATTTAGAATCTAAAATTAAAGAAAATTGGGGGCCACAGGAACTGAGAGATAACGAACATCGGTTTTACTTATCAGAAATTCTGTTTCAGTGCTTAAAAAAATGTTTGAAAAATGGATGTACTACAAGAATCCTTGGCGTAAACTATTAAGCATATGTTTATTTGCATAATGAACTGCTTACACGGGATAATTACTGTGAATCTAATAAACGAAAGTATTCAGAATTACGAAAATAATACTTAAAACTTTTGTTAATTGAAGCACAGCCGCGAATAACGTTTTAAGTTACAAAATAATAATTTTTCAGGAGAGCAAAAAAACGTTTTTTGACAAGCAGCATTATTTGTTTTAAAAATTTTTTTTTTCTATTATTTAAAATAGTGATAATAAAAACTTTAATGCAAAAGGCTTTTAAAACATTATTCCGCACTGCAAAACCATTTCGGTTTCATCATTATGTTAGTAACTTGCAATGTTCTTCCACTGGCTGGCACTTTGTACGCCATTTTGAAGGCGTTAAGGTGCATAGTTTTGGTTGATTTGATGTTTAAACTGTGTAAGAGAGTAAAGTCAACGTTTATCTGCAAAAAAACAGTTTTTGCAAAATGTGGCGTTTACAACGTTTTTCGCGGCTGTGCTTCAATTAGTGCAAAATTTGCCACTTGAAAAATCGTCGAAAAAATCGCCAATGGGCCACTTTTGGACACCAAAATTTACATAACGACGATAAATCGTCAGATCTGGCTGCCGTCATTTTTATATTTATTCACCTCACAGATGGTAAAAATTAATTTAATTCTCATTTATCCGAACTTTACCAGACAAGTAAAGACACAAACCTAATATCGTAAAATCAAGAAATCCGAATCCCAATAAAAAGGGCTACTAGTTTTATAAGTTTTGAGTTTAAACACTTTTATTTACGGAAGTGGCGAATATAATTTGTGAACCCACCACCGCAAGTATTTTTTAGTTTGCTTCCAAACAGCGCCATCTGTTGTTCAAAATATTTTATAGTTTTATTATAATAAACTCACCTTCGCAAATTTAAAATTATTGAAAAATTATCAGGGATGGTTAGTAAAATAATCGGCGGTAATATTAGGCCATCATATTTTTATAAAACCATTTGAAAATTACATTTTTTTCATTAGAATTAACAGAAATTACCTATTTAATTTGTTTCTTTTTATTATCAATTGAAGGTTATAGAATTAAAGGTAGCTATCTGTATTATTGTAGCTTCTATAATAAACAACCGAAACCTATACCTTCATATACATACATACAGTGCACTCGGGGAAACGTCAACGCTCGTTTACGTCAACATCCCAAAACGTCAACCCCCTTTTTTTTACATTGCCTACTCTAAAACGTCAACCCAACCACAAAGCTCTAAAACGTCAACTGTGAATAAAACAAAATTTTGAATTTAGCAGCAGTTTAATACACACACACATTTATTTTATGAAATCATTTCAGAAATTGGGGATTCCCCTTATAAGTAGAGTAGAAAAGAAGTTACAACTGTATGTATGTATTGTATTTTTATTTATGTTCAGTTGCTTTTTTGGTCTCAAAGGTATCACATTACCAAACTTATTAGAAAAGGGTACAAGTGCGCAGTGGTGGATTTACGCCTAGGCCTGTGAGGCCCGTCGAAATATTAAACTGGGCTTTGGAATGGGCTCAATGCGAGAATGTTGGGCGAAATTACTTAAATGTATTAAAACGTTTAAGAGAGAAGGCTCTCTTTCAAGTGTTGGAAAGAAGAAAAAAAACAGCAGAAAAAATATCAGATTTTTTTTAAATACAAATAAGATCTCATGTACAATGTATTCTTTTGGTTCTAGTTGTCTTCCATGGTTCTAGTCAGGTTGAATTCCTTTTTTGTTACCTTTTTGAATTTGTTTATGTTTGGTTTTAGTTTATAATCAATAAAAATGTTTAAAAGCACATTAGCGATATGTTTTTTATTTAAAAATTTTACATTCGTAAACGTCAACAATTTGTTAAACGTCAACAACCGCGGTTTTAATTAGTTGACGTTTTCGCGAGTGCACTGTACTTATGTTTATTTAAATTAGTAATATTTAGGGATGTAACGATACGCCTTTTTGCCGATACGATACCGATACCCAAAAAGAAATATCGGCTATACCGAAACGAATATTAAATTTAATTCAAGTAATAATTCACAAAACTCAAGTAAAGTAATTTCTTTATTATACAAGAATACAGCGCAAGAGATAATGAATATTTAAAATTATGTAATATTAATAAGATTTTGATAAAAAAAAAACGAAATGAATTTAAATTCATGGTAAAATTAACAAAAATTAATTTGTACTATCGATAGTTTTAAACTATCGAGAATATCGATAGGAAAAATATCGATATTATTATTATTTAAAATACAGCTATGAAGACATGTAACAGCAGGGGGCTACCGCGTATTTCGATTCGAAAGAAATAATTTACGAGTTCGAACAATTCGTACTGTGAATTTGTTTCGAATGAACGGAAGTTGTTAATACCTTTTCGAAAACAAAAAGTCCCTTTCGTAACGGCAACTCTATATTACGAACAATAAAAATCCTTTTCGAAACTCCAACCCCGTTTTACGAAAACGAGCGTCAGTTATGTAAAAAGCGTTAGGAAATTGTTCGAAAGCTATTTTGTTAGTGACAAAGTGCAAATGACAAAGTTCAAGATAAATAATAGTGTAAAACAAAAAAATTTAACCTAATATTATTACAATGATATAAAATAAATGTTTACTAACGTTATTATTGAAAATGTTTTAATATTTGTGGTCTTGAAATTTTAAAAAAATTAAAAAAAAAATACATTTACAAACAAAAAGCAGTATTAAGTAATTGTTGATTTTTTCTGTTGACTTTTAAACCACATGGAAATACATTAAATTTTTATTAAAAAACACAATTATAATATTTTTTACACATTGAAAAGTATTTATTATTTGTTTTGTTGTGGGATATTTTCGTCCGTTCTGGTATTGTAATAGCAGTGCTACCAACTTTTAATCAAATTTCCCATTTGTTTATAAATACAACTCTGTCATCGTTTCGAACGAGCTACGCAGTACGGTTTAACTTTCGATTCGGAAATTGCTTTCGAATCGAAATACGCAGTAGCCCCCCCAGTTTTTTTTTGTCACAAGTTTTTGCTTGCTCTTATTAATTTGCGCAGAATTACAGCAATGAATACAAACAACAGAATGGCTATTATACTTTGTATTAATACATGTCAAAAACTCAAGTAATATGACAAAGTGTGATAGTGTGAATGCAATGTGTCACGAAATTGACAAGTATTAAGAAAAAAGTTTGACATCCCATACGACTTCATCGTTTTTTGAAACATTTCTAAACAATAATACTTTTCATTGGATCAGGGTTGCATTTTATTTCATGTGTGAGTGTTTATACGTTGTGTGATGGTCTGAACACAAACTGTCATGTTACGTTAGATTTTTTGACAGTCGCAACAAAACTCATTAGATTTCTATCTCACAAAGTATTATGGAATACGTAAGACTTGTGAGATAGTGTAATCTAGCCTTTAGCTGTGCTTTTTAAAAGCCTTTAAGTCGAACTTTGTACATGTTTACATAGGGACTGAAATGTCAAATATTTTTGTAATGTTGTTTAAAAAATGCATTCATTTAAATGCAACTGCGAGCATAGGACAAAACAATGAACGACCATTAAAGGAAAAGCCCGCTAGATTGATTACCTTTTGGGTTGAGAATCAAATCCAATTAAGAACATAATCTAAAGTAGCAATAAAATATCTAATAATCCCTGCTACTTTGGTTCCTTCAAAAAGGTCCTTGCGTACATACATACGTCTCATACGTTTATTAGGGCCATTATTATAACTTGGCGTTAGCTGTTATCCGACAGTTAACAGACGCTTTTTGACAGATAACACATTATTATCTGTCAATTTAATCTTAACTTTAGCTAACTTCAAGTTGTAATAATGGCCCTTAAAGTGATAGAAACAACTGTAGCCTGTAGCCCGTTTCTGTATTTCTCACATCGTGAAAAATTCGCCCCTGGGACTATTCATTTATTGTATTTTTTTATTAATGTTCGATGACTGCTAACTAGCGAAATAGCGTCAGAAAATGTAGCAGAAGCTATGCTGATAGATTTTTTGGTCTATTCAAAATAACCCAAAACTCGTAGTAAAATGATTTTTATTTTCACAGAAATCATTAAAAATTAGCAAAAAAAAAACTCTTAAAACGTACAGATACATACTAGAGTTGTCAATTATTCGCCTTTCAACTTAGTTCGAATAATTCAAATAATTGTTTTTGTTGGTTCGATCAAACGATTAAATCCAAAAAATTATTCGATTAATCGATGAGAACAACGAATAAAAAAATTATTTTTACAAAAAAATTACTATGTAAAATCTTCCATTCTATCCGCCATGACTTCTTCTTTTTTTGATGCATAACATTTTTCATCTTAACTCCACATCGTTTAAGGCATCGTTAAACCCTTAATTTCTTAATAATCCGATATTAATCTGGATTTTCGCAAGGCTTTGGCAGACCTACCATCTTCAGCCAAACTGCTGTCTACAATTTCTTCTATAGAACAGCCGCTGTCTCTCTTAATGTATTTTTCCATTGGACCAAGTTCGGCCTTTCTTGATGTCGTTGGATTGGCCCCTATTACGGTTTACAACTCAACTCAGTTGAGTTGAAATTTCTTAATTTTTGTATTATGGTTTACAACTTTGCTTAATTTTGCTGAACCAAAAACATAACAAAAATTACAACTGATCACAACCAGTTGTCTTTATTACAACTCAACTTGTAATAGGGGCCATTATCTTCCACTACATCGTTTTCAATGGTAATATTCTGGCACTTAAGCAAATGGTAGACATATTTACATATCGTTAGCTAAAATGCAAAAAGACGTTACTAACAAAAATATAATTTTAAAGGAGAAGCAAAAAACTTTTTAAAGTGAAAACTATAAACATGTCAGAAAAACATGCATTGCTAAGTCGTCCATGGAATTCTTCAACTAATTTTCAAAGAAAACCATTTCATTATATTTCCTTAGAAAAAAAAAATGTGTAATTACGTCGTTTTGCATACATCAAACAAAAAAACTTGTAGTTACGTCCCTTTGTTTTTTGTTAATAAAAGCGCAATTTTTGATCGCAGAAGTGTAAAATTTTGTCAAGACATGTAGTTTTATAGCATTCATAATAATCAATCGAAAACTCGATTTTGAATTTTTTGTTAGTTTTGTCTTTTTGCATTTAAGCTAATGATATATAATTTAAAAAATATATAATACAATAACAACATTTTCTACTTTCAAGGTATGATTTATATTAATCAATTCTTTATTTTTAATCTTTTTGTTAATTTCTAAATTTCATCCGAAATTGAAAAATCCCCTTTCTTGAAAATTTTTTTAGCGTTTGATAAAAAAATAAAACAGCCAATTAAGAAGGTGAGTTGCAAAGCTCATTTGTTGCAAAATTAAAAATACGAGATGACAGTTCTTTTGTCGCTTTATTAGGCGAAATATTCCGATTGCATCAATGCATGTCCGTGCTAGATCATGAAAGAGGACATGCATTGATACAATTAGTATATTTCTTCTCAAAAAGCGCCAAAAGGGACTGTTAGAATCAATTGTCATCTCGTATTTTTAATTTTGTAACTAACGAGTTTTGCAACTCACCTACTCAATTGTTCGTTAAGATTTGTTTAATAAAAATAAATTACATTGGGTGTGTGAGAAACGGTAGAAAAGTTCTATGGTGAAATGAAATTTGTTTGTGGTAAAAAAATTTCATATTTGTGCTGTGAGAAATTGTAACATTTTTGACAACGTAAAATTTTGACATAAGTCTGGGTTCACACTATGAAAGTTTTCTTTCAAAAAGTCTGAGTTTATTGGCGAGAGGGGAAGATAACATGCTTTTCTTCTCTCCTCTCTCACCGATAAACTCAGACTTTCTGAAAGAATACTTTCATAGTGTGATCCCAGACTAAAGAAAAAAACAATTACTAATAGTTTTGTGAAAATGAATAAATTAAACAAACGTTTACCAATATTCATTTCAATTCTGTTGGAAATGAGATCGTCCCAACTATTTGATGAATTCGTTCTGATATATTAACAATTTTTACAAAAAGTGTGGGCAAAAAAGCTTATACATATTTAAATACTTACATCTTGTATAATTCTTTTTAATTTTGTTTGCCGCTGGTCCTGCTTCCTTATTATTTTTAATTTTGCTTAAATAAATTTGATGAACAAAAATAATTTTGTGGTTGTCAAAAAAAATTTCTACACTAATATCAAAATTTATACTAGCCCCTAGCATGGTGAAATAAACAGGTGGCAGCAGTACGCCAGAAGACGATTTTTTGCTCTTGCATTGTTTGTCTAGGTTTATGTCAAAGTTTTGTTTATGTTTACAAAAAGTCCACGTTTTGTGCTGTGATTATTGTATTTTATTAAAGTTTTTGATCATTTTAAATTGAAATAAATAAGATATTGACCATAATTAAATAAAAATTGACTAAAAATTCATTTATTTCATCACATTCAGCGGCACGCTTTGATTTTTGTTTAAAGTATTTTTTGACGTAAACAGTGATGTAAATTCCATTTTTGTTGTATTTGTTGCCGTAACGATGCCACCTGCTTATTCCACCATGGCCCCTAGGGCTAGTGAAATTTTATTCACCTCAATAGTGTCAAAATTTTACTTCCATGAGTACTTTGCTACCGTTTCACATACACCCATTGAGAATAATTACAACCAGGGCTATGGCCAAAGTATATTACGTGCGCCAAGATAGCAACGATTAATAGCAACGGCGGAAATTAAAAATCAAGGGATTTAGTGGCAAAGCCGGAAATGACAATGAAGGGATCTTTTGGATGTAATTTTAGAAATATTTATATAGATATACATAGGTTAAAAATCATCAACCGTGAAAAAATCCAGAGAAAAGTGGGTTCATCCAAAATGGTCAGTAGAAATCGTTGCTGATTTATGACAGCCAAACTAGGCAGTGTCAGGGCATAAGCTCAATGGAATATGGAAAAATACCACTTAAATATTAAAAAAAATCAATTTTTAAGAACATCGTGAGAGCCGTTCCAGAGAAAAGTGGGTTCATCCAAAATGGTCAGTAGAAATCGTTGCTGATTTATGACAGCCAAACTAGGCAGTGTCAGGGCATAAGCTCAATGGAATATGGAAAAATACCACTTAAATATTTAAAAAAATCAATTTTTAAAAACATCGCCAGAGCCGTTCTCTGACGATGATCTTATTTATACTATAAATATACTTTGGCTATGGCAACAATATTTTTAATTTTCCTACGTTTTATATAAAAATACTAAAAATGTATAAAAATAAATCAAATTCTAAGCTTTTATTTAATTAATTTTTAATAAAAAAAATTGTTCGATTAATCGACATTAATTAATCGATTTATTCGTTATTCGAAAATAGTCGTTTTAAAATAATTCGAACAAGAGTTTGATTTTGTTTGATCGATTAATCGAATTATTCTTAATCGGTTGACAACTCTAATACATATGTACATTAGGGGTATAACCAATTTTTTGGCATAGTACCATGAGGTCAACCATGTCCTAGTAACCACGAAAATCATAATCTTTTGTAATTTTTCTCAAAAAAGTTCACGCACCCATTGGTTTTTCTAAACCAATGCAATATTGAATATTCATAATCTTATACGGTGTTTTTTTATTCTTTTTTAATTTTTTTATTTAAGGTTAAAAATACGTTTTAGTTTGCGGAAAAATCTCTTACCATCTCTAAATATTAATGAAATTTCATACTTGAGCTATTTTGTGTTTTAAATAAACATATTATTAATTTTTCTTAACCAAAAACAAAATTAAAAATTTTTAAAACTTCATCGCGGTTGGTGCGTGAACTTTTTTGACCTTATAGTTTTTTATGCTCTATCGGACTGTGCTATGCCAATTTTGATATTTTAAAAAATTGTTAAAAAGTTATATCCTTAATGTACATATGTAAAGAAACACAGTTAATAATTCATTTATCCTTTTAAATGATATATGTACGTTCTTTTTTATTACTTTAAAATCTAATTAAATCAATGGAGGAATTCACGGTTTGCTATGCTAATCTTGTACATCTCGTAGGTCTTGTAAATCTTGATTTATAGAATAAAATGCATCCATTTTTAATTTACTTTGTTTACGCCATCTTCAATACTAAAAGACCTGCAAGATGTACAAGTTCTTTAATAACAAAACGTGAATTCCGGTAATAATACTTATATCAGGAAATATACATACAAACATTACAACTTTTAAATGCATATGGGCAGTTCCACCGAAAGGTCCACCACGACAAAAAAATTATAAGTTCTTGAAAAGACTTTGTTTTATCATATTTTAACAGGAAAACAATCAAATTTAATAAAAGTAAAAAAATTTTATATTTATTTTTAACCCATTTCAAGATTTATGAGTGCAAAGTGGAACAAGTGCAACTTTTCTTATTTGGATATTTCTATTGTACGTTATGCTATGATAACAGTTCTTTAAGAGAGACATTATGCATTGACTTTTTCTCTCTTAAACCTTTCGGAAGGTACAAAGAGTCAAAATAGAATGCACAGGAAACTATGCGATTGCAAATAACTGTAATTTTTTTCTTTGTATTATCTCATATTTCGATGTCTTGTGCGACTTTGAAAAACATCATTTTCTATCAGTGCGTCGAAAGTAAATGTAGAAAGCTCATCAAATTACCAGAACAAACAGAGATTTTTTTATAAAATTAAAATAAAACAAGTTAGAGTGCTATATTCGGCTGTGCCGAATCTTTGATACCCTCCACCGACAGTTCGAATGTTTAAGGAGTAATATCTGTATGATGTTATTATAATCTTAAACTGTGACGATTTGTTATTAATTATGGTTTAAGGCAACCAAACTGTTTTTCGGTAGAAGGGTTTATATGGGGCCTAGGGTAAATTATGGACCGATCATCACGAAATTTCACAGCGTCATTTCTAGTCCTTTAAAACTGTGACGTACCAATTTCTGTTATGATAGCATTATTAATTATGGTTTTAGGTGTACTGAACTGTTTTCCGGGAGTAGGGTTTCTATGGGGCCTAGGGTAAATTATGTACCGATCTTCACGAAATTTCACAGTATCATTTATAGTCCTATAAAACTGTGACGGGCCAAAATTTGTTATGATTGCATTATTTTTTACGGTTTTAGGCGTACTAAACTGTTTTCCGGTAGTAGGGTTTATATGGAGCCCAAGGTAAATTATGGACCGATCGTCACGAAATTTCACAGTGTTATTTCTTGTCCAAAAGAACTGTGACGTACCAAATTTTGTTACGCTAGCGTTATTTTTTACGGTTTTAGGCGTACTAAACTGTTTTCCGGGAGTAGGGTTTATATGGGGCCCAGGGTAAATTATGGACCGATCTTCACGAAATTACACAGTTTTATTTCTTGTCCTATAAAACTTTGATGTACCAAATTTTGTTATGATAGCATTATTTTTTACGTTTTTATGCGTACTAAGTTGTTTTCCGGAAGTATGTTTTATATGGGGCCTATGATAAATTATGGACCGATCTTCACGAAACTTAACAGTTTAATTTCTAGTCCTATGTAACTGTGACTTGCCAAAATTTGTGATGATAGCATTGTTAGTTAGGATTTTAGGCTTAATATACTGTTTTCCGGGAGTAGGGCTTATATGAGGCCTAGGGTAAATTATTGACGGATCTTCACGAAATTTCACAGCGTGATTTCCAGTTGAATAAAACGAATTGTTGCGAAATCTTATATCATTCTGTGCATTTTTCCACCATTTATGTTAGTTTTTGTAACAAAATTATCAATTTTTTTTAGGTGGTGGTTCCACATTTTGATTCATAGCTCAGATCCTATTGAACCGATTTTGCTGAATTTCAATCCCAAACTGCTTAGGATAACTACAAGCAATTTGACACCAAGTTTGTTGATTTCTTTTGAGTTTTTCGAAAGTGAGCGTGTTTTCAACAGACGGACAGACGGACAGACAGACGGACATGGCTAAATCGACTTAAAATTACTCAAGGACCCAGAATATATATACTTTATAGGGTCTGAGATGAATAGTAAAAAAGTTTCACACGGAATGACAAACTGAATATACCCTCTTCACAACTAATTGTGGTGGAGGGTATAAAAAAATTTCTGTAAAATAGCAAGATTTGTGATCTTGGTACTTATATAAAGTTGTTCACGTGCGACATCGTAAGTGTGAAAATTAATAATTTGAAAATAATTTGTTATATATGTATGTAAATGATTTATTTATGTTAATATATACATTTCAATCATATAAATCTAGATGAGCAAAAACAAGCACTAAATTCAAAAATATAGCCATATTCTAGCAATTAAGAATGATATGCGATACGATGAGATTAGACTCTAAATGACTATGCTATATAAGTATCTGTGGTTTTCATGGGCAACCGCGTATGTCTTAAAATAAAATTTTTCAGGAGAGCCGAAAAAACCATTCTAGTTCAAACTATGGGTTAGATATTGCAGCTTTTGAACTTTGTAATTGAGTTAAAACATCGGAATGGGTCTATCTGTTTTTAAAATTTTTTTAAAAAATGTAAGGAGCGCTTAAAATTAAGCAATATAGCATCAACATTTCAAAATCGAAAAAAATAGACATACGCGGTTGCCCATGAAAACCACAGATATGTGTATAAAACACTGTTTATTGTTGGTGTTTTGTTTAGGCTTTGATATTGTTACAAGTAAGAAGGGTGTTTAAAATTCTTATTCGCTTTAGGGTTTTATTTGTATAATATTTTAAGCTTTTCTAAAATCTTTGGAAAGGGTTTCCTGATGATCTGGGCCCTATTCCACAAAACAACTTATCAACTTTTCACTTTGCACTTATCAAATTGCATTTTTTGGCAAATTGATAAGTGTTTCTGTTCCACAACATTCTTTGCAAATCTCACTTTGCACTTATCTAGTTTTTGCACAGACTTTGCTCTCTTTGCAAAAACTTTGCTCTCTTTGCAAAGTCTTTGCGCTCTCCAGCAAAGTCGATTTTATGACGTTTGGGGCTTCAGAGGATTCATCCTCCAGAATAGCAAAGCGATTTTGGGAATTTATTTTATCAAAAGATGGCACTTTGGATGCCGAAGCAACAGCTGCAGAGGTAGGGCTGCGTCCCCGTTTAAACACTGTTATGTACCTGTCCATACCAACTTGTACTGTAGGCTTTTGACAATTTTTTACATGGGGGTTTTCCATTTCATTTGTGTTTAAGTTGGTATCATTTCCCACTAAATTTGTTTTTGACGTCACGGCAATACTTGCTGGCCTGGCAACACTTGGCACCAAATCAAGTTGTAGTTTTTTTAATGAGTCACTATCCACTGTTTTTGTAAACACCGAGGGTGATAGGGAACGTGTTCGAATAATTGGCTTAGCCGTTAAATAGTTTATATTGTTTTGTTTTGTTTTATTTATTTCTAAATTATTTTCGTTTGCCTGAACTAAAACGTAAACGTTTCTTTCATTTTGTCTTAGTGTTGTTTCACTGTTCGTACTCATGCAAAGAGTTGTTTTTGTTTTTCACCGTTTTGCTTTGCTTTAATATTTTTATTATTTATTGTATTTTACAACAACAAAAGAAAAAACAAGAAGTTTAAATTTAAATGTTTTTGTTCAGAATATGTATACACATGTATGAACATTCATACGTACATACATATATATTTTTACTGTTTTATTTTATTTAATTTTATCGTTTTAAATTGTTCACTATTATGTTAAATAATTTAAATAACAAAATATATTATTTTTTTTAAGCGTCCATTCGCTGCTTATATTTATGTTTTACAAAATCAAATGTGATTAATTAATAGTTCAAATCGTATGCGGGGCTAAAAACACACGTCTGTATCACAACAAAGCACAAACCGAACTCAATTATTAAAATGAGCTAAAAAGTAAAAATGGAAAATATACTTGCAGTGTTACGTTATTTAAGACAAAAAAAGATGTTTTATTTTCTTGTAAGTTTTTTTTTTATAAAATAATTGTAAATAGCATATGAGAATTATTTCTTTATAAAAGTTATTTTTATTATATAAACCAATTTTATTTTCGAATGTGTTCAATGAATCAAATTTCAATTTATAAAGCATCCTTGTAAGTCTTATTCCTTCATTTGTTCACATATTTATGCTTATGCAAACCTTTACTTAACATTGAAGCTATAGATATGTACATATGCATATAAATTATAATTTGATAACATTGAACAAATTCAAAAAATTTAAAATGGTTTATATAATAGAAATAACTTATTAAAAGAAATAATACATAAAATGTATTAAGTATATATATTCACATTCTGTTGGTGTCTTATAATTGTAAAAATGTATACACAAAATTTACTTCTTTGCCAAATAAAGGGTAGTTAAAAAAAGTATGTAAAATGAGGGTACAATAAATTCTAGTAGTGTATAGATTTCATAATTCCTAATAATATGTATATTAGAGTGGGTCACTGATGTATCAGAAAAAAAAAAGTTCTCGAATCATGTTCTAATAGCAATATTTTTTTGTCTTACGTCAAAACAAATAAAAACTGCAAAAAAAGAGTAAAAAAAAGTCACATCTTCAGCCCGCGCAAATTTAAATATTTTATTTACTATCAATTATTATTAATTAAAACTGAAAACATTTTGAACTTAATACAATGCTTTTGTTGTTATATTAAAAATATAACAAAATTGAAGATCAAAGCGCGGGCTGTTACACTAAAAATAAATTAATAATATTTTACACGGGTCTAGTGCAGACAAAAATACAACATATTTACGCTATTAGAAGTCGATAAGAGAAAAAAAATGTTTTCGACCCACCCTAATGTATATATCTATAGCTAAAATTTTTACCAAAGGAAGGCTTAAGCATAAAGTATGTGAATTATTAAAGGAATAGGACTATTGCAAGAAAGCTTTAACATTTTATTTTAAAGGTTAATAAATTATTAAAACAGGCTTCCTGGGAGGAAGTTTTGAAAAAAGCCCAATCTTTGCAAACTTTTAATTGTGCTCTAATTCTTCTTTAATTTTATTTAAAAAGAAATCGACATAAACCAATTAAAATTTTGTAGTCCCGAAAAATTAATTCGGGCCCAATAATTTCTTATTATGCCCACGTCTCCACTATTGTAGAACAAAAACTCGCGTCTTAACATTTTGAAAGCTTCACTAGCTATAACAATATGAATTTGCAAAGAGATCGTTTACCTTGCAAATTTTTGACAAACTTATCAAAATTTGCTTTGCAAAAATAGAATTTACAGTTTTTGTGGAACGAAACAGCATAATTATTTGCAAAGTCTTTGCAAATTACACTTTGCAATAATAACTTTGCACAAGAGAACGTACGTGGAACAGAAATTGAAAAGAGAATATAAAAATTGCAAAGACTTTGCAAATTTCACTTATCAATTTCAACTTATCACTTATCAAATTAAATAGTTCTGTGGAACAAAAAGTTTTGCAAATTGACGAAAAGTGAAAAGTTGATAAGTTGGTTTGTGGAATAGGGCCCTGGCCTAAGCAACCAGGGGGGTTACCGCGTATTTCGATTCGAAAGAAATCATTTACGGATTCGAACAATTTGTACTGTGTATTACGATTTTCGTAATATTTAATTCGAATAAACGGACGTTTTTCACACTTTATTGAAAACAAAAAATCACTTTCTTAAAAGAGACTCTCTATTACGAACAAAAATTGTTCATCAAATTTCCCATTTTTTAAAAAATACAACCTCTGTCATCGTTTCGAACGATTACGAAAATCGTAATACACAGTACAAATTGTTCGAATCCGTAAATGATTTCTTTCGAATCGAAATACGCGGTAACCCCCCTGTTAAATTCGCATAGAAGCTAGATTTCCCTCAACAATAAATTTCAGTGTATTTATCAAATATGAAAAATTGGGAATTTAGGACGTCATACAAAAATCTTAATAAAGGGCTGTAATTTAGGGCGTGGCAAAAACAATTTTTTTAAAGTTTTTCAAACTTAATAAATATACCTTTTATTCTAGGGCGTGACTGATGAAAACATTATTGTTTGTATTGGCTTCTACCTGATTTAATGTAGTATGTGTGAAAAAGAAAAAAGGGGCATAATTTGTAGGCGTGTCATAAAAGTGGGCATATTAAAATCTATACATACGTAGTTTAAGAAGGACTTTCTTGCCACGTAAAAAAATTGGCCATTTGGGGGAAGGATCCGAGATGGCATAAAAGGCGCCCAGAATTTGAGGTCGGATTAAAAAGTCACCAAAAACAAAAATGAAGCCACTATCAAGCCATGAACAACGATATGCAATATGATGAGATCGGACTTTAAATAGCAGCGCTAAATATAAAAAACCAAAAGGGCTGTATTTTGGGGCGTGGCAAACAAAATGTTTCCTGTCTTAGAAACTTCATTGACATATCTTTCATTCTAGGGGGGTGACTGGCACAACTTTTTTTTTGTTGTATGGAGGTCGACCCGGTCTAATCAACATATATATCATGATGGAAAAAAATGTCATGTGCGACAGATCACGTGCGACAGCGATTAAAGCTAAATAAAAAAAAAAGTATACATTATTTTTATTTAAAATGACAGGCATATTTAAGAGACATGAGTGCATAACATTCTACAATTTTTTGCATTCAAATATTGCCTCAGGTTTCGCTGAAATCGGCATTCGAATTAATGGCCACAAAAACCACTTCTGTTTTCGTCATGTTCAAATGCCTTGTTTTTTTGCAAATTTCTTGAAAACGAAACAATTTATCAAAATGAACAATAGCACCAATTATAGGGCTAATTAAAAGCTATAACTTGAATCTATTGCCAAAATAAATATACGTTTTATTTTGACTTTTTTTTAACTTTAAATAAACATATAAAATTATTTTTTAAACATGTAAAGGTCAATTTTAAATCTTATGTGGTTACAGCCTTTTGCATTTCAAAAATAACTAGCAGTTAAAAACTTGAACCATATGTCTTATTCCATTCAACATATTGATTAAGATCTATTGTAGATACACTAGGGCGAAATTTTTTAAGTGCTGTATGAAAGTCATCAACAGTAACAGGTCGTAACTATAATAAAAATGTATTCAAAAATAAAAGGCAAAATTCGTTTTAAATAAAATATACTTGGTCTTTGTGAAATGTTATTATAGCCTCAGCTGGTAGTGAACGGAGTGGTTCCATTGATGCTTCACGACACAAACTATCCATATCAGCACCAGAATAGCCTTCAGATAATTTGGATATATCATTAATATCATTACAATTTAAATTATTTTCTACAGTTTTTAAAAGATTTGTAAGGATTTGGGTACGGGCATCAATTTCTGGGAGTGGTACATAAAGTCGTTTAACGAAGCGCCGTCTTACAGCTTCGTCTAATTCTTGAGGTCTATTTGTGGCACCAACAATTAAAACCCGATCATCATCAGATGTTGCTGCACCATCGAGACGAACAAGAAATTCTGTCTAGATTATGGTAAAATCACACATAAATGAAAAAAAATCCAATTAAAAGAATTGATATAAAGCCTTACCTTTAAACGTCGAGTGCCTTCATTTTCGTTTTCAGATCTTTGAGAAAGTAGAGAATCAATTTCATCTATAAATATTACCTACATACACATAAATACATACATACATTGAAAAAAAAAAAAAAAAATGGTATTCAAAATATTTAAAATGCTTTTCAAACAACATACCGATGGCTGTCGTGCTGTTGCTACAGCAAACAAAGCTCTAACCATTTTCTCTCCTTCCCCCATCCACTTGGAAGTCAGTGAAGCAGAGCTAATACTGAAAAAAGTTGAACTGGATTGAGATGCTATGCATTTTCCAATTAAAGTTTTGCCTGTTCCTGGTGGTCCAAAAAGTAATATACCTCTTGGTGGCCTACGTAATCCGGTAAAAATGTCTGGCCGTAGTAAAGGATATACAACTGCTTCTTTAATTATTAATTTTGCATAGTCCAATCCGGCGATTTCTTTCCAATCTAAAACAAATTTAATACTTTGACAATATAAAGATTTGGCACATAAAAGAATTGAAATAATTACAGACCGACAGGTTTAAATTTGTGTATTATTTCATTATTAATCAGTTCCACCATTTTCGGATCCACATTTTTTAATGCTGGATGAGTCAATAACAATGCGACTTCATTGTCCACGGTTTCCTCACACTTTGAGTCACTTTCTGGATTTATTGTGCTATTGAAATAATAAGTTAGAAAGTAATCTACTATATTAATATCATACAGCTGAAAAGCGGTGGGGTGGCACAAAGCCATAGGACATAAAGCCATATGGCGTCAAGTCCCATTCCATTGAGTCATAAGGGCATATGCCATTAAGTCTCAATATAATGGGCTTAACGCCATAAATTTTTTCCGTAAAATGAGACATAAAGCCATATTTTTGATAATGATTGTATTTCCCTCTATTTCATGTATAAAATGCTTTGTTGTTTCATGTCGCCCTGTTTTATGTCAAAAATGGCGGTAAGTAAGCGAAGCCGGTGTTTGTTATACCATGGAGGAGAAAATCCTTGCGCCCGGCCGAAGGCCGGCTATACAGCGAAGCTTTAGTTAGCGGAGCAGGTCTTTGTTATACCATATAAGCATTTGTAACGCAACACATTAAATGGGACATAACACCATAATGGCTTTATGTCCCATTCCACTAAAATTGATATGAGACTTAAAGGCCATATCAAAATTATGGCTTTATGTCCGTTTGGATTGAGACATAAAGCCATTATGGCTTTATGTCCTATGGCTTTGTGACACCCCACCCTGAAAAGCTTGTATGTTTGAAAGTTTGTTAGAGGTAATCTTCGGAACTGCCGATCCAAATTCAAAAATTTCTTCAACAAAATGAAGAATGGAAACTCCTAACGGACATAGGCTATATAAGGTTCCACTTAAGTGCTTAATATAGGGTCCAGGGGCGCTAAACCTCCTTTCTAATATCACTCATGTCTCAAAAACTAAAATAGACAGAACAAATGTAATGGTTATCGTTGTTCTTTAGAAAAATAAGCGAACAGGTGTCTGGTACTTTTTTGAAATTCGGCCCTTTTTGGGAGTAAACGGGTAAAAACTGAATTTTATTACTTTTTTTTTGTCACCCCGTCTATCTTTTAAACTAAAGACCTGCACATATTTTACTGTTTGTTCAAGTTTCTGTGTGTTTACTAAAGTGGATGCGTAGTGCTGGTCTAGTGTTTCTGATAAAAGTTGATATTGATATTGATATTTTTTTAAAAGAGTGGATGTGAGTTGATAAAAAGAGAATGAGAGTAACATTTATGTTTATATCTGTTTCGCAAAAACAGATACTAGTAAATACTGATGGAATACAATGAAGGCTCAGTAAGTCTGTGTTCATACGGCTCATGTCTTATTGACATGATTGCTACTTTATAGGCGAGGGGCGAGGGGAAAAGAAACGAGTACACAGATGCATGTACTATCTTTACGTTTTGCTTTTTCATGCGTTGTTTAATTTTGTTATTGTTTTCAATATTAAAAAAGCACACATGCAGCTGATTTGTTTTTTTTTTTTTACAAAAACCTGTGAAATTTATTAGTTTTTCTGTTCTGTTGCGGTTCAGTTTGTTAAAATCAAAAACTTGTAGAAAACTGTTTCGCCTAGGGATGCGATTTCCATGCAAATACATGTTTTTTGTCGATAGTCTGAAAACGATGCCGACCAATTATCTTTCCGAATCATTATATCGGGTAAAGAAATAGTAATCTGCCGGTCAAAACGACCAGGCCTAAGCAGTGCTGGATCTAATTCAGGGGTGTCATAGAAATCAATTTTATTGGAATTGGATTTGAAACCGACAAAATAAATACGTTGGTGTCATGAAATCCAATGTTGTCGGTTTTTGTTCGAACTTATATTAGTGTCGGTTTTAGGTGTCACAGAAACCAATATTATCGGATTTTTATTGAAAACAAACCAAGCAGCTTACAGCTCTTGTTTTTTTTATTGGAAATACAAACAGTTTTGAAAAGTTTAAATTTTTTTTTATTTTTTCAACAGTTAGATTTTTTGCATAGATGGAAGTAAATAAAATTGTTAAAATAGAATTTTTTGCATGTCTCCGGCAGCGGGTTGCTGCAAACTCGCAAAAGTCTTCTCCTCACTTTTTCAGCAAATATGCAACAACAGCAATTTATTATTATATACATTTTATGGCTTGTTTAAAATATTAAAAAATTTCGCGAATTTTTGTGATTTTTGAAAACTTTGTTATGCTATTTTCCGATGTTTGCAAATTTTTGCGAATTTCCGCTAATTTAAAAATTTTTACCGAATTTTCGTCATTCCTTATAGTTTTAGGCACTTTTAATCTATTTTATGGCTTTTTTGAAATATTAAAAATTTTCGCGAATTTCCGCGATTTTTGCAAACTTTCCGAATTTTTGCGCAGCTTTGCTGCTTTTTCGTCGCAAACTATATAATTAATTTTTTTTGGTCTTTTAATAAATTCGCTTTATACTTTTACAAAACAATAAAATTATACAAATGCAAATATTATAACGACGGCATTTATTTCATATGTTTACTGTTTTACCATTCTTATTTTCTTTTTATTTAAAACAACCAAAAATTGCATTTAAATAGGTAAACCATGCTACAAAACATAAAACAGATAGTTCGAATATCGTTTTTATTTGTATTCGAAAATAACAAAACCGACTTGTTTTCATGACACCAAATTAAACCAATATTGGTTTACAAAACCGTGTCGTTTTCATAGACGAAAAGAGAAATGTGGAAAATCGCATATACATATCGTTGGTCTCATGTAAAAAGGCCCAACTCACATAAATGCAACATTCCAGGAGAAGGTAAAAACATAATAGAAACCGTATGCATCATAATGTTAAATGGCTTGTTCAATTGCTTGTTAAACTGATATTTTTGATGCAATTGTATTAAATTTTTGTGATGAGGTGTATTTGTGGAAAATGTATTGGAATCACTAAAAAACTCAATTTCGAAAAAACCGAGTTAGGGCCTTTCTACTTGAGACCGACAGTATGTAAATTTCCATACCTCGAAAACTATTGGCCATGTTCTGACAATCGCACGATCTGAAATCGCAAAATGACAGATTTATTTAGCTTGCGATCTGCCATAGTTTCTTAAAACTATTCTAGTACTTAGTTATAACCAATTTATTTATTTTAGATTCCAAGAATGAACATATTAACCATAATGTAGTCTCTTTTCGTAGAAGAACAGAGAAATGTTGTGGAAAATCGCATGTATAATATAAACTTCACAGTTCCATACCTCGAAAACTATCGGCCATGTTCTGACAAACGCACGATTTGAAATCGCAAAATGCCAGATTTATTTAATGGTGTTCTGAAACTCGTGCATTTAGCTTGCGATCTGCCATAGTTTTTTAAAAATATTCTAGTATGTACTCAATTTGCAATTTGAAGACACCAAACTTCTTGTTATTGAAATTTGTGAATGTATGTGTTTCCGAGACATTTTCCAATTAATATTTTCTTTTTATTTTTCAAATATCTATCACTCTATGTAATTTTTACTTTATTTGGAGCTGCGTTGGTGAACTAGATTTAGGCCAACGGAAATTGCAAACATTGCATAGTTTCCCGGAAGAGTTGTAAACAAACCTCAAGTTTGTTCGACCTAAAACACAGAGCGGTTGTCTACTTCACAATCGCGAGATGATTAAATTAAACTTTGCAAATGATTTAATGCATTCGAAAATTAGAATTAACAATATTTTTATGATACAAGGTACATAGGTAGGAGGTAGAAAGGACGGTGTGAAGTCTCCTTCACACCTTCACCCAGAGACCAATATGGTCCATTGTGACGCCTTAATTAGATATAGCTATGAAGGTAGAAAGTAGGTGAAATAAACAGCGAAAACATAAGACAGATCCGAAAGATAGGTTGAAAAGAAAGGAAGGAAAAGAAGGTAAAAGGTTATGATACAAAAAATTTTAACAAAAGGTATATTTACTTACGATTTACTGCAAACAGGTGAAGTGAAGTTTTTACGGGCAGAATTAACCACACGACCTAGAGATCCCAAAGATTTCTTAGTGGCCGAAAAATTAAAACCAACTTCTTGCTTCTGGTGCTTGCTACTTAAATTACGCCGTTGACTAATTGTTCCATCGCACAACCCTTGTTTCTGCAAAATAAAAAAAAAATACGTATTAGGGGTTTAACTAATGAGGCAAAACACTACTTGCCTTTAAAGATTGTATGTCTAAAAGCTGTCGGGCAGAAAAAAATTCTTGTGGGTTTTTTTCTGTCGTTTGACTCTTTAAAAAATGCTCCATTGTGTTTCGTGACTTACATAACAAGTCATCATTTTTATTGCTTTTAGGTTTGACTGAAAAAATGTTGAAATCTTCTTTGGATTGTTGATTGTTACCTGGGTGAGGATCTTTAAACATTTGATTATCTATGTTGAGATCACTTGGGAAGCAAGTGCTATCAATATTAGGAAATTCAATATCCGTGTAGCGCTCATGTTTGCCTTTGGTATAATCCACAAAACTTTGTAATTCGAGACAGCTTTCAATAAGAGGACGATGATGGTTCCAGTGGCGTTCCATCAAATCACTAACTAAATTTTCATTAAGCGACTTTATAATAAGCGATTGCTGCCGCCAAGCTGCACATTTCATATTGGTATCAATTGCACTCGAGTTTAGACTGCATTCAAGAGTCTTAAAAGTGGACTCAGTATTTTGGCCAACATTGGAAGAAGTATTTTTGTTTAAATTCTCCATCTATTCCGAAAGATGACTGACGTACATTAAAAAACATAAAATTTAAATAAATATTTAAACACAATAATAATTACCTTTACCGCGAACGTGTGCTAAAATAGCGTCAAGAAAGTAGCGTTGATTTTTTTGGAGATTTAAAAACCGGGAAATCAAAATACCCAAATAATGGGATTTGCAAAATAAGAACAAAAAGTTAGCATCGAATTTAGGAATTTAAAAAGGGGAAGTAAAACTATTTAAACCTGCGGCCACACGTTCAAGTTGTTCTTGATAGTCTTTTACATATACTGCTTGTCAAAATATACATAAATTGAAAGCTGTGACGTAGGCTGCACTCAATTTGTAATACCCTTTGTACTCTTGCATACATTTCGGAGGAACGCATGGAAGATGTTGAAAATGTGATATGCGTTCACACTTGAAACATCTAACATTTAGTGCTGGTTCACACAGGTCAAGTTTGACTCTTCAAGTCTTGAGCTTTTAGGAGAGAGGGGTAAAGAGAATGGAAAGGGGTACATACTTGACCGTACTAGTCAGTTTTGTATTTTTCCTTTCTTTTTTCATCCGTAATATAATAAAAAGCTACAAAGTTGAAGGAAAAGAAAACAAAAATTAATTTTGTGCATGAACGTGAACGCAAGTTCAAAAGAAAATTTAAATAAAACTGTTCAAGTAAACTTGACCTGTGTGAACCAGTACTTACCATTAACCAAAAAATGTCACCATTTCTGAAAAAAAAACTTTTATTTTTTTTAAATACTTTTTTTCTACAAAAGTACCACCATTTTAAGAGATAACACCAAAATGTATTTCTAATTCATTTTGTTTAATAATATAAGCAAAATTTGGCAAAATACGGCTTGCGAAATGGTAACGCTGCTTTCAAAGCAACTGCCATTTTGTCAGTGATGCCACAATAATAACAGAATTTATTGCCACTTTTCTAGTGATTACACTAAAAGAATCGAAAAATGTAAAAAGGAACAAAATGAGATAGTAACATTCTGTAATACCCTTTGTACACTTGCATACATTTCGGAGGAACGCATGGAAGATGTTGAAAATGTGAAATACGCTTTCACACTTGAAACATCTAACATATAGTGCTGGTTCACACAGGTCAAGTTTGACTCTTCAAGTCTCGAGCTTTTAGGAGAGAGGGGTAAAGAGAATGGAAAGGGGTACATACTTGACCGTACCAGTCAGTTTTGTATTTTTCTTTTCTTTTTTCATCCGTAATATAATAAAAAGCTACAAAGTTGAATGAAAAGAAAACAAAAATTAATTTTGTGCATGAACGTGAACGCAAGTTCAAAAGAAAATTTAAATAAAAATGTTCAAGTAAACTTGACCTGTGTGAACCAGCACTTACCATTAACAAAAAATGTCACCATATCTGAAAAAAAAACTTTTATTTTTTTAAAATACTTTTTTTCTACAAAAGTACCAACATTTTAAGAGATAACACCAAAATGTATTTCTAATTCATTTTGTTTAATAATTTAAGCAAAATTTGGCAAAATAAGGCTTGCAAAAAAGGAAAAACTTGAGAAATGGTAATAGCCTTTTTACACTGATCAACATCTAACATCTACCATCAATTTCCCACCATTTGCGAAGATGTTAACATCTTTCCATAAGAAATACATAGGGCTAAAAAACAACATCTTTCAACATCTTTAAAAGATGTTCCTATCTCATTTTATTCCATTCTACATCTTTCGATTATTTTAGTGTCATCACTAGAAAAGTGGCAATAAGTTATATTATTATTGTGGCATCACTGACAAAATGGAAGTTGCTTTGAAAGCAGCGTTACCATTTGTCAAGTTTTATCTTTTATTGCAATGTTTTTTTGTTAAGTATTTTTTATATTTTTAAACAAATTGAACTTAAAACACATTTTTAAGTTTTCTTTTTAAATGTTGGCACTTTTGTGAGAAAAAAACATTTTTAATTTAAAAAAATTTTTTTTTCAAAAATGGTGACATTTTTGTTTGATGGCAGATGTTAGATGTGAGCAATGTAAACGAGTGTTTCACATTTTCTACATCTTTGATGGTAGATGTTAGATGTTGATCAGTGTAAAAAGCCTATAACGCTGCTTTCAAAGCAACTGCCATTTTGTCAGTGATGCCACAATAATAACAGAATTTATTGCCACTTTTCTAGTGATTACACTAAAAGAATCGAAAAATGTAAAAGGGAACAAAATGAGATAGTAACATTCTGTAAAAATGTTGATTTTTAGCCCTATGTATTTCTTATGGGAAAATTCCAACATTTTCGCAAATTGATGTTAAATGTTGACAAGTGTGAAAAGGCTATAAAAATGTTAATTTTTAGCCCTATGTATTTCTTATGGGAAAATTCCAACATTTTCGCAAATTGATGTTAAATGTTGGCAAGTGTGAAAAGGCTATAAGCAATTTACTTCCAAGATGTCAACAACAACAGAGACAAACTTGTACTCAGCTGTTAAATTGAAAGTAAATTGCCAAACAAATGGAAAGGTGAAATTGAAAGCCATCTCGTGGTCAATTTAAAAAGTGTGAGTGTGTTAGTAAAAAACTGAGAGTGTATTGCAAATTGAAAGGCAAAACTTGATCGTGTGGCCACCAAGTAATATATTTATCAAAAATACAAAAAATAGTGAACACAAATTAAAAAAATACTCCTTTTGGAACAAAATAAGCGATGCGTGCAAAAAATCGTTCGCTCTGTTTCCGAGATATATGGGTTCATCCAAAATGGTCAGTAAAAAGCGTTGCTGATTTATCCCATGGAACACAGGCTTTTGCACGGTATAAACTGTATATATTCTGAAAGTAAATAGTTTTCCGGACAAAAAGAGCGATTTTTTTACACGCATCGCCAAAAAAACTAAGTTGGCATCACTGGTTGTAAGTAGGTTACATAGCGTCTTCACCTGAAAATTTTTTGTCATACCAAACGTCAAACTTCATATTAAAAAACGCTGACAAAAACTTTCGAGTTTTTTTTTTTTAAGCAGACTTTGACGTTTGGTATTACAAAAAATTGTCAGGTGAAGACGCTATGTTAAGAAAAACAAATTAAAAACAACAACAACTTACGAAAGATGTTGTCAATTAAATGTTTTTTTTAGGCCGTGCACTTGCCTGTTTATTATCAAAAAGTAATTTAAATTTTTGGGAATACAAAATTTTAATTTCAAAAGATTTTGTTATTCGTGTTATTAATTCCCAGTTTTTATTATTGATAAAAACACTTGAAATTAATTGTTGATGGGATAAGCTATTCCTATGCGCATTTCACTGGTTGCTTAGGCCAGATCATCACCCCGGGTCTCCACGTAGCAATATTTATTGCGGCAAACGTCAAATTTGATTGCTCCATAAAATTTGCGACGTATAGACCGCATATTGCTATGAGTGGCAATCCATTGCGCAATGATTGCTCTTCTTATTGCTTGAGCAATTATTGCTTAGCAATCTGCCGTCAAATCAGTTGTAATATATCTTACATTTCATTTCTCTGTACAGTTGGTTATTTATTAGTGTGTTTATTTATTAAAAAAGCAAGTGAAAAATTACTTCAAAAAAATAAAGAAAAAGTGTTTATATATTATATTTTTAAATAAACGTCAATATCAACAAAAGCAAACGACGAATTTGTTTTTTTTTTATGTATATTTTTATTTTTTCAATAGAACAATACAAGTTTTAGGTTTTTTTCATACGCAAATAAACAAAAAAGCAATAAAAAACACAGCTACGACAATTACAATTAATTATTTTATTAATTTAATTAATTAATTTAAAAAAGAAAATTTAACAATCACTTCAAAACACAACATAAAACATTTGTTATAAATACAGCCACAATACTTTAAACAACTACTCGAGGTGAAAATTACAAAATTTATGGCAAAGCAATAACAAGTGTTCTCCAGCAATATAATCAGCAATGATTGCTCCATTGTTCTGTCATTGTTCTGCCGACGTTATTGCTTGTACTTAGCAATAAAAATTGCTACGTGGAGACCCAGCGTCAGGAAACTTCATCCATAAAGATTTTAGAAAAACTAAAGATATTAAACCAAATAAAACTGTTAAACGTATAAGACTTATAGCAACAGTTCTACTTGTAATAAAATCAAAGTTTAAACAAAACACATCAACAATAAACAGTGGGTTTATCTTAGGGTAGCCAGATTTTAAATTCGGAAAAACAGTAGATTGAATACATAAAAACAGTACAATCAAGAAAAAAACAGTACATTTTTTTTGACGACAACATTACCATTTGTTTTAATAAGTAACCCCCAATTTCACCAAGTTCAGCTATAATTAACTATCAGTTCAAGCTGTCAAACATATTTTTTTAACTGAACTTGGTGAAATTGGGGTAAATATATTAAACTTTTGATTGAATATGCAACAACAATTATATAAAGAAAGAAATACACTTAAAATGTATAACGTCAAAGGAATTATTTCCAGTTTATGGCATTTCATAAATATACATATGAAATTACTCCATTTGCGTTTAAAAAGCAAACACTACAAACGAAGCATTTGGCCAGGAAAACCATAACATTGCTGTAAGCCATATAAGAAAGGAGAAAAGCCTTACTTAGCTCAAAACAATCAACTCATTGACTTTGTAAGTACGATTTTCTTTAAACATATTCGTATTTAAAGCAATTTTCACTACACACATAGTAGCACAAATCATATAGAATTTGAGAAAATGTTTGTTTCCTAAATTAATTTTCCAATTTTAAATAATTTTTAAATTATTTACGGCTAATTTTACCAAGTTCAGCTATAATTAACTATTACTAAAACAATAGGTTTTTTGACTTTAATAATGAAAGTTAATTAAACCTGAACTTGGTGAAATTGGCCATTAATCTATAAAATCCAAAAAAAATAGTTTGGTTTATTTTTATTTCACAAAATCTAAAAATATTTAAAATCAAGTGCAATTGAAAACGATGAATATTTTCCAAAAAATTTTTGTAAAAATTTACTTATTTTTTTCTTATTTCAGTAATTTAGGTAAAGAAAAGTGGTCCTCAAAGGTATTAGGTATTTTTATAAATTTTGAACACGGATAATTTTCCAAATTTGTTTGTTTTCAATTTTACGTAATTTCGATTTCCAGAACATGCCCGAAAATTAAAAAAGTTCTAAAAATTAACGATAACTGTTTTGGAATATGTATTTTTTAGTACTTAAAAAAATTTAGATTTTTTTTGTCTTTCTCAGGTGTGGAAAGGGAAAGAATATTGGAAGAGGTAGCCATAAAATCATAACAACACGAAAATATACCACTGCTACGAGCCACCCATTATAATTTAGATTTCTACTGTGTATTTATGAGAAAACAATGACCAAAGCGTAAAAACTCTTATTATTTTAGAACTTTTTTTTTTAACACAACATAATTTTTTGTAAGCCAGTTCTGTTAAATATAGACTGAGCAAAAAAAAAAACAGTACAAAAAACAGTACAAAATGTAAAAAACAGTACATTTGCGTACTGTTTTAGGAGTTGTACATAAAACAGTACAACTGCAAAAAATCAGTACATGTACTGCTTAAAACAGTACGTATGGCAACCCTATTCACGACCAATATATATATGCGAGATATATTTACCCCCTTATTCATAATAAATAAAATAGGTTAATAGAAAGTTTATTCAACCGATTTTCAGCTAACCACGCATGGCAAGAAAAAAAATTTCATATAAACTTGCTTACATATACATATATTAAAACAGTTTTACTGATATTAAAGCTGGGAGTTATAATAAAACAGAAAGAAAAAAAGTATCTTTTTCTAACGTAAAAAGTATCAAAAAAGTGGCAAGCATCACAAAAAGTACCACATTTGGGTGCATTTTGTAAAAGTGGCCAAATGGTATCCAAGCAGTCCAAAAAGTGGCAAATTGCCACTTTAGTGGCACCAACGGTAACGCTGTAGACATGTACACTTGTCGAAATCACATCGACGACTGAATTGAAGAGCATAAAAATATGTGCAAGGCCTATCCAATAGGTCTGCTTACTTCTACAACAATACAATAATACAAAAAACAACAGGCATTTTGTTTGTGTAAAATTCCTCGCCGTTGTCAAAATCAAGGCGAATTTATACAAGGTAAGTGCAACTCAAGGCGAATTGACTAGAAGGTGAGGTCAACTCTACAACTACAATGCTTCTGTTGTCGGGTTGTCAAAAATATTGCTAGTAAAAAAAAACAGGTTTGTTTACATAAAAAACAAGTTTGTATACAAACTTTGACAAGTCGACCACCGAAAAAAAACAACATATGTTGACTTGATCCCACCTTCTAGTCAATTCGCCTTGGTGCAACTCTACAACTACAAAGCAAGGCGAATTAACTCCATGTATTTTGTTTTTGCAATTTTCTTACTTGTTGTCAAATTTCAGTATAAAAACAAAACAATATTTTGACGTTTCATGATTTTTGTGGATACAGCTGATGAACGGCTGACGAGTTGAGTTTACCTTGTTGAATTCGCCTTGGTCAAAATCTTACTACTACATAGGCAAAACCAAGGCGAATTGACTAGAAGGTGAGGTCAACTCTACAACTTCAATGCTTCTGTGGTCGGGTTGTCAAAAATATTGCTATTAAAAAAAACAGGTTTGTTTACATAAAAAACTAGTTTGTATACAAACTTTGACAACTCGACCACCGAAAAAAAACACCACATGTTGACTTGACCCCACCTTCTAGTCAATTCGCCTTGAGGCAAAACAAAAGGAAAAATGTGTTTTGTGTGCATGTATGTGTGGCAAAAAACCAAAAAGTAAACAAAAATATACACGTATAAGGAAAATGTAAACAACTTTTGATATCGTTGAGGAAAAAACCAAATAAACATCTGGCTTCTTAAGCAGACCCAAGGTATATTTATAGCAGGTAGTCTCGGAAAGCCAGCTGGTTATTTTTTATTTGCTTGTTTTGTGATACAAACTGTCAAATGTTCCATAGTAAACAAGTAAAGTTTTTTTGTCTTTATCTGTTGTCTTTTTTGTCTCTATTCAACAAAACAACAATAAAAAGCCCTGTTGTTTGTTTTACTGTACAATTGTTGTAATCTCGCGGCTACCTGCTATAAATATACCTTGAGCAGACCTATTGGATAGACCTTGAATATGTGTTAGTAGCAGTGTACACAGAGTTGCCAATTTGGCGCTAGATTTAGGGCTTTTTCGAAAAGGCGCATATTTTTTCCTTAGCGCTTTTTTTAAAAAGAGCGCTAAATTAGCGCTTTTATTGATACCCAACACTTTTGTACTTTTATTTGCATACATTAAAGTCAAGACACATTAAACCAAAATTTGTTTCCGTTTTGTAAATACTTTACTCTGAAAAGCATTCTATACAAGGAAAGAAGTTTATTTTAAAAGAAATCCATTTCGTTTCTTAAAACAAGAAAATCCAAAAATAAATAACTGATTTTAACTTGTTTTGTTCGTATTAAGTAAAAGTTTCTTAAAAAAGAAACATTTACTCATGATTAAAAAATTCACGTTTTTGGTATATGATCAAAAATTTCAAGAAGCTTTTATTTAATATTAATCTTCTTAAAAAAACAAAAAACTAAAAAAAAATTCTGTTTAGTTTTAATAATTTTATTTGTTTTTTTTTATTCCTCTTTGTGTTTTTTGTTATTTTGCCAGTTTTTTGACAGTGATGCCACTTGACGTTAATTTTTATCTATGTTTTTAACAACAATTTACAAAATCACATAATCGTTAGTGCAAACAACAAAACATGTTGACAATTATAACAACTGTTGTTATTGTTAAAAGTTACAGAATCCCACTACACGTCTAGTTAACATTTTGTTTTCTGATATCTTATTTTATTCATAATATACCTGGATTTCTGATAAATGATAAAAATACTTATTTGCATGGAAAAATTAATTAAGAAATAATTTTGAAAATAATTATTTGTAAAAGATCAATATCGTTCTCAAGTTATGATAGAATGTATGTAGCATAAATGCCTTATTTCGGTCAAAATATAAGTCTAGCCCATAAAAAAACAAGACATGATAGAAAGAACTGAAAACGGATTTAAATTTATTGCAGTAGTTTTTTTGTTTTTCATATATTTTTTTTTAAAACTATTTTTTTTGACGGCCAGTGTAATTAATAAAACTTGGTTCTTAAACATTTCATTAAGTTTTTTATTTTAATTTTATTTAGCGCATTTTGATTGGGGACACGGCGCTTTTTGATTACCCTGGGTCTCCACGTAGCAATTTTTATTGCTAAGCACAAGCAATAACGTCGGCAGAACAATGGAGCAATAATTGCTAATTATATTGCTGGAGAACACTTGAAATTGCTTTGCCATAAATTTGCAATTTTCACCGCGAGTAGTTGTATAAAGTTTTGTGGCTGTATTTATGACAAATGTTTTATGTTGTGTTTTGAAGTGGTTGTTAATTTTTTTTTTTAATTAATAAATAATATTAATAAAATAATTAATTGTAATTGTCGTAGCTGTGTTTTGTATTACTTTTTTGTTTATTTGCGTTTGCTTTTGTTGATATTGACGTTTATTTAAAAATATAATATATAAAAACTTTTTCTGTATTTTGTTGAAGTATTTTTTCACTTGGTGGCTTTTTCTTGATTGTTTTTTTAATAAATAAACACACTTATAAATAAACAACCGTACAGAGAAATGAAATGCCAGCTAAATTACAACTGATTTGACAGCAGATTGCTAAGCAATAAGAAGAACAATCATTGCTCAATGGATTGCCACTCATGGCAATTTGCGGTCTATACCAGAGAACCTCAAATCTCACTATTTTTGTGCATTTATTCATACGCTAAAATTTACAATAACTCTATACATGCAAAACAAAGTTCAACGTTGGTAATTTTTTTTTCCTTTCGTACACATTTGATATTTTCATTTATTCGTTTTTTATTGAAAGTGCTTTATTTGCATTTTTGTTGCTCACGCAATATAACACAACTGAGTAAATTCAAAAGAGCACATTCTCTATACTTTTGTTTACATTAACAACAACAATAAACAACGATGAGACGCTTTTTCAAAATTAACAACAATAAAAACAACAATAACAAAAATACATTGTACCTACTACTACTACAACTGTACTTTTTGTTTCTATGGAAATTGTGTGTACCTACATAAGTAAGCGTGTGTATTTGTTGTCGTTAATTAAATGCGATTTTTTTTCAATTGCAAAAAGCTATTCTCTGGTCTATACGTCACAAATTTTATGGAGCAATCAAATTTGACAATTGCCGCAATAAATATTGCTACGTGGAGACCAGAGAACTGCAAAATCACAATTTTTCTTGATTTATTCATACGCTAAAATTTACATTCACTCTTTGCTTGCAAAACAAATTTCAACGTTGGTAATTTTTACATCGTTTCGTACACATTTGATTTTTGCATTTATTCGTTTTTTATTGAAAGTGCTTTTTTTCATTTTTGTTGCTCACGCAATATAACACAACTGTGTAAATTCAAAAGAACACACACTTATACTTTTGCAGTCAAGTAGTCATTGTCCACTCGATGAGACGCTTCCCTGCAAATAATAGGACCAGTCCAAACACGCGTGTAAAGAGTAGTCCACAAGGGACCAGGACTAGTCCACAAGTAACCCAAACGTATGGAAAAAACCTGGTCTATTTAACATTACGATGTCCTAGGAGAGGACCATATAACCCACCTTTGGACCACTAAGGAGTAGTTTTAAAACTACTCCATGGTATATAACCCACCTTTGGACCAGTAAGGAGTAGTTTTAAAACTACTCCATGGTATACTCAAGAGGATTAGTTTTGAAGTCGTTTAAACACGAAAGCATGTCGTTAAAAAACGAAGACATGTCGTCTCACTACAAACACTTTTTAACAATGGCATGGTCCATGCTTGCATTACATCGGACTAGTCCATGGAGTAGTCCATTTTATCAAAATGGGTCAGGTGGTCCAATTTTATTTGCAGGGTTGTTAACATTAACAACAATAACAACAATAAACCACTCTCATGCTTTGTTAAAATTAACAACAATAAAAACAACAATAACAAGAATACATTGTACCTACATACAGAACTACTGTACTTTTTAAGATAAAAAAAAGTCTGTTTCTATGGAAATTGTTTGTATGTATGTACCTACATATGTGCGTTTAGTTTCATTTAAATTTTTTTTCTTGTACTACATAGTGAATGCTGAATGAATACATGAGTAATAATTGCTTCATTTCTGGCTTTTTTGTTTGTATTTTTTTTTCTTTGCCAAAACAATCATTGTCGCAAAGAACACACAAACATCTTTATTTAAAAAACGAAGCTAACGATTGTATAAATAACAAAGCACGATGAACAATATTTGAATGACTGCAAACCAGCAGCGAATATTTGCGGTTGCGCAAGTTTGATTGTATGACCGCAAGCGAGTGTATTTGTTGTTGCTGATTAAATGCGATTTTTTTCAATTGCATAAAGCTGTTCTCTTATGGCGATTTCTTTTCTGAAAAAAATATGTTACAGTATGTACATGTAACATTTTCTAATGTTACCTATAATCACTGGAAGTGTTACATGTTGTGCAATTTCAATAGAACACAATTAGCTGCTTTTATTTACAACTATTACACTTTCATCATTAATGTACTTCATGAGCGATTTTTAAATCTATTTAAGCGGTTTCTGCACGCAATTATGGCTTGGAAACAAATATTGACATCACTAATGGCTTAAAAAATTTAAATGATTTTCATATAAATAGACTTTTTTTTTATTTTAATGTGTAAATATATTTATATTTTGTTTTAAAACAATTTTTTTACAAAATTATGAGCTGTATGAATTATGACAAACAAAATAAAACATTGGTTGTACAAACAAAGTAGTAAGTACCAAAATTGTAAGACAGGGCAGTATGAACACCTTAAGTAAAAGTAAGGGTAAAACATGCAACATGTTTTGCACGTTTTTTATCAACATATTCACAAAAGAACTTTAAAATTTTTCCCACAGTTGTATTTTTTGTACAAACGAACACAAAAATATAGAACATGTAACATTAATGCAACATTTTTCTCAGAAAAGCAATCGCCATTAGTTAGGGTTAGAAATAGTTCAAAACCCTGAGTGAACACAATTGTGCAAAGAAATGGAAATCCCTGGCAGTGTTGCCGTTAGGATACGAAAGATAAATTTTTCGTATCTTTTGATGGCTTCACGTACCATGTATAATCCTGACATTTTTCGTATCTTTTGAATCCGTATGCAAAACGTACTAAAACTTTTAAGACTGATCGTAACCGAATCAATACTTATACCAGGGCTGCCAGATAAATTTGTGAGGAAATCGTCAGTTTCCTAAGAAAAATTAAAAAAATCGTCTTTATCGTTTCGAAAAATCGTCAAAAACCGGACAATTTAATATTTACTGCCTGTTTAACGATATCGAACGTCATCGTTCGCATAGAAAATTACATTTAAAACAAAAACAAACTTCGAATAATGTTCGAACTTTGTTTTTGTTTCAAATGTAATTTTCTATGCGAACGATGACGTTCGAAATCCATGAACAGGCTCTTAGTTTTGTTTGATTTTTATAAAAAAAAAACATTCAAACAAAAACATAATTACTTTATACCTAGCTTGCATTTTCAATCGCGTAAGAGATACTGGGAGTCTCATGAAGAGCGTCTTTGATCGTCGATGTCCGCATTTTTTAATCATAGAAGATTCCTCACACGGGAAAAACTGACACACGGGTGAGATTCTTCCATAGAACGCTTTTCAATTGAAAAACCCGATTTTGACAGCTCGTTTAAAAGTGAAGTTTGCCGCTATTGCTAATTAATAATGGCAATTAGCTAATTTTTTTTTTGTCAATCTAGCGTTTTTATCTTTTTTTTATTTAGTTTTTTTGTGGGTTTTATTAAACAAGAAAGCTATCACTACTACATATCAGCGTAAAGGCTAAGCGAAAGAAAACGTTCCGCGTCTCGCTCTTGTTAAGGTAGGGCTGTTAAACATTCCAATATTAAAAAACGAAATTGTCAGAAAATTTAAATATTTTATTCAGACTTTGGAGACTGAAAAAAGCGTCACTTTTTAAAAAAAAAAACTGCAAATCGGCACTTTGCTAATTTCGAAACAAAAAATCGTCAAAATAACGATAAATCGTCAAATCTTGCAGTCCTGACTTATACAATAGCAGCTTTCATAATGGTTAAAGAAAACATTAAGGAGGTTTCAACATACGATTTACCTAAATCGAGGATTACAAGTAGTGCTAAGTTGTTCGGAAGAAATATGAACAAAAAAGTTTTGCATTTTTATTTTCACAAATAGAGTTAGGCCTCACCAGCTAAGTATATATAAGCACATATACGAACATCTTTTATTTTCAGGAAATTTATATGAACTTTTTAATATAATCGCCTTGGTATAAACGCCTAAACTCGTATATTAATTTTTACAAAACTGAATTTGTTTCGATAACATCCAAAGATAGTTACATATATATTTTTAATGTTTGCTTATTGTATTTTTAAAAATTACATACCTAATATTTATGATTTAAATAAATATGAAAATTAATTTATATGATATCATTTTCTTTACAATATTCATTTAATATGAAATAAAAATGTAATGTTAATAAATGTTAAACTTTAAAGCTGCGTTCACAATCAAAAAAACATGTTCACTTGGTGCTCATAATAGAGCAACAATTTCTTTTGTAACTACACACATTTTGCATCAAGAAACCGTTTGCAAATTTTAGCCACAACAATATTATGCATTTATTTTTATTTTTGCAAACATTTTGTTAACCAAATAAAATTATTTATAACGGCGCTACCATATATTTAAAAAAAAAATCTTGTTATCTCAGAAAAAAAATTGTTTACGCAAGAAAAAACTTTTTTTTTTCAAAAGTGCCAAATTTTTAAAAGAAAATACCAAAATGTATTAGTAATTCATTTTTTTTACAGATATAAAAAATTTAAATATACATTTGCCATTTCTTTTGATTGCTTAAAGTTCTTACAATCACTGTTATTTGATTCAAAAAGTCTTTTGTTTGTAAAATACCACATAAAGTTGGTATTTCTAATTTGTTTCTAACACTATTTTTGTTTAAATTGATTTTTGAGGATATACGCCCTATATTTGCTGTAGATATTGGTAACGACAAATTTAATAAACTAATTTTTTTAAATATGGAAGAACTTCGTACTTATCACAACGTCTTACTTTAAATACATCCTCACAAAAACTGTCAATATTTTGTTTTTTTTTTTTTTGTAAATTATGTTCCGAAAAATCAAAGTTAATAAAACTTACTTTTACAATATTTTGGAAAATAGCATATAATTGAGCAATACTTTTTTGGTAACCATTTATTACATTAAAAGATTCTTACCAAAATCTAACCTTTTTAACAATCCATTGCAAAGTTCAACATAAAACTTTAAACAATGAACTCTTAAGTCCGTTTCATCATCTTCAGATAATTTATATAAAGCTAGTGCTGAAATTACCTCAGCACCTTAATAAATATCTTTAGGATTTTTAAGTTAAGTATTATTGTTAACATAAATTTTTTTAAACCTTCCAAAACTTATATCGAGGGATATTTTTCAAATAGTGCTATCAGCAAAATCACAATTTTACAGGACAGCGAAAAACTGATTTTTTCGATAACTCTAATGGCCATTTTCTCATTAGGCGATTATCTTTTTTCCCAACGAAAAACTGCACATTAAAGAAATCTGGTTTTCTCAATGTCTCATTTGCTTCGATTTAATCGCAAAGCTAACCGGCACTCATCTGCCAATTGAAGCACAGCCGCGAATAACGTTTTAAGTTACAAAATAATTATTTTTCAGGAGAGCAAAAAAACGTTTTTTGACAAGCAGCATTATTTGTTTTAAAATTTTTTTTTTTGCTATTATTTAAAATAGAGATAATAAAAACTTTAATGCAAAAGGCTTTTAAAACATTATTCCGCACTGCAAAACCATTTCGGTTTCATCATTATGTTAGTAACTTGCAATGTTCTTCCACTGGCTGACACTTTGTACGCCATTTTGAAGGCGTTAAGGTGCATAGTTTTGGTTGATTTGATGTTTAAACTGTGTAAGAGAGTAAAGTCAACGTTTATCTGCAAAAAAACAGTTTTTGCAAAATGTGGCGTTTACAACGTTTTTCGCGGCTGTGCTTCAATTATTTATTTTCCTTTAATTTGCCGTACAGATATATTCAATCAGCTGACTCCCATCTTTATCAGTCCAATAAATTTATATTGACATTAAGTAAAAGACAGTTTGTCGATACATTGAGAAAATGGCCATAAGAGTATTAACTAAACTTTATTTTGCAATGTTATTAAATAACAACATCTAAATCATACATATTTTAATTTTTTTCTTAATTCCAGATATTCGCGCTTCTGTGTCTGATAGCACTATTTAAAAATTAAAATTTTATCGATTTGAACATTGAAATAAGCAGATAGCACTATTTGAACAAAAATGAAAATGAGCTGTAATGAAAACTATTTGAGACTTTAGTTTAAGTTACACGAAGTTTTATTAATATACATAATTAGTAAAATTTAAAGAAACGCGAAATCTTGTTAACAGAACTCGAAATTAAGTTAAAATTTTACACTAACGTTTATTGAAAGTAATTAATAATAAATCTTTATCCGCATATATTAAATTATCATAAAAATAATTTTCATGTGAAATATCAGACTTCAATGCTTTGGAAATTTATCCGTTTGCTAAGTTGAAAAGAACGTGGGCCAGATTGTTAGGGTTTCGCTTCTATTTATATGATCACTGCACAGTGTGGGAAATTTGGAAAAAAATGGAAATAATTCTATACTTTATAAACGGCTTGTCCGATTGGAATGCAATTTGAGGTGACAATTAAAAAGTTGTAGTCGAGCTTAAGTCTTGGATTTGAGGTCTATAGACTTAGCAATAGAGGTGCTTTAGGTTCCCAAATTAGGACACCTCGGGTATAACCAAAACTAAAAACGACCCTTAATTCTTAATTTAAGCTGGATGCTAAAAATTTTTTTTAGTGATATGCGCTTACCGAGTTCTTCATAATTTATAATTGGTCTAGTATTTTGGAAATATAAGACTCAAATTTATCATTGTTTGTTTGGAATATTTTTTTGTGAATTATCAACAAGATTTTGTTTGTCGTGCTTAATTCTCAATGTTTATTTTTGATAACAACACTGAAATTTATTATTGATGTGATAAGCTATTCCTATGCGCATTTCACTAAACTAAACTAAAGATACTATACAAATAAATTTGCTTAACAGCTTTATTTGTATTATGTTGTTTAAATGTTGGCCATGACTTGGTCTGAGGTGGTCCATTCAGGCGGTCCAATTTTGTTCTTTGGGAATTGTGGGATTCGTTTTGCAAGTCTAATAAAATTTTGAGCTGGTTTGTATTAAACATTAAAAAATTTTTAATATTTTTAATTAGGCTTAAGTTCATGAAATTTAATTTTTCATTAAATTATTTTTTTTTCGAAACATGTCATGGTAACCTGCCGGCCAGGGTTCGAGCCCGAGCCACGTCAAGAATGAAAGATTATCAATAACAATTTTAATTGATTTTAATGTTGTAAAATTCCTTTCTTCATAAAAATAATTTAATGAAAATTAAATTTCATGAACTTAAGCCTAATTAAAAATATTAAAAATTTGGATTAAAAACCATAAATAGATCAACAAAATAACCACAATACTAATTATTAAAAAATTTATTTACTTGTAAAATTTCATTAAATAATATTAGCTAACAAAGATTTTATTGCATACATTAAAATTTATATTGTTTACCAAAACGCATAAACAAACTTTTTGCAGTTTTTTTGCAAAATTTCCTCAAGGAATTTTAAAATTATATTAGTTTATGAAATCTAGACACAATTCCCAACCCTTTGATGTATATTATGTCTACTTTGAAATAAAAATGTTTATCATTTTATTATATGAAGTAATATTTTTTATGTAGATGGCAGTTTTTTTACAAAAAAAAAAAAAAAAACGTGTGTGTTAGATAGCACAATACAATATTTATGAAAAAAAGCGTTTTGAATTTTTTTTTTTTTTAATTTAAGTGACAGATGACTCTTCAGTTCGTGAACTCGTTTCTATAAAAAACACATTTTTGAAAAACTGCAGATAGCACTATTTAAAAAAAATACCCTCGTTATACAAAAAACTTTATATATTTATAAAAAACTTGAAAAAACTTTAAATAAATTAAAACCTTTTTGGCATCTCAAAAAACTTGCAAAAAAGAGAAATCTTGACAAATGGCAACGCTGGCCGTAGCATACACCAACAAATTAAGAAAACAATGAATTTGAAGGAAATGATGAAACAGAACTGAGTCTTCAACTTCAGGCAAAAATTTTAAGGCCCATAATTAAAACGTCGGCAGTAACTTCAAATTCTCTCTCATTTCTTTCGTTTTCTTTTGTTCTTATTTTTCTCTGTTTACAAAATGTATGAAATTGAATGAAAGTATGGTAGCATTGTTAAGAGAATAATGGCGATTTCTTTTCTGAGAAAAATGTTGCACTAATGTTACATGTTCTACATTTTTGTGTTCGTTTGTACAAAAAATACAACTGTGGGAAAAATTTTCAAGTTCTTTTGTGAATATGTTGATGAAAAACATGCAAAACATGTTGCATGTTTTCCCCTTACTCTAACTTAAGGTGTTCATACTGCCCTTTTCTACCAGTTTGGTGCTTACTACTTTGTTTGTACAACAAATGTTTTATTTTGTTCGTCATAATTCATACCGCTCATAATTTTGTTAAAAATTGATTTTAAAACAAAATATAAAAATATTTACAAATTAAAATCAAAAAAAGTCTATTTATATTATAATCGTTTTAATTTTTATAAGCCATTAGTGATGTTAATATTTGTTTCCTACCCGTAATAGCATGCAGAAACTGCTTAAATAGCTTTAAAAATCGCTTATTAAGTACATTAATGATGAAAGTGTAATAGTTGTAAATAAAAGCACTAATTGTGTTCTATAGAAATTGCACAACATGTAACACTTCGAGTGATTTTAGGTAACATTAGAAAATGTTACATGTATGTACTGTAACATATTTTTCTCAGAAAAGAAATCGCCATAAGTGTCTATATGTGAGAGCATTAGAAAAAACGTCCTCAAAATAAAATTGATTTTATTTCTCGACCGCATTCTCTGGCATAATTTTATGTCAAACTGCATGTAAAAAAACGTTCAGCCCCAGTTCTGTTTCATCATGAAGGCACCAAGGTATATTTACACAAGGTAGACTCTTTTGGGAGTGTAGACGTTCTGCTCTATAAAAGGAACCGAGTTGTCAAAATTGTCTTTATATAAAACAAAAACAATTTAACGCACACATGTACAAATTTTGGCTCATATACACGAAATTTGACGTTTGGGTTCCAACTAGAGGTAATCAGCTGACAAACATATGGGCCAACGAGTTTACCTTGTGTAAATATACCTTGGAAGGCACGAACAACATAAATGCGAGTTATATTCAGTGATGCCAACTTAGTGCTTTTGGCACTATTTATGGTGCTTTTTGATGCCTCAAACCGCCAAAATTTTATCCTTAGTGCCAAATTAAGAAAAAGCCCTAACTTGGTGCTTTTTACATTTTTCGTCAGTGCCTTTGGTGCTTTTTACAATTTATATTTTTTACTACCATTTTTCAAAACTTCTGTTATATAGAGGGTGATTTATATGAGATTTGCTATTTGGAGTACAATTTTGAGAAGGCCTGTAAAGATTTTAAGATTTTAAATGATAGAAGAAACTTGAATTCGTTTTATCAAAAACTTTATTGACGAGGTTAGAGCTAGGCTTCCTAGCAATTTGGAAATTTTACAATTTATAAAATGCTTTTATAACGAGCATTGTGTAACCTACCATTTTCTATGCGCTTTAGTTTTCAAACGCCCCACAATCGTCTCCAAATATATCAGAGTACAAACATACATGTTTTTTCTATTTTACATCTTATGTGTGTTCTTTATTCAAGCGCGGACATGGGTTAAAATAATTGGATAGTATCATACGCCAATTGTTTTATTAAACTTTACACGATTTTAATTTAGATTTATTTGAACGATAAAATATAAGGTTTTTATCAAAATATGGGCTGTCAATTAATTTTATAAGCAATGGTCGGTCATTGCAAATTTTCGGTAATTGCAACAGGCAAGATTTTTTCGAGCTGCTAAAATCGAGCTCGCACTGTATTACTTTAAAACTATTTTATGTCCAATTCAAACTAAGCTAATGATGAAAAATTATTTGGATGATATTATAACGAAAATGGTCCCCCATCAACGCCGTCGCCTTATTTTAAATTTTGGAGCCGAATGCAACTTGTTTTGTGTTTAAATTAATTGTAAAAATGGCTTAGTACTTTCTTACGCTGTTTTTGTTCGAAATAGTGCTTCTTTAAATTTGAAAGTGCTTTTTGCTCTCAAAAAGTTGGCATCACTGGTTATATTGTTGCCATCACTTGAGGTGTGATATATTTACTGCCGTATTTATAAAAAATAAAATAACTTTAAAATGTGTTTTAAGCCAAAATTGTAATAGAAATTTTTCTTAAAATGCATTTCAAATCCATTATAATTTTTTATGAATAAAGTTTAAACTTTAAAGTATGTACTTAAACATTAAAATTATGTTTTATATTTGTATGCTCCTGGGTACATCTAAAACTTTTTAATGTGATTTAATTTCATAAGTCTAAATTGTTTATGTGTTACATTATTGTACTTATTTTATTGTTTTATGATTTTCAAATTGACAATCCCTTGAAAAAGTCGACAAACAATCCACGAAACGTCGGGAGCAAAATATTGTAATTAAAAATTTAATTTTATTTACATTGAAGAAATTTAGGCCCTATTAGCTTGACAAAAATAACATTAATAAATTCCTCACTCTGGCAAAATAAACTACTACGACAAAAAAAAATTTTTTTTTGATTTTTTGGATCATAAAATTGTTGTGCAATTATTATGTAATTTGGCCGCCACATAATTTTTAATACATCCAATGCGGTTGTGGCAGTTCATCCACTATTGGCCCATATTTCTTTGTAAAAGTTATCGGACTATGCTGGAAAATTTTGTTAAGCCATCTGTGGAAAACCATCCCACCTTGTGTTTTCACAGTACTTCTGCATGTACCCTGATGGCTTTAGTAAGAAACATATTCTTACTGGGCTCCACGTTCACCGGATTTCACACCTCCTGACAGTTTCCTTTGGAGATATTTAAAGGAAAAAGTGTATGTTATCAATTCAAAAAATTTCCTTCAACTAAAAACCAACATCCGAAATAAAACCTGCAATTTTGCAAAAAGGTACGTAAAATACGGCAAAAGAGTACTAATTTGCGAATCGAAAATTGGCTACCATTTACATAACTTCATAACACTTTTCTTCTGAACCGATTGTGCTGAATCGACTAAGAATAACTCAAGGACCAAGAATATATATCGTCATAGGGTCTTATATAAATATTAAAAATGTTTCACACGGAGTGAGGAACTTTGGATACCCACCCTCATTCGCCACTAGTGGTGGAGGGTATAATGAGATTAAAACAGCATTATATCATGGATCTTAGGATATCATACTTCAAAAATGTATATAATCACATACATGTGATTGCTTACAATTTCCATGCCCACAAAATGACAGGCGCAATTTTAGTTTTGAACAAAACAAACATCAACTGCTGCAAAATAAGCAGCAACGGTAAATGTGCTTACCATGCTAATTGTTCTTTCTCACAACTGATTATTTCATTCGATTTAAGTTGCAGTTTGGAATAAAAATTCAAAAATAATAAAAATAAGTTTTGCTTTAATTACTTATTTTTTTCTTTGATGAAAATGGTGGTAATTAAAGGGTTAATAATGAAGTTGACTTAAATTGTTGATATTTCCCGATCATATTTACACGGGTTTGCTACTTAATTCATTATCAAATACGATAAACAAATTAATTTAATTTAAATGATAACACTTTTCCATTCTAAACATTATCTATAATATCTAGCCGCAGTTTAAAAGTGTATTATGCAAAAATTGTATAAACTTAGTTGATTTATAAGATGCAAACAAAAACGAAAATCTTTAATGTACGTGGTTCATACATGATACTGGCAGTTATCAGTGTTTATCCCAAGTCTCGGTAGGGCAGTGTCAGTAAATTAAATAAAATCTTTTCTTATTTCATCATTTGCACGTATAAAAAGTTGAAGAATATTAATAGATTATTGCTTCTAAAATGGATGATCATACGAGAAATCAATATTTAGCAGGAATATGCGGTAAGTTTTTTTATACTAAAAAGCTGAAGATCGAAATTTTTACAGCAGCCTGAAAAATACTATTCAAACACATTTATAATATTTTGGTTTAAAATGTATGTATAAGTTTTCTTTGTAATACGACGCATAGCTAACAGCAAATGCATTTCATGATCCGGATGTGTCGAATGCTTATTTAATGGTACTTTACACTATCACACAAGTCTTACGTAATTTGACGAAAATGCATCTCTGAATCAATTATTGTTTGAAAATTTTCAAAATACGTAAGACTTGTTTGATAGTGTAAAGCAGCTATAAGGGTAATTTACACTGTCACACAAGTTTTACCGCCGTATTTTTATGGGAGCCCCCCTAAGGGGTGGAAGCAAAAACATATTTGCAATAAATTGCCTAAAGTGCTGAACTGCTATCAATCCGCATGTCACAAAAAAGTAAATTTTGAAAATCGGTCTTTGGGTAAAAGGTGAATTTTTTGTACATATTCAAAGCCATTTAAAATACAAAATTTGAAAAGTATTAATTTTATGCCTAAACTATCCCCATCAGTGTTGCCAATTTGGAATTTTTCATGCTAGATCTAGCATTTTTTAAGTTAATTTAGCATGAAAAAAAAAACTGATTAGGCATCTAGCCTTTTTTCTAGCATTATTTAAAAATTTCTAGCATTCTTTAGTTGTTGTGGTATTAATATATTTTTCTTTAATGTTTTTTAATTTTAATACAAATATTAAAGAAAAACAAGTTAGAGTGCTATATTCGGCTGTGCCGAATCTTTGATACCCTCCAGCGACAAGTCGAATGTTTTAGGAGTAATATCTGTATGATGTCGATTTATTATTATTATCTTTATAAAAACAGACATCTGCATTAAAATGGTTGCGGTTTAGACCTTTATAAAATTATTGACCGACAACCAGAAAGTTTAATGCTTTTTTTAGCAATTTTAAATAGCTTGAGTAAAATATCTTGATTCGTAACAGTTTAAGCTGAACTCAAATGATTTTCAGGAGGGCAATTTATATTGGAGCCATGGTAAGCTATGAACCAATCATCCCAAAATTTGCAGAGAGATTTCTGGTATTAAAAAACATAAATTTCAATACAGCGCACAGAGGGATTTGTCCATACAATGTTTGGCAAAAAATATAAGGAGTGCTCGTAGAATGTTGAAATTTTGCTCTGAGCCTTTGGTTAACTCAGTTAAGAAAAATTTAAAGTTTCATCAAAATTCGCCACGCCCTCCACCCACCGCCCATAGAACCCAAAATTTTTTTTTGGCCCAAAGTTTTTGAAATTTTGCTCTGAGCCTTTATTTAGCTCAATTAAATATAAAATAAAGTTTCATCAAAATTGGCTACGCCCTCCACACACCACCCATAGAACCCAAAATTTTTTTTGGCCCAAAGTTTTTGAAATTTTGCTCTGAGCCTTCATTTAGATCAATTAAGAAAAATATAAAGTTTAATCAAAATTGGCCACGCCCTCCACCCACCGCCCATAGAACCCAAAATGAAATCAGTTAATAAATCCACATTATTATTGCAATTTATAAGTTCCTTGCACAATTCACTATATGAAACACAAAAGGAACCCATTTTAAAAATTAGTTAGATTTAATAGTTTTCTTAAACTTTTTTTTGGCAAATATTATTATTTCAAATAATCATATGGTTTTGTTTTTCTTTTTTTGTTATGCACTTTTTCGATATTGCTGTCAATCACTTATTAAAAAGTGAAAGCCTAAAAGTATACAAAACCTTTTACTGTAAATATGCATTGCAATTTATTGTAAATATTCACAAAAAATACGTGAGTTTTATCACAAAATTTATAAGTTTGTTCAGCGATCGCAAAAAGTCGCAGAATTTTTTTACATAAAATGAAAGAAAACATTCCAAACTTTAGTTTAGTAGTAGTACTAACACGGAGGTAGACCGAGCTAACTTATTTTTTTTCTAATGAAAACTGCAAATGCTAAATTTTTTGGAGTTATTTTGATTTGCTCAGATCTCTTAAACTATATATGTAATTTAAATAATTTTTCTTTCCTATTAAATTTAAAATACTATATTTTAATAAGAATGCTCTAAAACTATTCGTAGTTAAACCATATTTATCGTATAAACAACTGAAATGTAGTAAAATTTTCATCAGTTTTCGTTGTATAACATTTAGATAACTTTACCACACTCTTTTTTATACAAAATTATATTTTTTTCGAAAACAAATCATGGTTTTCTACTAATGAAACACTTCTCTACAGAATTGCATCATAAGATTTCTAAAAAATAACTGTAAAAAGTCTATTACTTTTTGCCAAAAAAAAAAAAAAAAATACCACTGTGCAGCGGTGCAATTAGTTTTAGCGTTTGCAGTGAATTTCAGAAGGCTGGGATCTAAGGTGAATTATGCACAACATTGCATAACATTTTTTCTGGTCATATATCTGCCACGGTTTTAGGCGTATTAAATTATTTTACCAGAGTGGACTTTATATGGGGCCTAGGGTAAATTATGGACCGATCTTCACGAAATTTCACAGTGTTATTTCTAGTCCTATTAAACTGTGACGAGCCAAAACCTGTTATGATAGCATTATTAATTATGATTTACGGCGTACTAAACTGTTTTCCGAAGTAGGATTTATATGGGGCCTAGGGTAAATTATGGACCGATCTTCACGAAAATTCACAGTGTCATTTCAAGTCCTATAAACCTGTGACGTACCAAATTTTGGTATGATAGCATTATGTTTTACGGTTTTAGGCGTACTTAACTGTTTTCCGGAAGAAGGGTTTATATGGGGCCTAGGGTAAATTATTGACCGATCTTCACGAAATTTACAGTCCTATTTCTAGTCCTATAAAACTTTGACGTACCAAATTTTGTTATGATAGAATTATTTTTTACGGTTTTAGGCGTATTAAACTGTTTTTCGGAAGTAGGGTTTATATGGGGCCTAGGGTAAATTATGGACCGATCTTTACGAAATTTTACAGCGTGATTTCGTGTTAAATAAAACGAATTTTTGGAATCTTATATCATTCTGTGCATTGTTCCACCATTTATGTTTGTTTTAGTAACAAAATTATCAATTTTTTTTAAGGTGGTGGTTCCACATTTTGATTCATAGCTCTGATCCTACTGAACCGATTTTGCTGGATTTAAATCCCAAACTGCTTAGAATAACTACAAGCATTTTCACACCAAGACGGACAGACAGACGGACATGGCTAAATCGACTTAGAATTACTCAAGGACCCAGAATATATGTACTTTATGGGGTCTGGGATGAATAATAAAAAAGTTTCACACGGAATGACAAACTTAGTAAAACCTCTTCACAACTAATTGTGGCGGAGGTAGGGATGCCAGACGGGCTTGATTTGGCTTGATTGTCAAGCTTTTTCAATTTGTGTCAAGAATCAAGAACAAATGTAATTTGCTAAGCTAAATCCGAATTTTAAGCAAGTTTCCATTAAATTGTCAAGAAAAAGCAACCATTATAAATCGTGCTAATTATATATGGCCTGCAGTTTAAATGAATTGTTGGAAAGAACTATGGGAATTTGTGTCCCCCAAAAAAAAAAAAAAGTAGAAAAATGTATAGCAGAAAGATTTTCAGAGTCGTATCTGTTTTTTATTTCTTACATAATCCATTAATTTCATGTATCAGTTTTACCTTTAGAAATTAATTACGTATTTAGATACATTTTACGAAATATCTGAGCAAAATTAAGTTCTCCTATCTCATATGGAATGGGCGTTACTGTACCAAAACCATGCTTTCTGGTAGAATATGGTAATTAGTTGTCTATAACTAGTTCCTTTATAGAATGATTTTGTTATTTTCACTACCAGTATTCTACCAAGTTTATTTTATGTGAAACTTGAAAAACAAAATTCTTTAATTATAACCAGACTTCAAAAAGTAAAGATTTATGTGTACCAATTCTGGCCGAATTTCTATGCGCGATATAAATATCTTCTTAAGAAAACCCATATCAACAAACAGACGGACATCGTTAAATCAGCTCCGTTACCAATAAGATCAGTATTGTAAAAATAACAAACTGAACAACAATTAAATTTGTTTGTTCATATAACCGGATTTTTAATTGTCAAGAAAAATCAAGCTTTTTCTTTTCAATGTCAAGCTTTTTGCGCATTTCGATCTGGCAAGCCTAGGTGGAGGGTATAAAAATGAAAGATTCTAACAATGAATTAGATCTAAAAAAATGCAACAATATAAATGCTCATTAATGTGTATGGATGGAAAGAGGGTAAATATATCCAATTGGCAAAATATGCTAGGGAAAAGAATTGGAAAAGGATAGGTGGGTATAAACGTTTTGTACAAAACTTAATATTTTGATCAATATTAGCTTCACTAATAAACACATACATACCTTCTTCACAATTTTAAATCAATAATAATTAAAATAGTTCGGCTATTCACAAAGTAGTCATAAAGCTGTAAAGTCATATGTCTTAAAATAATTACAAGAAATATATATGTATGACTGCCAGGCGCGGATCCAGCTTGAGCTTTACGGGGGGGGAAATTTTGTAAGATACAAAAAGTAAACAATTTGTTTTTAAAAGTTTATTAAAAAAAAAATATGTGTATATTATATAAAAAAAAAACTCAGCAAAAAGGTTTAAGATCAGTTCAATATACATTAATCTTTTTCAATAAGAAATTTATGATTTCCTTGTGAGGCAAATTTAGACAGTTCGGTATGTCTTCTGTCATTGTTGATCTGAGCCATGTTTTCATTCTACGAAGGGTAGGAAATGACTTTCCGCTCGTAGCATTACTGACAAGCATTGAAACGAAAATTTGAAATATTTTTCTTAGATTTGGGTAGATATCTTCATCACAGTTTATTAAAGCATCTACAACCTTATCTGATAGATCAGGCTCAAGTTTAGATGTTAGTAGATGTTTATCTCTTTTATCAAATATAATCAGCTCATCAGCTAGTTGTGGTTTTAACAGTTTTGTATCTGTATATGAATTGATTACACTTTGAGGTAGAAGTTTAGGTATGTTTAATACAATTTGAGATCTTCTAAAATAAATCCAATAAGAGGAATGTAACCTACATCTCGGTAGTAATCTTCAACATTTTGGATGTGATTATTTCGTTAAAATCTTGTCTTTTCGATTGGAACCTCTATTTGAACGCAAATAACTTAAACTTTTTCAAAAATTGTTCTTTGGCTTTATTTATTTTCTCTTCAAGGCTTATGATTTAAGTTTGGATAAGGCTTGGTCCTTTTTGAAGATCTATATCTTGCTTTTGTAAAATGATACTAAGTGGCTGTGTTACAATAAGTATCACACTTAATATGTATATTCCGCAAATAAATTCAAAAGTACTAAGTGAGTTCCTTAATATAAAGGTAGAGATACTACCTTTTCACTCAGATATTTTTCCAAAGCTTCTACTATAAGATGTACACGTGTTGCAAAGTGTTAAATGGAGTCGTGACGGTCCACCCATCTTGTATCGCATAATGTAGAGAGTTTGGCTCCCAAATACTTTGCTAAAACTGTGTTTCGCTTGGGATGAATTTATATAAAAAAATTTGTCGTTTCTTTAGCAAATGATACAACTTTTTGTTTTAATAGCACTTTATTGCTTTTTTTGGTCGTGACCTAAACAATTGTGTAGGAGATGGAACAGATGGGTATCCTCTGATGTCAGCAAAAAATGAAGCTGTTAAAAAACTCTGGAAACCGCGACAAATGCGAAACAAACGCCTTGCTATTCCCATAAATCAAGCAACTCAATTTCTAAAAGCAACTAAGTGCCATTCGCATCAATTGACACATCCACGTACATAAATATTGCATTTACTAGGGCTTATTAATAATTCAACAGCAAGCATTATCAAGTCAAACGTTGAGTCTTTGGATATAGATGGCACGTGCTGGGATTTAATGTAGAATAATAAGTATTTGAAATTTCGTTAGAGATTCAATAAAAAAACCTTGCTGGGGTTTCCAAAAATTTAGTACATTTAAAAAAAATATTATTAATGGGAGTTCTTGTATTATCGAATTAAGCAAAGCATATTTTTATAATTTTATTTATAATAAGGAAATTCCACTGAATCCGCGCCTGATGACTGCTGTGGGCAAGCGCTTATAATTTAGATTTCTAATGTACAGTTACGACGAAATAATGAACACAGCATTAAAATTTTTATTGGAGGTATTCACGTCACAAGTTGCACCCTTGGAAAAAAGCAAAAGTGCAAGGGTGCAATTTGTGACGTGAATACCCTTATTTTTTTTCAAAAACAACAATATTTTTTTTAAGCAATTGTAAAATATTGTGAATAGCCCAAATATGTTTATTGTAGTTTTAGTGCAATTTAACCAGCTTTTAAGTATTTAACGACGTTTTTAAAAAATCGAAAAGTAATTAAAAACTAAATTAATTTTATTGACAGTTAATTATTTCCATATTCATTTGTGTTTTACCCTAAGTCTAGACGAGCAATTTGTTTGGCAATTATTGCCGTAGCAACTATCAAATTCTATTGCCAACACTAAATATTAACGTGTGGACTGCATAAATATGTATTTGAACACATGTTCAGCAACAAATGTAATGCTGGGTACACACAATGCAACCTACATGCAATCTGTTTCAATGCAACCTCAAAATATCAAAGCGTTTTGATGTTGATGCAATCTAGAATGAATGAAAATGAATTTAATTCACTAGATTGCGTAAACGCGTTGCATAGTGTGTACCCAGCATTATAATATATTGTTGAGCAATTATCTTTTAACACAAGCTGTCAGTTACAAAAAAGGAAAAATTTTAAACTTAAAACATAAAAATTAAATTCAAAATTTACAAATTAATAATAAAAAATTTATAATAAATAAATTTGTTTCCAAAGAAAATGTAAGTATTTATTTACATACAAATTCATGTTTTGTGTTTAGACAAACGTTTTCTCCACTTTGAAAAAATGTTAAACATAGAACATTTCTGTGACGTCATTCTGCCGACGTTATTGCTTATGTTTACAAATACAAATTGCGCGTATATACGTAGGGTTATTACATAGCGTTTACATTTGCCAGTACTGGCAAGACAGTAGCAATTCATTCAAACTTTTTCACTAATACATAAACACTTTTACAGCTACAGTATTCCACGGATAATTACCTCGCCAAAAATGCCAATATTTTTGGGTAATTATGCGGGGTAAGCATTTAAACGAATACGTTTAACTACCTCATTGAGGTAATTAAGCGAATTCGTTTAAATACCTCAGTGAGGTAATTAGACGTATTTATTTACAAGATAACTTAACTTTGATATATGAAAAAATTTAAGACAGGAATTTTTACATGCATCAGCTAAATCTTAAGAGATAGCAAGTAAAAAAAAAAACAATGGGATTTGTTGTCTTATATTTTTTCTGTAGTGCTTTTTGAGATGACCTGTCATACCCTACTACTACTCATGGAACCCGTAAATATTCAATTGCATGTTTTTTCTTGTGCGACCAATGAATGCAGAAACAATATATTTATGCGTTTAGAGCTTTTAATGAATTTGGGTATCGATTTGTTTGTAAATAATTTAGTACATGTTTTAGCCATTGCTGCATTTTTATTGCAGACATATTTTAAGTTATTAAAACATATTTTAAAACATGGACCATATTTACATTATGCAATTAATGCCGCAACTTTCGCATGCAACTTTTTGTTTGTTAGCAAGAGGTGTGGGAAGAAAACGGGGTTGAAAAAGTTGAAAAAATGCATGAAAAAAATGTAAATGTAAATGTGAAAAGAGTTTCGTAGCAACTTCTTTAAAAGAAAATAGAAAAAAAACTCGGCGATAATTGCATAGTCTAAATGCGGTCATGTTCAGCAAATAAAAAAATTGCTTAAAATTTTAGTTAACAGATGAATTTTCTGTTGCTTTAATTTCGCCAACCACATTAAATTTGTACAATTTTAAACCAAAGCAAGTATTTGTTGAAAATAAATGTTTTTCGCAACTTATAACATAGAAACCTAGACGCATTGTTTAGTAAGCGATCGAATTAGAAACACTTGTTTAAGTAATCTTTTCGTGTGCGTCCGTCCATCTTTCTGGCTGTATGTCCATGTAAACCTTGTGCGAAAAGTAAAGGTAGAAGTTTTTAGATAATTTGATAAAATTGGGTATATACGTTTAATTGTCATAAGAACGAAACCTATGTAAATTGTAAGAATCGGTCTATAATATCACATAGTTCCCATGCAAACTTCAAACTTTAATCTCTTTAAGACAAAATATCTCATAAATTTGGTGTATCTAGATAACATATAACTCTTATATGAATCTTGACCTCATAACATAACTTTTAATGCAAATATTAATTTGTTAAATATATTGTTTTAATCAAGCCATATTTTGTTTTTAGGCATATTTTTTTTTAAAAAAAATTGAGTGCATATTTTCAAATTATTAACATGTAAAACTTGGTTGCATTACTTGCTGTGTTTTTGTCAAATAGTACTGAGGCAATTAAACGAATGAAATTTAGGTATAATTTTGTTTTGGGAGTTGAATTTTTAAGGCAATTATTCGAATCGGGTAATTAAGCGTATGGCAATTAAACGTGGATTTTTGTTTAAAAAATGGAAGAAAAAAACGGGGATTTAAACTCTAGGTAAATAAGCGTGAAAGGCATTTAAGCGTGGGGTAATTAACCGGGTTATACTGTATTTTGTTTTTGCATTTTTTTGCCAACTAATATGTATATGCTTACTGTCTTGCCAGTACTGGCAAATGTAAACGCTGTGTAAATACCCAAATATATTCTCATAAAAGGAATATTCCCGGTATTTACCCAGACATCAGAGAAATACCCTGTATAATTCCATCTATATTTATGTGGATATAAATAAACTGAAAAAGACTGGGTAAAAGAAATAAACGAAAAACCTTTTCAAAATACTGCAAATGCGATATTGTTTCTAAATTTAGTGGCCTGGAGCTACATAGAAGCACAAAAATTCTACGGGCATAACTAAAAATCATCCAATCCCTTTTAAAAGAATTTGTTACAACTTTCAGCAGAGGCGGCATTAAGTTTATGTGATGCGCGCAGTTCAATTGCACCTTTCGATCATCTGACAAACCTTTGTAAAAGGCAATTTGACACCTCGTCGTGAAAGCTGAAGGACTAAATGCAGCATATTATAAATAATGTGCTTGGCCCTTACTTTAATGCAGATGTTTCTTTATTTTTTTTTATAAGTTTTTTGCGTTTATTTAGCATTTTTTTTTTTAACAAAATCTAGTATTTTTTCCTCAATAAGTTTTGGCAACACTGATCCCCATGGATATATGATCGAAAATATTCTATTCGTGAGCGTCTTTTTAGACTCACGTACACTAGTCCCAACAACCATATTTTATCTCTACCTGAATATCGAGTAAACAAATTCAAAACTTTTTATATGTACAATACCACTTATGCCATTTTAGTTAACATTATTTCCATATCTTATGGAGCATTTAACGGATGGCCATCGGCGAGTTTTATAGAGCTGCAATCTCCTGACAGTCCTCTTAGATCAGGACCTATAACACAAATTGAAACTGGATGGATAGGATCAATGCTTTGTGTCGGAGGATCGTTGGGAACAATAATATTTTCTTGGTCGGCTGACAAAATTGGTAGAAAACGCTGTTTAATTTTAATAGCTCTGCCAGCATTAGTAAGTACATTAATATTGCCATAAGCTACGATAATCACTCATTTTTGCACACTTCAATCTACATGGATACTATTTTCTTATTTTTTTATCAACCTTGAATTTCATTAAATTTATATAAAAGCGGAGATACGATATAACCTTTTTAATAAATGAGGAACAAAATCAAAGTACATTTTAGCTCTATTTCTTTACTTTTTGGGTAAAGTTCGTGAAAATGAGAGCAAGCATAAATTTCTCTCATAAAGAGACAAAATTACACAAAAGTACGGGAACAGAAAAAAAAATTTTAAGCACAAAACAGGGCTGTCAGATTTTTTTGATGTCAGAAATCGCCAAAAATCGCCAAACGTCAATTTTGTTTAGTTTATGAAATCTTTTTTTTTTTTTAATTAAATTTTGCATACAAAAAAAAAAGCTGATATAATATTGCATTCAAAAATCGCCAAAAACTGAGAAAAAATACAAAAAAGTCGCCGAAAGTAAATTTTGTTTAGTAACTGTTATTTTTTTTAAATAATATATAATAGAGATCATTTATTCAGTTAAAAAAAAATAAAATTAAGCACACTAGTCTATAAGATCACTTCAGGCTCATCAATTTCATTACTATTGTGCAGACGTACTATTAGATTTAAGCAGTGTTTAAAAAACTGCAGTCGAAGTTGAAAAACTGCCATCTCTTCCACTATTTCATTTGTCATTGGCAAAAAAAAAAATCATTTGCTTTTACTTGCAATTCATTAAATGCAAATAGTCGCTGTCAAACCAAATCAAAAAGCGAAAATTTGTAGACAAATTTTCGTTTTTTGTTCGACAGGTTTTGGTTTCGACTACAGTTTATTAAACCTTGGAGTTAAAAAGTGACTGAATAATTCACTTAAAATGATAATAAAACGAAAATCATGTGAAACAAATTTGCTAGATTTTTTTTTAACTAGTAATGATAACAAAAAAGGACAAACTGTTCAAAAATCTATAAGTATGTATGTATATATTTATATATATTTAGCTGGAGAGGCCTAACTCCGCTTATGTAAATAAAAGTGCAAATTTTTTATTTCAAAATCGCTGAAATAATATGAATGGTAAACATAGCCAAGTAAATCACCAGTTATGTCAAGAACCGCCACAAAAGTCGCCAGTCGCCAAAGTGTTGCAGTGTTGCATTTTAATTTTACTCAATATTATAAAAATTTCGTATTAATTACACTACGGGACAATTTTTTTGCCAAATGAATTTGACACCTAATTTTATGTAAAATTTTCCGCTGAATCCGGATATGATGTCAGAATTGTCAAAATAGCCGTTATTTGTGTTTTTAAAAAAGATGATGTGACTGAAATGCAAATATCTTAAAAAATTTTAAACGGACTTTGTATTTCTGTATTAGAAACTGATTCGCGCTTTTTTATATGTTTCTTTTTCATATCTGTTCTACTTTGAAACAATGTTCGATTTTTCTTAAGTTTAATTGAACATCAGGTTTAAAAAACTGCAGTCGTAACCAAAAACTGTCGAACAAAAAACGAAAATCTGTGTACAACTTTTCGCTTTCTGAGTTGATTTGACAGCAACTATTTATATTTAATTAATCAGAAGTAAAAGCCAAAGTTTATTTTTGGCCAATGGCAAATGAAGAAGTGAAAAAACTGTCAGTTTTTCTACTTTGACTGTAGTTTTTTTAACGCTGTTTAACTCTTTGATGACCAAATGATCATTGGTTTCAGAAAATTAAACATTAGCTGCGATCGAGAACACAAAAGTTTTTACTATTTTTTACTTAACTTTACTGCACTTTACGAAATTGCGTTCGAGTACACAAAATACAGTAAATGAGAACACAAATTGAGAGCGTAAAGTGACAGTTCTTGTCTGAGTACCCTGTCGGACATTCAGTTAACTTTAAATTAACTGAAAGCTAACTATTTCTCAAGTAGTGGTGGTTGACACTTTACTTTTATATGGAATTAACTAACTATTTTAACATTGCGATGTCTTAGGCCGAGGCCACGCAATGAGCGGCTAAGCGTCAAGCGGCTGAGCGATGAGCGTCAAAAAATTAAAACATATGAAATACTACTGAAGTGGCCACGAAATGAGCGACATGTGAGCGAAATTTTTGAGCGGCTAAGCGGCGTCGCTCAGGAATAAAACTTGTTCTAATTTTTAGTGGTTTTCTGAGCGTCAAAAAATAAACATGGCAAAAGTGAATTTGGAGCTTATAATTTCATCCGTACAAAGGCGACCGAATTATGGCAATACAGATTACCAAATTTTAAAAATAAAAATATGACCGAGAAATTATTTTTTTGTTTTGTCAATTTGGTGTTAACTTTTTGCAACAGCCAATCAAAGGATTTCCTAGACATACGGCAGTATTGTATTGGGTAGATTTGTATATAAATGGTTTAATTCCCCTTACTTCATTTATAGGATGAAACCAAACTACCCAATACAATATATTTATACCCACACCACAATAGTGAAGACTAAGAATCACTTTCTGAATCGAACTAACGATGTCCGTCCGGTGGTTGGCAGGCTGGCTGGCTGGCTGTCCATGTTACCTTGTGCGCAGGGTACAAGTCGCAATTTTGAAGATAGTTTGATCAAATTTGGGACATAGGTTCTTATTGGCACAAGGACCAAGCCTATTAAAATCGTAGGACCACGAGGGAAGATAGGGGGTATTTTCTGCCTCTCAGAAACTATCAACCCGATTTTAATGAAATTTAAATCATACATAGAAATATATTTATATGGACACATAAGCTATGTAGTTTTTCAAAAATAGGACCACAAGGGGAGGTAGGTGGCAATTTTTGCCTCTCACAAACTTTCAAACCGATTTTAATGAAGTTTATAGACATAGATAAATCCATATTAATATGGACACATTAGCATATGTTTATTAATACTGTGGTGTAGGGTATCATATGGTCGGGCTAAACCGACTATACTTTCTTACTTGTTTTTAATTTGTTTTTGTTTTAAATGTAAGTTAAGCGAACGAAGTCTTCGCTCGAAATCGACGAACAGGCCGCAATTTTTTTTTCTTAAAAAACGCATTAAATTTTTATGAATACGATTTTCGCGTTATAACATTAAACAAGCCACTCTTAACAATGGCATTTTAACAACTAACCGCTCAGAAGTGACGCTCAGTAATAAGCCACTTGCCGCTCAAACTTGACGCTCATCGCTCAGTCGCTTGACGCTTAGCCGCTCATTGCGTGGCCTCGGCCTTAGGAAGTAGTCAATTGTCCGACTCTGCATTACCTTCAGTTAACTTTAAAGTTAGACTCTGTATTACCTTCAGTTAACTTTAAAGTTAGTTACTAGCCGTTAACTTAAAGTTAACTTTTTGTAGCTAGTTATAAACTTACTACTTTAAGTAAGCTTTAAGTCGGTTTTCTTAAATTAACTATTTTATCAAAATTGTATTTAGTTATTTTATTTAATTTTTTAATTATACTATAACCTGGCCATTACCGATTACCAATTTCTACTCCGTATATTGTAATAATGGCCCTAAATAAAAAAATCTTTTGTGGGTCTTGGAGCCGTTTGTTTGTCAATCGACTTGGCTCTCTCTACTTAAAATACACAGTGTTTGTATACACTTTGGTTAATGTAAATTTTCCATTGCTTAGTAGTTGGCTTTAAGTTAGTCTATACAAGCTAACTTAAAGTTGGCTTTTTTGTAGTTAGCTTCTCATTTGTCGGCAGGGTATTTACAAATTTTTACTGCAGAAATTTTTGCAGTAAAATTTAGTAAATAAAAAAAAAATATGTTTTAAAAAGTAAACAAACAAAAGTAACAATTAAAATGCATACAAATTGTAAAAAAGTGTTAAATAAAAGAAAAGTTGAAATAAAAATTAAACCAAAACACAAAGTGAATAAATATTAATTAATTAAACTTGTTTGTGAAGCATTTATTTGGCTAAATACAAACTCTTGATATTTTTTTTGTTATGTTAATTTTTTAGAGTTGTAAAAGTGTGAAGTATTTGGGTACTTAATAACACTACGTGACAAAATTTCAACAAAGTCTTGACCAAGGCGAATTAACTACAGGTGGTGTCGAAACGTCATCGGATTTTGACAGTTCGAGCTCATTTGTTTTGATTTGTTAGTGTTTTGCTAAGAATGGTTGACATTTCGAGCTAATGGCACTAACAATGCAATGCAAAAAACCCAATGTTGTTTTTATTGTTTTTGAATTGCTGTAGTTCCGACACCACCTGTAGTTGAATTCGCCTTGGTCTTGACCAAATGAATCTGACAGCTAATCATTACGTACAATTTTCCGCTGAATCCGAATATGAAGTCAGAATTGTCAAAAGTAGAACAGTTTTTGAGATATTTCAAAATAACCGTTATTTGTGTTTTTAAAAAAGATGATGTGACTGAAATGCAAATATCTTCAAAAATGTTCAACGGGGTATGTAATTCTTTCTTTCTAGTAAAAGGTTATAAAATTTCTAAAATAACCATGGATTGCTTGTGAAGATTGATCAAGAAATGACAGAGTTACAAAGGACAAAGGTTCAAGCTTCATTGAAAATTTTATGATTTTGTTCAATTTTGCTCTATTCAAGTTATTTTTTTTAAACCAATGATTTAAAAATCCTAATGTTTTATTACATGCGACATTTGATTATTTTAATATGAACATTTTGCGCCCAACAAGACATAGATTGGTGCAAAAATGACAAAGCTACAGAAGATTTAGTAAATTAACCCACATAGAAATTCAATACTTTTAAGCAATTTTTAATATTTTTGTTACTAAAAATTTAGCTTTGTATATTTATTTGGTGAGGGTTAATTCAATTAATCTTCTGTAACTTTGTCATTTTTGCACCGATCCGGATCCTATTGGGCACAAAATGTTCGTATTGAAATAGGCTAAAATTTTATTTTTGGATATTTGCATTTCAGTCACAGCATCTTTTTTAAAAACACATATAACGGTTATTTTGGAATATCTCAAAAACTGCTCTACATTTGACAATTCTGACTTCATATTCAGATTCAGCGGAAAATTTTACATAAAGATTAGGTGTCAAATTCATTTGATCAAAAAATTGTCACGTAGTGTAATCAATAGCAAAAAAAATTATTCATGTTCTTTTAAATAATTTAACCCGCTACAAATTAGTAAAATCAAATAAAGTAAAAAACAAACAAATATGAAAGATTACATAAATAGTTTGTTTGTATTTTCCAAAAATTTTCGTGTTATAAAAAGTATTTAATTGAGTACCGATAAGAAAAGTAGTCAAAAGTGTAAACTTTATTCAACACTTCAATTATTTGCCATCAGCTGTTGCCTTTATTTTACGAATTTTAACAAATTTTGCGTTCGCGTACCTTTTTGGACAACAGCTTTTTGTGAGAGCAAATTTTTCAATAATTATAAGTATTTATCGACCTTTTTTGATTACTCTAAATAGTTTTTATAGTTTTCTATATACAGGCTTTCAAGGTCATTAATTTAATGTAAATAAAAGATTATTTATTTCATTATCAATAAAATCCGACGTTTCGTTGGTATTCTTTCCAACTTCTTCAGGGATAGCAAAAAGCGAACAGCTGATTGATACAGTACAGATACGGTACAGCAACGTTCGCCTAACTGAGCCTTAAGGCCTAACCAGAATGTGAATAACGTGGCTTAAGCAACCGAGCGAATACATGTAAATCATATGTGTAAAACCATGTTGAACTTAAGGGAACTTTTTGTTAAATTTAATGAAACTGTAATTTGCTTAAGCAAAGTGCGAAACTAATCGCACATTCCGTACGGAATCAAAAGTTTTTTATTTTGTTTTTGTTTTTTTTAATGTATTTGAGAGGCTTTTTTGTTTATTTTTGACAGTAGCTTAAGTTTGTTTATGCACATTCTGGTTGGGCCTTTTAAGTTCGTCTATTCTCACACCTAAATTTCTTTTTGTTGTACCAATGTAGATTTTTCCACACTCCTCATTATCACCGCCATCACATTCAATTTGATAAACAACATCAATTTGATCCCTGCACTCAATCTTTGTTTTTGTTTGTGTAAATAAATTATGTATTGTCTTGTTTGTTTTATGCAAGAATATTATTTGTTGGTCAGTTATTATCTCTCTCAGTTTGTTGTTCTCCGTAAGTCTTGGAATAAACGGTAGACTATAGTATTTGGCGTTACCAGATGTGTCATTTCTGTTTTCCCCCTGAAGAAATATTATTTTAACTTTAGCCAGTAATGAGTTAATCAACCCCTTTGGAAAATTGTTTTTCATTAAGATATCCTTTATTCTTGTCATATTCTTAGATTGAAATTTTACGTTGCTTATTTTTATAACTTTGTCAATCAGATTCATTGCCGTATTCATCTTCTGTTTTATGGGTTATGTTGAGTGAAAATTCGTTAAGTCTGAGTTCATACGGCTCATGTCTTATTGACAAGATTGCTACTTTATAGGCGAGAGGGACGAGGGGAAAAGAAACGAGTACACAGAAGACATGTACTGTCTTTACGTTTTGCTTTTTCATTCGTTGTTTAATTTTGTTTTTGTTTTTAATATCAAAAAAGCACATGTCGTCAACATGACAAGAATCATTTGAACGCCAATTCATGTTCAAAGAAGAAAAAGGAAGAATCTTGTCAATAAGACATGAGCCGTATGAACTCCGACTAAGCGTCCAGAAGCAATTGGTTTCATATACCAATCTGTTATTTTTTTGCGATTTTGTCGGAGTATCTTCATATCCAGATATGGTTTTGCATTGTCCTTCTCCCTCCCTAGAGTAAATTTCAATTTGTTATGATATGACTTAAATGTTTTCAATATTATGCCTTCGTCTTTATATTTTATTATGGCAAATTAATCATCTACATATTTTGTGATTAGTTTTATTTGTATATTGTTCATTTGTAGTTCTTCGATACATTGTTCCATTAGTTGGTCCAATATAATGTCGGCTACAGTCGGTGACAATGGGTTGCCCATTGGCATCCCTTATGTCTGTTGGTATAATTTGCTATCATGCATAAAATAATTATTTTCATTTAAGCAAAATTTAAGAATTTTCAAAAATTGTGTTCTCGGTATTTTAGTCTGATTTTGTAGCACATTCCATTTGATCATAATATTACTTATCGCTAGGTGTATAGGTAAGTATGTTCGTAAATAGCGATACCACGTCTAATGATACAAGAATTTCATCTTCGTCCAATGTAAGTGTATCCAGTTTTGTCTTTAATTCTAACGAGTTTCTTTTCATAATATATTACGACTTGGCATCTCAAAAATACACAACACCAAAAATATGAGATGGCAACCCCGTACGCAGATTTGGATCGGCCGGTTTTGATAGAGAGACGATACAGAAAACCACGCGAATGAAATTTAATATCCTATCTACAATACTTTTATTTTATTATAATAAACATTAACCTAAATTGAACTTTAATTAAAAGTGTATTATCATAAATATTACATGGTGTCAAATGTGTGCAAGAAATTTATTTACGGAACAAAAAGCACAACAACAACATGAGTGAAATAGAAGAATTAAAAAAAAAACAAATTGCCGCAATACGCGCCGAAATAAGTTCTACACCTTCTAGAAAGTTAGCAACAACAACACCACAAAGCATTTTGCCACAAATACCACTTCCAGGGCCGCTTAAGATAAAGGATGGAGACATCAATAAAACTTTAAGTATTTCAAACAGCAATGGGAAAACTATTTAACAGCTACATGCTTAATTTCACAAAACGAGGAAACAAAAAAAGCTATTTTAGTATTTAAAAGATACTCAAACATGCCAATAAGGGAGGAAGATAGACAAACAGCTACCGCTTTACTTAACGAAATAGAAAGAAACCTAACACCAACAGTAAACAAAATATACATAACAGCTGTTTTCAACATGGCTAAGCAAGACATGGACGAATCATATGATGAGTATTTCGACAGGTTGAGAAGTCTCATAAAAAATGCCCAATACGGTCCATTGGAAGATGACCTTTTTCTGGACAAAATAATATGCTCCATCAATGATGCTGATCTCAAAGAAAAGTTGTGGCTCGACGACAATATAACATTAACAAGAGCCATTGAAATATGCAGATCAAAGGAGACCACAGAAAAACAGCTTCGTGGCATCGATAACAAACCAATCAAGATAAACAAAGTACAAAAGGCACCAAATAAAATTAAAAAGCAACAATATAAATCGGTTGAACGCAAAACATGCAAGTTTTGTGGAAATGAAGACCATGATAAATTGGACCAGTGCCCGGCCAGAAGCGTAACATGCCACAAGTGTAATAGAAGAGTTCACTACGCTCGAGTTTGTATGTCGAACAGAAACGGAAATAATTCAAGATCTATCAGGGAAGTAGAAACAACAGCGGAAAGTGAAAACGAAACATTTGAAGCCATCGAAGAAATCATGTTAAACATCACAATAAACAAAGACAAAAAAGGACTCTATGCTAAATTCAAGATTCACGATAGTAACAAAACCGCTCATTATATAAAATGTCAATTGGACACCGGCGCATCGTGTAACCTTACTGGATTTCCCGATTTAAGAAATATTGAAACAACACCAAAGATTATGAAATGTCGCACAACGCCTCGACCTGTTGAAGGACCTGTAATTAAACCAATTGGAACAACATATCTTACAATTGAACATAATGGAGCTAAGTATAGATAATTTTTTTATATTATAAAAAGTAACCACTGTCCGTTGTTTTCATTGGATACTTGTCTTTCACTAAAGCTGATATAAGTATGCAAAAGTGTCACACTGCGCGGTGAAGAACAGGATGCAAATATCATAATTAGCAAATACAAAGATGTATTTCAAGGTCTCGGCAAACTTAAAGGCGACATCACATTGGAAATAGACGACAAGATAACACCTAAGAGTGAGCCACCAAGAAGAATATTTATGGCGCTGAGAAAACAGTGGACGTAATCGTAAAAGAACCGGATCATACAAAATGGACAAGCAACATTGTATTAGTGAAGAAGAAAAAAAAACTAAGAGTGTGTATAGACCCAAAAGATCTAAACGATAGAACGGTAGAAGAAATACTAACCGAATTAGCGGAGGCTAAAATATTTACCATACTGGATGCTAAGCATGGATTTTGGCAACTCCAATTAGATAATGAAAGCAGTACGTTAACATCATTTTGGACACCTTTTGGAAAGTATAGATTTAAGCGTGTGCCTTTCGGAATAAAACCAACTATGGAGATATTCCAAATGAGACAAAATCAGGTTATATCCGGCTTAAAAGGTGTGGTGTGCATAGCCGACGATATTTTAGTATTTGGAAAAGGTGATACCAAAAAGAACACAATTAAAGATCAAAACAAAAAATTAGAACAGTTATTACAACGCCTCCGTAAGGAAAATCAAAAAAATCAACAAGGAAAAAATGAAAGTTTGTCAAGAAGAAATAAAATTTTTTGGACATATACTTCCCAGCGAGGGAGTCAGACCCGATCCCTTTAAGATAAGCGCCATAGTAAACATGTCAACCCCTGTAGACAAAAAAGACACTCTTAGATTTCTTGGACTCATAACATATGTTGGCAAATTTATTGAAAATATGTCAGAACTCACTAAGCCCCTAAGAAGAGTCACACATGTTAAAGCAGATTTTGTATGGAAAGCTGAACAAGAAGAAGCATTCAATAAATTGAAAAAATTGATAACGGAGACTCCAGTATTACACTATTACAATGTTAAAAAACCAGTAGTTATACAAACAGATGCATCATCCTTCGCTTTAGGTTGTACTTTACTACGGGCATCCAATAATTGAGCCGTTTATTTTGAAAGTGGCATAAGTCACTTTTTCAAAAAAATCGTGTTAATGGCAACACTAAATACAATTGAACGGTATCTTTTCATTTTTAAAAAATTTGCAATGAAAATGTTGAGAACTATTGAGAATTTGTTCGAGCGAAGAGTTGGTAATTAACGGTATAACAAACATGTTTATCTTGAAAGTGGCATAAGTCACTTTTTCAAAAAAATCGAGTTAAAAGCAACACTAAATACAATTGAACGGTATGTTTTCATTTTTAAAAAATTTGCAATCAATAAATTGAGAACTATCGAGAATTTGTTCGAGACAAGTGTTGGTAAGTAACGGTATAACAAACATGTTTATTTTGAAAGTGGCGTAAGACGCTGTACTCAGGAAATTAATTTCGGGGCTTAGTGTGTTTTGGATTATTTTCAGTACTGTCAAAATCTTTGTGATCGTTGGACTTATTTTTATAAGTGCGGAAGAGCGCTGACTATATTAAATCATCGATGACAAGTGTTGATTTTACTTTGGTGTCATATATTAATTTTTAAAGTATTTGTCCGAACTGTCATAGATGACCAATGTTGATTTTGTCTTGTAGGCGCCCATTTGTTTGTAAGTCCTAACAGACAATATCATCAACTTTCATTAGTGATTTTTTTCAGGTAGAGTGACAAGGAAAACACAGAATAAACTCAAGTAATAAATGGAACAGAACAAACAGAAAAAAGAAAGGTCCGCTATTTTCTGATTTATTCATTGACGGAGACATATAGCAGACAAAGTCCTGCAGCGCTCACTTCATGATCTATTCATAACAGACAATTCCGCTAAGTTTTTCCTTTTAAGGAAAGTCGTTGTCATGCATAACTCCCTAAATATCAACTTGTTACTGACTCTGGTGCGATTATTCATCGATGAAAATGTCAATTATTATTATTGTTATTATTATTTTAATTATTATTATTATTACTCATACTCAACAATTTAAGTAAATCACTGCCCTTTCAAAACATCACTTCAATAAAATACGTCGGACAAAATTAATATATGTCAGTCATTTTTCTAAACCATTTATTTTGAAAGTGGCTTAAGTCACTTTACCGTAATGAAAAGTAGTTATTTATTAATATTAATACGAAATAATAAATACTGAGAAAAATATCAGTATCATGATATATCAAATACAAGTAAATCTTCTCGAAAGTTAGCATCCATATTTTTAAACGTGTTAAAACGCAAACCCTTAAATATCTCGACTTAAAAACAAAATGACTTATGCCACTTTCAAAATAAACGGCTCAATTTACGCCTCAAAAACATTGACACCAACACAAATTAATTACACTCAAATAGAGAAGGAAATGTGAGCGGTCTTATTTGCCTGTAGAAGATTCGACCAATATATTTGTAGAAAAATGATGTGACAATAGAAACGGATCATTCACCGTTGACAAAAATTTTTAAGAAGCCACTTCTAAAAACGCCAAAAAGGATATGCTATGATATTAGCATTACAGCGGCATAATTTTAGAATAAAATACACCAAGGGAAGTGAAATGTACATAGCTGATACTATATCAAGAGCTCCTGGTCAAGTGGAAAATTCATTGGACATATATAAAATCGAGGAAGAGTTTAAACAGCTCGACGAGATCAACGACACCGATGAAAAAAGTATAAGCTCAGCAACATTAGATCGCATAAAGCAGGCTACATCAAGTGATACTGTGATGAAAACGTTAATGGAAGCTATACGAAAAGGTTGGCCGGAAAATAAACCAAACGTAGATGAATCTATAAAACAATACTATAATATAAGAGATGAACTTGTCGTCAACAACAGTTTAATTTTTTAAAATAACAGATTGCTTATACCACAACAAATGAGATCCGAAATGTTGAATAGACTACATCAACCGCATCTAGGCATAGAGGCAACTCTTAAATTATCAAGAGAAACAGTGTACTGGCGTGGCATACCAGACGATATAAAACAAATGATACAAAACTGCGAAATATGCAACACATACGCAAGAAAACAACAACGAGAACCCCTGATTATACCAGAAATTCCATCAACACCGTTTGAGATAGTATCCATGGATGTGTGCGAACTGAACGTAAGTGGTAAAACAAAATATTTTCTCATTACAGTAGACCACTACTGACTTTTTTGAAATCGACGAACTAAATAGCTTATCAGCAAACACCACGATTAACATGCCTAGAAAAAACTGCAGCAGATATGGAATATTAGCCAAGGTTATCACAGACAATAGCACGAATTTTGTCAACACCGAGGTCAGCAAATTTGCTGCTCAATGGGAATTTATTCATACAACATCAAGTCCCCATCATCAACATTCCAACGGTAAAGCGGAATCAGCCGTCAAAATTGATAAAAACCTAATAAAAAAAGCACTGGCTTCGAACATGGATTTTTACAAATCATTACTGCTATGGAGAAATACTCCAAACAAAAAAAGGCTCCAGCCCAGCGAAACGAATGTTCTGTAGATGGCTGAGATGCAATCTACCTTCTTCAGACTTGCAACATCGTACGTTCCGATGAAAATTCAACAACAACGAACATACAATAAAAAATATTTTGATCGAGGAACTCGTAAAAACAACAACTTAAAGAAAGGCGATCATGTGTACATCAAACAAAATCCAAATAAGAAATGGGTAAAGGGCAAGATTGAGCAAAAAATTACGGACCGATCATACGTTGTAAATTCGGACCAAAAACAATACAGACGAAATACGATTCATATAATGAAACCAAATGCAACAGCACCTAGCTCAGGATCTCGAGAGATACAAGGAGATGCAGATTCAAGATCTAGCGTCATTAAAGCTGAACATTCACACCCAGAAATAATCATCCAGCAACCGGATGAAATATTGACCGAAAACAAGAATTTAGAACCACCGAATATGAACGATCTGGAATGCGAAAATCTCCACCAAAGAGCTCGTAGAGAAACCAGACTTCCAAGACGATTAGACGATTACGAAGTCTACTAGTTTTTGGAAAAAGGGGATGTCATAATATACTACGACTTGGCATCTCAAAAATACACAATACACCAAAAATATGAGATGGCAACCCCGTACGCAGATTTGGATCGGCCGGTTTTGATAGAGAGACGATACAGAAAACCACGCGAATGAAATTTAATATCCTATGTACAATACTTTTATTTTATTATAATAAACATTAACCTAAATTGAACTTTAATTAAAAGTGTATTATCATAAATATTACATTTCTTATATTAAATTTGTCAAGTATGATGTTTTTCAATATATTTCCAATATATTTTGATAACCCATAGCAGGGAACTCCTACCGATGATTTATAGATTTTCGGCAGTCCATAAAGTCGGGGCGCCGTTGCGGCATTTGATGTATTCTTTTTTATATATGTAAGTCCATTATAATATTGTTATTTGTCCTTTGTAGTTTTTTGGATAACTCAACATACGTGTGTATGTGTGTTTATCTTCCAGCAATTTGTGCATTCCATCGTTATAATCCTTTTTGTACATTGAAACTGTTTTGTTTCCCTTGTCTGCTTTTGTTATGACTATCTCATTTTTATATCGTCCTAAAAATCTTCTTGTATCCTCATAGATGCCTAGTATATATAGTAATAATTCTGTTTGCTAGCCTTGATCTCTTTATATCTTTTTCTCTATAATTCGTAAGAGTTTGTACGCCTTATTCTAAATCTGCTATCAATCCAATCCAAGAAAGAAGCCATTTGCTATCATCAGGAATATTTATTGCTGTATTATTGACAAAACAATCCAATTAAATGTTAAGTTATATTTCGCCAATTTTTCTTTCTTCAAGTTTTCAATTTTGAACAAATGTGATTTTTTATTCTCCACTGTGAATTTCATATATCTAGTTTTTTGTCTTGTCATAAAGTCGTCAAATTTCTTTTTATCTACGGACATTGAAATCATCCGTCTCATTTTCTCTATTTCGCTCTTCAAATCATTTAAATTATAATTTGTCTCTTTTATCTCCAAATTCAGTATCTTCATATGAAATTTATGTTCAACCTTATCTAGTTCCCGTAATATCCTAGTAGATGTGAATAAATGATGAAACAGAACTGAGTCTTCAACTTCAAGCACAAATTTTAAAGCCCATAATTAAAACGTCGGCAGTAACTTCAAATTCTCTCTCATTTCTTTCATTTTCTTTTGTTCTTATTTTTCTTTGTTTACAAAATGTATGAAATTGAATGAAAGTATGGTAGCATTGTTAAGAGAATAATTGTATTTCTGTGAGAGCATTAGAAAAAACGTCCTCAAAATAAAATTGATTTTATTTCTCGACCGCATTCTCTGGCATAATTTTATGTCAAACTGCATGTAAAAAAACGTCCAGCCCCAGTTCTGTTTCAATGATGAAAAGAAAATGAAAGAAATGAGAGAGAATTTGAAGTTACTGCCGACGTTTTAATTATGGGCTTTAAAATTTTTGCTTGAAGTTGAAGACTCAGTTCTGTTTCATCATTCATCATTAACCGTCTCGTGATCCTCGTCGTGTTCTCCAAATTTTTTTGGTATTAGACATCTCTTTCTGCAGGTTAAGAGATATTTAAGTCTCTCAGTCATCTTCCCCATCTTCTTCATAGTCCTACAGTATCTCTTGAGCAGGGATTTCCATTTCTTTGCACAATTGTGTAAAACAAAATTTACACATATTTTTATGCTCTTCAATTTAGTCGTCGATGTGACTTCGACAAGTGTACATGTCTAGCGGATGCTATATTATTTTGTTTCAGCAAACACTCAAAAAATATTGTGCGGACAAAAATGCTTTTGGTAACATCCAATGCCTTGCGTGCAATTTTTATTTAGAGTTCAAATTTTAAGACTTAAATGTAGAATAATATAACATTTCATTAGTTTACATACAAAGCAAAGAACTTTGTAAAATGGTAATTATTTGAGATTTAAAATCAATTTTTAAAATTTCAGATAAAAATGCGTCCACAGATATTATTAAGGAAAAAATATTGTATTCTAATATTTTGTAATTTTCAAATAATATCTACATTGTTTTGCATTTAAGCTAACGATATGTGTTTTGTTTGTGAAAAAAATTATTTGATGCCTGTAAAAGGGTCCCTTTTTCTTTCGTTAAAAAGACGTTCCTAAATGCAGAAATTATTAAAAAAAAAAATAGCCACAAGAGTTTGTTGGTATTTTGGGCTTGTAAAAATATTTTTGTTTCTGTACCAATCGCGTCGGTGGGTTTTTTTTTCTTTGAAAACACTTTTCTTAAGTAAGTAAAAATATTTAAAAAACAAGTTAAAAAAGTTTTGTTTTGCTTCAATTTATGTGTAATCCTATACAGATAAAAGCAAATGTGACAGCAGGTTCTAATTTTTCCCCAAGTTAAAACGGGTGATTTTTCCAATTTTCCAAAAACTTGACTTGTTTATAGAAATTTCGAAATCGACAAAAGATATGAATATGCACAGACAAAATTATTGCCGAATTATTTTCAAACAAACGCTTGTTTGAAATTTTTTTTGATTTCTACAAATTTTTTTACTGATTCAATCAATATTTTTCTTTGATTTTTATTTAACCAACAAAAATGTGGACAACTCTTCAAAAATTTAATAAGCGCGCTATTGGTTTGAAGTTTTCATAATTTTGTATGAAATATTTAACGCTCTTTAATGTTGTCGTCTTTTTGCATTTTTTTTATTGATTGTAAGCAACACTTCTTTATGTTTAATATAAGAACTACAACAAAAAACACATGCAGTCTACTTTTGGACGCTTTAAAAAAGTACAGCAATAAGAAAAACAAGTAAGAGTGCTATATTCGGCTATGCCGAATCTTATATACCCTTCACCATGGTTTGGAAAGAACAGAAGTTTATATATATATTTAAATATATGTATATATATATGTATATTTATAAAATATATATAGTTTAGTTTTATTTAATTATTTGCACATGATTGCGTGCTATTAAAGTATAAAATTACCATTTACTTTGGTGATAAAACTTGTAGTCGGGAAGTTCTACGGTTCACGAAAATAGGTATTAAGAAAAAACTATATTTTTGACATTACTTTTTTTTTTACCGATATTCCGAGTTTTTCTAAAGATTTCCGATATTTTGATATCTAAAACGTATGAATAGGTCATAATACAGCTCTAAAATTTTAGCTTTTATAAAAATGTTAATGTTTTTAGTCCTTTTTTGGAGTATTTTGCACATAACTTAACCATTTTTAACCGATTTGGCAGATTTATATACCAACGTGGTTAAAAATAATATTTCCATTAAATTGGCTTTTAGGCATATATATATATATATATACCTACATATGTGTACATATATTTAGCAAACTTAATTATAAAAAAAAACAAACTTAATTATAAAAAGAGTAACTTTTGGGATTTCAGTATTTTGATTATAACTCAGCCATTTTTTAACCGATTTGACAGATTTATATACCGACGTGTTTAGCAAGAAATTTACCATTTATTTGTGTTATAAAACTTGGACTCGGCAAGATCCATGGTTACCGAAAATGGGTATTTAAAAAAAAAAAAGTTAATTTTGGTCATAACTTTTTTGTATCTGAACCGATTTTCCCGAGTTCTTTATAAAATATGTTCTACTAAATATATTTTGGTATATAAGTCATATCTATAGGACATATGACAGCCCTAAAATTTAGGTTTTTATACAATTTTTAATTTTTTTTGTATGGGAGGTACCACGCCCACTTCTCCAATCCCGCCCACATTTTGTAGGGTGGTGTGTATTGACAACCTAAATGTGTGTACCTAATTTGGAAACTTTGGCTCTTACCGTTGTCCAGATATACAGAAAAAAACAATAAAAATACAACAACAACAAGGGATTTTTGGAAAAAATTAGAGGCAGTCGTGGTTTTTTGATCATATCTCAGCCATTTGTGGACCGATCTTGCTGAATTTCAATAGCACGAAATGGTGGACTATATGTGACATAAATGTTAAGCAACCTAGCCGCTATCATGTCTGGTTTTCCCGGAAAACACATATCAAGCGTAAGACGGACAGACGGACGGATATCGTTAAATCAACTTCTCTCCTCATAAGGACCCAGAATATATATACTTTATAGGGTCTAAGATCAATATTGTAGAAATTACAAACGGAATGACAAACTTATATATACCCTTCTCCACCTGTGGTGAAGGGTATAATTATAAAATAGCGTGACGAGGTTTGTAGCAAAAAAAAACAACAAAAACAATAGCAGGTAAAAAAAACGTTTCATTTTTTTTAAACAACAGAAAAAACACATTATAAGAAACAAAATAAATTTTTGGTTGGTTTCAAAGTTGGTAAAAAAAAAACAAAATCCCGTATTCAATTTTTTCAAATAGTTTGTTTAAATACATCAAATACAAAAATAGAATGATGGCGGAAAACATATCGAGTCGGTCTGCCGCCGTTTTTGGTTACATTTCTTCTTCATTAGCAAAGGAAAGGATAAAGCAACAGTGAATGATGAAGAAAAACACTGTGAGTATAAATATGACTTCGTTCAAAAATTATTCCAACAAAAAAATGTGTCTCAAAGCCAGCCGGCCGCTCTGCTCTGCTTCATCTTCGCCAACAGTGCTTGCTTGTGTGCGCGTCATTGCTTGTGCCTAAACTTTTTTGTTTGATTCAGCAAAATTATTTGTTTGAAATTTATATGAATTTCAGTAAACTTTTTGTTTGATTCTGTAAAATTATTTGTTTGAAAAAATCGGCGTTTTTTCAATAAACAAAATGCAAACAAATTGTTTGAATATGCGAATTTGTTTGTAGGACCGATTTTAGACAAAAAATTTTTTGATTCTACAAATTTTTTGTTTGAATTGGAAAAATAATTTTTTCTGTGTGCCGAAATATTTGAAACACTTTTCAATAATTTTCAAGACAGGTTTCAAGATTTTGTAATTTTACAACCGCTATTAGATCTTTTCGAAACCCCTTTTCGTAAAGTATAAATTTAGAAGATTTTTTTTTATAAGTTGTATAACACAAGGGAACAAAATTAAACATTTATTGTGTTGCTAGAAAATGTGTAGCAGTTCTTTACCAATTCAATGTCGCTGATTTTAAAACTGCACTTTTTTTTATCAGCTCTGATTTGCGTGCAGTATTTATTTTTTATTAATTTTTAAAACATAAAAATCTTTAATTTTTTTACAATTGTTTGATAAGATATTTGAAACTGATTTACAGTCAAAAAGCTTCCGAATAAAAAAAAGTGCAGTTTTAAAATCAGCGACATTGAATTGGTAAAGAATTGCTACAAATATTTTATCAACACAAAAAATGTTTATTTTGTTCCTTTGCGTTATACAACTTATAAAATATATTACTAACATTTTATTTCGGCTGTATTCTCTCAATTTTTTACTCTCTGGTACTCACTAATACACAACCAAAAAATTTTTGGAAATGCCTGCTCTTGAGTAATGTACAGGTGTCCACCAAGGCGAATTGACTAGAAGGTGAGGTCAACTCTACAACTACAATGCTGCGGTGGTCGGGTTGTCAAAAATATTGCTAGTAAAACCTCACCTTCTAGTCAATTCGCCTTGGTGTCCACGTTGTATTTTCGCTTAATATCAGTGTTGCAAAATTGAAATTTTGAAATGGTACTGAACTTCATCTAAAAGAGTATTTTTCCCACCAAATGGTACTTTTTGTTAAAAAAAAAATAATTTATGAAAATAAAAGGAACAAAAAATATTTTATTAGAATTCTGTGGCATTTTGAGAAAACACCTTAAGTCGAGATAAGATAGCAAAAAAGTTTTTAAAAAAATCTCGGGGAAAAAAAGATTTAAATCAAAAAACAAAATAAACCGAAATTAAAGAAAAATTTCGTTAATAATACAAAAGTTAAAACGTAAAAAAAAAAAATTAAAATTCGCATGATTACCAACATTTTTTTCAACTTTTTAAATTTGACTTAAGATGTTTTGTCAATATGCCACAGAATTCATTTATCTAAGTATTTAATAGCAAACAGTATTTATATTTGAGGTATAATATTGGCTATATTTTTCCACGAAATTTAAAAATATTCAGTTCTGAAATGCTTTATTTCTGAAAGATCCGCTAGAACACGATATTGACAATTGATATTACATAAACATAAAAAATACAAATCATACGGCAGATTTTGACAAAGTACGAATATTGGATAGAGAAGGAATAGAAAGGAAAAGATTCACAATAGAGACACTAAGAATACAACAGAAAATAAAAAAGACGATGAACTTAAAAGAAGACACACAAAACATTAGTGCCAGTTACTGTGTTGCAATATCAAAAAACCTGGGATATAATTTTTAAGTTTGTGTTTAATTTAATTTTTCATGTTTAATGTTTTTCATGCTTGTCTACAACAAATTATTGTTCAATGTAATAAAAATTGATTTTCTTATTGTAAGTCATAATTAATTGTTGAAAAATGTTTGTTGTAATAATATTGTTATAAATACTTTCTTTAATTTAAATAGACGAATCCCTTGATAAAGTGAACATAACATTCACGAAACGTTGGGAAAATATGGATTAAATGCATTTTTAATTACATAAAAAAATTTAGGCCGTATTAGCTAAAATAAAATCTAATTTAATGAATAATTACATTGGCCAAACAACAAAAATATATATAAATAATATCGGATAGCTCGCCGAAATTGGAATTTATTTAATAAAATTGAACTATTTTAACAATATATTCGACAACATCATAGAGGAGAAACATGAAGGGATTTTTTAAACATATAATTTTTAATAATTAGTATTGTGGTTATTTTGTTGAACTATTTATGGTTTTTAATCCAAATTTTTAATATTTTTAATTAGGCTTAAGTTCATGAAATTTAATTTTCATTAAATTATTTTTATGAAGAAAGGAATTTTTACAACATGAAAATCAATTAAAATTGTTATTGATAATTTTTCATTCTTGACGTGGCTCGGGCTCGAACCCTGGCCGGCAGGTTACCATGACATGTTTCGATCGCAACCACTCGATCTCCTCAGATGGATTTGCCGTCTTACACTCGCAGCCATCGACGACTGCTGACGTCAATAGTCAAACATCAATCCTTAAACCAAATTGTATTCAAACATTTGGTAGATCGAAATTTGCTTTCCCGAATGACTATCCATTTTAATTGATTTTACATGTTTTTTCCTTACTTCTGTTTCTTCGTACTTTTGTCAAGAATTTTTCTTGAAGTCCAAGTACATTATTTTGTTTTTTCATTTTGTCATTCTCTTTTCTGTTGACCTTTTTCAGCACAACTTGAAGGACAAATGTACACATAGAGCTCGTGCCTTAGCTTTAACAATAATTAGTATTGTGGTTATTTTGTTGAACTATTTATGGTTTTTAATCCAAATTTTTAATATTTTTAATTAGGCTTAAGTTCATGAAATTTAATTTTCATTAAATTATTTTTATGAAGAAAGGAATTTTTACAACATGAAAATCAATTAAAATTGTTATTGATAATTTTTCATTCTTGACGTGGCTCGGGCTCGAACCCTGGCCGGCAGGTTACCATGACATGTTTCGATCTTATTGATAATTTTTCATTCTTGACGTGGCTCGGGCTCGAACCCTGGCCGGCAGGTTACCATGACATGTATCAATAACAATTTTAATTGATTTTCATGTTGTAAAAATTCCTTTCTTCATAAAAATAATTTAATGAAAATTAAATTTCATGAACTTAAGCCTAATTAAAAATATTAAAAATTTGGATTAAAAACCATAAATAGTTCAACAAAATAACCACAATACTAATTATTGTTAAAGCTAAGGCACGAGCTCTATGTGTACATTTGTCCTTCAAGTTGTGCTAAAAAAGGTCAACAGAAAAGTGAATGACAAAATGAAAAAACAAAATAATGTACTTGGACTTCAAGAAAAATTCTTGACAAAAGTACGAAGAAACAGGAGTAAGGAAAAAACATGTAAAATCAATTAAAATGGATAGTCATTCGGGAAAGCAAATTTCGATCTACCAAATGTTTGAATACAATTTGGTTTAAGGATTGATGTTTGACTATTGACGTCAGCAGTCGTCGATGGCTGCGAGTGTAAGACGGCAAATCCATCTGAGGAGATCGAGTGGTTGCGATCGAAACATGTCATGGTAACCTGCCGGCCAGGGTTCGAGCCCGAGCCACGTCAAGAATGAAAAATTATCAATAACAATTTTAATTGATTTTCATGTTGTAAAAATTCCTTTCTTCATAAAAATAATTTAATGAAAATTAAATTTCATGAACTTAAGCCTAATTAAACATATAATTTTTAAATATAATAACGAAACATCTAGGACAATGAAAGAATACTGCAATGAAGTCAAGAAATTATCGAACCAACAACAAAGGCTTAAGTTTCTTTTGTCATGCAGAAGTTATGGTATTATACCAAATCACACAAAAAATACCACAACACAGGTAACACATCTTTTTCAGTGTCATACTATTAAGGGACAACTAGGCAAAGTTCAATACAATTTTCACAAAAAAATCTTGAACATGGAAATCTCACAAACAGATATTATTATAGTTTTGTTATCGTTTGTAAATAATATTAATAATATCAGTATTATGCTAATGGTTCTTCGGGAAACAATATTGATTATCACTTTTAAGGTTTTATCTTCAAAACAAAATTTAGTTCTTAGTGTTTCGCACATTGTCGAATAAAACTATTTCGCAGCTTCTTTTTCTTTATAAACCATTTCCCTTACATTGCATGTTTCTATAAATATGGTTTTCATTTAAATTTTCCACTAACATATTATCCTATGCATTCCTTTTCATAGAGTTTTCTTGCCAGTTGTAAGATCAAATATCCCATTCTGGAAAGCAAAATATGGATCCTGGCATCCACGCATTGCATTTCAATATTAAAGTCGTTATTTATTTTTAAAATACAACAACATAAATTTAGCAACAAACACATAATAACCTAAGCATGCGATCGAAATGATCACATCACAGTTCAAAAACCTCAAAGGATAAAAAAAGTACTGAAAACAACGCGGGGGTACTGCGGTATTTTTAAAAAGTACTGAAAAAAGTACCAAAGTACTGAATTTTTCAACACTGCTTAATATGTGTTAAAAAAACTCATCGTATTGTTCTGTTGAACAAAGCAATTCGGCGGGCCCTCCGATTGTTCTATAATTATAAGTATTTATCGACCTTTTTTGATTACTCTAAATAGTTTTTATAGTTTTCTATATACAGGCTTTCAAGGTCATTAATTTAATGTAAATAAAAGATGATTTATTTCATTATCAATAAAATCCGACGTTTCAGCTTACTCATTTACTGCATTTTACTGTAAAAGTACTCAAACGCACCTATTAATGGCGTTTTCTTTTCTAGCATAAATGTTACATTCATTCTGCTTTACCTTCTTTGTGTGCATATCTAAAAAAAGTTAATATTGTGTTCTTTTTTTATAATGTTGCCGAAAAAAATCAAAAATATTAAGCAGGTTTTACCCTCAATTTTATGAAAGGGTTCGTACAAGGCGAATTCATTTTTCAGGTGGCGTTGAAAGCACAGCTGTGCTACTTTTTTTTAAACTAGAGAGAGGAATGTCAAAAGTTACTTGTGTTTTTGACATATCCGCCAACGAAAGCAGCAACAAAATACATTGTTGTGTTTTTGGTGTTGTTACTTGTTTTAGTATCGACACCACCGTTTACATGAATTCGCCTTGGGTTCGTAATTCAGTAAAAAAACTTTTTTTGTTAAAAACAATATATATTTTTAAATGACAATGACTTGTGTTTGTTCCAATTCACACGTTGCAAGTCTAATTGATCAGCTTGCTACCTTATAGGCGAGAGAGAGTGAGAGAGAAACGTTTATTTTCCTCTCTTCACTCTCGTTATAAAGTACCAAGCTGATCAATAAGACATGCAACGTGTGAATTGGGACTTTGTTTAAAGTGCAACAAGACGTGTAAAAACATTTGGTTATGGTTTTATCATAACATTGGGTCTTTACCTGACAATTTTTTTGTCATAAACCGTCAAACTGCATATAAAAAAACACTGACAAAAATATACTAGAGTTTTTTATATAGACTTTGACGTTTGGTATAACAAAAAATTGTCAGGTGAAGACCCCATGAAGGGACCTATGATCAGTCATAGTGTTGCCCATAAGGTTGTTTTCAACAGCTATTTTGTATGGTTATGGTTGTGTCACGTCCAATCAGACCTTAATGAAGGGTGGCATAACCCTTAAGGGCATAATAAACCTCACAAATGGTTTGGCAAACATGTCAAAATTTTACGTTTGTACAAACATTTTATGTTGTTAGTTGGGGTGTTTGCTGTTTGGACAAACATTTGAAGTAATGTTTGCAGAAATATTAAAAATTTTCAATATTTGGCAGACATGTTGGATATTTGTCCAACTTTTTGTGGTGTCTAATGCTAAATGTATTCAATTCAATTATTTTTTAATATTAAATTAAATTTTTTTAGTGGTATTGCTTGCCACAAAACAGCTCGTTGTTTAAATCATTTTAAATTTTAAATTTTTTGCCTTTATTTAATAATTTCTTCTCCGTTTTAAGCAAAAAGCAACAAAAATACCACAGCACTTTTGGCATCAGCATTCATTGAAAACAAAACAAAAATGAAAATTAATGTTTGTACGGAGAATATTTGTGTTGTTTATTGGTAAACCCCAAACGGAAACAATGTGTGTGTTTGCCAAGCATTTTGTTTGGTTTATTATACCCTTTACAAAGTGGCTTAAAATGTGTTGGCAACACTTTATGTCAGAAAAGAAAATGTCATATACTACACAAAAATTTTAAAAATTTCAAAATATATACTTACATACTTTATTTTTTTACAGAATTATGCTCAAATTACTATTTTATATATTTATGTATGTATGTATATAAATTTGTCATTCCGTTTGTTTCTTTCTATAAAGTATATAATCCGCTGAAATGGGTTTTCCGAAGACCACAGATATGATGGGGTTGTTAAATATTTACATCACATATCGTCACCTAAAAGACGAAATAACCTATCTGCAGTTTTCAAAAGTTTACAGGAGAGGGAAAAAACGTTATAAAATTAGAACTATGTATTAACGATATTAAAACGAAAATTACACATTTTGATTAAAATGAAACCAGGAATATATATCGGTTGAGAAAATTTAGTTTCTCTAATCACAGCTTATGTTATGACACTTAGGTTTTTTGGAATTGTAAAAATCTGAAACCAAATAACCTATCTGCAGTACTAATTAGTATGAATAAATAAAAATTTCTTTACACATGAATATTATATACATTAAATAATTACAGTAGTAGTTTCTTTTACTGGTTTAAGCAAAAACAAGTACTTAATGTTTGTTTAAATTACACTATGCAACAAAATTAAACTTTTATCGTGATTTTTGATGATTTATTTTTCTCTTTTTTTGTGCGTAATGGTCCTCTAGGTACAAAAACTTTGTCATTTGTATTATTACATGTTCAAAATTTTGCACACATATGCGTTATGATATAGGGAATAAAAATCCATAAAAAACTCAATTTTAAAATTTTTGCAGATAGGTTATTAGGTCTTTAAGATGACGATATACATATTCCGGAATTGTTTGCTACTGAAATTTAGCCAGTGAATAAATGACCAAAAACCACAACTGCTTCTTATTTTACCCATAAATCCATTATTGTTGTTATAGCCATGCCTTAATAGTGGAGAGTGTATTATGCCTTTGTACTTATGTATATTTTATATTTGTATTGGTCCCAGGCAAACCTTTAAGTATACCGATCGACTTATAGTCACTTTCTGAGTCGAATTAGTTGTCCATGTAAACCTTGTGCGCAAAGTTTGAAGATCATTTCATGAATTTTCGAGAAATTTGCAGAACTTTAATAAACAGGTACAAGGGACAAGCCTATTGAAAATGGGACGAATCAGTCCATAATTAACATAGCCCCCACACAAGCTTCTTTTTCATAAACTGTCTCATTATGTTTTTATTATTATGTATCCAATTTTGTTCAAACTTATTTTATTGCAATCCAAATCATTGTACATTTTATTGGAATCGGTCCATATTTTACCATAGCTTTCATACATATACTACTCCCGAAAAAGCTTTTAATGCCATTACTTCCCTATAAATGTTAGTATGAACATACAAATTGGCGATAGCTACTATGTCATGGCAAAATCTTGTACTGTTGGGTCCAAAATAAGCTATAGGCCCCATATGAACCCCCATCCTTAAATCTTATATAGATGAAGATATCTAATTAATATTCGGCACAATAACTTTACATGAATCTTAACCTCATAATATCATTTTATTCAGGCGGGTTCATGATTGCCCATGGGTCCTAAAATGCTTTTTATACACTGTGGTGTAGACTACCATATGGAGAGCGACAAAAGCCAAGGTTTCCAAATCAGGATCAAGCATCTTGGTTATCAATTCACAATATCCGACAAAATGTGGGTATTCGGCATAACTGAATAAACTGCACTCTTACCCGTTTTTTTAATAAAAAGGTTATATTTAAAAGTTAGAAACAATTTTTGTATGAATAAAAAAATGCCTCAAACACAATTCAATCATGAATAAATAAATAAATTTATTTTCTTAATAGTTGGGATGGTGGATTATACCATTGGCTACAAGTCCTCTTCATCTTGCTATATCAAGATTTTTGGGAGGATTTTCTGGTGGTGGATCATTTGCAATAATTCCAGTCTATACAACCGAATTATCCGAAGACAGGTAAATTAAATAATTCTATTGTCTATCAAAACAGTAATTTTTAATAATTCCAATTTTAAAGGATTCGCGGCAAATTGGGAACATTTCTGGTTTTATCTTGTAATATTGGAATGTTGTTTGCATTTCTTTTGGGAAACTTTTTTTCATATGGCAATGCGGCATGGATCCTCTCGTCTTTACCGTTAACATTTCTACTAACTTTCATTTTTCTGCCAGAAAGTCCACAATATTTAATTAATAAAAATAACATTAAGGTAATTAAAAGAATCTTCTACATATATGTTTTCACAAGCCCTTTAAATTTACTGGCCATTTCGCAAAATATTTGTTATCAGGAAGCAGAAAAGTCGTTTTGTTATTTTCGCAACTGCAAAAGCAGTACCAAAGAACTGCCACAAACGGTTAAAATCGAATTTGATAAACTAATGGAAGGAAAAACTCTAACGAATTCAAACTCAAAGGATGTTAGCATTGGACTTAAGGACTTAAGTAAGTTTCTTAACAACATTATTTCTAATTTAGTTATAGAATTTATACTCGAAGTTACCGTATTTCATAATTTGCACGTCTGTAAGAGCGATTTCAGTGCTTTTATAAAAGCTCGCTTAATTTCATTAACATAAATGGCCTGTTGATCGATTTCGAACGAAGACTTCGGTCGCTCAACTTACATGTCAAACAAAAACAATTATTTATTATGTTTTGATATTATCAATATCAACAATAATGTATTTTATGTTTTGGATTTAAATGTAAATTATGCGAACGAAATCTTCGTTCGTTAATATTTGAACAGGCAGAAAATAAAAACTATCTAAATTGCATCGAAAGTGCATTCGAAGTTCAATTAAAATTAAGCAAAATTAGTTTTAAAGGAATTTTTTTTAGGGGGATTTTTTTTTTGCTATTGAGCTACCGTAAGGGGTGTTTGTCACTCATTAATGAGTGAAAGAAGCTATTCATTTTGAAAAAGTAAGTTTGGGTTCACACTATGAAAGTTTTCTTTCAGAAAGTCTAAGTTTATTGGTGAGAGGGGAAGAGAACATGCTTTTTTCTCTCCTCTCTCACCCATAAACTTAGACTTTCTGAAAGACTTTCAGACTAATCAGACTGGGTAACAAAACATAATTCAAAACCTCAAAACCATAATGGGAAACTCTCAAAATTGGAGTTTGTTAAGTACAAGAAGTAATTTTTGAAGAACAATTTAAAAGTTAAAAAAAGTTTACTAAATTTGGTCTATTTTATTCAAATTTTTTTTCTATCTCTTTTTACGTAGTTGAGCCAAAAGCTCGCAAAGCGTTTGTGATTGGAATCGCTTTGATGGCCATTAATCAATTTTGTGGCTGTTTTGCAATGCTTAACTATACAGCTACAATTTTCCAAGAGTCTGGCTCAAATCTTACGCCAAATGTCTCGGCCATTATTGTTGGTGCAATACAACTGTTCGGTTCATATATGTCGACAATACTAGTGGAACGTGCTGGAAGAAAGGTCCAAAACTTTTATTTTTAACTTGAGTTTAAAGAAAAGAATTAATGATGTTTTCTATTTTAAGGTTCTTTTAACAATATCATCAATTGGAACTGGAATTGGTCTGGTGTGTCTTGGATCATTTATGTACCTAAATTCGATGGGATTTGATCTTTCAACAGTTTCGTGGATACCAGTTGCAAGTTTTTCTTTTACAATATTTATTGCATGCTGGGGTGTGTTAACTCTACCATTTGTCGTGGTTTCGGAAATAATGCCACCAAAAATTAGAAATGCCGGTTCCATGATTTGCATGCTGACATTGTGGTTATTTGCATACTTTTTGCTAAAAGTACGTATTGCTGCACTTTTCTTTCCCTGATTTCCAAACCGTTTCCAATTGCATTTGAAAAAACTTAGATAATTTTTTAAAAGATCATCTAATAAATTATAAATAGTTTAAATGGAATTTTAGTTATTATTGGACTCCGTTTCTTTATACATACATACATATTGTATGTATGTACTTATTGCAGAAAATTCGAAATTTATTTTTTTATTATTATTTTTAAAATTCTGAAATTGTTTTTTAATTATAAAATACATTTGGAAACGGTGTGTTGACCATAGTTCAAATATTATTTATTAATATTGTATGCATTTATAAATTTCTTTGTAGTATATGACTGTATTAGCAAATCTGCTCAGTATGCACGGACTAATGTTTATTTTTGCTAGCTGTTGTTTTGTCGGAGCCACCTTTATTGTTATGTTTGTACCTGAAACTAAAGGAAAAAGTATTGAAAAAATATTAGCCAATTTATAATAAAAATCTTACATAACAAATAAAATAATAAAAGAAAAATTAGTTATTATTAAGGGACCATCAGTATTTTTATTTTAAACAATCGGTTGAGATAGAAGCTATTCAAAGAATACAAGAATGACATATGGCTACTCACACTTCAAGTGGGAAATTTAATTAAAGAATTTAATACAAGAAATGAATGAGCGAGTAGTCTTATTTTTTATTTTGCTGTTAAGAAAATGATAGAAAGAAATGACCGAATGTGACCGAAAACTTTATGATAGAAAGAAATGACCGAATGTGACCGAAAACTTTATTTCGGTCATTTCTTTCTATCATTTTCTTAATACCAAAATGAAAAATGTGACTACTCGCTCATTCATTTCCCTACAGATAATATTGGACTACATGGTCCATTGTGGCTTAAATGGACTACTTACAACATGGTCCAATGTACTGTAGTATGGACCATGTTATAAGAAATTAACATGCAGTGCTGCCAACAACTGCATGATGTATACTTTTCTATAGTTTACAGTATTACACATTGGTAGCCCTGATGGTGTCCATTATTAACTGCCTGTTTTTAGAAAACGTAAGCAAGTGAGTGAGTGAGAAATTATATTGAAAACAAAAACAAATTTTCGTTTTCTATTGTTGTTTTCAATATAATTTCTCACTCACTCACTTGATTACGTTTTCTAAAAACAGGCAGTAATTGTTTATTTAAAAGTGAAAGTTTGTGAAATTTGTGGAAAAAAGGTAAAAAAAATTTAAAATGTGTACCAAGTAAATATATTTAATAATAGCAATAATAGACTACAGTTCACACCATAAAAGGCGATTAGTAAAAAATTAAAAAGAAAAATAATTAAACTACCCCTTGAGTGTACTCCACACTGTAGTAATATGGAGTACTTTTAAAACTAACCCACTTTAGTACTCCATGGAGTAGTTTAAGGACTAGTTCAGTGGGTTATATGGTCCCCTCCTAGGACATCGTAATGTTAAATGGACCACCTTTTACGCATATATTTGGAGTAGTTTTGGAGTACTCCTACTCCTTTATGGACTACTCTTTACATGCATGCATGGACTAGTCTCGTTATCTGCAGGGTTCTTGTAGGGTTCATTTGAATTAAATTATCCCAACCAGTGTTGCCAGAAGTAGGGGAAAATCCCTACATGTAGGTATTTTTGATACTTAAATAGAAGTGTAGGGAAAATCGGACAGATTTTTCATAATCTCCAAAATGTAGGGATTTTTCGTCGTATCGTATTATTTATAAAATAAATGCTGAAAAAACGTTTTTTTAATGATATTTTATTGTCCAAAACGGTTGAAAAAATTTTTTCCCCTATAATAGCTTCAAAATATCAGGGGTGTCATGGAAACCGAAAACGTAAAACGAAAGAATTTAGCAGTTCTTTTTATTATACTTTTAATCTAATTTTTACAATTTTTGTTAAACAATTCTATTTAATAGAGCATTATTTGTGTAATAATTGTCACACAATTTTTTTATTAAATAAATCTTATTGAAAAACGACTCTTAAAATTCTTTCGTTTTACGTTTTCGATTTCCATGACACCCCTGTATATCTCAGAGTTGTTTGTGGTTTAAAAAGTTGACGACACTAATATGTATGTATATGTTTTTTCTAAGTGCTGGTTCACACACTTCAAGTTAGGCTCTTCAAGTTTTGATCTTTTAGAAGAGAAGGGAAAAGAGAATGCCATTTCTTTTCCCCTCTCTTCTAAAACCTCAAGACTTGACGAGTCAAACTTGACGTGTGTGAACCACCACTAAGTTATCATTCAGCAAGTGTGATCCCGTACTTTTTGGGTAAAATGACGGTAAAAAAAAATTTCTCTCACTAAAAGACAAAAATGTACAAAAGTACGGGAACAATAAAAACCAAATTTCTGATCCAAAAGAAAATTTTAATATAAAATGTGTTTACAGTTATGCATAAATGACACATTAACGAACATAAAGTTAAAATTCAAGCGTTTACTTATATATGTCACCATTTTCTATTGTTTTTTTTATAAATATTTCTTACATTAATTAACTTGCTTGCAGTTTTTTATTTATTTTTGACACAATTTTATAAATTTGACCAAAAAAAAAGTAGAGCTACTTCGTGCAAGAAAAATAATATTTTTCTCTTAAAGGCTCCACCTTAACAAACTTTGAGTACGGGAACAGTTTTCGGTAAGATTGGGATCCCGCGGGCGTTGAGTACGGGATCACACCTTATTTAGTTTTGTACTTATTTTATGTCAAAACTTTAATATACATACATACATATTGAAATAAAACTTATTTTTTATAACTAATGTTTTTTCTTTTATTTAAATGATAATAATGCGTAGCGATTTTTGTAGGGGAAGTTTTTTCAACGTGTAGGGAAAAATCGGGTTTTTATTAGCATGTGACCGTATTTTTTCGAAAAATCCACTGGCAACACTGATCCCAACTAATTTTTTTTTATTTTATTTATGCCCTGCAAATAAAATTGGACCACCTGACCCATTTTGATAAAATGGACTACTCCATGGACTAGTCCGATGTAATGCAAGCATGGACCATGCCATTGTTAAAAAGTGTTTGTAGTGAGACGACATGTCTTCGTTTTTTAACGACATGCTTTCGTGTTTAAACGACTTCAAAACTAATCCTCTTGAGTATACCATGGAGTAGTTTTAAAACTACTCCTTACTGGTCCAAAGGTGGGTTATATACCATGGAGTAGTTTTAAAACTACTCCTTAGTGGTCCAAAGGTGGGTTATATGGTCCTCTCCTAGGACATCGTAATGTTAAATAGACCAGGTTTTTTCCATACGTTTGGGTTACTTGTGGACTAGTCCTGGTCCCTTGTGGACTACTCTTTACACGCGTGTTTGGACTGGTCCTATTATTTGCAGGGTGTAGCTGTCAGTCCGAGTTTTTAAGCCTGGTACCAGGGTTGTCAGATTTTTTTGAGCTCCATCGCCAAACCGGATGTCAGAAATCGCCAAAAATCGCCAAACGTCAATTTTGTTTAGTTTTCGAAATCTTTTTTTTTTAAATTAAATTTTGTCACAGAGTACAATTCCGTTCGGAATGATTCCGTTCGGAATTGAAAAAAACATATTTGTTTGTTGATGGAAAGTGTATTTTGATAGTTTTATGGCCTTTCAGATACAGACAACTCCCATACAGTTCATGAAAACAAAAATGGTTTCATTCCGAAACATTTTTTCGTCATTTTCTGAAGCATCAAAATACGGAATGAATTCCGTTTCCGAACGGAATTGCACTCTGTGACATGGCTGATAATATTGCAGTCAAAAATCGCCAAAAACTGAGAAAAAATACAAAAAAGTCGCCGAAAGTAAATTTTGTTAAGTAACTGTTATTTTTTTTTAAATAACATAAAATAGAGATCATTTATTCAGTAAAAAAAATAAAATAAAATTAAGCACACAAGCCTATAAGATCACTTCAGGCTCATCAATTTCATTACTATTGTGTTGACCTGAAGACGTACTATTAGATTTAAGCAGTGTTTAAAAAACTGCAGTCGAAAGAAGAATATATATTTAGCTGGAGAGGCCTAACTCCGCTTATGTAAATAAAAGTGCAAATTTTTTATTTCAAAATCGCTGAAATAATATGAGTGGTAAAAATAGCCAAGTTAATCGCCAGTTATGTCAAAAACCGCCACAAAAGTCGCCAGTCGCCAAACGGAAAATCCCATCGCCAAACACGTTTCAAAATCGCCACGTTTGGCGAGAAATCGCCATATCTGACAGCCCTGCCTGGTACTCTGTTCAGTATTTCGTGCGAAATGTTTTAAAAATCAATATAAAAAAAATTTCTGTGAAATACAAACGAAAAAATTTTGATCGAGTTGTACTCTATTTATATTAAGAAAAACATGCGAAATGTTTCTAGCAACATTTTTATTTTCCGTGCGAAACAATTGCAGCTCATATTATTTCGGAATTTTAAGCAACAGCTAATAAATTTTTGTAAAATGTAATTTTGCATATGTGAGATGGGGTCTATAACAAGTGTTTCAAAAAGAAAAATGTAGAAAAGTGCAGAAATTAATAATTAAATTAAATTTTTTTGTTTTTTACTTTAGAAAATTATTTAAATAAAATTGTTTTACTTTTTTTAATGACAATTTTCAAAACACATGCGCCCCTATCGTGAATAACAAGTGGAATTTTTGTTCCCATGAAATTTTCATTCCCCTCGAAGGGAAAAAAGCAATCGCGAATCTCATGTAAAAAATTGTTCGCGCTATCAGTTCGAGTGCATGTAAAAAAAGAAGAAAGATAAAAAAAAAATTAAAAATCAATGAAATTTTTGTTTAAAAATATACACGTATATATTTTAATGAAAAGTTAAAATAATAAAGAAAAATATTTAGTACTAGTTTAACCCGGTGCGCTTCGCTACCCTACAAAGTTAGTACATATTTTGAACTTTTTAAATTTCATGTAGTAAAATATTTACCAAAATTCGGCCACCACGTCTTTCAAAAGCTTCACATATCCGCAGGCAATCGACCTGTTGTTTTGCCTTTTGTTGAGCAATATATCGGTTTGTGCCTTATTAACGGAAAACGCCCTTAATATTCGATTTATAGGAGAAACTACTTACATAGATGTTCTGTTCCCTAGCGAAAATAAAGTGAGAAAATCTAAGGGAAATGTGAACAAATTATGAGGGAAAAAACTCTTCACGATAAGGGGAATTTTTCCCGTGAACATTTGTTCACGTTATTATTCTCCATTGAATTACGATTTTTCATGATCGCAAACATGTGAAAAGGGGAAAAAATACGAGGGAAAAATTATTCACGATAGGGGTGATGGTTTTTGTCATAGATGGGGGTAGTGCACTAGTTTAAAAATATTGCAATAATTTTGTTGATGTTAAGTGATGAATTGAAAATTAGCAATCTCATTACCAGGGCAAGGAAGTTCATGCACTTAAAATCGAAAAATATGCGCATAAAACATGCACTAAAAATCGTAAAATATGCAAAAATAAAAGTAAAAAATATGCATTAAAAATATATGTTTAACCATATTTAACAAAAAAAAACATAAATACATTTCATTCAGTTTTAAAAACTTAAAACATAGTTTAAAAAGTAGTAGTAGGTCAAGATATATTTACATATATAAATAAATAAGTTTTTTTTAAGTTATCAAATGTAAAACTCATTCTATTTGGTCTTCAAACAGTTTTAAGCATTGAAAGTGTTCGTTCGACATCAACGGATGTAATAGGTGGATATTTAAAAGTGGTCATTTTAAATATTGTCTACAATTTTTTCTTTACTGGAAGGTAAATTAAAAATATTCTTTTTTAAAACTGCATAAATTTTGGCTTTTATTTTTTCGCCGATTTGACCTTCTACTTTTCTTATTTTAATGACAGCGTCATCAACGAGTTTAACCGAGATGTTCAATGATTTAAACCCCTGAAGTTGGGTTATTGTCTCGACTAGAAACCCATTGTTTGAGTGTATAAATTCTAATTGAGCCTTTATATTAGGTACACTTAAAATATTGTTTCCTTTTTTATCGCGACTGCATTATTTTCATTAAAATTATTTACCACATCTTTAAATTCTTCAAAATTTTTGGCATAATACTCAACTGCCTGCAACCAGGTACCCCATCTTGTTATACATGGTTGAAACGCAAAGGTGACTTTAAAAACTTTCATGCATGGCATGAGCTTAGCATGTGACATGTAACATTTTTGAGTAAGATATCTTAAAAAAAAGGGCAAGTAGAGCAAAATTTTATTTTTATTAAAGGATTCTAAAAGAGAAATTGAATCTTTGAAAGTTCGAGCTATTGAAGCATGATCCACCTTTTCCAACTTTACAATATTTAACAAAAATTTGTGTTTACTCTGTTCTTCTTCTGCATTCAAGATCTTCTTCTGCATTCAAGATCCCAATTACGTAGACAACGAAACGTCCTTCAGTGTCCATTGCTTCGTCAATAGACAGCCACAAATTATATCACTTAATTCTTTCAACAATGTCACATAGTTGTATAGTGTACAACTTGGCGATATAAGTTTTTATAAGGGTTGTTTCCGTAGGAATGGTTTCATTGTTATACCTGCAGACACCAGAGCATTATAGAATTCAAAACTAAATTTGCTAGTCTTATCCCCAAAAGTTGATTCTCTTTGCGTTTCTGGCTTTGAAGGTGCTGATTTACTTGAAATTTTTAAATGAAACACCTTTTTGTAAACTTTGCAAAAAAGTACTTTTCCCTCTATTTTGAAGACTAAAAAAAACACTTATTTAAAAGATTATTTTTTGATATTTTTTCTTTTGGCATTTTTTCCTTAAAAACAATTTATTTTTTTTTAATACTTTTTAGATTTTAGGTCATACTTCTTACACCGTAAATCAAAAATATTATGTTGAGTTCTATTTTTTCTTCTCCGAACATTATTTTTATTTGCTGCTTCTTCAAGTAAAAAAACCGCGAACAAAATGAAATGTCAAAAACTGTTTTATTGTTACTTCTACAATTATGTGCACATTTATACAAATTGTAAAATTTTTGTATGTGCTACTTTTTAAAAGTAAAAGAAACAAGGTGAATTTATAATAAAATGTAGGTAGTTCAGTACCAAACACCAACATGTTGTTTTTGCTCCTTGAAAATATCGAAGTTAGCAGATTTTCCCATACTATTTTAACTGTTTCAGGGCTGAAACAACTATAGCCAGCTGATTCACTGACTACACCTTATAATGAATTCGCCTTGAACAGAAAGATATTTCTAAACAAAAAACTAAGAAAAGAGCAATTTTTTTTATAAATATAACAAAATATGACGAAAAATGTGAATTTATAACGAAATATGACGAAAAATATGCATTTATATCAAAATATGCAAAAACATGCATTTAAAGCAAAATATGCAAAAATATGCACTAACAAATTGATGCCATTTTACTGGAAATATTGTGATTCGCAAAGATATTAACTTTAGGTGGGTCTCAGAGTGCCGACAACAAACATGCATTTGCATGAAGTCCCTTGCCCTGCTCATTACACATGAGTGATTGTAATCTTAAAACATTTTGCGCTAATAAATAGTTTGATTTAAAAAAGCAATCATCAGTATATTGCAAATTTTTTTCTTCACTTATTTGAATAATAATATTGCGCACAATTTAAAATATAAAAAGCGTGTTTTCATGATTAAATCCAAGAATTATTCCGTTATTGACAGAGTTACAAGTAAAACTGTGGTTTTATTTGTATAATATCTTTAGTTTTTCTAAAATTTTTGGATATAGCTTATCCCTTCAACAATATATTTTAGTTTATGAATAGTATGAAATGGGAATTTAGCACATTTAAACGAAACCTTGAGAATTTCATTTGTTTATGCATATCATCATATCATGCACATACAAAATTAAATTTTTAAATTTTAGTGATCTTATGTTTTTGTGCAGCTTTTTGATTGAAGTTCACATTTTGAACTACATATTTGAATTGAGTGCAGATTTGATGCATTCAATCACAGTTAGTGATAGTGAAAAAATATGCATTTTTTTAGTGCTATTGAAAAGAATACCAATCATTACTAAAGCTGGTAAAAAATAGTAAAAACAAATTTTTTTGCAGTTTGTGCAATGTTGATTTAAATCAATATTTAGTGCACTATCCCCAACTATGGTATTTGTTTACCTTCGCAAAGTAATGTTGTATACTTGTAACTAATAAAAACGTTAAGTTTTGAAAATCCGCAAGACAGACAATATTGATACATGACGAAATTTTTGTGTGAAATAATCAATGTTGCTCAACATTTTTCGCAAGTTCGAACAGAGTACTAGGCTAACATTTGGAAGGAAAATATTTGGAATTCTATTTTATTTTTTCATTCGCGGTCACACAGACGAACATGTTGCCAGAAACATTCTGGTAATATTGTTGTTTTTTTCTCAAAAAACAAAGTAAATAGGTCTGTCTGCGTACACATATTTTGCGCAAAATGTTGCAAAATCTTGTCTGCGTACTCCAAATCTCTTGCAGCGAGAGAGCCAAAAAGAGAATTTTTTGACAGTTGGAAGTTAGAGAACTTGCAAAATGTTACTGGAGAAATTTCCGCTTGCAAGATTTTGCAAAAAGTTTGAACAGCTGTTTGAATGAAATATCTTTTCTGAAATGAAAATAAAAATTTAAATTTAACAATGGCAGAGGTAAGTAGTTAGAATTGTGTTCATTTTTAACGTTAATAATAAATAATAATAAACAAAACATTTTACTTCATGCTAGAAACGTCCAAATATACAGTGCCGTGGCATAAGTGGAGTGGAGATGGCAGAACCGATAGAACCAGCAGAACTTTGTGGGACAAACTTTGCAATTGAAGAGGCGAGTATTTGGAATTGTGTTCCTGGCGTGCACTTCACATCCAAATTATTTTTCTCCGTTGTCAAGCTGTTGGAGGGCACTGTATTGGGCATTTCATTCTTTTTTTTCCATTGTAAGCCGGCACTATGTTGGGCAATGTAAGCAAAAGAATTTTTATACAAAACCCGACAAATAAAACTAAAAACTAAGAAGAAATTGAATTTACCAAATTAATAACAGTGTAATAAACAAGTTTTTTTAATTTACAACACTTTTTAAGTTTCACTTTAATTAATAATTTTTTAATTTACCTCGAGAATTCAATTTTGCGTACACATATGCTAAAATTCTTTTGCTTTTTTATTTCAATTGTTTACACACCGATCAGCTGTTTTCTTGCAAAATTTCACTGGATACTGTCTGCGTACTTTTTGAGATTTTTTCAGCCGATAGAGTTATATTGGTCTTACTCTCCCAAAAAAATTTACTGAGTATTTGCTACTGGAAAAGTACCCAGACAGACCTAATATCAACAAAGAAAATGAGAACAAAGCGTGTCGCCGAGTACCGAACACAAAAACCATTCTCTCTTCCCCACCCGTAATTTGCTCACAAACAAAATGTTTCCCTTCCAAATGTTTCCCTGTCTAAATGGGCACTAAGGAATTAAAGAATAAAATTCTATAACAATAACAATTAATTAAATTATGTAAAAAAGTTTTGCACATACAGTGAGTCTCATAAATATTTTGCATATTTTTTTACTCCATAAAGATTAAATACATTCCTCAAACTGAAGTACAAATTGTTTAAATTTTGAGAAAATAGTCCATTTCTTATGTATGTAGGTGATATGTGTTACAACGTAAATATGATAATAAAATAACAAAAACTTGGAATTTCATGGCCTTTTTCTGACATTAAAACTATTTTGACCCTAAATTAATACTCACAAAAGTATTTTGCTTTAAAAAAAAATCATCTTATCCTTGAAAATATTGTTATAAATTATCAAAGTAATATTTATAAATTTTTACATTTTATATGGGCTTGCTTCGTTTATACGTTTCAATCATATTTTCGTACGAATAAGATAAAGCTTAGTCTAGACGATATGTTGAATCAGCAAATGTATGCTTATACTCATATGCTTAAAAATAATAACAAATGTCTCTATCAGCATATGCAATATGCTAGGTGTCTAGACGATATGCTGAAAATACTAAATTTTTCAAATTCATCATATGCTAGCAAATGATATTTCAACAAATAAGTTAGCATACAATTTTTGTGTCTACACGATATGTTGAATTTTGTATGTTGTTATGTATGTTGAGTAAAGAGAACATTTGTTTAAAAATTAAAAATTCATTTGACAATTCTCTTTTTTTATTATTTTATTTAAAATTTGTTATCAATTATCGCCTTTATTGCAAAAATGAATAGTTTTAGTGTAATTAACACTTAAAAAGTAAGAGTGCTTTATTGGGCTTGGTCAAATCCGCAAAAAATTAAAATATTTAAGGACTGGATTGATCTTAAAATTATTAGTAAAGTCTCACAATTTATTAATTTATTTCAGTTCTACCCCTATGGTAAATTATGTGCCGACGAGAATGTTTTATGGATTAATTTGATACCCACACCACTATAGTGTCTGTAACACCTAAAAATATTGGTCCTATAACCATCGTTAAGTATACCGATCGACTCAATCGCTTTCTAAGTCGATAAAAGGATGTCCGTCCGGCCGGCTGGCTGGCTGTCCACTTTGTAGTGCGCAAAGTACTTGTCGCAATAATTTGATGAAATTTGGTACATTGGTTCTATTATTTATTGTAATTAAACGATAAGAAACGGTCCATAATTTCTCAAAGATCCCATAAAAACTTGTTTCCGAATAAGAGTCTTTGCGGTCATAAACCATGTTCTATGTTGGTATTAAGACTAAATCTGGGTCAAAAAGTTTTATTGTAAATCTATTGTTCACATACAAATACCACTCCCAAAAATATTTTACCAATACCATAACGTCCTTAAAAATGTTGATCGGTTGAGTAATTTTTAGTATTAAAAACATAAATAAGACCAAATTTCAATACAAAACACTTGTATGTTTCAACCGTTTTAAAGTCCCGCTCTCTACGGTAGCTGTAGTGAGTTTTTTTTTTGCCGATTATCACAAAATTGCATCGTGTTATTTCTAGCCACTTAAAGCTAAATTGGACTATATTTTTCCACAATATCAATATTTTTTACGGTTTTGGCGTATTTAAATGATTTCCCAGAGTGGGCTTTATACGGAGCCTATAGTAAATTGTGGGCCGATCTTCTCCAAATTTAGTTGTGTGATTTCTAATTTTATGAAAATATGGCCGAACAAATTTAACTATGATAGCGTTATTGGTACGTCTTAGGCATATGTAAGTATTTCCGAGAATGGGTTTAACATGGGGCCTATGGTAAATTATGGAACGATCATCTTAGTGTGATATCTAGTCATATAAAGTTCTTGCAAAATTAAATAGCAATCGGTTCATTCTGTCGCGAATTTTTGTTAGTTTCTTTAACAGAAATATCCATTTTTAAGGGTGTTGGGGTTCTGGTTAAAAAGAAGAAAATTTACTCAGCTGAGCGAAGTCGTTGCTTGATATACCATTAGATTAAGAACCCGGCAATAAGGAAAAAATTTATAAAGCGAAGCTGATGTTTGTCATACCATATAGTTAATACCTATATTGAAGCAATTACAAAAAGTATATTAAATATTACCACATGTATACTCAAACCTAATATATTAAACAAAAAGATTTATTAGAATATAAATGGTTAACTTTAATAGCTTCAGAATTTTATACGCTACTGTACCATGCATTATTTTATATGAAAGCTTGAAGATTTCGCTAGAAAATATTATATGTAAATAAAAATACCTTAATATCGACAAAATTTTGAGATAAGAGCCATTTTGACAAATTACATTAGTAACTAAAAATATTTTTTGAAATTGGTTCTTAATGGGTTAATAATTCAGCATGTTTTATATACCACGTGAAAGGTATTTGGAAACACGCTTCAGCGCTACCCATATTGCTGAGATCAAATTTATACTTCAAGAGATATTGGTAAAGAATTTTTCAACTTTTATGATCTATATATCTAAAACAAAGTTCGTTGACCAACATTTTTATTTTCAAAACACTTCTTAATAGAATATTTTGTTTGCCGATGAGCTAGAAATCTTGATAAGTTCCGGGGTTATATACAAAATTAAACAAGTATTTGAAAGAATACCAATTTTTATCTATTTTATATGCTACCAAATTTTCCGTATGCTGAAAAGCTTGCATACGACTTTCAACAAATAAGATATTTGTCAACATACGTAGAAAGTTTGTTGAAAAGTAAAAATATTGTGTCTAGACGATATGCTATAATTGTGAACAAACGTTTGCTGACTTCGTTAACAAATGCCTGTCATATGTTAGTAAGCATACGTTTGTTGGAAAAATTTGGTGTCTACACGATATGTTGGCGATGAAAGCAAATTTTTCAACATAAATTTGCTGATTCAACATACACAGAAAAAATGGAAAACTGACTTCAATTAAGAAATTTGTTGTCCCAATTAAGTTTTTCGCTATTTTTCAACCTGCAAACAAATTGATCATATCAATTAATGCTTTTGTAAATTTGAAGTTTATCCCTTTTTTAAAGTCAATTAATGAAAACTAGAAAATTTAATTGAAAAACAGGAAGAAATTTCAATTAAACTATTAGTTAAATCATTAAAAAAAATAATCAATTTTTTCTTAAATTTTTAATTAACTTTTTAATTGAATTAATTAAAAAATAAAAAAAAAATTTCTTAAATTTCCAAACAAAATATTAATTGAATCAATTAAAAAATTAATTGATTTGAATTATTTAATATAATTAAATTTTTAATTGAATAAATTAAAATTTTAATTAAATTTTTTTAAAATATCAAATAAATAAATTGTTGTATTAATTAAAAAATTTAATTAATTAGCATTTTAAAATCAATTAAAATATTAAAAATTTAACCCCCAAATAAATATTTAGATTTATTTTTTTTAATCAATTTTAGATTTTTTTTATTATTACTTTGTTTTTATTTAAAGTTAACATAAAATAATTACATATCAGAAGTCTTATTGTAATATTTGGAAATGAAAATAAATGCAAAGTTCTTGTAGTAATAATTCAATATTAAATAAAGGAAATAACTTATTTTAAAACATTTGTAAAGATATACATACATAGGTTATTCTTTTAATTTAAGAATCTCATGTTTAATTGAAGATGCCCTAAAAAATTTTTTGTTTGTAGGCAAATCATAAAAAAGGGATTGAATAAAGTTGTAAAAAATCTCAGACTCATCGGGATATTGTAGGTTGAAAACAAAAAAGATTTTGAATAGCATGTCAAAAGCGTTTATAACTGAAACAAATGGGTATGTTAAGTCGTCAAAATATACATAAATTTGTTTAACGTTTGAGATATCTCCAATGACAAGTAGCTTTGGCTGAATACTTCGACCCTGTATTTTTAATAGTTTAAGTTTGGTGTCTAGTTCCTCCATGGTACCAGCAATAACAGCAAATGTTTCTTGCGAATCCACAACACTATATTTTTTCTTAAATTTGGCTCCGTTTTCGTCTGTACTAATTTTAAGTTGAGGTGGGAATAAATTATGGCAGTACCACAAAATTGTAAACACTTTAGAATCTGTAAATATAAAAAAAAGTATTTTTTAAACATGACGAATATTTTAAAATAAATATTTTGTTACCTTCATTAATATGTTCACTTTGGAGAAGTTTTTTTGAAACTAATGAGCACGTTATTTTGGTCTTCATAATAAATAATATTTCTTCTGCAAAATACGGCCAACGTTCTTGCAACTTTTTTGCTAGGGGATACTTCAGAACAAAATCTATATCGATCTGAAATGAAAAAACGAAAAAAAATATGTATGTATGTGAAAAACTATTTTAACTTAAAAGATTAAAGTGTTCTTACCAAAAGCTGACCAGACGGCTTCGTGTATTCTGGCCATAACACACTTACACTTTATTGTCCAACAATAATATCTGTTGGCTATGATTTTTTTTAAAAGACACCACAAAATATTTTTTGTTGCTAACATAAAAAAACCGTTACAATATTTGCACAAAAAAACACAAAAAATTTACGTACGCGACCGATGTTAACTATTTAAGATCACTTTGCACTAGAGTTGGGTAGTTCATGAACGAACTAGTTCAATTGAACTAGTCAGTCAGATGAACGTTGAACTGTCATTCAGTCTGACAGTTCCTTTTAGTTCAACAGTTCACTTTTCGTCACTTTGTCTTTTGCGTCAGCAGTCTTTTGATAGGGTTCATTTAGTTCAATTCATTTAGTTCAATTCATTTAGTTCACAGGTTCATTTACTTCAGTTGCTAGTCCACTTGATTTCTTATTCTTTACCGCACTGATTGAAAAGAAACAACAATAGTATTAGTGTCTCTATGTTTAACATTATATTGTTTCTTTTACTCATTGCCAGATAACTTTAAACATTTTCATAATAAAATCAAGGCTGCCATACTTACAGATGTCTAGCTGCGATTTTTTCGGCAATTTATAAAATATTTTTTATTATTAATAAAGGGTCACATAGACACATACTTATCATGCTCATGCAATCAGCATGTGTTTGTAAATTTGAAATTTTTATATATGTATGCGTCACACAGAGAATGCAGTATGAAAAACCAAAATAGGTTTGATTTCAAAATGAACTCATACTGCTGACAGTTGTTCAATGAACAATAAAATAAATTATTAATTTTATGATATATTTTTCTTTCAATTTAAATTAAAACAAATTTAAAATAGTTTCTGAGAAAAAACGTGTGAAGAAAGTAGGGGTTCTCTTGAATTTCACGAAATGACATTTATTTTAAAATGATGATTGATAGGTGTGTAGTAAAATATCAATCACACACGTATACGAAGGATTCATCGGCAGTAGTTGTCAACAGTATGTGTCTATAGGCCTCTTAAGATTTCCGTAGGACATGCTGAAATTTATTGTTGAGGTGATTTTGTCGGCATTAACATAGCGTTTTCACCTGAAAATTTTTTGTCATACCAAATGTCAAACTCTATATAAAAAAACTCGAAACTTTCTGTCAGCGTTTTTTTTAATATGAAGTTTGACGTTTGGAATGACAACAATTTGTCAGGTGAAGACGGTTTGTAAGATAAGTCATGAATTTGTCAACGCAAATATTTTGGGAGTAAAAATTTATATTGTGCATTATTTGTCAGTGCTTTATAAACAAATGTCTCTATTGTGAATAAATTGTCAGTGCTTGTATTCTGAAAGAAAAATATACAAAATAAAACACTAATAATTATATGATAAAATAAATAATGAATAATGTTTATCTTAATTTTTCTTATTAATACTCCTTCAATAAAAGAAAAAAGTAATTTAATTGAGCCCTACCTTAAAATGCAAATTAAAACTTACATGTTCCCTACATGTTTTTAGTTTGGGAATTCGTTCCCATAAAATTTGTTATAGGAATCATTCACAATACAAAAAAAAAAAAAAAACACACAAATAAAAAAAATATAGGAATATTTTCATGGGAGTAGTTGTTTGAGGTAGGGGTGCTTATTTTGAGCAAAACGTGTCAGAGTGTTTCCATTATGTAATAGTATTTCACTTAAGCGGCTCATACACTTAGAATAAAATTGTTCAATTTTAAGTATAGTGCAATTATATCGCCAATGTGTATGTGATATTCGAAGGTGGAACAATATATTGGCAACAATCAAAAGACTTGATTTTTATTGCACAACGAAAAGAAAGTGAAGTGTGTTGGCAACATTGTACAATGCTGTTTATATTATTCCTATAGGTTATGTTCGCCTTTTTATTGAATGAAACTATTGTGCGACTTATTGTAAAATATAGGACAAAATGGAAATGATATGGCGAATATCATATACAATAATATTGCAAGTGTATGGGCCGCTTAACATGTTTTGGGCCACAAAACTACATTTGCAGCAAAACAGGTGTTCTGCTACTTGCTACTTGTTTTCCCATACATTTTTCATGTTCGAAAAACTCAAATAAATACTAGTTTTGCTCCAAAAAATGTCGAAAACCATGAAACAACTCAGAGTTTTATTATTGGTGATTAACAATTTCGAAAAAAATTACAGATTTACCAAAATAACAAGACTTATTAAATTATATGTATAATGTGTATTAAAAAACATATAAGAAAATATTTATTATTTTACAAAAATATTTTTTGCTTTCATGTTTGTAAACAACATTAATGCCAAATTGATTTCGAAAACCAAAACCAGTTTTACATAATGGAAGCACTCTGACACGTTTTGCTCAAAACAAGTTGACAACAAGCTGATAGTGGAAACATAGTATTAGAGTCTCAAAATAAATTAATAGCTTATCTAATTTCAGTGTATTTATCAAAAATAATAATTGGAAATTTAGCACGTCGTACGGAAATCCTTTTAATAATAAAAAAATCGCCATATATTTTATAAATCGCCGAAAAAAATCGCAGTGTAGTCAAAATGTTTGAAAATTGCCACATATGGCGAGACATCTCTTAATATGGCAGCCCTGATTATATTATGAACATGTTTTAGTAATCTGGCAATGAGTAAAAGAAACAAGTATATTATAATAACATAATAACATATAGAAACTAATAATATTGTTATCTCTTTTCAATCAATTCGGTAAAGAACATGAAAAATACTATGCATTTTGTTTTTGTAAAATGAGTGAATGCCAAATTTATTTGTTGAAAAACAAAGAAAAGGAAATTTTATAAAAAATACACAATTGTGTTTTTGAACTTTATTAAAAATTTATATTTATTACATTATATTTATTATATTTAAATATTTATTAAAAATTTAAATAAGTTTTTTTAAGTATTTAAATTTTTATTAATTTTTTCAAAGCTTGACACACACAAAAATAAACAACAACAGAATAAGAAATCAAAACAAGCAACTGAAGTAAATGAACCTTTAAACTACATACATTAACTGACTTAAATGAACTGACTGACGAAATATACAGCTGGCTCAAAAGACTGACTGACTAAAAGTGAACTACTGAACTGGAAGAACGAACTAGTTCACTTTTTTTAAATGAACTCTATTGAAACGTCACTTAAATGAACGATTAAGCCCAAGACTACTTTGCACACTGAATAAATTCTTTGTTTTTTACTTTTTCTTTTCTTCTAAAAGAAATAGTGATGCTGTAATTGTCGCAAATCAGCACGTAGTTTTCGGGTATTGTGTACTCATAGTTAATTGATGGCACAAATTATTACACTTTTTATTTATAAGATTTTGCAAACAAAAAAATTATTTGCTAATGCTTTTAAACATATTTTTATAACATACTGATGTCTAATTTTTGGTTACAAGTAGTAAGTTAAAACAAGTATTCGCATTTATAAAAATGAAGTATTCAAATAAAAGTATTCTATGTGTTTAAATATACACCACTAGAACAAAATCTGAAAATATACACACAAACATAAAAAATTTTACTTTTGATTAAAAAATTTAATTGAATCAATTAAAAAATTGTTTAAAAAAAAAAATTTATATCAACCATTGGCTTAGTTGATTGAATTTTGGCTAAAATTTTTTCTGTGCACAGAAAAAATTATTTTTCCAATTCAAACAAAAAATTTGTAGACTCAAACAATTTTTTGTCTGAAATCGGTCCTATAAACAAATTCGCATATTCAAACAATTTATTTGCATTTTGTTTATTGAAAAAAAACACTGATTTTTTCAAACAAATAATTTAACTGAATCAAACAAAAAGTTTACTGAAATTCATATACTAAATTTCAAAATTAAAAAAAAAGGTTTTTGCACAAGCAATGACGCGCACACAAGCTGGCACTGTATTAGAAGATGATGGCAGAGAGAGCAGAGCAGAGCGGCCGGCTGGCTTTGAGACACATTTTTTTGTTGGAATAATTTTTAAACGAAGTCTTTTTTTATACACACCATGTTTTACGTCATCACTCACTGTTGCTGTATCCTTTCCTTTGCTAATGAAGAAGAAATGTAACCCAAAAACGGCGACAGACCGACTCGATATGTTTTTCGTCATCATTATATTTTTGTATTTGATGTATTTAAGCAAACAGTTTGAAAAAATTTAATACGGGATTTTGGTTTTTTTTTTAACCAACTTTGAAACCAACCAAAAATTTAGTTTGTTTCTTATAATGTTGTTGTTGTTTCTGTTGTTTAAAAAGAGTGAAACGTTTTTTTACCTGATATTTTTTTTTTTTTTTTTTTTACTTCAAACCTCTTCATCTTTCTTACTGTTGTACTTTTTTAAAGTGTCCAAAAATAGACTGTATGTGTTTTTTGTTGTAGTTCTTATATTTCACATTAGGAAGTGTTGCTTACGATCAAATAAAAAAATGCAAAAAGACGACAACATTAAAAAGCGTTAAATATTTCATACAAAATTATGAAAACTTGAAACCAATAACGCGTGTATTATATTTTTGAATGGTTGTCAACATTTTTGTTGGTTAAATAAAAATCAAACAAAAATTTCAATTGAATCAGTAAAAAAATTTGTAGAAATTAAAAAAATTTTCAAACAAGCGTTTGTTTGAAAATAATTCGGCAATAATTTTTTCTGTGTATCGTGTAGACTAAGCTTTATATTTTCAAGGTAAATTGCTATTATTTATCTAATTAAATTGCCGAAAGGAAAGAAACTTAGTTTTGCCGAGAGAAAAATCATCTTGCACCTTCATGACCAAGGTATAACAGTTTTTTTTATATCGTAAATGTTAAGGAGGTGTCGTCAAACAATAGAAAATATAGTTAAGCCTGCAAAAGAACTTGGAAATATTGAAAATTAGGCACGACATGGCCGTTCAAAATTGTTATCAGCCAGAAATGAAAGGAAAATACTTAAAGAAATTCTTGAAAACCCGCATGTATCTCCTCCAAAACTGAATGATAAGCTGAGAGGAACTCTATGCAACAATGTTAGCAACGAAACACTTCGTAGAGTACTTCGATCAAACAACTTTAATGCTTGAGTAGCAAGAAAAAAAACCGCTAATTTCTGTAACAAATAGAAATAAGCGATTATACTTCGCAAATCAGGTTTTGACTTTTGGAAATCCGTAATATTTAGCGATGAAAGTATAAATAATATTTTTGGATCTGATGGACGACGCATGGTTTGGAGAAAGCCGAATGAGTCCCTTCATATAAAAAATATCAAGCCCACAGTAAAACATGGATGAGCTTCCGTTATGGTTTGGGGCTGTATGTCAGCCTCTGGAGTTGGAAATCTAATCTTAATAGATGGCATTATGGACAGACATGTGTATCTTTCAATTCTTAAGGAAAACCTTAACGCTACTGTTGATAAAATGGGACTTCCAGCAAGAGGTTTTTATTGGCAACTGGACAACGATCCCAAACAAGCAGTCTTAGATGTTGAACTGTGGATTCTTTATAACACCAAACTTTTTCCAACGCCTCCTCAAAGCCCGGGCTTGATATATTTGGAGGAAAAGGTTCGTTAACGCTACATATCTTCGAAAACTACGTTGAAACCAGTTTTGCTACAAGTATGTGGAAAAATATCTCAAGAAAAGTGCCAAATCTATACCACGACGATTAGCCGCAGTTTCTAAAAACAACAGGTATGGCACAAAGTATTAACTGTGACATATCCACTGTTATACGGTAAAAATACGTGATATTTTTTAAAAGCAAAATACTTTTGTGACCTTAAAAATTCACTATATTCTTCTAAAATCTCGTAAAAATAGTATAATAATTAAAATGGTCCAAATTTTTTTTTTTATAATTTAATTCTTTGTCATTCTCTTAAAACGTTAATAAAAAGAAATTCCTGTTAAATATAATAAATTAATGGATGTCAATCAAGTTTCTTCTAAAAAGTTTATTGTTCTTATATGCAAAATAATTATGAGACTCACTGTATGTAGCTATTCAGTTGTAGGTCTACACCACGCGTTACACGCCTTTTCGCTGTCAACGCAACTGTCAAAAACGTAGAATCTCTGGTTATACACAACAAGTTACATGCACAAAAGCGAAGAGTGCATTGGCATAGAATGCGAAAATTAGGTTTACTTTTTACTTCGTAAGCATCACAAGCAGAGTTCGAATAAGTCAGCTGATTTTACCAATAACATTTTATTTTTATTTGGTGTGATGCCGCATAAAAAGCATTGTAAAACGTAGAACGAAAGTAAGGTATAAATATCATGCAATGCGTGGAGAGGAAAACGCGTGGTGTGGACCTCCCGGTTAATGCAAAGCACGCTTGCACTAACACAAATTGATATTTAAAAGGGTAAGTTTCAAAATATCAAAACACATTGCAATGATGAGGATTTAATATTGTTTCGATACTAACTGCCTGTTTAACGATATCGAACGTCATGGTTCGCATAGAAAATTACATTTAAAACAAAAACGAAATTCGAACAATGTTTGTTTTTGTTTTTAATGTAATTTTCTATGCGAACTATGACGTTCGAAATCCATGAACAGGCTGTAAGTCTGAGTTCATACGGCTCATGTCTTATGCTGGGTACACACTATGCAACGCGTTTACGCAATCTAGTGAATTAAATTCATTTTCATTTATTCTAGATTGCATCAACATCAAAACGCTTTGATATTTTGAGGTTGCATTGAAACAGATTGCATGTAGGTTGCATTGTGTGTACCCAGCATAAGACATGAGCCGTATGAACTCAGACTTACAGCCTGTTCATGGATTTCGAAATGCATAATGCTGGGTACACACAATGCAACCTACATGCAATCTGTTTCAATGCAACCTCAAAATATCAAAGCGTTTTGATGTTGATGCAATCTAGAACGAATGAAAATAAATTTAATTCACTAGATTGCGTAAATGTGTTGCATAGTGTGTACCCAGCATTAGATAACTAAAACTACAAACAATAGCGAGATGGTTTGCCGCACGGAACTAATATGTTTTTTTTTTTCAAGAAAAACGACAAATAATGTTTGAATTAATTTAAAATTTAAGCTGCACGATATATTTTTATTGTTAAAAATAACGTGGGTCGCGTGATATGTTTTCTATTGAAAATAAAAGTAGTAATAACTTTTTGCACAAAATATCAAAAATTATTAAGATTCAACTTAAATAATCAGGGGTGCCATTAGGGTTGCCAGTCGGGCTTGTTTTGGCTGGATTGTCCAGCTTTTTAATGGCCTGTCCAGTTTCAAGCTAAAAAGAAATTTGTCCAGCTAAAAAGATTTTCCACAAAATGCTCTTAATATTTATTGCTTTAAAATAATTTTTATAAATTTCCTTATTGGAACATAATGCATCTGCAATAGTGCCATCATTTCTATTTTTGATTTAATTCGTATGTACAGTACTATTTCCATATCGTCTGTTGCTTATTAGCTACATATATGGTAAAAGTCTCATCTCTTATGTTTTCCCTATCCTACCATAACTATCTAACATTACCCAGCAATTGAACAGCTGATCTCATACTAATTTGGCTGAAAAAAATTGAGGAGGTTTCTTTACAAATTTTGCCTTTTAGCTTGGTAAAAAATAACATTTACAATCTCCAGATAAATAATTGAAATGGATTTTGAAGAGGAAACTGGTCCATCAAAAAGAAGACTCACCACTTTTTGTGAAAAATGGAAAGAATTTCCTAGCTATGCTAAATGGATAAAAAAAAAAAGATAATTACACCGTTGAATGTAAATTGTGTCATTCAGATATCATAATAAAATATGAGGGCAGCCGATCGCTTGATAAACATTTGAAAACAAAAAACACGTTAAAATGGAAACTTCGCAGAAATTATCCCAATCTATTTAAAATTTTGTTGTACCAATAGAGGCTAAAATTGAAACAGAAGTAGCCAAGGCAGAGTTAGTTTGTGTGTACCACAACGTTGCACACGGACTAGGCTACAACAGTATCGATTGCCAAATTAAACTCAGCTCAGTTTTATATTGCGATAGTAAAATCGCCAACAAAATAACTTGCGGAAGAACAAAGGCAGCTGCACTTGTCCAAAATGTTTTGGCACCTTACGCACAACAAGTTACAAGTTATGCTCTAAAAAATAACTAACTTTTCTGTGAGTAGTGATGCTTCCAATATGGGTAATATAAGAACATACCCTTATGCCGTTCAATATTTTGATTCCAAATATGGTATTCGTAAACAAGTTTTAGACTTTTACAGCGATCCTTATGAAACTTCAAGGGATATTTTCTCAAATACTGCGATTTAAAAATAAACCAAATAACAGCATATAGTGCAGATAATGCTGCTGTTAACTACGGAATTCATAATTCAGTTTACCAAAAATTAAAAGATGAACCGAACCAAATTATTAAAGCAAATTGCAATTGTCACATTATAAACAATTGTGTTAAAAAATCTTTAAATTCTTTATCAATTGACATAGAAAACATTATTTTAAAAATATTTAATGAGTTTAGTTCATCGGCAATGACCACTGTAAAATTAAAGGAATGTTTTGAATATGCAGGTGTAGAATATAAAGACCTTTTAAGGCACATTCCAACAAGGTGGCTCTCTCTATTACCAACTATAGATCGACTAATTTTTTGTTGGCCTGCTGTAAAAATGTATTTTTTGAAGAAAGGAAAAAATAAATGTCAGAAGTCTTTATGGGAATTTATTTCATATGGGTCTTCAGATATTGATATCAACGAAGAAGATAAATGTAAAAGAGAAGGCTTATCGGAAGCATATTTATATTTTATACATAATATTATGCCAGAATTTCACACAACTATTTTATCTCTCGAAAATGATTCTTGCACAATATTAGAGTTGCATGATATAATGGCCCGACTAATGACAAATTTTTCGGTAGCAAAGTTAGCAGTATTTTGAAAAAGCTCTCGTGTAATGAACAAAAAATATTTAAGACTGAAGCCAAAGATTTTTTAAAAACAGCCGTCAGCTACTTAGAAAAACGTTACGATTTTTCAGATGAATCTTTTTATAAAAAAATTTCGCTTTTAAATTAAAAAAAAAAATATTTTTTCTTGGGAATATTTGCAACAGCTTCCACAGAATCTTAAAATATCTGAAGAAATAGATAACGATAAACTGTACATCGACTATTGCTGTCTTCGCGCTGTCTATAACCAGTTACCAAAAGATTTGCCAAATGACAAAATATGGTCGTACTTTTTTACAAAAATTTAAAGTAATGAATTCGAAAATTTACGAAAGATTGTATGTTTTGTCCTTTCAGTACCAGTAGGTAATGCATTTTGTGAAACAATTTTTAGTATTTTAAACAATTTATACACAAAAGAAAGAAATAGAATGTCTTTTGATCTTATAAGAGCGGAAATATTAATAAGAATAAACTTAGAGGAATCGTGCAAAAATTTTCAAAGTTTTTTGCAAACCTCTAAAGGTCTGGAATGAGTAAAGGCCGTAAGTGCAAATGCAAAATATATGTGGCAGAAAAAATAAATTTTTTTATTAATTAGCTATAACTTTTTTACCTCAAAGTACAAAAATATCTAGTAGTATGATTTTTTGTTTTCGTTATTTAATTTTAATTCTTAAATACATATCGCTCATTTGCTGGAAAAAGTCATAATTGAAGTTTTCAATTTGCAAAGAAGTAAGTCAATGGGAAAATGATATTTCTCTCAAGAGCTGAATATGCAAGATTTTTACATCAATTTTTTATAAAAATAGGAGCGATAATTAATTCTACATTTAAATAAGAAACTAATTTTTTGAGTTATAACGTTGTTCCAGCAAATGAGAGGTATGTAGATATACTTATAGTACATATGAATGAACTGAAAAAATTTAAGTTTAGTTATATTTTGTTATGTTAGTATTGTAGTAAAGTATTATAAAAAAACAATGTAACAATGTGTTAACATTAATGTCATACTCGTACATATGGGTATTTTTAAATAAAATTGTTTGTACAATAAACAAGTAACATTCCGTGAAAATTTTATTTCAAAATGTCCAGCTTTTTTTTAATATCCAGCTTTTTTAATTCACATGTCCAGCTGTTTGATAATCTGGATCTGGCAAGCCTGGGTGCCATAGAAACCAATCTTAAGGCTAGATTACACTATTATACTTTGTATTAATACATGTCAAAAACTCAAGTAATATGACAAAGTGTGATAGTGTGAATGCAATGTGTCACGAAAATGACAAGTATTAAGAAAAAAGTTTGACATCCCATACGACTTCATCGTTTTTTGAAAAATTTCAAAACAATAATACTTTTCATGGGATCAGGGTTGCATTTTATTTCATGTGTGAGTGTTTATACTTTGTGAGATGGTGTGAACACGAACTGTCATGTTACATTAGATTTTTTGACAGTCGCAACAAAACTCATTAGATTTCTATCTCACAAAGTATTATGGAATACGTAAGGCTTGTGAGATAGTGTAATCTAGGCTTTATCGGCATTGGATTTGAAACCGAAAAAAAATACGTTGGTGTCATGCAAAGTATATTTATATAATAAATAAAAAAAATAAAAAAAACAACATTCATTTTGTTTGTGTAAAAACATTTGATACTGTCAAACAGCCAAACATAAAGAAAACAAAAAAAAAAAAAAAAACAAGTTAGACACTTCGAATGTTTTAGGAGTAATATCTGTATCAGAATGTACTAATAAAGTGCAGTGATTTTCTTCGTGTGTGACGTTTGTCGTCATTTTTGTTGTTTATTTACTTTTTTTTAGAAGGCATTTTGACACTTGCCGTCTCAATTGTAGCAACAAAATGCCTGTTGTTTTTTTATTGTTTCATTGTTGTAGTACTGAGATCACTTTGTTAATACATTTTGATCTGTATGATGTCTATTTATTATTATAATCTTTGTAAAAACAGACATCTGCATTAAAATTTGTTGAGGTTAAAACCTACATATATAAAATTATTGACTGACAATCAGAATCAATTTTAAAAAGCTTGAGTAGAATATCAGTTTAAGCTGAACTTAACTGATTTTCAGAAGAACAAATTATATAAAAGCCATGGTAAGCTATGAACCAATCATCCCAAATTCTGCAGAACGATTTCTGGTATTAAAAAACATAAATTTCAATACAGCGGTGCAATAAGTTTAAGCGTTTGCAGTGAATTTCAGAAGGCTGCTAAAATGGAATCTAAGGTAAATTATGGACCGTATATCACAAAACTGCATAACATTTTTTCTGGCCATATGAAGCTAAACTGGAAGAAAGCTTACCGCGTATTTAATTATTTTACCAGAGTGGGCTTTATTAAGGGGTTATTTATTTAGGAAATTATTGTAAATTTATTTTATTATGATATATTGGTATTACTCAATTATGTTTGGAACAAAATATCGGCCAAATGGGCACCGCGACCACGGCGGCACACAGTGGTATTTCTTCATACATCAACCTGCAAAAAATAGAAGGAGTGATCCTACAACTATGAAATTTTGCACGCATGTTTAAATTTAAGTAGAAAAGAAAAATACAAAAAATTTTTAAAATCCGTAGATCCCTTGGGGTACCTCCCTTGGAACACCATTTTTCCACGAATTTTTGTCCTCAATGTATAGGTCGCAATTCTTCATAGAATTTTACGAAATTTGGCACACGTTTATAAGTTGATTCAAGAAAGAGCACTACAAATTTTGGTTGACATCCGTCGGCTCCTAGGGGTACCTCCCTTGGACCCCCATTTTTTTGCTTATTATTCTTCTCAATGTATGGGCCGCAATTCGCAACGGAATTTTATAAAATTTAGCAGATGTCCATAAGTTCATCTAAAAAAGAGCACTACAAATTTTGGTTGAAATCCGTCGACTCCTAGGGGTACCTCCCTTGGACCCCAATTTTTTTGCTTATTTTTTTTCTCAACGTATGGGCCGCAATTCGCAACGGAATTTGATAAAATTTAGCAGATGTGCATAAGTTGATCTAAAAAAGAGCACCATAAATTTTGGTTGAAATCCGTCGACTCCTAGTGGTACCTCCCATGGACCCCCATTATTCCACGTAATTTTCTTTTCAATGTATAGGGCGCAATTGTCAATAGAATTTGATTAAATTTGGCGTAATAATTGATAGAAGAAAAAACTAACAATTTTGGTTGAAATGCGTCGTCTTTTATGTAACCTGAATGAACAAATTTCGTATAAATATAATTCTCATTGAAAATACTAGTAATATTTAATTAAAGAAATGCATTTTATTCATTAACTATCATATCTTTAAACACATCATCCAATTCTACAATATTCTTATGAGGTTGACGTCTTAAGCTACGAATATATGGATCGGACGACTCAAGCAAACGATGAAAAGAAATTTCATTATATTCAAAATAAATTATTTTTAATTAATTTATTTTTTAAAGATGTACAGGCAAAGCCCGCTATAACGAATGATATAATGTCAGCCCCTTTCGTTAAACTGAGAGATTCGTAATACCGAACTTTTTTTTAAATACAAAATTAACTACATTTATCATTAAATCGAGCTTTTATTATATTCATGTTTATTGAACTTGCATACGTAAGACGTGTTTACATATTGGGAAAAATTATTTGTCTAAAAAATCAGTAATAAATGATTGTTTGTTTGAAGCTTGCAAACTTTTTTCAACTGCTTTTTCATGCAATACTCTCATCACTAAAGAAATGTGTAAACAATTTTTTTACCATCTTTTTAAAGTGCAAATCGAAGACTGGTATTCCATACTTATGCGATATAAGAGAAAGACTTACACCTCTTTACATTCTTTTAAAATTTTTATTTTTTTCACTGAATGATATTCTTTTTCTATTTAACATTTTGCTTCCACAACACTTCAAACTGTGATCTGTGCTTCAAACAAAACTCTTTTATTATGCTTAAAACTAATATACGTGTTGTATTACTTTGTAACAAAAAAAAAGCACATTCGGCATGTAACCATTCGTTAAACCGGGACAAACAAATGTTGATCGTTCGTTATATAAGGTAACTAATGAAAAAATTTGCTCATTCGTTATATCGGATTTTCGTTAAAGTGAGTATTTGTTATATCGAGCTTTGCCTGTATTTACTTTCTAACCAAGTCGCGCTTCTCCCCAACGATTTAAAAAATTACCAAAAACCTTTTTTTGAACTGCCTTTTTCACTATTTCAATTTCATCAATAACCGAATTTTCCTGTTTTATAAAATTTGTTAACAAATTGACATTGCTACCACCATCAATAAGTTCCGGGCACAATTCACTATATGACACAGAAAATAAAATCATTTTTAGAATTATATTTTAAATTTTATTACAATATTTATTATTATTTATTTATTAACGTTAACTGTTTACTGGTTGCAAATTTTGTTTTCAATTTAAGCGGTTTTCTTCTATACATTTTCTTTTATTAAAACATATTATTTTGTTTATTTTTTTTTAATCTTATTCACTTTTAAAAACATTTGTCAACAATTTATTAAGAAATTGTTGTTACTGCCCGTCTACAACTGACATGATTTGCTGTTATAACTTGAAGTTATAAAAGCGTTGTTAAAACATTTGCATTAACAACCGTGTTATAACATGAGAAAACTTCTAATATGATGAGTCTATACCTAACGCTAACATCATATTAGTGTTAAAGTGAAGCATTTCATGTCAGTTGTAGACTGCATGTTATAATTAACAACTCAAATTTCTTTAAACCGTTAAGCCTAAAGGTATGCAAAACTTTTTTATTACAAATACTAGGGTGCAATATTCGTGACTTTTTTTTACTAAATTTGGATTTTTTTAAAAGATTGACAAAAGTTGGTGAATTTTTTTGACTATTTAGAAAGAAGAGCCTTTTACCTTTAATTTCGTTATACTGAGAGCACGGAGGTAAACCGAGCTAACTGACTTTTTCTCCAACAAAAACAGCAAATGCTGAATTTTTAAGGACAATTTTGATGCACTCATATCTCCCAAACTATGTATGCAATAACTTTTTCTTTTCCTTTAAATTAAAAACAAGGCTTTGGACTTAAATAAAGTCGACACCCAGATTTTTCCGCTCGAAACATCTTCGATATATAAATCTCTGAATTTTAACAAAATTACCATATATTTACCTTTCACAACATTAACCTGATTTCAACCGATCTTTTCTAAGAATATATATACATATATCTTAAAAGAAATGCAGTTTTTGGTTTGCCAGACTCTTCTCTTTAAAATAGCATCATTAGATTTTTTAAAAGTAATAGTCAAAAAATGCCTTTTTTGCAGCAGAAATCCCATAGTGCGGCACACCTCCATCCGATGGTCCAAATTTTCGATGACCCTGAGGCATAATGGAGGTTCTATGCCGTTAATGTGCCGAATTATCTCATCCTTTAGCTCTTGAATTGTTGCTGGCTTATCGACGTACACCTTTTCTTTTAAATAACCCCAAAGAAATAAGTCCAACGGTGTCAAATCACATGATCTTGGCGGCCAATTGACATCGCCATTACGTGAGATAACACGGCCATTGAATTTGTTGCGCAAAAGAGCCATTGTTTCGTTAGCTGTGTGGCAAGTGACACCGTCCTGCTGAAACCACATATCGTCCACATCCATATCTTCCAATTCGGGCCATAAAAAGTTCGTTATCATCTCACGATGGCGAACACCATTCACAGTAACTGCCTGACCGGCCTCATTTTGGAAAAAATACGGCCCGATGATGCCGCCAGCCCATAAACCGCACCAAACAGTCACTCTTTGTGGGTGCATTGGTTTTTCGACAATCACTCTTGGATTCTCATTCGCCCAAATGCGGCAATTCTGTTTATTGACGAATCCACTGAGGTGAAAATGTGCCTCATCACTGAAGATGATTTTCTTCGAAAATTGATCATCCACTGTTGCCATTTCTTGCCACCATTCTGCCCATTCACGACGTTTGGAATGGTCAAGAGGCTTTAGTTCTTGAGCCAATTGCACCTTGTAAGCGTGTAAATGCAAGTCTTTATGCATAATGTTCATCAACGACGAGCGTGAGAGGTGCAATTGTTGGGCACGACGACGAGTTGAGGTGGACGGCTCTTCAGCCACACTATTGCGAACAGCAGCAATATTTTCTGCAGTACGAGCTGTACGAGCATGCACTGGTGTTCTCACATCTTCTACAGACCCGGTTTGCTCGAATTTTTCCACGATTTTTGCGATTGTACGCACATTTGGACGATCAAATTGACCAAAAAAATCACGAAGTGCACGATATGCATTTTGATTTGAACGCCCATTTTCATAATAAGTCTGGATAACTTTAACACGTTGTTGGATTGTGTATCTCTCCATGGTTCAAATTGAGTAAGTCTGAAATAGAGAAATGTCAAATAAAATTCGGAAAAAAACTTGGCGTTTAGGTGTGGTTCACATTCAACATCGGCCCTTACAATTTAACCACCCTTTATGAGGCCTATGGTAAGTTATGCACCGATCTTAACCAAATTTCACAGTGTCATTTCTAGTCCTATAAAACTTTTATGTTCCAAATTTTGTTATGATAGCACTATTTTTTACGGATTTAGGCGTACTAAACTGTTTTCCGGAAGTAGGGTTTATATGGGGCCTAGGGTAAATTATGGACCGATCGTCACGAAATAACATAGTTTTATTTCTTGTCCTATAAAACTTTGATGTACCAAATTTTTTTTATGATAGCATTTTTTTACGTTTTAAGGCGTACTTAACTGTTTTCCGGAAGTAGTTTTTATATGGGGCCTAGGGTAAATTAAGGACCGATCTTCACGAAAATTCAGAGTCTTTTTCCTTGTTCTATAAAACTTTGATGTACCATTTTTTGTTATGATAGCATTATTTTTTACGGTTTCATGCCTACTAAACTGTTTTCCGGAAGTAAGGTTTATATGGGGCCTAGGGTAAATTATGGACCGAACTTCACGAAACTTCACAGTATCATTTCTAGTCCTATAAAACTGTGACGAGCCAAATTTTGTTATGATGTATTGTTATGATTATTAATTATGGTCTTAGGCGTACTAAACTGTTTTCCGGAAGTAGGGTTTTTATGGGGCCTAGGGTAAATTATGGACCAATCTTCACGAAATTTTACAGCGCTATTTCCAGTTGAATTAGACAAATTCTTGCAAAATCCTATGTCATTCTGTGCATTATTCCACCATTTATGTTAGTTTTTGTAACAAAATTATCAATTTTTTTTAGGTGGTGGTTCCACATTTTGATTCATAGCTCTGATCCTACTGAACCGATTTTGCTGGATTTCAATCCCAAACTGCCTAGGATAACTACAAGCAATTTGATACCCAGTTTGTTTAGTTCTTTTGATTTTTTCGAAAGTGAGCGTGTTTTCAACAGACGGACAGACGGACATGGCTAAATCGACTTAGAATTACTCAAGGACCCAGAATATATATACTTTATGGGGTCTGAGGTGAATAATTAAAAAGTTTCACACGGAATGACAAACTTAATATACCCTCTTCACAACTAATTGTGGTGGAGGTTATAAAAAAAAAATCGTGGGGCACTAAAATGTAAGCAAATTTTTCCACAACTAGAAGCAAATAAAATTGATTAATTGGTAAAATAATATTTTTTGCAAGTTTCCGGTAGTCTCCGGTAGCGGACTGCTGCAAATTCGCAAGTCTTCTTCTCAATTTTTCTGCAAACAGCAAATATGCAACAACAGCAGTGGTCAGTCTATTTATTTATAAAGTTAAACAACAAATTTGTTTAGATTTTTAAAAAATTTATTTTTTACAAAACAATAAAATTACACAATACCAATGCAAGAAATAACACCCAGGCATTTTTTTCATGTTTACTGTATTACCACTTCTTATTTGCTTTTCTCTAATTTTCCTTTAATTAAAAACACAGATTTTAACAATATTTTAGCACAAAAATCATAATTTACAAAATTGTCAAACAATAATTGCACTTAAAGCTGTAAACACATGAGCCAAAACATAAAACAGCTGATTCGAATATCGGTTTTATTTGTATTCGAAAATAACAAATCCGACTTGTTTTCATGACACCAAATGAAACCAATATTGGATTCTATGTCACCCCTGAATGTAAACCTGTTTTGTGACCCATATACTATTTGTTACACTAATATTTTTTTTTTAAATATCTTCCATGTAAGGCAAAGTATTTGTTAAAGCAAACACAAGATAGAAGCCACATAGTGTATCGTCAGGTGGTTACTGGTTTGCCGCACGAAACAAAAATGTTTTGAAATACATTATTCGAATAGCAAATGCAGCATACCAGTTAAAAACAATAATATTTGTACTTTTACATTGAAAATTTGCTTCAAAGCACAAAAAGCGGCGAATGAAGCAGCACAATGTTTAGATAACTGTAAAATTGAGGATATGAGGCAATGTTAGGGCTCGATATCTTAATTTGAAAAGAGCGCACATTTATTATATAGAATTGATTTATAACTCAATTTTTGTAAAAATGTGCCCTGCGGCATAAAGAAAACCACCCGACGATTCATAATACTACACATGAAAAAACAATAATTTAGATAACTTATGCTATATTCATACGACGATACGAACTACTTGTTTTGCTCTCTGAAACTAGATTGCCAAGCATGCTGTTCATAAGTTTTATTCTTGTCATTTTACTTAAAATGGTTTAAAAAAAGTAAGTAAACAATAAAAATATATTATTAAATACTTTTATCAATATCATTATTTTATAATAATCACTTTATTTTATTAAACATTAATTTTTATTTTGTTTTTTTCTTTGTTTTGATTTATTTGAGAGCTAGTTTAGATAAACTAACGATTTTTTTTACAATGCAAAATTAATACAATTTTGGCAATATTTTAGAGAAAATACCCTATAACAATTGACACCGTGTAAAAAATCTGTTTGGTTTACCGGCTTAACTGTTTCTGTACCGGTATAACGATACTGTAGCCGTTACCAGTGTTGCACAATGAAATTTTGAAATGGTACTGAACTTCAACTAAAAGAGTATTTTTCCCACCAAATGGTACTTTTTGTTAAAAAAAATAAAACAATAATTTATGAAAATTAAAGGAAAAAAAAAATATTATATTGGAATTCATTTATCTTAGCAAATAGTATTTATATTTAAGGTACTTTTTTCAGTATGTTCTAAAAAAAATATTTTAAAAAGTTCATATATGTATTTATGATTAAGTAAATAAATTAAAAATGTTATTGTTGTCAACATAAATTTATTCTGATATTTAAATTTAACCTTTTGCAAAGTAACATTATTCAGACTTTTACATATTTTACAACTAAGTTCTAAAAAAAGTTTAAAACATTCATGTTAAAAAATAACGCCTTTAATTCAGTGTTATAAGATAAAGCAAATTTACTTTAAGAGATCATCAGAAATATTATAACTATAGGTACAACAGCAACTACTTGTTGATTTTAATAGATCTTTAATTTTTATCAAACTTAAAACAGTTTCTACGTTTCTACGATTTCTCCCTTTGTTTTTACATCATTTTGCATTTGAAAATGTGCATTCAATTAATGCTCAGAAATGTGGTATCGATAAAATACCAAAAGCAATATGTGGAATGTCAGCAAACATTAGTTTCATTCTTAATATTGGCTATATTTTTCCAAGAAATTTAAATACAATATTCAGTTCTGAAATGGTTTATTTCTGACAGATCCGCTAGAACACGGAATTGAGAATTGATATTATGATAGTTTTCTTTATCGTTTGTAAATAACATTATTAACAACAGTATTATGCTATTGGTTCTTTCGGAAACAATATTTTCGGTAGTGAAGCTGATTACCACTTTTAAGGTTTTATGCTCAAAACAAAATTTAGTTCTTAATGTTTCGAAAATTGTCGAATAAAATGATTTCACAGTTTCTCTAACTTTATAAACCACTAGCTTAATCCGGTGCGCTTCGCTACACTGCTTTAACCACTTCTTCAGTTGAGAAATATTTAATATATGCATACTATGGGAGGTATTTCGCCCTGCGCCTACCCGCTTAATTTTGATTTTCAAATGTGTAGTATACCATAAGAGTGACTTCTACAAAGTTTGATCATTCTTACTATAACAGGTCTTAAGATATGCGATATTAAACATTGGCGTCCTATGGGGGGTAACACTTCCCCCGCTGTTATTTTATTTCAATTTTGGGGCTCAGAAGACCCTTCTACCAAAAGTTCAACAAAATGCGTGCAGCGGCTCTTATTAATATTTCTATCTATGAGGGGTACTGCTCCTCCTCTGTCTGCCCCGCCCATTTCTATATTGAAATTTATAGCTTACCATAATAGTAGCTTTAACCACGTTTGAAGATTCTCCCTTTAATAGTTCTTCAGTTGAGCGATATTTGATATATGCATCCTATGGGAGGTATTTCCCCCCCTGCGCCTACTCGCTTTATTTTATTCTTCAATAGTGTAGTATACCATAAGAGTGACTTCTACAAAGTTTGAACTTTCTCACTATTACAGTTCTTAAGATATGCGATATTAAACATTGGCGTCCTATGGGGAGAACTACTTCCCCCGCTGATATTTTATTTCAATTTTGGGGCTCAGAAGATCCTATTACCAAATATTTAATATTAGCATCCAATGGGGGGTAGCCTATTTTATTTTTATTATACGTGATGTTACTGTAAAAATTTAAGGAAAATCGGTTCAGTAGTTTAGGAGTCTATAAGCCAACAAACAAACATACAAACATTTTTCATTTTTATATAAATAGATTTCCTTAACAATTCATGTTTCTATAAATATGGTTTTCATTTAAATTTAAATTATCTAGTGAACCCCTTCTTATAAATTTTCTTGCCACTTGTAAGAACACATATCCCATTCTAGATAGCAAAATATGAATTTTTTAAATGAAACAACATACATTTTGCAACAAGCACATGATGACCAAAGCCTGCTATCGAAATGATCACATCACAGTTATAAAGTTAAAAGTTAAATACTCAAAGGAAAAAATTTACTGAAAACAACGCAGGGGTACTGCGGTATTTTTAATATGAAAAAGTACTGAAAAAAGTACCTGTATAGCATTGATGTCCATTCAAGCAAACAATTGTTTGTAAGCCCCACCCCTTTGTTTTTTACGCTCTTTAATTTAGTTGCACACGTACGGAAGATGAGTTGATCTTATTTCAAATACAGTGTGTAAGATAAGTAATAAAATTAAAAAAATATTTGAATGTTTTTACGAAATTGTCATAAAAGCATAAATGTAGAAGAATTAAGTGGAGTTTTTTTTAGATATAATTCTTAATTTTAATTTCTAAACATGCTCGCACTTCACATTGAATTTTTTTAATGGTAATAGGTATTTAAAAATTTCCAATTCTTACTGTTTGTTAAAAATTTTTAAAAGTTTACATTTTAAAAGACAATTTAAAAAATAGAAAATTTCGTTGGACGGTATTATTATAAATATTTAACGATCAAAACAATTTATTTCTATTAAATTTAAATAAAATTTGTGCGATTAGTTTTGTGTATCTCTGTATTTTTAAACTCTCTCATAATACATATGCAAAACATTTTTGAACATCAATGCTGTATAGTCACAATTTTGTACAACGTATTTTACACTCATTATTTATAACTATGATTTGGTTCCTTTAAACATTAGCATTTTGAGTAAATAAGTTTAAATAAATTCCTCTCAGTATATGTGCCCATTTAGACAGGGAAACATTTGGAAGGGAAACATTTTGTTTGGTAGCAAATTACGGGTGGGGAAGAGAGAATGGTTTTTGTGTTCGGTACTCGGCGACACGCTTTGTTCTCATTTTCTTTGTTGACATTTACTTTGCTTTTTGAGAAAAAAAACAACAATATTACAGAATGTTTCCGGCAACATGTTCGTCTGTGTGACCGCGAATGAAAAAACAAAAGAGAATTCCAGATGTTTTCCTTCCAAATGTTCGCTCGTCTAAACTCGCACTATGGATATAGCTAAAGTAAGATTCTCTGAACTTATAACTGTAAGCATTTACTTTGTATTCACCGTAAATTTAAGTTGGGTCAAATATTAAAATAAAGTTTGTTCGCTCACATTGCATTGTGAACCACAAAGTATACAGAGATGAAAAAAGTGACGTATGAAAAATGCCTAAATCATTTGCGAGGGCAGCTTTCGAAGAAAGAGAAAGAAAACGTTTTTTGTTAGTGAAGTGACAATGCGTAAAAACAGGCCGCTACTATCTACACAAATTGCATAATCAAAACAAAAAACGCAAAAGGGCAGCTTTCGAAGAAAAAGACAGAAAAAAACACAATATTTTCTGTCTCGTGACGCCTCTGTATACTCTGTGTTGTAAACCGTTGTTTGATACGCATAATTTTCAATCTGTTTTTTTTATTATTGAAATATTTCTTCGTAAACATTTTATGGCGACCGTGACAGGACAAAGTATTGAATAAAATTGTTCTAGTGAAAGCAAACTATAAAACTCACAAATTTAAATTTGGAAAACAATTTTACATATGTATTAAAATTAATCTTAAATAATAACTCTTTGCGAACGAACAAAAAGGAAAAAAAGCCAGGTCATATTCAATGTCATTGGTTTTCATCGTCTTTAAGTGTTGGTCTTGGCAGCAGCCACAACTTCATTAACATCAGCGGCAGCTAAGCTACATGCACAGCAGCACTTCATCATCGTCACAAAGAATTTCGTTTGCAAGCAACGTTGCCGTTTTGGTTACTTTTAACCAAAATTGGTAACTTTTTGTTCCAATGTGTACTTTAGGGTGGCTACAAGAAATCAATGTTGGATTTTCTATTGGCGCAACCCCCTAATATATGCCAATAACATAGAAAATACGATTAACAAAGTTTCAGCTTAGTCGGATAACGTTAACATGTGCCTCATTGAGAATAAATTAAGGAAAAACAGCGATTTTTTACTAAAATTCGTATTTCCTCGCCTTTAAAACCGAAAATATTCATTCTAGGAACCTGAGTCGAGTCTTGTTTTATAGAAAATTTTATTCTTATTAATTTTGATATTGATAGTTTTGTTCCTTATACCAATAGATAAAGTGGTATTTAGCATTAATTAAGGACAAAGAAATACGAATTTTAGCGAAAAATCACTGTTTTTCCCTTAGTTATGCTCAATGAGGCACGTGTTGGCGTTATCCAATTATTCTGAAACTTTTTCAATCGGATTTTCTAGGCTATTGGCATATTTTAGAGGGGTGAAGCAAAAGATAGCCAACAACAAAAAATTTACCATATCTTTTAACGACCCTAATAGGATGGTCACCAGAAATCAATGCTGGATTTTCCGTCGGGGCACACCCTAATATGTGCCAATAGGAAAGAAAATGCGATTGATGCAGTTTCAGCCCAATCGGATTACGCCAACATGTACATCTACACAAGCATACATTGTTATTGCTACACAAACAATAGTGTTGGCACCTGCTGTCAGTGTTTGCACTTGAAGATAATATTTGGTACTTTTGTTTGATAATATAGTACTTCTTCGTTTATAATTGAAGGGTATTAAAGTGTATCGATTTACGCAGTTTCGTTGCTTTAAACCAACATTAATCAACTTTGCAGTGAGTTTTATCATTTCGTATAAGCTTTTTGTTAATTTAAAGCAAAGCTTACTGCAATCAACTTTGTACAACGTCAAATATTTGTATTGAACCATTTATTGCAAAATGAGTACTGACAAAAACGAAAATGCACAACTTGGCGATACTACAGCAAAGACTTTAGATTTCCCTACCTTAAAATCGCAAAGAAGCGTTATGAAGCGCAATATTTCGAAGCTTAAAACTAAAATAGATAAGGAAGGTCCTTCGTCGGATTATACTATTAAAAAAGGCCTGCTTCAAATTCTCGAGTCATACTTTACACACATAAGCCACATTCAAACTCAAATTGAAAGATTGGCCCCATCAGATGAACGGCGTCCAGACTTCGAAGAGCCATTTATCCAAACAAAGGCCTTTATGGTTAACTTAATGGACAAAAAGCGCCGATCTACTCAAGAGGATCCCAGTTTCTTGACTAAATTCATCGTTTAAAGCTTCCCAATTTCGATTGCAAATATTCTGAGTATTCAAGATTTATTACTACATTTACCACACTGGTTCATGAAGAACCATGCATACCGACTATTGAAAAATTTCACTACTTGTTAAATTGCCTTAGCGGTCAAGCACTTGCGGTAGTAAAGCCATACGCTGTTAGTGAGGAGAATTATCAAAAGGCTTTGGACCGCTTGAAAGAACGTTACGACAATAAATCATTAATTTTTATTGATCACGTAAACTCACTGTTTTTAATTACTCCAATGAATAAATCGAATGCTATAGAGCTTCGATCAATTTTGGATAAAGTTGCTGCTCTTAGGAGTTCTTTATTGTCGTTAGGATTCGAATTAGATGTAATGAACGCTATCATTATCCATGTTGTACTGTCAAAGGTTGATTCAGCATCCAAAGCAACATACGATGAAAAACAGGAGTTTAAAACCTTACCGTCTTGGGACGATTGCTACAACATTCTCAGCCGTCTTTGTCGGTTTTTAGAAAGTCGTACTAAGGAAGCCGACCGGGAAATTGCAAAGCCAAAATATAAACATTCTGCATCATCTTTCGTAACGTCTAACATAATATGCGAGATGTGCCAAGGCAAGGAACATTATATCGGAAGCTGTGGTTCATATCTGTCACTCCCAATTTCGCGTGGATTTGATTTCGTAAAAAGCTCAAAACTATGTATTAATTGCCTTCGCAAAGGCCATCTAGTTGCGAAGTGTTCATCGAAATCTCGCTGCCGTAATTGCCGCGTTTCTCACCATACAACTTTGCATAACCCAAATCAGGACAACGCACAACAAAACAGTCCAAACTCATGGATTCAACAACACTCCTCGTCGGGTCAAGTACCACCTCAACAATCGTCGTTCGCTCACTCATCTTCGTCATATTCAAGTCAACCAAATTCCTATCAACACCCTTTACCATCCAATCCTTCAACAAGTCGAGCAGCCATTCATGTAACCACAAGTCCAAAGAATATTATTCGTAGCCATTATCGAAGTATACTGCCAACAGCCAGAGTCCTTATTAAAGACAGCTTTGGAATTTATCAACCAGCGCGAGGTCTTTTAGATTCGTGCTCAGAAATAAATCTTATTACTCAAGAAACTGTACATCGCCTTCGTCTTAAAAAATTCAACTCATATCAGGAAGTCTCAGGAGTTTCTGATCTCCGTACACAGCTTAAACACAAGGTTTCAGCAACAATAAAGTCTCGCTTAGATTTTGAATTTTCATCTATATTTGCTGTCACACTATTTTTTCCTTGATTCAGCCATCAGAGCGGTGTGACATTAGTAATTGGAATACACCTGAAGGGATTGAGCTCGCTGATCCGCAATTTTACTTGCCTCAGCGTGTGGATATGATGCTCAGCTCTGAACTATTTTTTGAACTACTGCGGGAAGGAAAAATTTCCTTAGGCAACGGACTTCCACATATGATCGACACTTCTCTCGGGTGGATTATTGGCGGGAAAATTGAATGTATACCACAAAAGCAAACCGTAGTATGCAATGTAGTTACAACTTACCAAGAACTGGATTCTATGTTGAAATCATTTTGGGAAATCGAAGAATACGCCCAAACTTCATCACTCCTTACCGAGGAAGAAAATCTATGTGAACAACATTTCGTACAAAATACCATTTTTGATCAAAGCGGAAGAGTGAAGGTCCGCCTACCTTTTAAACTTTCTTTTACTCACCTAGGTAGTTCATTTGAAACCGCACGTCGGCGACTCGTATACTTAGAAAAACGACTTCTGAAAGACGTATCGTTACGAAAAATGTACACAGAATTTATGGCAGAATACATAGCGCTTGGACATATGACACCAGTCAGTTTTGAAGTATTAAATGGGCCACACTACGTAATTCCACATCATCCAGTTTTACGCCCACCAAGTACAACTACAAAATTGAGGGTGGTCTTCGATGCGTTGGCTCGAACGTCAACATCTGTGTCTTTAAACGAAACATTAATGGTAGTACCAACTATCCAACAGGATTTGGTAACTACAGTTCTCTCCTTTCGTCTTCATAAGTTCGCGTTATCAGCCGACATTTGGAAAATGTATCGGCAATTTCTAGTAGACGAAAGAGATCGTAATTTTCAATTGATTTTGTGGAGGATCAATGTATCTGATCCCATTGGCATCTACCAACTTAACACTGTAACTTATGGCACCTCTGCCGCACCCTTTCTTGCCATACGCTGCCTATTCTTCATAGCTGATGCATACAAGCTTGAATTTCCATTGGGTTCTAAGATCCTTAAGCAAGACCTATATGTAGACGACCTTCTCACAGGAGCAACAACTACCTCCGAACTATCTGCAAAAAAATCGAAATTACCAGAATTCTAGAAAAGGCTGGCCTGCAACTATTGAAATGGAGCTCTAACTTACAAGAAGTTGCGTGTTCCAAACAAGAAATGAAGATAAAAACTAACAACGACAATATAACCAAAGCCTTAGGAATGTATTGGAAACCAAATCAAGATTCATTTTGTTTTAGATTTGAAGCTCCGCCCATTGAAAATACAACAAAAAGAAATGTACTATCTGTGGTAGCCAGAATTTTTGATGTGCTTGGATTGTTAAGTCCTATTGTTGTTTCCTGTAAAATACTGATCCAAGAAATGTGGAAACAACAACTAGATTGGGATTCGCCACTAAATGGCCGTTTAAAAGATCGTTGGATCGAAATTGAGAAGGACTTGATATTTATAACACACTCGAAGTGCCAAGATTCGTTCAAACACTTCCCGACTCTATGTTTGATGTCCATGGATTTGCTGATACCTCTCAGTTGGCATACGGTTGTTGTGTATATGTGCGAGTGGCTACACAAAATGGATTTCAGTCAACTTTACTAATCGCGAAATCAAAGGTTGCTCCAGTTGTTCACCAGTCATTACCCCGTCTGGAGTTATGCGCTGCATTATTATTGAGCCGAACTTGGGCAAAAATCCGTTACAAATTTCAACTATACAATCTTCGTGCAATCTTTTGGTCAGATTCGAAAATCGTTTTGAGCTGGCTTACCAATCATTCGTCATCGTTTGTGTGCTTCGTCGCTAATCGAGTTTCCGAAATTCAAAACCTTACTCACGGCATAGAGTGGAGACATGTACCATCCAAGCAAAATCCAGCAGATGTGGTGTCGCGTGGGTGCCTTGCTACAGATATATGTTTAACTGCCTGGATCAGTGGACCTGAATTTTTAATGAAAGGTGATGAAAGTTGGCCAAAAGACAATTCATCATCAACGGCACTACCAGCAGAAGAAATGAAGAAGTCGTCTTTTAAAACATTTGTCGTCAAACCATCTCAAATTATCGCCGCCCATTCATCATATCATCGTATTCTTCACGTTATTGCCTACATTCATCGCTTTTTTCATAAAGACAAAGAAATTTGTTTATTACCGCCGAGGAAATGCAGTTTGTTTTTTGGAAGGTTGTTCATGACATTTAATCATCGGTATTCAGCATTGAAATTGATCTTATTTTAAAGGGAGAAATTTTACAACCAAGTTTGCAAAAAGTATCACCGTTTGTGCAACAAATGCCTAGTTACAAAAAATCGATACCTATTCTCAGAGTTGGAGGTCGTCTGTCGAATTCATCGTTTTCATACGACGCTAAATATCCTGCTTTACTTCCAAAAAATCATCAGTTTACTATCACATACGTCAGGTATCTCCACGTGAAACATTTACATGCTGGACCAAAGGCACTACTCGGAGTTCTTCGCCAACAAGTGTGGGTGGTCAATAGTCTTGGGCTTAATCGTTCATTTAGGTGACCGGTCATTATCGTTCAGTTAAAACAAATGAACTAGTTCGTTCTTTTCGTTCAATCGGTCTTTTCTGTCAGCGGTCTTTTGTGTCAGTCGGTCTTTTGTGTCACTTGGTCTTTTGTGGCCTTCGTTTAGTCATTCACAATTGATTGAATACGGCAATGTGTTAAAAGAAACAAGTATAGCATACTTGTATGATGTTACACTCAAAATATTATGTAGGTAAATTCAAAAGAATATTAAGTTTGAATAACTGAAAATTTAATTAGAAAACGGAAAATCATTTAAAATAAAGGAATTTTACGGCTTTTTTTAATGTTAATTTTAAAACGTAGAAATTCTTTAAAAATTAATACATTTTTCTATTATTTTTAATATTTTTAATTAGGCTTAAGTTCATGAAATTTAATTTTTATTAAATTATTTTTGTGAAGAAAGGAATCTTACAACATGAAAATTAATTAAAATTGTAATTGATAATCTTTCATTCTTGACGTGGCTCGGGCTCGAACCCTGGCCGGCAGGTTACCATGACATGTTTCGATCGCAACCACTCGATCTCCTCAGATGGATTTGCCGTCTTACACTCGCAGCCATCGACGACTGCTGACGTCACTAGTCAAACATCAATCCTTAAACCAAATTGTATTTTAACATTTGGTAGATCGAAATTTGCTTTCCTGAATGATTATCCATTTTAATTGATTTTACATGTTTTTTCCTTTACTTCCGTTTTTTCGTACTTTCGTCAAGAATTTTTCTTGAAGTCCAAGTACATTTTTTGTTTTTTCACTTTGTCTTTCTCTTTTCTGTTGACCTTTCTCAGCACAACTTGAAGGACAAATGTACACATAGAGCTCGTGCCTTAGCTTTAACAATAATTAGTATTGTGGTTATTTTGTTGAACTATTTATGGTTTTTAATCCAAATTTTTAATATTTTTAATTAGGCTTAAGTTCATGAAATTTAATTTTTATTAAATTATTTTTGTGAAGAAAGGAATCTTACAACATGAAAATTAATTAAAATTGTAATTGATAATCTTTCATTCTTGACGTGGCTCGGGCTCGAACCCTGGCCGGCAGGTTACCATGCCGACTGCTGACGTCACTAGTCAAACATCAATCCTTAAACCAAATTGTATTTTAACATTTGGTAGATCGAAATTTGCTTTCCTGAATGATTATCCATTTTAATTGATTTTACATGTTTTTTCCTTTACTTCCGTTTTTTCGTACTTTCGTCAAGAATTTTTCTTGAAGTCCAAGTACATTTTTTTGTTTTTTCACTTTGTCTTTCTCTTTTCTGTTGACCTTTCTCAGCACAACTTGAAGGACAAATGTACACATAGAGCTCGTGCCTTAGCTTTAACAATAATTAGTATTGTGGTTATTTTGTTGAACTATTTATGGTTTTTAATCCAAATTTTTAATATTTTTAATTAGGCTTAAGTTCATGAAATTTAATTTTTATTAAATTATTTTTGTGAAGAAAGGAATCTTACAACATGAAAATTAATTAAAATTGTAATTGATAATCTTTCATTCTTGACGTGGCTCGGGCTCGAACCCTGGCCGGCAGGTTACCATGACATGTTTCGATCGCAACCACTCGATCTCCTCAGATGGATTTGCCGTCTTACACTCGCAGCCATCGACGACTGCTGACGTCACTAGTCAAACATCAATCCTTAAACCAAATTGTATTTTAACATTTGGTAGATCGAAATTTGCTTTCCTGAATGATTATCCATTTTAATTGATTTTACATGTTTTTTCCTTTACTTCCGTTTTTTCGTACTTTCGTCAAGAATTTTTCTTGAAGTCCAAGTACATTTTTTGTTTTTTCACTTTGTCTTTCTCTTTTCTGTTGACCTTTCTCAGCACAACTTGAAGGACAAATGTACACATAGAGCTCGTGCCTTAGCTTTAACAATAATTAGTATTGTGGTTATTTTGTTGAACTATTTATGGTTTTTAATCCAAATTTTTAATATTTTTAATTAGGCTTAAGTTCATGAAATTTAATTTTTATTAAATTATTTTTGTGAAGAAAGGAATCTTACAACATGAAAATTAATTAAAATTGTAATTGATAATCTTTCATTCTTGACGTGGCTCGGGCTCGAACCCTGGCCGGCAGGTTACCATGACATGTTTCGATCGCAACCACTCGATCTCCTCAGATGGATTTGCCGTCTTACACTCGCAGCCATCGACGACTGCTGACGTCACTAGTCAAACATCAATCCTTAAACCAAATTGTATTTTAACATTTGGTAGATCGAAATTTGCTTTCCTGAATGATTATCCATTTTAATTGATTTTACATGTTTTTTCCTTTACTTCCGTTTTTTCGTACTTTCGTCAAGAATTTTTCTTGAAGTCCAAGTACATTTTTTGTTTTTTCACTTTGTCTTTCTCTTTTCTGTTGACCTTTCTCAGCACAACTTGAAGGACAAATGTACACATAGAGCTCGTGCCTTAGCTTTAACAATAATTAGTATTGTGGTTATTTTGTTGAACTATTTATGGTTTTTAATCCAAATTTTTAATATTTTTAATTAGGCTTAAGTTCATGAAATTTAATTTTTATTAAATTATTTTTGTGAAGAAAGGAATCTTACAACATGAAAATTAATTAAAATTGTAATTGATAATCTTTCATTCTTGACGTGGCTCGGGCTCGAACCCTGGCCGGCAGGTTACCATGACATGTTTCGATCGCAACCACTCGATCTCCTCAGATGGATTTGCCGTCTTACACTCGCAGCCATCGACGACTGCTGACGTCACTAGTCAAACATCAATCCTTAAACCAAATTGTATTTTAACATTTGGTAGATCGAAATTTGCTTTCCTGAATGATTATCCATTTTAATTGATTTTACATGTTTTTTCCTTTACTTCCGTTTTTTCGTACTTTTGTCAAGAATTTTTCTTGAAGTCCAAGTACATTTTTTGTTTTTTCACTTTGTCTTTCTCTTTTCTGTTGACCTTTCTCAGCACAACTTGAAGGACAAATGTACACATAGAGCTCGTGCCTTAGCTTTAACAATAATTAGTATTGTGGTTATTTTGTTGAACTATTTATGGTTTTTAATCCAAATTTTTAATATTTTTAATTAGGCTTAAGTTCATGAAATTTAATTTTTATTAAATTATTTTTGTGAAGAAAGGAATCTTACAACATGAAAATTAATTAAAATTGTAATTGATAATCTTTCATTCTTGACGTGGCTCGGGCTCGAACCCTGGCCGGCAGGTTACCATGACATGTTTCGATCGCAACCACTCGATCTCCTCAGATGGATTTGCCGTCTTACACTCGCAGCCATCGACGACTGCTGACGTCACTAGTCAAACATCAATCCTTAAACCAAATTGTATTTTAACATTTGGTAGATCGAAATTTGCTTTCCTGAATGATTATCCATTTTAATTGATTTTACATGTTTTTTCCTTTACTTCCGTTTTTTCGTACTTTCGTCAAGAATTTTTCTTGAAGTCCAAGTACATTTTTTGTTTTTTCACTTTGTCTTTCTCTTTTCTGTTGACCTTTCTCAGCACAACTTGAAGGACAAATGTACACATAGAGCTCGTGCCTTAGCTTTAACAATAATTAGTATTGTGGTTATTTTGTTGAACTATTTATGGTTTTTAATCCAAATTTTTAATATTTTTAATTAGGCTTAAGTTCATGAAATTTAATTTTTATTAAATTATTTTTGTGAAGAAAGGAATCTTACAACATGAAAATTAATTAAAATTGTAATTGATAATCTTTCATTCTTGACGTGGCTCGGGCTCGAACCCTGGCCGGCAGGTTACCATGACATGTTTCGATCGCAATCACTCGATCTCCTCAGATGGATTTGCCGTCTTACACTCGCAGCCATCGACGACTGCTGACGTCACTAGTCAAACATCAATCCTTAAACCAAATTGTATTTTAACATTTGGTAGATCGAAATTTGCTTTCCTGAATGATTATCCATTTTAATTGATTTTACATGTTTTTTCCTTTACTTCCGTTTTTTCGTACTTTCGTCAAGAATTTTTCTTGAAGTCCAAGTACATTTTTTGTTTTTTCACTTTGTCTTTCTCTTTTCTGTTGACCTTTCTCAGCACAACTTGAAGGACAAATGTACACATAGAGCTCGTGCCTTAGCTTTAACAATAATTAGTATTGTGGTTATTTTGTTGAACTATTTATGGTTTTTAATCCAAATTTTTAATATTTTTAATTAGGCTTAAGTTCATGAAATTTAATTTTTATTAAATTATTTTTGTGAAGAAAGGAATCTTACAACATGAAAATTAATTAAAATTGTAATTGATAATCTTTCATTCTTGACGTGGCTCGGGCTCGAACCCTGGCCGGCAGGTTACCATGACATGTTTCGATCGCAACCACTCGATCTCCTCAGATGGATTTGCCGTCTTACACTCGCAGCCATCGACGACTGCTGACGTCACTAGTCAAACATCAATCCTTAAACCAAATTGTATTTTAACATTTGGTAGATCGAAATTTGCTTTCCTGAATGATTATCCATTTTAATTGATTTTACATGTTTTTTCCTTTACTTCCGTTTTTTCGTACTTTCGTCAAGAATTTTTCTTGAAGTCCAAGTACATTTTTTGTTTTTTCACTTTGTCTTTCTCTTTTCTGTTGACCTTTCTCAGCACAACTTGAAGGACAAATGTACACATAGAGCTCGTGCCTTAGCTTTAACAATAATTAGTATTGTGGTTATTTTGTTGAACTATTTATGGTTTTTAATCCAAATTTTTAATATTTTTAATTAGGCTTAAGTTCATGAAATTTAATTTTTATTAAATTATTTTTGTGAAGAAAGGAATCTTACAACATGAAAATTAATTAAAATTGTAATTGATAATCTTTCATTCTTGACGTGGCTCGGGCTCGAACCCTGGCCGGCAGGTTACCATGACATGTTTCGATCGCAACCACTCGATCTCCTCAGATGGATTTGCCGTCTTACACTCGCAGCCATCGACGACTGCTGACGTCACTAGTCAAACATCAATCCTTAAACCAAATTGTATTTTAACATTTGGTAGATCGAAATTTGCTTTCCTGAATGATTATCCATTTTAATTGATTTTACATGTTTTTTCCTTTACTTCCGTTTTTTCGTACTTTCGTCAAGAATTTTTCTTGAAGTCCAAGTACATTTTTTGTTTTTTCACTTTGTCTTTCTCTTTTCTGTTGACCTTTCTCAGCACAACTTGAAGGACAAATGTACACATAGAGCTCGTGCCTTAGCTTTAACAATAATTAGTATTGTGGTTATTTTGTTGAACTATTTATGGTTTTTAATCCAAATTTTTAATATTTTTAATTAGGCTTAAGTTCATGAAATTTAATTTTTATTAAATTATTTTTGTGAAGAAAGGAATCTTACAACATGAAAATTAATTAAAATTGTAATTGATAATCTTTCATTCTTGACGTGGCTCGGGCTCGAACCCTGGCCGGCAGGTTACCATGACATGTTTCGATCGCAACCACTCGATCTCCTCAGATGGATTTGCCGTCTTACACTCGCAGCCATCGACGACTGCTGACGTCACTAGTCAAACATCAATCCTTAAACCAAATTGTATTTTAACATTTGGTAGATCGAAATTTGCTTTCCTGAATGATTATCCATTTTAATTGATTTTACATGTTTTTTCCTTTACTTCCGTTTTTTCGTACTTTCGTCAAGAATTTTTCTTGAAGTCCAAGTACATTTTTTGTTTTTTCACTTTGTCTTTCTCTTTTCTGTTGACCTTTCTCAGCACAACTTGAAGGACAAATGTACACATAGAGCTCGTGCCTTAGCTTTAACAATAATTAGTATTGTGGTTATTTTGTTGAACTATTTATGGTTTTTAATCCAAATTTTTAATATTTTTAATTAGGCTTAAGTTCATGAAATTTAATTTTTATTAAATTATTTTTGTGAAGAAAGGAATCTTACAACATGAAAATTAATTAAAATTGTAATTGATAATCTTTCATTCTTGACGTGGCTCGGGCTCGAACCCTGGCCGGCAGGTTACCATGACATGTTTCGATCGCAACCACTCGATCTCCTCAGATGGATTTGCCGTCTTACACTCGCAGCCATCGACGACTGCTGACGTCACTAGTCAAACATCAATCCTTAAACCAAATTGTATTTTAACATTTGGTAGATCGAAATTTGCTTTCCTGAATGATTATCCATTTTAATTGATTTTACATGTTTTTTCCTTTACTTCCGTTTTTTCGTACTTTCGTCAAGAATTTTTCTTGAAGTCCAAGTACATTTTTTGTTTTTTCACTTTGTCTTTCTCTTTTCTGTTGACCTTTCTCAGCACAACTTGAAGGACAAATGTACACATAGAGCTCGTGCCTTAGCTTTAACAATAATTAGTATTGTGGTTATTTTGTTGAAACTATTTATGGTTTTTAATCCAAATTTTTAATATTTTTAATTAGGCTTAAGTTCATGAAATTTAATTTTTATTAAATTATTTTTGTGAAGAAAGGAATCTTACAACATGAAAATTAATTAAAATTGTAATTGATAATCTTTCATTCTTGACGTGGCTCGGGCTCGAACCCTGGCCGGCAGGTTACCATGACATGTTTCGATCGCAACCACTCGATCTCCTCAGATGGATTTGCCGTCTTACACTCGCAGCCATCGACGACTGCTGACGTCACTAGTCAAACATCAATCCTTAAACCAAATTGTATTTTAACATTTGGTAGATCGAAATTTGCTTTCCTGAATGATTATCCATTTTAATTGATTTTACATGTTTTTTCCTTTACTTCCGTTTTTTCGTACTTTCGTCAAGAATTTTTCTTGAAGTCCAAGTACATTTTTTTTTGTTTTTTCACTTTGTCTTTCTCTTTTCTGTTGACCTTTCTCAGCACAACTTGAAGGACAAATGTACACATAGAGCTCGTGCCTTAGCTTTAACAATAATTAGTATTGTGGTTATTTTGTTGAACTATTTATGGTTTTTAATCCAAATTTTTAATATTTTTAATTAGGCTTAAGTTCATGAAATTTAATTTTTATTAAATTATTTTTGTGAAGAAAGGAATCTTACAACATGAAAATTAATTAAAATTGTAATTGATAATCTTTCATTCTTGACGTGGCTCGGGCTCGAACCCTGGCCGGCAGGTTACCATGACATGTTTCGATCGCAACCACTCGATCTCCTCAGATGGATTTGCCGTCTTACACTCGCAGCCATCGACGACTGCTGACGTCACTAGTCAAACATCAATCCTTAAACCAAATTGTATTTTAACATTTGGTAGATCGAAATTTGCTTTCCTGAATGATTATCCATTTTAATTGATTTTACATGTTTTTTCCTTTACTTCCGTTTTTTCGTACTTTCGTCAAGAATTTTTCTTGAAGTCCAAGTACATTTTTTGTTTTTTCACTTTGTCTTTCTCTTTTCTGTTGACCTTTCTCAGCACAACTTGAAGGACAAATGTACACATAGAGCTCGTGCCTTAGCTTTAACAATAATTAGTATTGTGGTTATTTTGTTGAACTATTTATGGTTTTTAATCCAAATTTTTAATATTTTTAATTAGGCTTAAGTTCATGAAATTTAATTTTTATTAAATTATTTTTGTGAAGAAAGGAATCTTACAACATGAAAATTAATTAAAATTGTAATTGATAATCTTTCATTCTTGACGTGGCTCGGGCTCGAACCCTGGCCGGCAGGTTACCATGACATGTTTCGATCGCAACCACTCGATCTCCTCAGATGGATTTGCCGTCTTACACTCGCAGCCATCGACGACTGCTGACGTCACTAGTCAAACATCAATCCTTAAACCAAATTGTATTTTAACATTTGGTAGATCGAAATTTGCTTTCCTGAATGATTATCCATTTTAATTGATTTTACATGTTTTTTCCTTTACTTCCGTTTTTTCGTACTTTCGTCAAGAATTTTTCTTGAAGTCCAAGTACATTTTTTGTTTTTTCACTTTGTCTTTCTCTTTTCTGTTGACCTTTCTCAGCACAACTTGAAGGACAAATGTACACATAGAGCTCGTGCCTTAGCTTTAACAATAATTAGTATTGTGGTTATTTTGTTGAACTATTTATGGTTTTTAATCCAAATTTTTAATATTTTTAATTAGGCTTAAGTTCATGAAATTTAATTTTTATTAAATTATTTTTGTGAAGAAAGGAATCTTACAACATGAAAATTAATTAAAATTGTAATTGATAATCTTTCATTCTTGACGTGGCTCGGGCTCGAACCCTGGCCGGCAGGTTACCATGACATGTTTCGATCGCAACCACTCGATCTCCTCAGATGGATTTGCCGTCTTACACTCGCAGCCATCGACGACTGCTGACGTCACTAGTCAAACATCAATCCTTAAACCAAATTGTATTTTAACATTTGGTAGATCGAAATTTGCTTTCCTGAATGATTATCCATTTTAATTGATTTTACATGTTTTTTCCTTTACTTCCGTTTTTTCGTACTTTCGTCAAGAATTTTTCTTGAAGTCCAAGTACATTTTTTGTTTTTTCACTTTGTCTTTCTCTTTTCTGTTGACCTTTCTCAGCACAACTTGAAGGACAAATGTACACATAGAGCTCGTGCCTTAGCTTTAACAATAATTAGTATTGTGGTTATTTTGTTGAACTATTTATGGTTTTTAATCCAAATTTTTAATATTTTTAATTAGGCTTAAGTTCATGAAATTTAATTTTTATTAAATTATTTTTGTGAAGAAAGGAATCTTACAGCATGAAAATTAATTAAAATTGTAATTGATAATCTTTCATTCTTGACGTGGCTCGGGCTCGAACCCTGGCCGGCAGGTTACCATGACATGTTTCGATCGCAACCACTCGATCTCCTCAGATGGATTTGCCGTCTTACACTCGCAGCCATCGACGACTGCTGACGTCACTAGTCAAACATCAATCCTTAAACCAAATTGTATTTTAACATTTGGTAGATCGAAATTTGCTTTCCTGAATGATTATCCATTTTAATTGATTTTACATGTTTTTTCCTTTACTTCCGTTTTTTCGTACTTTCGTCAAGAATTTTTCTTGAAGTCCAAGTACATTTTTTGTTTTTTCACTTTGTCTTTCTCTTTTCTGTTGACCTTTCTCAGCACAACTTGAAGGACAAATGTACACATAGAGCTCGTGCCTTAGCTTTAACAATAATTAGTATTGTGGTTATTTTGTTGAACTATTTATGGTTTTTAATCCAAATTTTTAATATTTTTAATTAGGCTTAAGTTCATGAAATTTAATTTTTATTAAATTATTTTTGTGAAGAAAGGAATCTTACAACATGAAAATTAATTAAAATTGTAATTGATAATCTTTCATTCTTGACGTGGCTCGGGCTCGAACCCTGGCCGGCAGGTTACCATGACATGTTTCGATCGCAACCACTCGATCTCCTCAGATGGATTTGCCGTCTTACACTCGCAGCCATCGACGACTGCTGACGTCACTAGTCAAACATCAATCCTTAAACCAAATTGTATTTTAACATTTGGTAGATCGAAATTTGCTTTCCTGAATGATTATCCATTTTAATTGATTTTACATGTTTTTTCCTTTACTTCCGTTTTTTCGTACTTTCGTCAAGAATTTTTCTTGAAGTCCAAGTACATTTTTTGTTTTTTCACTTTGTCTTTCTCTTTTCTGTTGACCTTTCTCAGCACAACTTGAAGGACAAATGTACACATAGAGCTCGTGCCTTAGCTTTAACAATAATTAGTATTGTGGTTATTTTGTTGAAACTATTTATGGTTTTTAATCCAAATTTTTAATATTTTTAATTAGGCTTAAGTTCATGAAATTTAATTTTTATTAAATTATTTTTGTGAAGAAAGGAATCTTACAACATGAAAATTAATTAAAATTGTAATTGATAATCTTTCATTCTTGACGTGGCTCGGGCTCGAACCCTGGCCGGCAGGTTACCATGACATGTTTCGATCGCAACCACTCGATCTCCTCAGATGGATTTGCCGTCTTACACTCGCAGCCATCGACGACTGCTGACGTCACTAGTCAAACATCAATCCTTAAACCAAATTGTATTTTAACATTTGGTAGATCGAAATTTGCTTTCCTGAATGATTATCCATTTTAATTGATTTTACATGTTTTTTCCTTTACTTCCGTTTTTTCGTACTTTCGTCAAGAATTTTTCTTGAAGTCCAAGTACATTTTTTGTTTTTTCACTTTGTCTTTCTCTTTTCTGTTGACCTTTCTCAGCACAACTTGAAGGACAAATGTACACATAGAGCTCGTGCCTTAGCTTTAACATATTGTTAAAGCTAAGGCACGAGCTCTATGTGTACATTTGTCCTTCAAGTTGTGCTGAGAAAGGTCAACAGAAAAGAGAAAGACAAAGTGAAAAAACAAAAAATGTACTTGGACTTCAAGAAAAATTCTTGACGAAAGTACGAAAAAACGGAAGTAAAGGAAAAAACATGTAAAATCAATTAAAATGGATAATCATTCAGGAAAGCAAATTTCGATCTACCAAATGTTAAAATACAATTTGGTTTAAGGATTGATGTTTGACTAGTGACGTCAGCAGTCGTCGATGGCTGCGAGTGTAAGACGGCAAATCCATCTGAGGAGATCGAGTGGTTGCGATCGAAACATGTCATGGTAACCTGCCGGCCAGGGTTCGAGCCCGAGCCACGTCAAGAATGAAAGATTATCAATTACAATTTTAATTAATTTTCATGTTGTAAGATTCCTTTCTTCACAAAAATAATTTAATAAAAATTAAATTTCATGAACTTAAGCCTAATTAAAAATATTAAAAATTTGGATTAAAAACCATAAATAGTTCAACAAAATAACCACAATACTAATTATTGTTAAAGCTAAGGCACGAGCTCTATGTGTACATTTGTCCTTCAAGTTGTGCTGAGAAAGGTCAACAGAAAAGAGAAAGACAAAGTGAAAAAACAAAAAATGTACTTGGACTTCAAGAAAAATTCTTGACGAAAGTACGAAAAAACGGAAGTAAAGGAAAAAACATGTAAAATCAATTAAAATGGATAATCATTCAGGAAAGCAAATTTCGATCTACCAAATGTTAAAATACAATTTGGTTTAAGGATTGATGTTTGACTAGTGACGTCAGCAGTCGTCGATGGCTGCGAGTGTAAGACGGCAAATCCATCTGAGGAGATCGAGTGGTTGCGATCGAAACATGTCATGGTAACCTGCCGGCCAGGGTTCGAGCCCGAGCCACGTCAAGAATGAAAGATTATCAATTACAATTTTAATTAATTTTCATGTTGTAAGATTCCTTTCTTCACAAAAATAATTTAATAAAAATTAAATTTCATGAACTTAAGCCTAATTAAAAATATTAAAAATTTGGATTAAAAACCATAAATAGTTCAACAAAATAACCACAATACTAATTATTGTTAAAGCTAAGGCACGAGCTCTATGTGTACATTTGTCCTTCAAGTTGTGCTGAGAAAGGTCAACAGAAAAGAGAAAGACAAAGTGAAAAAACAAAAAATGTACTTGGACTTCAAGAAAAATTCTTGACGAAAGTACGAAAAAACGGAAGTAAAGGAAAAAACATGTAAAATCAATTAAAATGGATAATCATTCAGGAAAGCAAATTTCGATCTACCAAATGTTAAAATACAATTTGGTTTAAGGATTGATGTTTGACTAGTGACGTCAGCAGTCGTCGATGGCTGCGAGTGTAAGACGGCAAATCCATCTGAGGAGATCGAGTGGTTGCGATCGAAACATGTCATGGTAACCTGCCGGCCAGGGTTCGAGCCCGAGCCACGTCAAGAATGAAAGATTATCAATTACAATTTTAATTAATTTTCATGTTGTAAGATTCCTTTCTTCACAAAAATAATTTAATAAAAATTAAATTTCATGAACTTAAGCCTAATTAAAAATATTAAAAATTTGGATTAAAAACCATAAATAGTTCAACAAAATAACCACAATACTAATTATTGTTAAAGCTAAGGCACGAGCTCTATGTGTACATTTGTCCTTCAAGTTGTGCTGAGAAAGGTCAACAGAAAAGAGAAAGACAAAGTGAAAAAACAAAAAAAAATGTACTTGGACTTCAAGAAAAATTCTTGACGAAAGTACGAAAAAACGGAAGTAAAGGAAAAAACATGTAAAATCAATTAAAATGGATAATCATTCAGGAAAGCAAATTTCGATCTACCAAATGTTAAAATACAATTTGGTTTAAGGATTGATGTTTGACTAGTGACGTCAGCAGTCGTCGATGGCTGCGAGTGTAAGACGGCAAATCCATCTGAGGAGATCGAGTGGTTGCGATCGAAACATGTCATGGTAACCTGCCGGCCAGGGTTCGAGCCCGAGCCACGTCAAGAATGAAAGATTATCAATTACAATTTTAATTAATTTTCATGTTGTAAGATTCCTTTCTTCACAAAAATAATTTAATAAAAATTAAATTTCATGAACTTAAGCCTAATTAAAAATATTAAAAATTTGGATTAAAAACCATAAATAGTTCAACAAAATAACCACAATACTAATTATTGTTAAAGCTAAGGCACGAGCTCTATGTGTACATTTGTCCTTCAAGTTGTGCTGAGAAAGGTCAACAGAAAAGAGAAAGACAAAGTGAAAAAACAAAAAATGTACTTGGACTTCAAGAAAAATTCTTGACGAAAGTACGAAAAAACGGAAGTAAAGGAAAAAACATGTAAAATCAATTAAAATGGATAATCATTCAGGAAAGCAAATTTCGATCTACCAAATGTTAAAATACAATTTGGTTTAAGGATTGATGTTTGACTAGTGACGTCAGCAGTCGTCGATGGCTGCGAGTGTAAGACGGCAAATCCATCTGAGGAGATCGAGTGGTTGCGATCGAAACATGTCATGGTAACCTGCCGGCCAGGGTTCGAGCCCGAGCCACGTCAAGAATGAAAGATTATCAATTACAATTTTAATTAATTTTCATGCTGTAAGATTCCTTTCTTCACAAAAATAATTTAATAAAAATTAAATTTCATGAACTTAAGCCTAATTAAAAATATTAAAAATTTGGATTAAAAACCATAAATAGTTCAACAAAATAACCACAATACTAATTATTGTTAAAGCTAAGGCACGAGCTCTATGTGTACATTTGTCCTTCAAGTTGTGCTGAGAAAGGTCAACAGAAAAGAGAAAGACAAAGTGAAAAAACAAAAAATGTACTTGGACTTCAAGAAAAATTCTTGACGAAAGTACGAAAAAACGGAAGTAAAGGAAAAAACATGTAAAATCAATTAAAATGGATAATCATTCAGGAAAGCAAATTTCGATCTACCAAATGTTAAAATACAATTTGGTTTAAGGATTGATGTTTGACTAGTGACGTCAGCAGTCGTCGATGGCTGCGAGTGTAAGACGGCAAATCCATCTGAGGAGATCGAGTGGTTGCGATCGAAACATGTCATGGTAACCTGCCGGCCAGGGTTCGAGCCCGAGCCACGTCAAGAATGAAAGATTATCAATTACAATTTTAATTAATTTTCATGTTGTAAGATTCCTTTCTCCACAAAAATAATTTAATAAAAATTAAATTTCATGAACTTAAGCCTAATTAAAAATATTAAAAATTTGGATTAAAAACCATAAATAGTTCAACAAAATAACCACAATACTAATTATTTTTCTATTATTTAAAATAAAAATATACAAACTACAAAAAATACCTACATTCAAAGGTTTTTTCAGTAAATTTTAACTCAATTTAAATTACATACTAAGATAGCTTAAACAGTATACCTGTCATTATTATCTACCAAATCAGCGAAAAATTTTTGTTTATGTTATTTATGTGCAAATAATATGTTAATAATAAAATAATTTAAAATAACTTTGCATTTAAGTATTTCAGTTTTATTTTATGCATACAAAATATCTGAACATATTTATTTTTGGAACAACACGTTAAATAGTTAAAGAATTAGTTTTAACTTTACGGAAAATGATTTTAGTAAATTACATTCAGTTACTGTAAAACTTTTTGAGTGTACACAAAAATAGAAATAATAAACGCAAAATTCCCAGTTGTTTTTTCGTTTACCAAACAACTGATTGAAAAGAAACAATACTATTAAAATGTTTATGTTGTACCAGTATACTATATTTGTTTCTTTTAACACATTGCCAGTGGCACTTTGGCACATTGTTTAGAAAATTTCATAGTACAATCTGGGCTGCCATATGTAGTGATTTCTCGCTTAACGTGGCGGTTTTAATACTTGTTTGGTGTTCTCATATTCTAAATGCTTATGTGTAGTTTATAGAACACGAGCGCCTTACTCGTCCGTTCAACTTACATTTAAAACAAAAACAAATTTCGAAATTTTGTTTTTGTTTTAAATGTAAGTTGAACGGACGAGTAAGGCGCTCGTGTTCTATAAACACCACATTAAGCTTCGTACAGAGGATGGTCAGATCTTACAATGTTGTCATAAAAATTGCCTAAAAATGTATTGAAACTGTGTGAACATTGTAAGATGTGAAAAATTAATGCATCTGACAATGGCATCATTGTCAGAAAAATTACAAGATTGTAAGATCTGACCATCGTCTGTACGAAGCTTTAGGTAACTTTATTTAAAGAGAAAGAATTACTTAAAAACTTTTCATCCTGTTTTTCGAACTTATAATGTCATTAATCAATTTATATGATATAAAAGCATGTTGCTTGTCAATACACAATTTTTTTTAAATATAAAAGCTTGTCACAAGATTTAAGTACTCGTATTTACTTCGTTTGAGAATTTTAGTAGTTAATATCAATCACATCAACGGTCAATTTCAGCAAGTTCAGTTATAATTAACTATCCGCTATAACTGACAAAAACATATTGTTAACTGGAAGTTAAATTGGTCGCAAGTTATTTAATTTACAAGTTTTTCTACACAAGTAAATCTCGCGACAAGCTTTAAATCGTATAATTTATGTAACGACGTTTTAAGTTGATAGTAAAAGTTTTTAAGTTACATTATATTTTTTCTTTTCAGAGCATTTAAATAAAAGATGTTTTTTTTTTAATAATTTTTTACTTTTAACTCGCATTCGTATTCTCAGGAAGTAATTTCAGTTGATACCCATATTGAAGATTTAGAGTCACTCAGCAAGTCCTCCCATTTGATACTCATATTGTTGGAATGCATTTAAAATAATAAGTCCGCCATCTTGGGTGTTTTACCATGTTGGATGTATAATAACTTTACACAGTTAACCATGCATTTTCATTACAAAATGTCAGCCAAATCGGTTCGAGTAATCTGCTTTAAATTTGAGTTGCAAGATTTTACCCGCAAACATACATTGCAAGTTAAATAAAAGCTTTTAAAATTCATAAGTAGTTTCTTATAAAATAATTTTTTTTTATATTAACAGTCTTATGCCCGTAATTTCTACAAAAAGAAATCTAGCAGTGCATAGAAGTCAATGGTGTAAAAGCTGTCATATTTTAAATGAAAACTGAAGCATAAAACATCAACGCTAAATAAATGTTGAAATGGGTAAAAATAATAGCTTTCTTTTTTAGAAATTACGGGCATCATTCATAAACGAACGCTTATGTAATATCTACATTAAAAATGGGGTTTCCATAATAATTTCGTGCTCTAAAACTTGACTAAGCTTTAATAAATAAATCTGTTGACTATTGAATTTGGTTATTTATTTAAAGGTCTAATTTAAAAAATAAATGAAATAAATATGTATACAATTTTCTGCTCAAATAAAAAATTTGCATTTGGCGGGTTTTATATTAGGAACAACTGGCAACGCTCATGTACATTGTAGAAAAATTGTAAATAGCAGCCAGGGTTGTCGGACTTATTTTGATCTTTTTTGCCAAATTAATTGTCCAAAATCGCAAAGCCTTTTTTATAAATCCTAAAAAATAAATGTCTTCCCAATTGCTAAAATTTGCCAAAAAAAATGGGAAAAAGCCGCCTTGATATATGTAGTATATTGTTTAATTTAAGTAAAATGATTGGTGAACACAAAAAAGATATAGTTTATAATAGTCTAATTGAAGTAGCAAAACGTTTTTTTGTGGTTTGTATTAAATAAATATTGGATATATAATTAAACGCTATACACTTCACCGGCAGGGCAATTCTGGGGTCTAATCGAATAAACTATCGAATTTTTTTGCATACGATAGACACTGACGTATCGAATGAAAACTCGATAAATGTATTGTCGAGTTACTCAATATCAAATGCTATTATTTTTAATTCACTACATTTCATTCGATATCGAGTTTCATGATACCAAAATAAATATTTTCGATCAATTTTGCTCGATATCGAATGCGGTGATTAGACCCCTGCTATTAACATTCATATAATTTATAACTCGTAATAACGTGCCAAGAAGTTTATATTGCACTTTATTTTGAAAACGAGTTTTAGTGGAGTTAATTATTAAAAATAACTCTTTCAACACAGACATTAACAGTTGGAATAACATGCACATAAAGAGTTCTTTAAAATGGTACGTACCGGACGTATCTTATAGCTATAAACTTTTTTCAAAAACTAATTTAAATAAGATGTAATACCACCATTGAAATAGTCTTTCCAAATAACAAACGGTAAATTTGTATACGAGTCTCAAAACAAATTCATGGCTTATACTATGCTCACACTTGGGTTCTTTAACTCTGCTTAACGTTTTATTTTTTTTTTTTTTCTTAAATAATTCATAAATTTGTACAATTTTATCATTAATATGTTTAAAATAATCTTCTGATAACTTTATAAAGTATTTTTATCCATTTTAATACTTAAAAGAAATATAAATTTGTTTGTTGGGGTTTTTTCTTAATAATCTGTCATCTTAATCATTTCAAATGTAATAACATTTTGCTTACACACGTTTAAAAACCCAAGTGTGAACATAGCATTATCAACCAACAAAATGATCTGGCCTAAGCAACCAGTGAAATGCGCATAGAGGCTAGCTTTCCCTCAACAATAAATTTCAGTGCATTTATCAAATATGAAAAAATTGGGAATTTAGCACGTCATACGAAAATCTTAAAATCGCCATATATTTTGAAATCCACAAAAAATAAATCGCCATGACGCCAAATTGAAAATTAAGTCGCCAATAAACTTGACAACCCTGATCGTATTATGAAAATGTGTAAAGCAATGAGTAAATGAAATAAGTATATTATATGGCATCACATATACACCACAATAGTATTGTTGTTTCTTTTCAACCAGTTGTTTGGTAAACAAGTGACCGACTGACAAAAAGACCCAAGTGAACCATGCAAGTGACCGATTGAACGGAATTGAACGATGAAACTGAACGGCCGTTCATCGTTCATCTGACTGACCCGTTCAATTGAACTAGTTCGTTCATGACCGACACAACTCTAGTGGTCAATGCTCGAGATGTTGTCAGAAAGGTGGTCCGTAACTGCGTCCACTGTTTTAGATGCAACAAATTGATGCAACAAATTATGGGTGATCTTCCAGCTGATCGATTAAGAGCTAATTGACCATTCTTAGTAAGTGGCGTAGACTTTTGTGGGCCATTTTACACATCGTACAGAATAAGAGGAAACCCTCCCTATAAAACCTACGTTGCTATCTTCGTTTGCTTTGCGTCGAAGGCCATCCATATTGAGGTGGTCTCAGACTTATCCACTCACACGTTTCTTCTATGTTGAAAAAGATTTATAGGAAGACGAGGCATTCCCCAACGCCTTTATTGCGACAACGCAACAAATTTCGTTGGTGCCCACCATAAACTTCAAGAGTTTAAACACCACATTTTTAGTAGCAACAATATTGATTCAATGATGAACTATAGCGAAATTACAGGCTTCAAGTTTATATTCATCCCACCTCGATTACCCCACTTCGGAGGTCTTTGGGAGTCAGCGGTAAAATCAACTAAGACGCTTTTAATCAAAAATATGTCCCGAGCTGGCACAACGTACGAAGAATTTCAAACCATTTGATTGAGATTGAAGCTATTTTGAATTCAAGGCCTCTGGCACCAAGGTCAGATGACCCAAATGATGAAGAAGCTCTGACCCCGGCACACCTTTTAGTGGGTTCATCATTGTAAGCGCTGCCTGATGAAAATTTGGGACATTGCCCAAACGTAAGCTTCCTGAAGCGTTGGCAAGTGGTCACATATCTAAAGCAGCAGTTTTGGATCCAGTGGGTACGTGACTACGTGTTGACCTTGCAACAAAAATCTAAATGGTTTAAATCCAACGAAAACATTAAAGAAGGGAGACTGGTTATAGTCCATGAAGACAATTTAGCTCGTGTGTTAAAAACATTTCCTGGGCGTGATGGGAAAATTCGAGTGGTGCACCTAAAAACTAACAAGGGCGTTTACAGGAGATCCATTCACAAAATTGTTCCCCTTCCACTGGACGAAACCTATTGAAAGTGTCCTTTCAATGGGAGCAGTATGTATAGTCACAATTTTGTACAACGTATTTTACACTCATTATTTATAACTATGATTTGGTTCCTTTAAACATTAGCATTTTGAGTAAATAAGTTTAAATAAATTCCTCTCAGTATATGTATATAGCTAAAGTAAGATTCTCTGAACTTATAACTGTAAGCATTTACTTTGTATTCAACGTAAATTTAAGTTGGGTCAAATATTAAAATAAAGTTTGTTCGCTCGCATTGCATTGTGAACCGTTGTTTGATACGCATAATTTTCAATCTGTTTTCTTTATTATTGAATTATTTCTTCGTAAACAGTACCAAAGTACTGAATTTTTCAACACTGGCCGTTACCGAAATATCAAATAGTTAAATGCCGATTCCGAAATTTGTTTAAGACATTAATTATGTCTTGAACTTGTATCGGCTAAATTAATTTGAAAAGGGCATTTTTTTGCTAAAAAAAGAAAAATACTAAGAGTATACAATTTTATAGTTTTTGTCTCTCCTTGTGAACATTTTAAAAATGTATACATACTTCTAATGCCATTTTCTAGTAAAAATTAACATACATTTTAAATTTCAAGTCTCGAGATTTTTATTTGCAAAAATTATCAAAAGTAAGAATGTGGTGTTTCTTGAAACATGTAAATTCAACGCGAGTTCGATCCCCAGCACAACCAAGAATAGAAATTATCAATAAATTTTAATAAATTTCATGTTGTAAAATTCCTTCCTTCAGTAATAGTAATTTAATGAAAATTAAATTTAATGAACTCAATCCTAACTAAAAATATCAAAATTAAAAATTAACAGTTCAACTAATAAACACAACTGTCTGAAAAAATTAATTTCAGATCCTCGATAGCAACTCCTGTGAATAAGAGAGTAATGCCAGCATTTGTGAGTAGCCCGATAAAAGGAAATAATCAAAAAGGAAAAAATGTGAAATATTGCAATGTCCTATATTTGGGTTTAGTTAGGGCTGCAATATTGGGCAAAATACTCCTTACACAAAGCAAAATTGAAGAGAGACTCTTTAGCGAAGTCATATTCCAAGGTTATGTTCAAAGCTGATGAATTTCTGACCGTCACTTAAGTTCGATACTGCGTTCCCCACTTTATTATTTGAGAACTATTTTTTGGAGTACAACAAAAATTTTTTTATTTGAGAAAAAACATCTTCCTTTACAACACCAATTTTTATCCTAAGTAAGAATGTATAGTCGGTCAAGCCCGACCATATGATACCCTACGCCACAATATTTAAAAACAAATTTTCGAGAGTGTACCAAGGGGCAATCATGGACCCGCGAGAACAAAATTATGTTATGGGGTTAAGATTCCTGTAAAAGTTCTTTGTGCCGATTATTATTTAAATATCTTCATTTATATGCGATTTGTTTGCCTTTAAATAATTTTAAGATAGGGGACATATCAAACACGGAGGTTTGATTTCAAATTGAAAATGATTTGATATGAAACTTTTTCTCAAACGAAAAACGTTTGATAATGATTTCAAAATCATTTGAAAATCAGCATTCTCAACAACAAGGGGACATTATTTTCATATTAAAAATGTCTTTATTTTCAAACGTAATTCTCAACTGTTTTTCAAATTTGGATTATACACTGAAAGAAAAATGCTTCATATATTTATTGAATCATTTTCATACAAAAATTTTCCTTGGGTAAATGAAAATTTTCATTGTTTAAATGGAATTTCATAGTTATAATGAAGTATTTTCGATAAAATCGCTTTATTGGATTTCGTAATTACGTTAAAAATTTTCACCTAGCAATTATTCTTGTATTTTAGAACCACGTTGTTCAAATTTTTCCTCTCTTTCACTAAATGAAAACCTAGTTGCGCTCTACACCCAAATGCAAAACAAGTAAATAATATTTTCATTATTCTTTGAGAAACGATTAAAAATGGTTCGTGACGTTACGTGACAAAAAGTAGACATTTCTGTGGAAATACCAATATGAAAACTTAAGTTTGTCCAAGTTAAACAAAAAATTTTAATTGAGAACATAAAAAAACAATATACAAACATGACTATATTTATAAATTAATACAAAATTATAGTTTCCTTAAAAAAATGTTTAATTGTTAATTAAAAAATTTAAGATTTAATAATTTCATACATCTAATGTTACATGTATGCCATTATTTTTATTTTATTTTAATACCTATCACAACAAGATATAAATCTTATAATTTACAGTGATATTAAGTTTCATGGCAATTTAACATATAAATTTAACATATAAGAATTGAATTAAAAAATTAAGTTATACAATAAAAACAATTAATAATTAAATGGATATAGATATATTTAAGCTATATTAAAGATTTTTAGAATACTTTAATAATTCCTTCTTAAAGGCCAAAGTGTTGCTTTGTGTTTGAAAACGTGATGGTAATTTGTTCCAGAGACTAATTGTGTAGTTAAAAAATTGTCTCGAAGAGATAAGATATCTATATTTTTGAGAAATCAAATTTTTACCGCGTGGAGATTTGGCAAAAATTATTCTCTTAAATAAATATTCGGGCTCCTGTATATATATTATTTTATGCATCATGAGGAGGCTTTTAAATTTTAGTAGATTTTTAAAGCTCATGTCATAAAGCTGAAAGGAGTACGACGAAATACTATCAGTTCTCCTACGGTTAAATACATATCTAGCTATATTATTATAGGTTACCTCAAGTCTATGAAAATCGGAGGTGTCGCAATTGGCAAATATTTCACATCCATATAGTAAAACCGGTATTAGATAAGTTTTAGCTAGTAACAATCTTATATTAAATGGAGTGAAAGATTGAATAGCCCATAAGTTCCTAAGCATTCCGTGCACTTTTCCTGCAATAATACAGATATGGTTTGACCAAGAAAGTTCAGAATTAAACGTAATTCCTAAATTTGGTGACGATGGCACAAAGTCGATTTTATCATTGTTGATAAATAATGAAGCATTGTTATTAAGTGCTTTCTTATTATTTTTGGATATGAAAATGCATTTAGATTTCGATGGATTTATGCACAAACCATTCATGCACGCCCAGTGATGAACTCTATTAAGATCATGGTTTATGAGATTAATACAAGAACTTACACTGTCTATTTTGGTACTTAAGTACAATTGTACATCGTCAGCATACATTTGTATTCCACAATGGGTTAATACATCTGGCAGATCATTTATATACAACGAAAACAGAAGGGGACCCAAAACAGAACCCTGCGGAACCCCTCTGTTAACTTCAAGGCAATTAGACATTAAGCCATTCAAGAAAACGGTTTGCTTCCGATTAAGGAGATACGAAAAAATCAGTTTACTGGCTGTAGGGGAAAAATTGAAGAACTTTTGGAGCTTAGATAACAGAATCTCATGTTCAACTGTGTCAAAAGCTTTACTGTGATCTAGGAGTACAAGAAAAGAGACCATGTCATTGTCCAGTTTAGACCTAAGTTCTTCCACCACGTCAATGAGAACAGTAATACAGCTCATTCCCTGTCTAAAACCAGATTGATAATCAGTTAATAGCTTTTGTTTACTCAGATATTCACAAATTTGACATTTCATAATATTTTCCAAAGCTTTTGACAGGAACGGAAGTATTGCAATGGGTCTGAAATCATTGTTATTCTTGGAAATTGGAATAATTTTGGCTTTTTTCCACGCATCAGGAAAAACTGACTTGGTTAATATTGAATTAAACAAATATGTCAAGAACGGCAGGAGTTTATGAACGACAAGCTTAAAAAATCTAGGATTTATGCCATCTAGACCCTCAGCATTTGATTTAATGCCAAATACACTTTTCTGAACTTCCGCTTGATCAACACATCTGAAGCAAAAACTGTGTTCAAAAGGCACGATGTTTAATTGGGAATACTTGTTTACTGTTTGTCTTTTAACTGGGACATTGACAAATTTGTTGTTTAATTCGTTAACGTCCACATTTGAGACAGAAGTAGTGTTTCTACTCTTTCCAATACCTATTTCACGAATATTTTTCCACTTTTCTTTGCTTCCTAAGGCCGATGAAAATTTCAATTCATAATACGTAGACTTCGCAGTAGTTATGCATTTTACGACATCTTTTCTTGCGGATTTAAAGATCTCATATAATTCTGGAGTTTTAAATTTTTTCCAACGACTGTAAGCTAAGTCCCGAGCATTTATTAAGCGTTTTATGGTTGAACTAAACCACAGGGGCTGTTTAGATTTTACAGTTTTTGTTTTTACCGGCACAAATTCATTATATAAGTCAATAAGATTATTTTGAAAGAAATCGGTTTGATCATTTACGTCTTCGATGTTATAGATGAGATGCCATCCGATACAGTCAATACGCTGGTTTAAAATATTATAATTAATGTTCTTAAAATCCCGGTAACTATAACAAAAATCTTCAGTTTGGGTAAGGGCATCATATATAATGAAAATAAGGTCGTGCCTTGAAAAGACTGCAGCAGATACTTGATCATACAACAATATTTTCCTTCTGTTGTTAACGAAAAAAACGTCAAGCAAGCTATTTGCACCATTTGGATAATGTGTGGGAACAACACTGTTCACTGGCAGAAGCCCAAGTGCTTGCATATCAACAGATAACGAATTGTCATTAAGTAAATTGCTGTTTAGATCGCCAGCAATAATAACATCATTGTAAAATAATGATAACGATTCAATTTCAGCCATTAGGTTTGTAATATCTATGCTAACATGAGGTCGATAAATACAGGCCAGAAGAATTTTTTTCCCGTCCCCCATTATTAATTCCAGAAAAATATATTCAATTTGACTAGAGTAATTGGATTTAAGTTTTACACTAGCGTTTATATCATACCTGACATATATTGCCACACCTCCAGCATGAGTCAATCTATCAGCTCGAAATAATTTAAAGCCTGGCAAGTTGAAAATGGAGTCAATTATTTCAGAGTCAAACCAAGTTTCAGACACACAGATAACATCCACAGCAGATGCCATGAAAATGTAGCGAAATTCTTCAATCTTTTTTTTAAACTTTGTGCGTTAACTTTATGAAATCAAAAAATTTTTTTATAAAAGCAACATATTTCAATAATTGCTTTCATAAATTTAAATTTTCATTATGACAATAAAAATGTCATTGTAAAGGGTGGTTAAATTGTAAGGGCCGATGTTGAATGTGAACCACACCTAAACGCCAATTTTTTTTCCGAATTTTATTTGACTTTTCTCTATTTCAGACTTACTCAATTTGAACAATCCAACAACGTGTTAAAGTTATCCAGACTTATTATGAAAATGGGCGTTCAAATCAAAATGCATATCGTGCACTTCGTGATTTTTTTGGTCAATTTGATCGTCCAAATGTGCGTACAATCGCAAAAATCGTGGAAAAATTCGAGCAAACCGGGTCTGTAGAAGATGTGAGAACACCAGTGCATGCTCGTACAGCTCGTACTGCAGAAAATATTGCTGCTGTTCGCGATAGTGTGGCTGAAGAGCCGTCCACCTCAACTCGTCGTCGTGCCCAACAATTGCACCTCTCACGCTCGTCGTTGATGAACATTATGCATAAAGACTTGCATTTACACGCTTACAAGGTGCAATTGGCTCAAGAACTAAAGCCTCTTGACCATTCCAAACGTCGTGAATGGGCAGAATGGTGGCAAGAAATGGCAACAGTGAATTGCAGCTGCATTTGGGCGAATGAGAATCCAAGAGTGATTGTCGAAAAACCAATGCACCCACAAAGAGTGACTGTTTGGTGCGGTTTATGGGCTGGCGGCATCATAGGGCCGTATTTTTTCCAAAATGAGGCCGGTCAGGCAGTTACTGTGAATGGTGTTCCCTATCGTGAGATGATAACGAACTTTTTATGGCCCGAATTGGAAGATATGGATGTGGACGATATGTGGTTTCAGCAGGACGGTGCCACTTGCCACACAGCTAACGAAACAATGGCTCTTTTGCGCAACAAATTCAATGGCCGTGTTATCTCACGTAATGGCGATGTCAATTGGCCGCCAAGATCATGTGATTTGACACCGTTGGACTTTTTTCCTTGGGGTTATTTGAAAGAAAAGGTGTACGTCGATAAGCCAGCAACAATTCAAGAGCTAAAGGATGAGATAATTCGGCACATTAACGGCATAGAACCTCCATTATGCCTCAGGGTCATCGAAAATTTGGACCATCGGATGGAGGTGTGCCGCCGTGGTCGCGGCGCCCATTTGGCCGATATTTTGTTCCATACATAATTGAGTAATACCAATATATCATAATAAAATAAAATTACAATAATTTCCTAAATAGTTTGTGTTTTATTCAAAATCAACATCGGCCCTTGAAATTTAACCACCGTAAATAATAACATAAACTTTCAATCCACTTTCAAGCAACGTTGTTATTGTTATTATGGACAATTTAATCTCATATTTACGCTCTTAATTGAGTAAAAAACATAGTTTTTTTATCCAATAACTACAATGCCCCGGTAGACTAGCTGGTAGTGAGCTAGTCTATCAGCACCGAGGTTACGCGATCGAATATAAATATAAAATAAAATAAAAAAAAAATAATTAAAAAAGACTCTATTTCGGAAAGAAGAATGTGCAACTATGCCCCTACTCTCGTCATTTTCAACAGGCTTGGTCCTAGTGACAATTAGAACCTTTGACTAAATTTCATCAATACCCTTTCCAAGAGTTTTCTTGGCATACCAACAGCATTCTTTTTGAATTTGTTATGCATGATATAGGGTGTCAATAGTGCAAGCTCTAATGAAAACATGTTAATATACGTAAACGGCTTATTAATTTCTGCAGTTGAATATATCAACACAACAAATAAGGAACAGAAGTTTTACAAAATTTATACAAATATACTGGCAAAACAAATATTTACTTTATAAAAATGTACGTAAGAACAAATAAGATATGTAAGTACATAATTATTAAATTACATACACGGGGAAAATTAATCCTAAATTTAATTAATATGTGACACGGAAAGTTTAAACTTAAAAGGGACCTATGGGCAGAAAATAAGTTTGGGAGGAAATCAACTTTGAAGTGAACAGGTTGATTTTGATGCGCCTGAACGCTTTTATTGCTTGAAACTCGTAACTTGGGGGTTTTTAGGGTTCGCTGATTATGAATATGGTATTAGATTTAAAAACTTCAAAATGGCGGATCCAATATGGTGAACTATTTTTTGTAATATTATTGGATTTGCTTGAAGCAATTTAGGACAAGGGAATTCAAATGAGTTACCTTTGTTCGATTAATCGAATAAGTTTGGGCGATTAACTGTTCGAATAATTTAAAATTGCTTATTTTTTGAAATTTTAAAGTCGATTAATCGAAAATTTGTTTTTTCACAGTAAAAGTTTTTTTATTTAATGTAAAAAAAACATGCCGGTACGTTTCAAATAGCTTTTATTGTTTCTTAACTCAGAAACAATTTTTTAACATTTAGTACAAAGACTGAAACCAAAGAACTTGGGAATAATTTAATTTTACAATACTATTAAATTTATTAAAATGGAAGACTACCAATTTGGATATGCTTTATAACGCTTTACTTTTAATTTCTCCAACGTCAACGATAAGTGAAGAATCTTTTCTAAATCAAGTTTCATCAAAACAAAATAAAGAAATCGTTTGAAACATGTATGAATGTGCATTTAAACTTATTTTGAAAGATAATTTAAGAAGATTAGTTTAAATTTTTATGCTTTTTTATTTTCCTCTTTTATTACATGAAGTACCTTTTGTTAAATTGTTGTTCCTGTATTAATGAAATTATTTGGTTAAAAAATATAATTTTTAGTCTTATTTTCATACTTCTAAACTAGACAAAATTAAAATTATTCGATTAACCGAATAATAATTAATTGTTCGATTACATTTTTACCTCCAAAAATTATTCGCGCGGTTAATCGAATAATTCCAAACATCGATTAATTGAATACCCTTCTTAGGACCCTTTTCATAACTACCCATCTCCACCATCCATCAACTTGGTAAGGACAGCATGTCGCACATGAATTCTACTCGTGTAGACTGTTTATGTTCATGTTTCGTCCATGTGCTTGCCTAAACATTCGTCTTAGCATCCATGTGCGCCATGATGTTGGCCATACAATGTATTTTCTGTATACAACCAAACGCTCAACAACAAAAATTGTGGTCAGTCAGAACATGAACATCAACACGTATTCGCCACATACAAGAACATGAACAAATTAATACCGTTGCTCTGCCGGCGTTATGGTCATGTCATGTTCTAATCGAAAGCGCATGGAGACGTGGGGTAACGGCCGTATAAAAAACAGGTAGCTTAGAATAAACACAGAGGTGAAAAAGTAACGTATAAAAAGGCCCAAATTAGTTGCGAAGGCAGCTTTGCCCACAGTGGGGTATTTGAAGTGGGAATCAATTTGGGGAGCTTTTTGCGAAGTCCAAATTTAATGTATTTGAATATTTTTTAGTTAGATACACATTTAAAAATAAATAGGTCGGTCCATAATTTACCATAGACCTCATTTAAAGTCCACTCTCGAAAAACACTTATGTACTCCTAAAACCGTAACAAATACATAGGGCAATCCAAGACAAACTAAGTCGAACAGCTTGGAGAAAAATATTTATTGATTTCCTTGATTTTTTACTGTGTTAATGTTCCTTCTCAACAGCAAATTTTCAGACTTTTTTGGATTTAGGTTACAGAGATATTGAATATTAAAAAATTGCCTATATTAATTGTGTTGTTTGGACAATGTAGTTGTTCAATAAATTAGATTTTATTTTAGCTAATACGGCCTAAAGTTCTATATGGAATTAAAAATGCATTTAATCCATATTTTCCCAACGTTTCGTGAATTTTATGTTCACCTTATAAATGGATTCGTCTATTTAAATTAAAGAAAATATATTTAACAATATGATTACAACAAACATTTTTCAACAATTAATTATTTCTTATAAAAAGAGAAATTAATTTTTTATTACATTGAACAATAATTTGTTGTAGACAAACATAAAAACATTAATACTACATTTACACCTACGCCAAATCTAGTACCTACTTAAGGCCAGTTTACACGGTAATATAATGTATTACGACATGTCGAAAGATTATGTAGAATGAGAAAAATCTTATCATGTAAAAGCAAAATGTATTGAGTAAGAGAGAATACGGATACAAAATCTGACAAGCGGTCGGTAAATGGTTTTTTTCTAAACCATTTTAGAAACTTATGTATTCTCATCACACCAGAGGTGTATTTTAACGGAGTACATTAAAGGTGATAGCATTTTTTTACAATTACAAAAACAACTAAAATCAACTCAGGAAATGTTCATGTTGTTTTTGTATATATTTAAAACTGCAACCATCTGCTTTTTTGTTATTATTTTTTATTTTACTTATACCATCCGTGTAAACATGAATTATACTTACAAAAGATTTTTATTTTTTTCTTTTAAACACGGAGAGAATTTCATAATATTTTGATTCTACAAAGTCGTAATACATTGTATTACCGTGTAAACTGGCCTTTACGAGATTTCGAGCCAAATCTAGTTGTTTTTGACTAGATTTCCATACAAAACAAAATATACATACTTCGTGACTAGATTTCGACGAAATTTACTCAAAATCTAGTAGTACTTAATGATGCAACTATGGTTTTTTTCAATAAAGCACTAAAAAATACTTCCCTGCACAAGAAAAAATGACATCAAAAAAAAGACAAAACAAAAAATTGTTAAAAAAAATTAAAAAGTTTAATAAAAACTGTAAAAATATAAATAAGACGAATAATATTGATAAAATAAATATCGTTGATTAGTCTGAGTTCATACGGCTCATGTCTTATTGACAATATTCTTCCTTTTTCTTCTTTGAACATGAACTGGCGTTCAAATGATTCATGTCATGTTGACGAAATGTGCTTTTTTGATATTGAAAACAATAACAAAATTAAACAACGAATGAAAAAGCAAAACGTAAAGACAGTACATGCATCTGTGTACTCGTATCTTTTCCCCTCGTCCCTCTCGCCTATAAAGTAGCAATCTTGTCATTAAGACATGAGCCGTATGAACTCAGACTTATTAATAAAAGGTAATGCAAATTTTTAAATGTATATTTCTTTTTGCGTTTGTATGTGTAATGAAAAAACTTTTATATCCTTTTCACACTTGTCAAGATTTAACATCAATTTGCTAAGATGTTGGAATTTTCCCATAAGAAATACATAGGGCTAAAAATCAAAATTTTTCAACATCTTTATAGCCTTTTCACACTTGTCAACATTTAACATCAATTTGCGAAAATGTTGGAATTTTCCCATAAGAAATACATAGGGCTAAAAATCAACATTTTTACAGAATGTTACTATCTCATTTTGTTCCCTTTTACATTTTTCGATTATTTTAGTGTAATCACTAGAAAAGTGGCAATAAATTCTGTTATTATTGTGGCATCACTGACAAAATGGCAGTTGCTTTGAAAGCAGCGTTACCATTTCTCAAGTTTTTCCTTTTTTGCAAGCCTTATTTTGCTAAATTTTGCTTAAATTATTAAACAAAATGAATTAGAAATACATATTGGTGTTATCTCTTAAAATGTTGGTACTTTTGTAGAAAAAAAGTATTTAAAAAAAAAATAAAAGTTTTTTTTTCAGAAATGGTGACATTTTTTGTTAATGGTAAATGTTAGATGTTTCAAGTGTGAACTCGTATTTCACTTTTTCAACATCTTCCATGCGTTCCTCCGAAATGTATGCAAGTGTACAAAGGGTATAACAGAATGTTACTATCTCATTTTGTTCCCTTTTATATTTTTCGATTATTTTAGTGTCATCACTAAAAAAGTGGCAATAAATTCTGTTATTATTGTGGCATCACTGACAAAATGGCAGTGGCTTTGAAATCAGCGTTACCATTTCTCAAGTTTTTCCTTTCTGCAAGCCTTATTTTTTTTGCTTAATTTTGCTAAAATTATAAAACAAAACGAACTAGAAATACATTTTGGTGCTATCTCTTAAAATGTTGGTACTTTTGTAGAAAAAAGTATTTAAAAAAAATAAAAGTTTTTTTTTCAGATATGGTGACATTTTTTGTTAATAGTAGATGTTAGATGTTTCAAGCGTATTTCACATTTTCAACATATTCCATGCGTTCCTCCGAAATGAATGCAAGTGTACAAAGGGTATTAGTCAGTTGTTTTGTTATAAAAACAAAATCTCGCTAATGTCAAAAAAGTATAATGTAAACGCGCTAGATTTCGAAGAAGATTTTAAATCAAATCTACAAGATTTCGGCCTAATGTAAATGTAGTATAAACATGAAAAATTAAATTAAACACAAACTTAAAAATTATATCACAGATTAGATATTGCAACACAGTAGCTGGCATTAATGTTTTGTGTGTCTTCTTTTAAGTTCATTGTCTTTTTTATTTTCTGTTGTATCCTTAACGTCTCTATTGTGAATCTTTTCCTTTCGATTTTTTCTCTATCCAATATTCGTACTTTGTCAAAATCTGCCGTATGATTTGTATTTTTTATATCTTGGGCCTAAGCCGTACTTTCCTTCAATTTGTTTATGTCCATTTTATGTTTTGTTATTCTTGTTTCCAATGTTCTCTTTGTGGTGCCAATATAAATCAAATCGCAGCTTTGATATTTTTTCCCTTTACATGGTATTTCGTAAGCAACATTGCTTTGTTGTTGTTTATTTATTGGTGTTTTTATGTTTGTAAATATTGTGCTTAAAGTTTTGTTAGGTTTGTAAGCAAACCATATGTTTTTCTTCTTTATTGTGTTTTTGATGTTCTGTTTATCCGTAAGTCCAGGTATGCATTTAACACATTGCGTTATAAGAACACTATGTTCAAATAAACACGCATAACGTTTTCAATATTAGTCCAAATAAAATTTTTGTATTAATTCTTTTTTTCTCTACTATCCAATAAAAAGTAGAACAAAATTTTGCAAAGTGGGCTTGGCTGCGATTTTCGAGATTTAATATTTTAGATAAATTTTTTTCACTGTTTGTACTCTCTGCTTTTCTTACATTTTTTTCGTATTAAACTATGATTGTTTTCCACAAATTTTGAGACCCATTTGGCTGTGGGATTCAAATAAATACTATTTTTTCTGATTTTTAGAAATTTGTTAAAAAAAAAATATTTTTTTTGGATTTAACCACTGTGCAAAAATTTTCTTGGATTCTCACAAGAGCACACTCTAAGATATATGTATGTATACAACAATTGCATCATGAATATTGCCAATTGTCATATCATGTGTCAATATGATCCGTTCATTAGTGCATAAGTTACAAAATTCCAAAAAAGTAACAGAACTTTTTCCATGTTAATCCCATTTTAAAACTTTGATTGTCGTGGGGGCCGGGTTGATTTCAAAATTATGAGTTGCAATTTGATACGAATTTTTTTGATATATTTGGAACCTATTTAGAAAGATCGTAAAGAAAAATTCGAGCATTTCCTAAACAAGGACCAGCCGAAAGTACATATGTATGTTTTTTCATATTTGCATAAAAAGTTATGGTCCAATTTTAAAAAGATAGTGTTTTTGTTGTATTTTTTCTAGAAGAGGTAAAAAATCGATTCAAAAACTACTGAAATATAAAGAATTAACTAAAAGTATTTTGAAATACGAGAAAAAAACTTAAAATTTATTTTTGAGGTTTTAATGTGACATTTTGTTTAGAATTTTACAGCCACATTTTTTTTTTTTTTTGTAAAAAATATCGATTTTTATAAAACATATTTCTTTTGAATTCCAAAACAAAAGAAGATATCAAACGTATAGTGAAGGGTATATTATATTCGGCAAAGATGAATAAACAAAAAGCACTCTTACTGGTTTTTGTTTGCCTTACTACGAAAATATAAAAAACTAACGTTGTGTCCAATTGTTTCACCTTCGTGTTATCGTTAGGGTTCCCAGCTTTTTTTGTTGCAATTAAAGTACATTGATTATTAAAGCTTAAGAAAAAAAAGTACACAGTATAAATATAAAGTACAATTAATTTCTTCTTATTGGTTTATCTAAAAATGTTTTTTAGTGCATTTCGCGGGTTTTATTAAACAATTAAACTGTGCTGGAATTTGACACTTTTATCTTGAGACAAGCCGGGAAACTGGCGCTACCCAATTCGGGTACGCTGAATCCAATACCGGTTCAAAAACGGTTCAGTTTATTGAAATAAATAAAGAAAAAACGAAAATCCGCAATACAATTTCCTTAAATTTTTTTCTAACTTGCGCAGTCATTTTTGAAACATAATTTTGTTTGGCAACAAAAATAATTTTTTGCAACATTTTGAAATCTTTGTTTGTTAAAAATGTATAAAAAATTTCAGACATATAAAAAATTAAGCTTCAATCAAAACAAGCTATAAATGATTAAAATCTGTTAACAACTTTCGATTTTATAAACAAAAATCGAAAAATTTTAATTAATTTACAAATTTCATAAAACGCAATATTTGTATGGGAGCCCCCTATAAAGTGGTGATAAGGGGCAATTATGTCTCCAGAAATTGTTAAGGCCACTCCTTGGCTCTTATGGTACGTTTTCTTCAATATATTTCTAGTCTGTATTAAACATTTTGGATGGAAGCGCCCTTAAGGAATGGCAGGCAGTAATTTGAAAAAATTTTGCACTCGTGTTTTAAAAATAGGCAGCTATTGTACTCAAACAAAACAAACAAGTGAAAAAATCGTCCTGCCAATATAAAAAAACATCAACAAATGGCACTGACTAATATTAATTAGTTGTTCTTTAGATTTTCTTAAAAAAAAAACTTGTACAATAAGTATTGTAATTTTATGACTAATAAAACCCTGACTTATATAATCTGAAACTATTTTGAATTCTAGATAAATCTAATCATGCGAAATAAAGTATTTTCACGTACTTTATTATTCTCATAAAGTATAGAGTACAATTACTCGAAATAACGTACAATACTTTATTATAAAGTACGGTTGGCAAGCCTAGTTATCGTGCTACTTACTTTAATTAAATTAAAATGCAATTTATAAACAACTTCGTATGTATGAACTTTTAAGGGAAGCAAAATTTTATTGTTAAAATAAACACCATTTACTATGACGATTTTAGTCGTAGTCAAGTACATGAACAACACATGTCTTGTTTCGATTAACTTGTACATACATACATATATTTATTTTGGCTTCTTTATAAATTCTTAATCAAATAAATGCATTATCACCAGGGCAAGTTTAAAATGGCACGAAAAATTGTTAAAACTGGCAGGCAGCAAAATGGCAAGAAAAAGTATACAAAGGCACAAACTGGCAAAAATCAACATGTTGTTATTTAAGAAACATTTATTATATGAAGTTTTGATTGTATATTACAATAGCATGTTTCTTTAAATAGACAAAAATAAATAATCTCCTGTTATCGCATAAAAAAGTTTAATAATTGGAAAAAACTCTTTCAACTTCGCAAGATCTTACATCGATGTAACTGTATCATATTTGAACCCTAATACCCCTTGTACACTTGCATACATTTCGGAGGAACGCGTGGAAGATGTTGAAAATGTGAAATACGCGTTCACACTTGAAACATCTAACATCTACTATCAATAAAAAATGTCACCATTTCTGAAAAAGAACTTTAATTTTTTTTAAATACTTTTTTTCTACAAAAGTGCCACCATTTCAAAAGATAACACAAAAATGTATTTCTCATTCATTTTGTTTAATAATTTTAGTAAAATTAAGCAAAATAAGGCTTGCAAAAAAGGAAAAACTTGAGAAATGGTAGCACTGCTTTCAAAGCAACTTCCATTTGTCCAGTGATGCCACTATAATAACAAAATTTATTGCCACTTTTCTAGTGATAACACTAAAATAATCGAAAAATATAAAAGAGAACAAAATAAGATAGTCACATTCTGTAGATGTTGAAAACTTTAGATTTTCAGCCCTGACCTACAGATAATATTGGATTACGTGGTCAATTGTGGCTTAAATGGACTACTTACAACATGGTCCAATGTACTGTAGAATGGACCAGGTTATAAGAAATTAACATGCAGTGCTGCCAACAACTGCATGATGTATAATTTTCTATAGTTTACAGTATTACACATTGGTAGCCCTGATGGTGTCCATTATTAATTGTTTATCTAAAAGTGAAAGTTTGTGAAATTTGTGGAAAAAGGTAAACAAATTAAAAATAATAAGTAAATATATTTAATAATAGCAATAATAGACTACAGTACACACCATAAAAGGCGATTAGTAAAAAATTAAAAAGAAAAATGCTTAAACTACCCCTTAAGTGTACTCCATACTGTAGTAACATGGAGTTAGGCTTGCCATTTCTATTTTGAGAAAAAGAGGACACCAGCATAAAAAATGTAGGACATTTGCTTGAAAAAGAGGACACTTTCTAAACACCCTAATTTTAATCAAATTAACGACGGCTTAAAACTTAACAACCAAAATTTGTTTTTACACAAAAACTTAATTTGGGTAATTCCATGTCAAATCGACCTAGAGTGGGACTTGACCACTTTCGATTTGAATGAAATTTGGCGAAAGGGTTTCTTTCATCCCATAACAACGAAAAACAACTTTTTAATTTTTTTCAAAATTTATGTCATATTCAAAATGTCATAATTTCGAAGAATAAGCCAAATGTGTTGAGTTTATTTTTTTTATGTCTCGAAAACTACTTTACATACGAAAATGATTTTTGTCAGTTTAAAGAGAATACTTGAGGCTACAATAAATATATTGAAAAAATGTTTTTGCAAAATATTAAATTTTAAAAATGGACTTAGCTGATTTTCTTTTTATATAATACTTCAAACTGTTCTTTCAAAATCCTGAAACTTCGAAGGATGTATTTTTTTTTAAGATATGAGTTTTTATTTCTTTCCAAAAATAATCTTAAAATTAAATTTTAATATGGTCATTTGAGCAATAAGTATTTATTTGAACAAAAGTAACGACATTGATAAGGTTGCTTTTAATTATTTGTAGCATTTTTTTTGGAAGCTCCATTTTCAAAGAAAAGTACTCTTTTTGTCACGTTACGTCCCCAAAAATTAAATCATATCTATCTTAAAAAAAACCACAGCACCTAAATCTTTTTTTTATGAATTTTGTGACCTGTGATTTAAAGTTTAAATGCAGGAACAAATTTTCAATGAAGGTGTAAAAAGCCGGACAACCCCGGACACTTAATGAAAAAGAAGTAGGACTGCCCCGGATACCCAAAAAAAGAGGACGGTGTCCGGGGAAAAGAGGACGGATGGCAACCCTACATGGAGTACTTTTATAACTAACCCACTTTAGTACTCCATGGAGTAGTTTAGGGACTACTTCGGTGGGTTATATGGTCCCCTCCTAGGACATCGTAATGTTAAATGGACCATTTTTTACCCATATATTTGGAGTAGTTTAGGAGTACTCCTACTCCTTTATGGACTACTCCTTACATGCATGTATGGACTAGTCTCGTTGTCTGCAGGGTATGTATTTCTTATGGGAGAATTCCAGCATCTTCGCAAAATGATTTCAAATGTTAAATGTTGACAAGTGTATAATAGTTCAGATGGAGAAAGTTGCCAATAAATTCCTCGTCTCACTCTCATTAAAATAAGAGTAGTGCACATGCAAACACTTCGAAGTTAGAAAAACAAAATTCTGAGAAAATTAAAAACAGGCCATATAAAGAGTTTTGCAGGAGAATTGAATAGCACCGTGCAACAAAATTCCGGTCATCGCCGCCAGACTCAATACTTGCAATGCGAAATAAAATTAGACTACTGGTTGAGCAAATCTGCCAGAGGGTTTTAAAAAGTTTGCTCGAGTTTTCGGCCCATGAAATTTTTGCATTTTTTGAAAAGGCTTTCTGAATTAGTCAAAAAAAAATACTAAATGTACTTCTGAGCTAAAAAATGATTTCACGTGTCTTCAGAAGAATTATATGGTAATTCTTTTCTTCGAATATATTAACCCTCTAAATCTCATATTAAGGGGACATTTTTGACCTTATTTCGAACTTCTACATAAAAGAATACTAAAACGACACTTAAGAGGGTTAAAATATTCTACGTTTTGCATCAAATTTCACTGAAGATCTTTTAAGAGCAGACGTTCGTGCAATGTATGTAATAAACATCTGCATGAAACTTAATAATGATGTTCATGAAACCTTCATTAAAATTTTGTGTTCGCTTCATTCGTATTCAGTAAGATGAAATACTATGAAATGAAAGCAGTGAACACTTGATATTTAAGAGACGAATAAGATGAAATTAGTTTATTTGCTTATACAAGAGAACATGAACATCAACAACCATGAAACAGAACAACCATTGAACAAATCTCGAATAAGTTCATGGAAAAACAGTATGATTTAAATGTCAGTGTTGCCAGTTGTAGAAAAATAAAAACAAAAGAAAGTTAAAAAAAAAATAGAAATAACCGTGAGGGGTAAATGCAACAAGTTAAAGAGATACATTAATATTGAAATAAAAACTCAAATTTATTTTTGTTTTCAATATAAATTTTCAATAAAATTAAATATATTTAATTTTATTTTCAAAAACATTTACTAACATTAAAAAATTTTCGGCAATATATTTGTCTTAAACAGAAAAAAGTAGATAGCTAATAAATTAAAAATGCTTAACAATCTACAGATATTATTATAATGAGAACTAAAAAAATAAGATAATTCATGGTTAAAATAAAAGAGATAAATTCTAGGCAAAAAAGTGTCATATACATCATCCAGCACGATCAACATCCATCGTTTTCATATTATGATGTAAAACATAATTTGTTCGACTAACGCTGTATTCCACCCAATGACGCAACGTTTTTCGCAAAGTAAATTTCTTGCTTTTTTTTATAAAATGTTACATATCGAGCCCTAACAGCGAAAATAACGTAAGCGACATGATTTTCAATTTTCGTTTTTTTAAATAAATGACTTTATTGGCAACACTTGCATCATCTCCTAAAATATCATGGTCACATATTGTACCGTTACGATTTTATAGCAAAAACAATTTTAGTGTAAGCGACAAATTTCATACAAAATTAATATGAAATAAAACAAAAAAAGCTCTCTCCTGTAAAATTTGATTTTTGGCGCTTACATTATTTTCGCTGTTAGGGGTCGATATTATCTACCAAAAAAAAACACGTATGGTTAAAAAGCTGTTATGCTACATACAAACGTGACATCGAGACAAACGTGAGCCGTTATTAATTATATTAACTTACATTAATTTTCAAGTTTTTAATATCTTTCGAAAAAAAAACTACCACGTGGTCAGACTCCTAAGACACTTACAAAACTAACAATTAAATTTCTCATAAACTCATTCCTCCTTTTGTTTTTCATCTTTCACCTAAAAATGTGTTTGATTTTTATGAGTTCGTTTCATTTCAGGGCCGTGTACAGTACATTACAAGACAATAAAATCTTGCTATGTTTCAAAGATTTGTATTATTCAAAAATGCAAATGACAAACAAAAAAAAACATATTTTGCATTTTATTTATTGTTTATATTCCAAATTAAATTACACATGGGTAACGCATGCAAATAATTACATGAATTTACTGAAGTGGCAACATCGCTATTGAGTATTAATAAAAATAAATGAGAGAGAATGAAAACTATGAAACAAAGCCCGTTTCATTGAACAACCTCTGTGTGTTTGCGATATGAAACGAAATGTGTTCATAGCAGCATGAATAAAACAACAGTTTGTTCGGTAATCTCAATTTTATTCGAACACGACTTTCAGTGAATAAGCATTTCAGTATGTTTATGAAAGAAGTTGTTCATGCAGCCCTTTAGTATGTAAAATGCTTAATAAGACAACATTGAAATAAGGGTGAATTTGAATTTTTCAAAAAAGTAGTGGTTATTAATTTTCTGATCTAATTGGTATCTTATGATTTATACAAAAACATTTTATGGCATTTTCTAAAGAAAAATGAACCCTATATTTTCATTTTATGGGGTCTTATTTGTCCTGTTTTATTACGTATTGCAAGTATTGACGCTGGCGACGATGACCCGAGATTTGTTGCACTGTGTTATACGTTTGAGCTGCTGTTTGAATTAATTTAATCGTAATTATATTATATTTTTAATATTGAAAAAATTTTAATTTGTTTAAAAAACATACAGCTTTAAAATGAAATTTTATAAATAAAACACTATCTGCCATATTCTAAAAACATCATTTAAACTTAAAATCTGCACTTGCATACATTTCGGAGGAACACATGGAAAATGTTGAAAATGTGAAATACGCGTTCACACTTAAAACATCTAACATTTATACCCTTTGTACACTTGCATACATTTCGGAGGAACACATGGAAAATGTTGAAAATGTGAAATACGCGTTCACACTTGAAACATCTTACATCTACTGTCAATAAAAAATGTCACCATTTCTGAAAAAAAACTTTTATTTATTTTTAATACTTTTTTTCTACAAAAGTGCCAACATTTCCAAAGATAACACCAAAATGTAATTCTAATTCATTTCGTTTAATAATTTTAGCAAAATTAAGCAAAATAAGGCTTGAAAAAAAGGAAAAACTTGAGAAATGGTAACGCTTTATTCAAAGCAACTTCCATTTTGTCAGTGATGCCACAATAATAACAGAATTTATTGCCACTTTTCTAGTGATGACACTAAAAGAATCGAAAAATGTAAAAGGGAACAAAATGAGATAGTAACATTCTGTAAAGATGTTGAAAAATTTTGATTTTTAGCCCTATGTATTTCTTATGGGAAAATTCCAACATTTTCGCAAATTGATGTTAAATGTTGACAAGTGTGAAAAGGCTATTACTATCAATAAAAAATGTCACCATTTCTGAAAAAAAAACTTTAATTTCTTTTAAATACTTTTTTTTTCTACAAAAGTGCAAACATTTCAAAAGATAACACCAAAATGTATTTCTAATTCATTTCGTTTAATAATTTTAGCAAAATAAGGCTTGCAAAAAAGGAAAAACTTGAGAAATAGTAACGCTGCCTTCAAAGCAACTTCCATTTTGTCAGTGATGCCACAATAATAACAGAATTTATTGCCACTTTTCTAGTAATCACCAGGGCAAGGAAGTTCATGCACTTAAAATCGCAAAATATGCGCATAAAACATGCACTAAAAATCGTAAAATATGCAAAAATAAAAGTAAAAAATATGCATTAAAAATATATGTTTAACCATATTTAACAAAAAAAAACATAAATACATTTCATTCAGTTTTAAAAACTTAAAACATAGTTTAAAAAGTAGTAGTAGGTCAAGATATATTTACATATATAAATAAATAAGTTTTTTTTTAAGTTATCAAATGTAAAACTCATTCTATTTGGTCTTCAAACAGTTTTAAGCATTGAAAGTGTTCGTTCGACATCAACGGATGTAATAGGTGGATATTTAAAAGTGGTCATTTTAAATATTGTCTACAATTTTTTCTTTACTGGAAGGTAAATTAAAAATATTCTTTTTTAAAACTGCATAAATTTTGGCTTTTATTTTTTCGCCGATTTGACCTTCTACTTTTCTTATTTTAATGACAGCGTCATCAACGAGTTTAACCGAGATGTTCAATGATTTAAACCCCTGAAGTTGGGTTATTGTCTCGACTGGAAACCCATTGTTTGAGTGTATAAATTCTAATTGAGCCTTTATCACAGAATACACAGAACTGTAAAAAGTGACGTGTGAAAAAGGCCCAAATCAGTTGCGAGGGCAGCTTTCGAAGAAAAAGACAGAAAGCTTTTTTTGGTAGTGAAGTGGCAAGGTGTAAAAACAGGCCTCAACAATCAACACAAATGGCGTGATCAAAACAAAAATAACAAAACACAAACCACGTTAAACAAATACATTAGTTCAGCAAACGTTGTTTTTTGTGCAAAAAAATGTATTTAGTAATATTGTTTTGTTTTATAATGTTAATTAATTACTTAAATATTATTTACTCGTGTTGTGGTGAACTTGAGTTAATTTTTACAACAGTTTTTCAAATAAATCTTAACCAAATAAATTTGTGTTCATTGTATTGCGGCATAGAAGATGATGAAAAGAGAAATGCAAAAGGCAGCTTTGAAAGAGACAAAAAAAAAAAACGCAAAATCTTCCGTCTCGTGACAGTTCTGTGTATTCTGTGCCTTTATATTAGGTTCATTTAAAATATTGTTTCCTTTTTTATCGCGACTGCATTATTTTCATTAAAATTATTTATCACATCTTTAAATTCTTCAAAATTTTTGGCATAATACTCAACTGCCTGCAACCAGGTACCCCATCTTGTTATACATGGTTGAAACGCAAAGGTGACTTTAAAAACTTTCATGCATGGCATGAGCTTAGCATGTGACATGTAACATTTTTGAGTAAGATATCTTAAAAAAAAGGGCAAGTAGAGCAAAATTTTATTTTTATTAAAGGATTCTAAAAGAGAAATTGAATCTTTGAAAGTTCGAGCTATTGAAGCATGATCCACCTTTTCCAACTTTACAATATTTAACAAAAATTTGTGTTTACTCTGTTCTTCTTCTGCATTCAAGATCTTCTTCTGCATTCAAGATCCCAATTACGTAGACAACGAAACGTCCTTCAGTGTCCATTGCTTCGTCAATAGACAGTAAAGAGCTGCAAGAATACATTCATTTGTTTATTACACACAAGCATTCCAATATTCATTCAAATATTTAAATAGTTAAAGAGTGGTTTACAGAGTTTAAGAGTTAAAATATAAAAGAGAGTGTAGTCTGTGTTTTACTTTATCATAACAAAGGCACACATTCTATTCACTCTTTTTCTTTGAATATTTATTTACTCAATTTGCAAATGCAAACACACGCAAGTATATGGTAACAGTTAGACTGTGTGCAAGAAATACTACATAGTAAAATTAGTACTTATGTTTATTCTCATTACAAATATATCTCTATTAAACAGAATTTGGAACAAAAATTATAAAAATTGGATTAAAATTATATTAAAAAGAACTTTAAAATTCTTGCGTTTTACGTTTTTGATTTCCATAACAAAAGTTACTAGTAATAATATTAATGTATTCATGTTATGAGTAAAACATTCAAATAATATTATATTCGAAACTTATACACATTTTATTATGTCTGTTTTATTTGAATGTGGTAGTATTTTTTTCTGTTTAAATACAGTTGTTTTCTTTTCTCTTTCGCCTTGTGTGTTCATTCATTTGTTTTTTTTAACATAAAATGTAAAGCACTGCGTACTTAAATCGTTTGTTGTATTTAACTTTACCTACTTAAAAAACAAATGAATGTATTCATATGCCTTTTAAATGTAGTCATGCAGACCTTTAATAGACAGCCACAAATTATATCACTTAATTCTTTCAACAATGTCACATAGTTGTATAGTGTACAACTTGGCGATATAAGTTTTTATAAGGGTTGTTTCCGTAGGAATGGTTTCATTGTTATACCTGCAGACACCAGAGCATTATAGAATTCAAAACTAAATTTGCTAGTCTTATCCCCAAAAGTTGATTCTCTTTGCGTTTCTGGCTTTGAAGGTGCTGATTTACTTGAAATTTTTAAATGAAACACCTTTTTGTAAACTTTGCAAAAAAGTACTTTTCCCTCTATTTTGAAGACTAAAAAAAACACTTATTTAAAAGATTATTTTTGGATATTTTTTCTTTTGGCATTTTTTTCCTTAAAAACAATTTATTTTTTTTTAATACTTTTTAGATTTTAGGTCATACTTCTTACACCGTAAATCAAAAATATTATGTTGAGTTCTATTTTTTCTTCTCCGAACATTATTTTTATTTGCTGCTTCTTCAAGTAAAAAAACCGCGAACAAAATGAAATGTCAAAAACTGTTTTATTGTTACTTCTACAATTATGTGCACATTTATACAAATTGTAAAATTTTTGTATGTGCTACTTTTTAAAAGTAAAAGAAACAAGGTGAATTTATAATAAAATGTAGGTAGTTCAGTACCAAACACCAACATGTTGTTTTTGCTCCTTGAAAATATCGAAGTTAGCAGATTTTCCCATACACTGAAAGAAAAATGCTTCATATATTTAATGAATCATTTTCATAAAAAAGTTTTCCTTGGGTAAATGAAAATTTTCATTGTCTAAATGGAATTTCATAGGTTTGATGAAGTATTTTCGTTGAAATCGCTTCATTAGATTTCGTAATTACGTTAAAAATTTTCATTGGATATATGAAAACTTAAGTTTGTCCAAGTAAAACAAAAAATTTTAATTGGGAACACAAAAAAAACAATAAACAAACATAACTATATTCATAACTTAATATAAAATTATAGTTTCATTAAAAAAATGTTTAATTGTTATTAAAAAAATGTAAGATTTAATAATTTCATACATCTAATGTTACATGTATGCCATTAAATTTATGAAATCAAAAAATTTTTTTATAAAAGCAACATATTTCAATAATTGCCTTCATAAATTTAAATTTTCATTATGCCAATAAAAAAAAATTTTACTTTATTGAATATTCATCCAATGAATAATATTCATGGATCTAATGTAATGTTTCATTAAGTCCTTTTAATGAAACAGGTTTCATTGATCCAACGAAGCGCTGCATAGGTTCCTTTATAATGCAATTTTTCATGGGATTAATGTCAAAATTCGTTAGTATTGCGAAGAAAATTCTTTCAGTGTACTATTTTAACTGTTTCAGGGCTGAAACAACTATAGCCAGCTGATTCACTGACTACACCTTATAATGAATTCGCCTTGAACAGAAAGATATTTCTAAACAAAAAACTAAGAAAAGAGCAATTTTATAAATATAACAAAATATGACGAAAAATGGAATTTATAACGAAATATGACGAAAAATATGCATTTATATCAAAATATGCAAAAACATGCATTTAAAGCAAAATATGCAAAAATATGCACTAACAAATTGATGCCATTTTACTGGAAATATTGTGATTCGCAAAGATATTAACTTTAGGTGGGTCTCAGAGTGCCGACAACAAACATGCATTTGCATGAAGTCCCTTGCCCTGGTAATGACACTAAAAGAATCGAAAAATGTAAAAGGGAACAAAATGAGATAGTAACATTCTGTAAAGATGTTGAAAAATTTTGATTTTTAGCCCTATGTATTTCTTATGGGAAAATTCCAACATCTTCGCAAATTGATGTTAAATGTTGACAAGTGTGAAAAGGCTTTTAAAGTTTTTAACTCAGCTATCGAGATCGATGCGGTAGCAGCATACCCCCGAGGCATGGCTATATAAGCTTTTGTTGAATAATTGTATTTTAATACTAAAATCTCATTCATGTTCTACAAATAAATATGTACATACTTTGATTAAAATCATAACATGCAATTTCCGAACATTAGTCCGCATTAAAAAATTTGAAACATGATTAATCAATTTGAAATTTATATGAATAACATTTTTATGTGTTAAGCTTCGTACAGACGGTGGTCAGATCTTACAATGTTGTCATTTTTGCATTAATTTTACACATCGTCCAAATGAAATGAGCTTACAATGTTCACACAGTCGCAAGACAGTTTTAGGCAATTTTAATGACAACATTGTAAGATCTGACCATCGTCTATACGAAGCTTTAGCAAATTAAAGAAAGGAATTATTTCTTTTTTATAAATTATTTATTATTTTAAAAATTGTTTAGGAATGTGATTCTATGAGGCAAATTTAAATTTTATAAAGCTTTTTACAATAATCCTATTGCCTTCATATTTAACATACGTTTTCGCTTAAGCCAAGCTTTGGTTAACAGATATACATAGATGTGTAAATATTTATACTTAATTCTATTTGTTGAAGTTATTGAGTTAAATACATAAAATTTATAAAGGAAAACTTCCCAGTAGGGGTGCCAGACTAACTGTTCTTAGCAGCACATGAACTGATTTTATTTCAATTGTACTGTATTATTTAATTATTAATTCGATTCAATTGTCTTTTAAATTAATTTACATCGATTTATATAATGGGTGATTTTTTAAGAGCTATAGGGAAGTTAAAAAAAAATACACATAAAATTCAGAAAAATGCACGAAATCTTTATTTGAATCGATAGTATGGTCCATATAACTTAATGTTTGAAGATTATTTCATGCAAATGTTGACCGTGACTGCGCCTCAAATGGTCCATCCGCTTAGTCCAATTTTGGCATACTCTATCGAACATTTCGGCAGGTATCTCATAAATAAATGCTTCAATGTTGTATTCCAATGCGTCAATTGAAGCGGGCATGTGTGTTTACACATGAGCTTTAATATAGCCCCACAAAAAATAGTCTAAAGACGTTAAATCGCACGATCTAGGCGGCCAATTGACCGGTCCCGAACGTGAAATAAAATGTTTACCGAACTCGCCTCTCAATAAGTTCATTGTTAAGCGTGCTGTGTGGCATGTGACACCGTCTTGTTGACACCACATGTCATGCAAGTCAAGCTCTTGCATTTTGGGCAAAACAAGTTGGATATCATCTCACGGTAGCGCTCAGCATTCACAGTTACGTTACGATTCGCATCATCTTTGAAGAAGTACGGTCCAATGATGCCACCAGCCCATAAACCGCACCAAACTGTGACTTTTTCCGGATGCATTGGTAGCTCTTGCAATGCTTCTGGCTGATCTTCACTCCAAAATCGACGATTCTGCTTATTAACGTACCCATTGAACCAAAAATGAACACAAGAAGCGCGCGATGAGCTTTCTAAACAGAGCACGCATTTTGATAATAAAGTTCAATAATTTGCAAGCGTTGTTCGTTTGTAAGACGATTCATGGTTAAATTATAGACCAAACTGAAGATGTTTGACAGTGAAATAAAACACGAGACGTGCGTTATAGCCTTTTTACACTGATCAACATCTAACATCTACCATCAATTTGCCACAACTTGCGAAGATGTTAACATCTTTCCATAAGAAATATATAGGGCTGAAAACCAACATATTTCAACATCTTTAAAAGATGTTCCTATCTCATTTTATTCCATTCTACATCTTTCGATTATTTTAGTGTCATCACTAGAAAAGTGGCAATAAGTTATATTATTATTGTGGCATCACTGACAAAAATAAGTTGGTTTTGAAAGCAGCGTTACCATTTGTCAAGTTTTATTTTTTATTGCTATGTTTTATTGTTAAGTATTTTTTATATTTTGAAACAAATTTAACTTCAAATAAATTTTTTTGTTTTCTTTTTAAATTTTGCAACTTTTGTGAGAAAAAAACATTTTTTATTTAAAAAAATCTTTTTTTCAAAAATGGTAACATTTTTGTTTGATGGTTGATGTTAGATGTGAGCAATGTAAACGAGTGTTTCAGATTTTCTACATCTTGGATGGTAGATGTTAAATGTTGATCAGTGTAAAAAGGCTATTAGCTGTTTAAACCAGTGTTGCCAAGAAGATAATAGCTAAAAAATCACCCGATATTATATTTTTGCTGACATGCAAAATCAGAACAGTGAAATGTGAAGTAGCTTGACATTACAAAATTTCTATAATATGTATTTTTATTCGACCTTTATTATTTTAATATGTAAAATAAATGTTCAAGCTTAAGGTCTTATTGTTTTAAATAAAAAAACTTTTTTTATAAAATTTATTTTCACCAATATTTCGGCACTTTCTTTGAGTGCCTTCTTCAGGGTTTTTTTCTTTCAACAAAATTAACAATTTTAAAAACAGAATTAACAATAAAATGACAAAAATTTAAAAATTTTTGTAATTGAATATGAAAAAAATTTTCAATACAAACTAGATCTATTACAATTTACATAAATTATTAACTTCCGTTTCTATTTTTATAAATTAAATGTCTATAATTTTGTGCTACATTTTCAGTATCTGACTGAATGTACTCTTATAATTTGTAACATTTCCAACATAAATCTACGTTTGTAATTATTTTCCGTGCTTAAAACTTTTGTATTATCAAAATCTGGATAATGGTTTAGATTAGCACAATGAGCTGATAAACCTGTTTTTTGTGAAATATTTCTATACTTCTGATCATTCGGATATTAAATTTACAATTGAAAGGGAAGTTAATTCAAGAATATCATATTTAGACACCTTGATAATTAGAAATGGAAATGGAGTATCAATAGATTGGTATCAGAAACCAACATCTTCTGGTAGAATTATCAATTATTTTTCAAAACATCCAAGGAGAATAATAATTAATACTGCTAAAAATTTTATAAAAAGAGTTCTTAAAATAAGTGGCTCAGAGTTTCATAGGGATAATAAAAGGAAGATTTCTAAAATTCTAACTGAGAATAGTTTTCCTAAGCAATTAATAACAGATTTATTAATACAACATAATAATTACAGATTAAACAACCAGAATAGTACTACAGAACAGAAAATTTATAAATCAGTAACATATATTCCAACATTTTCAGAAAGATTGGCAAAATCAGATATATATGATAACAAAATATACAAAATAGCTTATAAATCTTTCAACACAGTAGGTAAACTATTTACAAAAACAAAAGACAAAATTAAGAGGATGGAAATGTCTAATATTGTTTATCAGATACCTTGTAAGGGTAATAATAGTGGACAGTGTAATATGGTATACATAGGTACAACAAAGAATAAATTGAAAACTAGGTTAGCAGGACATAAGTCAGATCAGAAGTATATAAAAAATTTTTAAATTTTTGTCATTTTATTGTTAATTCTGTTTTTTAAAATTGTTAATTTTGTTGAAAGAAAAAAACCCTGAAGAAGGCACTCAAAGAAAGTGCCGAAATATTGGTGAAAATAAATTTTATAAAAAAAGTTTTTTTATATAAAACAATAAGACCTTAAGCTTGAACATTTATTTTACATATTACAAAATTTCATTAAACAATAATATGCAAGTTGAAAAAACAGACAAGCCGGGCACATGTCGATTTAACATAATTCGGGTACGCTGAATCCAGTCGTGCTCTTTGTTTTTTTTAGATTGGCGATCTAGTTTTCGAGAAAATGGAGGAGGTTGCACAAAATTATTTTTTTTTTCTTAAAAAAAAAAAAATTATGTTTCTAAAACGACTGCTCATATTAAAAAAAAGTTTGACTTTTCTTATAGGAAATTTTATTGCGGAGTTTTGGTTTTTTTAGTAATTTCAATAAGCTAAACCGTTTTTGAGTTACGCGAATATATGTTGTGCAACCTCCTCCATTTTCGCAATAACGTTATACATATCTCGAAAACCATAGCCAATATAATAAAAACCGAGAGCACCACTGGATTCAGCGTATCCGAATTATGTTAAATCGCCATGTGCCCGGCTTGTCTCAAAAAAAGTGTCAGTTTCATGCACAGTGTTGAACGTATCGAATGGAATATTGCATACGCAGCAATTTAATCGTTGCTTTGGCTTAATAAACAGAAGTGCCAGAACAATAAATGCGTATGTGTGTTTGTCATTCATAATTACGATAATCGAATCGTTAAAATAAATATAACGAAAATTTATCGAATATGCTATTTAGTATAATTTGTAACGATATTCGCTGTCGTTAAAAGTCAGCTTTTAATTTAAGCAATTTTTTTGTCGATATTTTATCGACAATAATTTAGGTTGTGTTTATTTAATCGATACAATTTATTTTATGTTTTACATACAAAGACATACATATGTATGAACAAAACCAAAATCCTAAATTTAAATTTACAAAAAAGCAAATTAAGAACAAAACAAAATTCTAAATGTAAAATTCACAAAAAAATATAAAAACCACCAATTAACCCTTCGTCTTACTCATAAGTCTGGCCAGACCTTTTTCAAAGCATTTTGAATGAAAACACATGTGTAACACGGGAGGTTAAGAACAATTTCATTTGTTTTTATTTTGTTCTCTTTTGTGCTTTTCGTTTTTTTTTTAACATTTTGTAGACAGAGATGTTACAAAAACACAGCTGTTTACTATCGTTAAAAATATATTACAGAATCACACTATCGTTACTGCAAGCGAATATATATGTCGACTAATTTTACGATTGTCGGATCGTTAAAATAAATATAACGAAAATTTATCGAATATGCTATTCAGGGTGTGTGTGAAACGGTAGCAAAGTACACATGGAAGTAAAATTTTGACACTATTGAGGTGAATAAAATTTCACTAGCCCTAGGGGCTAGTATAAATTTTGACATTAGCTATTTTAAGAAAAAGAAAGGCAAAAAATTGACAGTTGATCTGGCAGCTATATCCAATATTCAAATTGTCGGTGAAGGGTGTCAATGATTCGGCACAGCTGAATATAACACTCTAAATTAGAGTTGCAAGACTATCGATAGTTTTTATCACTATCGATACTATCGGAAAATTTTAAAAGTAACTAAAAACTGGATTAGAATTAGTATATGGAATAATAATTAAATTTTACTTCCGATCTTTGACATTAGGAATGTTTAGGGACTACAACTTTAAACAAAAATATAACCGCAGATAAGTGATGATAATATTGGATTAGGAGTAAATTTTCAAAAATCGCCTTTGGAACATATATAAACTAATGCCCCTATTGCGATTCTCCACTTTTGTAACAGTTTGGTTGTCTTTGGTAAATTCACATTGCCATTCTCAACTCAACAGGCAGTTGGCTATTCAGTTGTGTATCTGTTTTTCGTGGTATGCCGTTTTCAACTTTGTAAAACTTTGGTCCTCAAAAAATGTTAAATATACACAACTTCTAAAAAGTAGTTGTGTTATTGGCAGTTAAAGTTAATTTTTTTAAATACGGTAAAAATCGAAAACAAAATGGAGAAATCGTACGTATACATTTTTGTAATAACTTTTTCGGTTTTTTTTTAACTTTTATTAGATTGAAAATGAAAAGGAAAGCTCAATTTGAGCGGCTCGTCCAGCTTATTTGAAGAAACTAAGAAATTGATCGCGGAAAACACCAAAGTTTGGTATGATGAAAAATGCATGTAAGCAGTTATGGGAAGAGTTTATAGTGGAGTTAAATAGTCTGGGACCACGACAAGAACTTCTTTTAAACACTTATAATCTTCTTAATCTAATTATAATATTCTTGGCACAGGTTTGGATACACTACAAGGCTAGTAAAAAGAAAAAACTTGCCAACAATAAAAGAAACACTTAAGCGACAGGGGGAGGGCTATCACAAGAAGTTCCATTAAATAGCCTTGAGGATACTGTTTCGCAGATCTTGTATTGTAAGTCCGGTCAAGTATTTGGTGTTGAAAATATTCCACCATCAAGTGACAATTTTACTGAGTCAGTATAACCAATAATACGACCAGTATATTGGCCAATAGCTTCCCCAACCAGAAGAAGAACTCATCAGGCTCAATAAAGTTTCGTTACTTATTAGAAGTTCTTACTTGGCACTGGGAAGTTCAAAAGGGTTGGAATCATCACGAATTTGTCTTCTTGTACAAAGCGCATCTATACAAGAGTTTTCCTCTTATCCTCCCATTATAAAGATTACATATATTTTTTATAAACTATAGATGACACTGAAGTTTAAATTCAATATGCTGATTTTTTTATACCTGAAAAACGTTAAAACTTTTTCATTGTTTACCATCTTCATTAACTACCGTGTCTACAAAAGTGGCACATAAAAACTTTTCGATATTATCGATAGTATCGATAGTTTTTGAGCTAACTTTCGAAACTATTGATTGGGCCGACTATCGATAGTTTTGCAGCTCTACTCTAAATTGTTTTTAAATGAACTGTTTAATATACATACATATATTAATATTAAATTTAAAACTGTATTAAAAAAATTTGTTGAGTAATGAATGCATGACTAAATCTATTTTTGTAATAAGAAAAAAATTTTACATAAGGGCATATATGTATATTCAGGTAAGGGAATTCCCTTAGCAGCATTATTTATGCTGCTAAGTGAATACTGCGTAAGAGAATATTTTGCGTTCCTGCACGAATTTTCGTGCAAACTTGAATGTGCAGCTAAACGAAAAATACGTATACATAAAAGTTTTTAAATCTTCAATAAAAATAATATCATTGAAATCATTTGCTGAGTTTGAATTGGCCATAAAACAGTTTTAAAGTAATACAAAAGCGCATGAAAAATGGCAGGTTACACAACCCTACAAGAAATGAATGACCTAGTAGTCACGTTTTTCATTTTGGTGCTGAGAAAATGACGGAAAGAAATGACCGAATGTGACCGAAAACTTTACCTCGGTCATTTCTTTCTATCATTTTCTTAACACCAAAATGAAAAATGTGACTACTCGCTCATCCTTTTTTTGTAGGGAACGTTCGTTATAAAAGCAATTACTGTCAGTTGTTTTTAATTTATTTAACACTTTGCTAATACCAAGCTACGGCTTTTTTTCTGCCTGTTTTTAGAAAACGTAAGCAAGTGAGTGAGTGAGAAATTATATTGAAAACAAAAACAAATTTTCGTTTTCTATTGTTGTTTTCAATATAATTTCTCACTCACTCACTTGATTACGTTTTCTAAAAACAGGCAGTAAATCACTTCATTTATCACATAGAATCCTCTGACGTTCATGGTTCCCCTCACGTGTACAAGCGACAAGGATTTCTTCTTAATGTATTAATTTTGTCCTTAAATAATTAAAAAATTTTCACAATTTCATCATGATTGTTTTTAAAATGTAAACAAAGTATATTAGGAAAGTTACAAAAAAGAAACTATCTTATTAACAGGGCAAGTTTTTTATTGTATATGCGATTTCTTTAATTATTTCGTTAAAAAGCCGTTTTTGGTCCTTTTTATTTAACCTAAAAGAAATTTTTAAATAAGCTTATCGAAAATAAGGCAGAATTTATTAGAGTTGCTAAATGAATGTTGCAAAACTTCGTAAGTTACGTGCAATTTCTTGTTAATGATTCAATACTCCTGCAAACTCTCTATATGGCTTGGCATTTTATTTTAAAAAAATGTTTTAGGCCCGTTTTCACAACTCACCGATAGCTAAAAGTAGACTTTAACCGGCCTTATAAAAGTGTTCCATTATTACAACTTTAATAAAACCTAAGATGAGCGAAAGCAAGGTTCATCCTATCTGGTTGGTTAAAGTAAAGTTGTAATAATGGAACACTTTTTATACGGCCGATAAAATCCTACCTTTAGCTATAGGTAAGTTGTGAAAACGGGGGTTAATCGATTTTCTCAGAACCTTTTTTTTTTAACTTAGCGGTTTTTGCCAAGTGGCAAACGAATAAATTTATTAGCTACTTTTTCCATCTAAACTATTAGGGTTCAAATATGATACATTTACATCTTGCGATGTTAAAAGAATTTTTTCCAATTATTGAACTTTTTTATGCGATAACAGGAGATTATTTATTTTTGTCAATTTAAAGAAACATGTTATTGTACTATACAATCAAAACTTAATAAAATAAATGATTCTTAAATAGCAACATGTTTACTTTTTCGATAACAAAGATTCAATAATAAAAATAAATTTAAAAAAAAAAAAAAATTTTCCAAAGTTATTTTCGGGAATACAAAGTTTATTATTAATACGATCTCCGTATGACGTGTTAAATTCCCAGTTTTTCATATTTGATAAATACACTGAAATTTATTGTTGTTTACTTTTGCCAGTTTTGCCATTTTGGGATATTTTTCGTGACATTTTGTATACTTTTTTTTATCCTTTTTAAACTTGCCCTGCTTATAAATATTACTGTTATTTTAACATTTTTAATTTTATTTCTTAAGAGTTTTTTCGGAGGTAGTACACAACGGTTATTTATATTAGGGTTTGCTACAAACCGTAAACATTTTAAACCGCGGTTTCGGATTAAAAGTAATTAAAGTCGGTCGGTTTCGGTTCGGTTTTAGGTTTTGAAGATATTCCAATAAAACTACATATGGGTAATTCCAAAGTGTTGAACGTGACAGTCGTACGCATCAAAAATGCAATAACATTTTAAGCAAAAAATATTTTTACGTTTTCTTAACCTTTATATTATAGCACTAAGAAAGCACTGTTATCTTTGCTTAAGTTTATGGAGGGCGCGATTCTAGGTCAAGGATAATGGCAAAAGAAGTAGCGGTTCGAACGTGAAAAAAACAGAAGTAGTTTTTGTGGCCATGTATAAAAAGGGACAATTTGTTAGTCAAACTACTTACAGAATTTTACGTAGCAATGTAACATTAAAATGTCTTGGTTTGATTCCAAAATCTTCTGTATTTTCTTTATTTTAAGCCAGCATCTGGGTCGATACGTGACATTTCGAACGTGAAATTTTTTCCGTAATAATTTAACTGAATAATGATCAAAATAAAATAAAAATTTACCGTTAATCAAAATAACATATTTCTCTTTGAAATCTTCCTTAGATTACAGACCATGTAAGAACATTTTTTTTGGAATAATTTTTATCAAATATCACCTCTTTTAAAAAAGATAAATATTAAAGAAAACATACAATAAAACATTTTCACATATAAGAAATTACGTTTGCACAACTTTGCAGTCTGATTGTTCATCTAAGTGAACAAATTTATGGGTAAATTTATAAAATTAGCAAAATCTAAATATTTATCTATAACAATATCGTAAAATAATCAGCTTTTAATAACTTTTAAATTTTCGGTCACGGTGGAGTCCACCGGGTGGACCTCTTGACGGAAATGCCGATATACATACAACATTGTATGTAATACAATATTTTTAATTTGTTTCAACCCAGCTAGCATTTTTTTGTAAAAATCACCTCAATAAGTGTTCTTAGATCGCTTTTGATGATTACAAACTGATTTATCAATTAATTTTTCATTCAATCACTGACTCATTCATCATCGTTATTTAATAATTTTTGTTGTTCTTTAGAAAATAAGCGGGCAGGTGTCTGGTACTTTTTTGAAATTCGGCCCTTTTAGGGAGTAAACGGCTAAAACCTAAATTTTGGAACTTTTTTGACACCCCATTTATCTTTTGAACCAATAAACATAGAAACAAAGTTTATACCACATTCGATACTTATAAAAAAAATACGAACACCAATTTGGTACTTGTTCGAAATTCGAACATTTAAGGGGTGAAAATCGTAACCATTTTTAGTACTTTTTTTACAAAACATTTTCCTCCATTCATTCACATATTCGTACTAAATTATGGGCTGCCACAACAATACTGAAATTTTTGATACTTTAATGGGGGAAAAATATACTACCCAAAAAAGGAAATACGGGAAATTTGATATTTATCTTTAACTTTTTGGTTCTACTAAAGTAGCGGGTTAAATGCTAGAATAAAACAAGTTTAAACCTAGAAAAATAAACTTTGGCATAAAAATATGTCCACGAAGAAAAAGGAGACGCTCACGAAGTAGCGGGTATATGCTAGTATTGTATAAAATCCTAAATTTTTTACAACAAAATTTTACACATTAAAACTAAGTTTTTAATAACTTTGTTGAACTGTTTGAATATAACGGGTTTGAACTAAAATAAAATCACTTAAAACGAATTTAAACTAAATGTAAAACGTTGTACTGAATAACCGAAACGAATTATATACCATTGTGAATTGTATCGAATTTGCTATAAATAAATTTTAATACTTTTGGCCTTATAACTTAAATGAAAAGTTCTAGAATACATTTATTTTGCATCAGCCAACCTACTTACTTGAGAATTGTACGAAAATTAAATTCAATCTAATCAAATCCTTATACGTATCTCAATTAAAACCTTTGTACTTTGGTATATAACTAATTTTAACTACAAAAAAAAAAAAAACACACACTTTGGCTATTAAAGTCAACCAACTTTTTTTACAAAAACAAAACATGTGCACAAAACACACACAGGCTATTCGTGCTGTGGTATGCAAAAAGCAAGTTGCTAAACTTTTTTGTTTGCTCATTCCTCATGAGTGCAGTGAATGGGCGAAAAAGTTACACTTCGTTCATGACTGTGAAAAAAACAAAAAATGTTTAATTTCTCAATCATGATGAAATTCATGAATGAGTAAATATGAGCGATCATGTTTACATTCCTGAGCTCTGATATTCTCTCTATCTCTCGCTCTGTGGTTCTCTAGGGTCAGCGTTACCGTTGGTGCCACTAAAGCGGCAATTTGCCACTTTTTCGACTGCTTGGATACTATTTGGCCACTTTTACAAAATGCACCTAAATGTGGTACTTTTTGTGATTCTTGCCACTTTTTTGATACTTTTTACGTTAGGAAAATATACTTTTTTTTCTTTCTGTTTTATTATAACTCCCAGCTTCAATATCAGTAAAACTGTTTTAATATATGTATATGTAAGCAAGTTTATATGAAATTTATTTTCTTGTCATGCGTGGTTAGCTGAAAATCGGTTGAATAAACTTTCTATTAACCTGTTATATTTATTATATTTATATATATTGGTCGTGAAGCACAAACCGAACTGTTGTGTACCGAAAACTTTTCTAAAATTTGTGTAATTGACATTAAAAGTAAAATCTAAAATTGTGTAAAGAATTGATATAAAAAACCAAAAGCTCAATATATTGAAGTATTTAGACCCATTACACTATGGAACATTTTTGGGATTATTGTCTGGGGGGTGAGAAATTCCAAGTCAGGGTGATGGTACTAGGTCAGTATAGTAAAACCCTCAAAGGGTTTGGCGTTCGTATGTGTCAGATTTTTTTTATGACATTTTAAATTTTTTCCTTATCTTGATGTTTTTTTGTTTAACATAACTCGAGAACCACTTGTCCGATTTTGCTAAAACAAACTCAAAAAAATTTAGAATTACAATTTCTATAATCCGTTCATATAACGTTTTTCTTTATAATCAACAGTTTTGCCGGTAAAAATAAATTTGTGGAGAATTATAATTGATAAGATTTATCAATGCAGCAGATTTTATCACAAACCTGTACTGCAATTTTTGTGACTTTTTTTAAGCGATCGGTGAAAATCGTCGGACTTTTGTTTGTTATTTGAAAGAATACACCCACATTCAGTGATGCCAACAGTAGGAGATTTCCCCTTTTCTAGGTATTTTTTTCGGATAATTTTTATCTTCAATCGGATCTTAATAACTTCTTTTTATGGTGTAATCATAATATGATGGAGCTGAATCTTGTGAAATGCAAAAGCATGCGTTTTTATAGAAATAACTGTATTGCTGTTAATTATGCTTTTGGTGGTCATCAACTGGAGTTGGTTGATTCGTTTCTTGATATTGGAGTCTTACTGGATCCTAAATTAAACTTTGTTTCTCATATTACATTAACTGTTAATAAAGCTCGAGGCGTTCTTGGCTTTATTAAGCGCTGGGTTCAAAATTCACCGATCCATACATAACGAAGAAACTTTACGTATCACTCTTTAGACCAATCTTAGAATATGGGTCAATCATTTGGGATCCATTTTACAACATTCACAATTCTCGTATTGAATCGGTCCAAAAACTATTTTTATTATTCTGTTTACGTGATCTTCATTGGAGTTACTCGACAAACTTTCCTTCCTATGCTAGAAGACTGGCATTAATAAAATTACCATCGCTCAAAAGTCGTCGTACAATGTTAAATGTTGTTTTATGGTTAATCTTATTAATGGTAATGTTTGTTGTGATTTTCTGTAGAGTCCTAAATTTAATATACCTTGTCGCAATACGCGTCATTATAATCTGCTTTTTGTTAAATTTTTTTAGAGAAAATTGCGCTATTGCTGATCCTTTTTCGAGGTTATGAAGACAATTTAATTCTATGTCACAATTTGTTGATTATTCTTATTGTTTTTCTTTATTCGTAAATTTTTATGTACTACATATATTCTATAAATTTGTAGTATATTTTAAAATGCATATTGTTATTCATTAATTTTAAGTCAATATTGTTATTAGTCAGTAAGGATAATATCCATTGATTAAATAAATAAATAAATAAATATGCCCTAAAATAAAAAAATTGTGTCCTCTTTTCCCTACGGTTGAAATTTTCCCTAGAAAAGGGGAAATCCCCTACTGTTGGCATCACTGAATGTGGGTGTATTCTTTCAAATAACAAACAAAAGTCTGACGATTTTCACCGATCGCTTAAAAAAAGTCACAAAAATTGCAGTGCAGGTTTGTGATAAAATCTGCTGCATACATCCAGGCTTGAACATTTTTTTGCACTTATCAATTATAATTCTCCACAAATTTATTTTTACCGGCAAAACTGTTGATTATAAAGAAAAACGTTATATGAACGGATTAAAGAAATTGTAATTCTAAATTTTTGAGTTTGTTTTAGCAAAATCGGACAAGTGGTTCTCGAGTTATTTTAAACAAAAAAACATCAAGATAAGGAAAAAATTTAAAATGTCATAAAAAAAAACTGACACATACGAACGCCAAACCCTTTGAGGGTTTTACTATACTGACCTAGTACCATCACCCTGACTTGGAATTTCTCACCCCCCAGATTGGCTGTTGTACTGTGTTATTTATAGTGCCTAATGAAGATATAAACTATTTCGAATTAGTTTCAGAGTTTAAAGATTTGACTGACCCAGATGCATTTATACGTGAATTTAAACTTCTAGAGAGGAAAGTCAGTGACACGAATTATGAACACATATTTAAAATTTCGAATACTGTGAAGATTTTTGGCGTGAAATTGGAACATTGAAAAATAGATTGGATGAGTATACCTGTATATATATTCAAACTTTTACAAATTGATCTTTCATAGTAGGTCTTCTGAGCGTGTTTTTACTAAGTTAGCTTTAATTAAAAATAAAGTAACAAATAGGTTAAAAGTAAGTACTTGCGAATCCATGTTTTTATCTTTAAATTTGTTAGATACTAGCCTTTAAGATTGGGTTCCAAGTGAAGACATTTTACGAAAGTATAGTATATAGTCGTTTTAAGAACAATCAATTGTAAAAAAATTTGTATGAAACTGACCATTAATAAATAACACAGGACTACATTGAAAAAGTTTGTTTAACCATTCCAACTGATTCTTATATTTTTGGAATGCATAAGACGAGTATCAGCGCAGTTTTCTCCCATCACGTCACATTTATCAGATACACCAATTATTGTAATTTCGGAAGATGTTTTGTACCACAATTTATAACTAAATCCAGTTTTATAGTTTTGGTTTATAAACCTGATTACAAAAATTTTAAGCAATAATAGACGAAATTGGATAAAAACTAAATATGCTTTAGTATAGATATTAAAATACTAGCACTTAAATTCAGTAGCATGTATGCATTTATTTGTATTAAATTGCGGAACTGATATTTGTTATAGGATTAGCTGCCAGGCCTACGGTGTCTACAAGTACATTTCTTTCACATATTTATAAAAAACTAAAATTAGTTTTCGTTTTCAATACAAATATACCAAAGAAATGTTCTTGTCGATATCGTGGGCCTGGGCCTACAACTTTTGTAATTAGGTTGACTGTAGAATAAAATTATAAAACTATGGATTTTGTTATTAATTGTGGTACAAATCATCTTCCGAAACTACAGTAATTGGTGTATCTGACTAATTAGACGTGATGGGAGAATCTGGGGGAATGGGCAAATAAATTTCTAAAAAGTTTTTAAATATCTACCTGCGCAATACAATCACCCCTATCGTGAATAACAAGTGGAATTTTTATTCCCATGAAATTTTCATTCCCCTCGAAGGGAAAAAAGCAATCGTGAATCTCATGTGAAAATTTGTTCACGCTATCAGTTCCAGTGAATGTAAAAAGAGAAGAAAGATTAAAAAAATTAAAAATCAATGAAATTTTTCTTCAAATATATACAAGTATATATTTTAAAGAAAAGTTAAAATAATAAAGCAAAATATTTAGTATTGGAGGGATAGTTTGATTACTACGTTAGTTTTTTGCACTTTTTAAATTTAATGTAGTAAAAAATTTTCCAAAATTCTGTTACCAGGTCAAACGAAAGTTTCACAAATCCGCAGGCAATCTACCTGTTGCTTTGCATTTTGTTGAGCCATATATCGGTTTGTGCCTTTTTAACTTTATTAACCCTTAATATTCGATTTATAGGAGGAGCTACTTACATACATGTTCTGTTCCCTAGCAAAAATAAAGTGAGCAAATCTAAGGGAAATGTGAACAAATTACGAGGGAAAAAGTTTTTCACGATAAGGGGAAATTTTTCCCGTGAACATTTTTTCACGTTATTATTCTCCTTTGAATTACATTTTTTCATGGGAATTGTTCATGATCGCAAATATGTGAAAAGGGGAAAAATTACGAATGAAAAATTTTTCACGATAGGGGTGAATACCTTTAATAAATCAAAGAAAATGTATTCAGAAGGAAAAGTACAAGAAATATATTAATAAATGTATATATAAAACACATTACATAAATATCTTCTATTTGCAGCAACAATGTCATAATCAAAAAACATGTTTGGAGAAAACAAGTTTGACGTTTTTGAATTACCAAAACATTAAAGTCAATATTTTATAAAAATTACTTCTCGAGAGAAATATTTCCAAAATATTTATTTTAGTTTTTACAACAAATGAGCTGTATGTATGTCTATTGTAATACGATAAATTTTTTTTAGTGTGTAAAATTACTATACAATGTTTTTTGTTATGTTTTAATAACATTTAATATTATAATAAATAGAAAAAAAACGTAAAAAATGCATAACGTGGTGTACTTATTTTTTAAAAATCCCCTTTTTGGTGCCACTTTTTTTGTAGATATCCCCTTTTTTTGGTACTTTTTTAAAATATCCGACGGTAACACTGTCTAGGGTCAGGCTTACCGTTAGGAATATTTTAAAAGTCGCTTTTTAAAAATAAAGTCGCACAAAAAAGTTGTTTCAGAAAATAAAAGTCGACATCATTTTTTAACGTTTTTTATTAATAAAAAGCTTAACAAAACAAAAAAAAAAAAAAAAACAACTGAAACAAAACAGTCAGTTGCATTTTTTCATTTTCAGAAAGAACTTTTTATTATTAATGTGTCTTTTTGTATTTCCATGTCGCTGAAGATGATTGCTTTGGTTTACTTAAAGCTACACTCGCAATATTATTACAGTAACGGACTGTAGTTTATTTAAGAAATATTCCGTTCAGTCATTTTTAAATAAATAAACATTTAAAATTCCAAGCAAATTTATTTTTAACTGGTTCTAACAGTTATTCAAAAAACTAAGTGCATATTAATAGGGATTTTCAGTTGCAGTTAATATTGTCCGTTGATTGAGTTAAATTCTTCTTTATGTTAAATTAAATAAAAAAAGTTCATTTAATTGTTACTGTCAAAAATTCAACCGCGAATTCCGTAAAAACAAATGAATATTCAGTTACCTTATATAAATTAATTGTCAAAAAATTAACTACATATTCCGTAAAAACAAATAAATATGCAGTTATTTTATAGAATTTTACTGTCAAAAATTCAATACCATATTCAGTAAAAACAATTAAATATTCAGTTATTTTATATAATTTAACTACCAAAAATTAATTTTTACTTATCTATAAAAAATGAATTGCTTGTTTTGTGTAAGCACTTCCCATTTTATATTTGTTAATATAATTTAGTTAAATACATCAAATTTTAAAAGTAAAATAATTGCGAAGCCATATCGGTCATGCTGCTGGTGTCTTATAATTGAGAGTTCTTCTGTAAACAACGTGGTCAGTACAACAAAAGTAAAACAAACGTGTGTAACAGGGTAAGTAAATAATAATATTCTCCCTCTCTCGCTTATAAGAAAAACAAGCGGACAGGTGTCTGTCTGATATTTTTTAGAAATTCGGCTCTTTTGTAGAGTAAACGAAAATTACTGAATTTAATAAAATAACTGAATACCTATTTAATTGTTTTTACTGAATATGGGGTCAATTTTTTGACAGTAAAATTTTAAAAAATAACTGAATATTTAATTGTTTTTACTGAATATGGTGTTGAATTTTTGACAGTAAAATTTTACAAAATAACTGAATATTTATTTGATTTTACGGAATATGGTGTTGAATTTTTGACAGTAAAAATTAAATGAACTTTTTGTTAAAAATAAATGAAAAATAAGAAGACCGGGTTTTAATTGAATTTTCATTTATTTTATATTACAATTTCAGTTAATTTTACGTACAGAATATTGTGAGTGTATTTACAAACACTGCAAAAAGGACGCTTTGACTACACGTTTCTTGAAAGGACCTGCAGCGATGTTAACGTTATCCGTCCCAAGCTCCGTGGTTTCCTCGCCTCTAGAAACGTAATTTTAGCTTGATTTCCTTTTTCGATTTTCCTTCGTTTTCACAAGAAATCTAAAACTTTTTAACACGTCAACCCTCCACCCCCACTAGTTTTGCAATAATTTCGTGCAAACTTAAAACTTATGGGCGATTCTATTCTAGACAACTTTTAACATTCAATTTTCAAATCACACTATTTGATACTTTTTTGATGCCAATTTAAAGTAAAATATCTATATTTTATAATAATATAATTTTTTTAGACGTACTAAGCTTAAATATAAATGTGTTGTGCACTTCGAAGCATTAAGATTCATAGATTTTGCGCGAACAGAAAATTCATTGCATGTTGCACCGTCATGGCTTAAAGAGCAAATTTCTTATTATTGGATTATTTTTCTCTACGATGTATGATTTGATAATTATCAACTATAGTTATTCACTTTTTGTTTTGGTTTAATTTTTATTTCAACTTTTCTTTTATTTAACTATTTTTTCACAATGTTTATGCATTTTATTTGTTACTTTTGTTTGTTTACCTTTTGAAACATATGTTTTTTTTTTTTTTTGATTTACAAAATTTTACTGCAAAAATTTCTGCAGTAAAAATTTGTAAATACTCAGACAAGAACTGTCACTTTACGCTCTCAGTTAATGTTCTCATTTACTGTATTTTGCGTACTCGAACGCTATTTCGTAAAATGCAGTAAAGTTCAGTAAAATATAGTAAAAACTTTTGTGTTCTCGAACGCAGCTATTATAAAGTCATTGGGAAAAAGTTCTTGATTTTTACAAATCAAAAAAAAATATTTTTTTTATCAATTTTAAACAAAGATTTTTTTCTGTGTTGGATTTTATGGTGGCATGTCACAACATTCTAAACGAAGGCCGACTACGCAGAGACGCTTTAGTAAGCGAAGCCGGTATTTGTTATAACATAGAGAAGAAAATCCTTGCGCCCTGTGAAGAGAAGCTTTAGATAGCGAAGCTGGTATTTGTTAAACCATAGAGGAGAAAATCCATCCGCCCGGCCTAAGGCCGGCTATGCTTTTGAGTTCGTAAGCATGTTGGGGACATTATGACACTCTGCAAAGTGTCATAACGTCCGCGAACATTACGCCACTGATCTGATGGGTCGCATGTCATAACGTCCAGTGTCAAAGTGTCCATGGACACTGTGACACTTTTGAAAATGTCATAATGTCCGTGGGCATTAAGACACTTTGCAAATGAACATTATGTCATTTTTAAAAATGTCATAAGGTCCATAATTACTTAAGAAGTGAAATACAAAAAAAGATCTACATACACGCAGAGAAAAACATGTTTTATTATGGTCCCAACCAACAAAACTATTTTTAAAGAAACTTATTTAACCATAATATGGTTGTCGGTGGCAATGATTTGGTTAAATTAACGATAAATTTCAGTGTATTTATCAAATATGAAAAATTGGGAATTTAGCACGTCATACGGAAATCGTATTAATAGTAAACTTTGTATTCCCGAAAATAACTTTGATAAACATAATATGGTTAAAAAAAATTAAAAAATGGTTTTGTTGTTTTTTCTCTGGGTGTATATATTAAATATATAACGGAAACACTTTTGGGCGCAACGATTTTCTCCTCTATGGTGTAACAAATATCGGTTGCGATACTAAAGCGTCTCGGCATAGCCGGCCTTCGGCCGGGCGCAAGAATTTTCTTCTCTGTGAGTAAACAAGTACCAGCTTCGCTAACTAAAGGTTCTCTGCACAGCCGGCCTACGGCCGGGCGCAATAATTTTCTCCTCTATGGTTTAACAAGTACCTGCTTCGCTAAGTAAAGCTGCTAAACTCTGCCTTGTTTCCGAACGAAGCCGGTATTTGTTATACCATAGAAAAGAAAATCCTTGCGCACGGCCGAAGCCTGGCTCTGCAGAGAAGCTTTAGTTAGCGAAGCCGGTACTTGTTTTATCATAGAGGAGAAAATCCTTGCGCCCGGGCGAAGGCCGGCTTTGTAGAGAAGCTTTAGTTAGCGAAGCCACGGACGTAATGACACTGCTCTGATGGACATTATGACACTTTTAAATGTTTCATAAAAGGCCATGGACACTGTGACACTGGACGTTATGACATGCCACCCTTTAGAGGGTTAAAATGTTCTACGAATATTTTCTGCATCAAATTTTACGAGGGGTCTTCGAAGACCAAAAGTTCGTGCAATGTATGTAAAACGGATTTTTAAAATTCCGGGCCTTGAAATGTTTTAATTTTTCGAAAACCTTTTTTACATACATTGCACGATTTTTTGGTCTTAGAAGACCCCTAGTGAAATTTGATGCATATTTCGGGAACCCGAGCTAACGTTGCAAGTATTGAGGCTGGTTTTTTTTTTGTTGCACAGTGTAATCCATTTTTATACAGTTGAATAAGTTCGTCATACAATTTGTGATTTTTACAACATTGATCTTAAACCTACAATATATATGGGTAAATCTAAAGTGTTCAACGTGACAGTCGTACGCATCAAAAATGCAATAACATTTTAAACAACAAATATTTTTACGTTCTCTTAACCCTTAAATAAAAGCACTAAGAAATCACTATTATCTTTGCTAAAGTTTATGAAGGGCGCGATTCTAGGTCAAAGATAATGGCAAAAGAAGAAGCGGTTTATACGTGAACAAAATAGAATGGCCATGTATAAAAAGGCGTAATTCAGCGAAACCTGGCATAATTTTTTAGTCAAACTACTTTCAGAATTTTACGTAGCAATGGAACATTAAAATGTCTTGGTTTGATTCCAAAATCTTTTGTATTTTCTCTATTTTAAGCCAACATCTGGGTCGATACGTGACATTTCGAACGTGAAATTTTTTCCGTAATAATTTAACTGAATAATGATTAAAACAAAATAAAAATTTATAGTTAATCCGAATTACATATTACAGACCATGTAAGAACATTTTTTATTAAATATCACCTCTTTTAAGGAAGATAATATTAAAGAAAACATACAATAAAACATTCTCACAAATAAGAAATTACGTTTGCACAACTTTGCAGTCTGATTGTTCATCTAAGTGAACAAATTTATGGGTAAATTTATAAAATTAGTAAAATCTAATTATTTCGTAAAATAATCAGCTTCTAATAACTTTTTAATTTTCGGTCACGGTTGACCTTTTGACGGAAATGCCCATATTTTCTTTGTCCTTATGAATAGCAAAGTTGATATGTTGAAATGGGTTGAATTGTAGGCTATCTGGTAATGAGCTAGTCTATCAGCGCCGGGGTTGCGGGTTCGATTCCAGCCAGAGACTTTGGTTTCTTTCCTGCAGACAATCGTAGAGCTTCGCAGGAAAAGCTTAAGGAATAAAAAAAAAGACCCCAGATATTAAATCGCGCTTAGTCTGGAAATGTTTCGGATCTCTGCATAACACCACGAGTTCTTTTTACTTTTACCCAAAACAAGCCAATATTTACCGATAAACCTTTACTTAAGTCCATTTATAATTTTCAAAATTTTCTTCCAAAAATTCTTTTAACTTTAGGTGTTTGTGGTTTTTACGTATATTTTCTCTTTATTGTTTTTTCTTCAGAGAAAACTTTAATTTTAATTATTTTTTATCTTTGATATGAAACTAGCTGGAACCGGTGCGCTTTGCTACCAGCATCGAAAAAAAATTGGTAATTTTTTTTTAAACCGATCTCATGTATTGAAAACAAAGCATCTTGTACTAAATTTAAATGCCTTTACAATAACCGTTATACAGATATACAGAAATTTCCAGGAGCTATGCCTTCTTTTCCCATTGAACCTACTGTTTGAAAGATGTTGTGTATAATTATCTAAGCTATTTGTACAAAATTGGAATACTTTTATAGTACCCACTTGAAAATTAAAAATAATAATAGCCTATGTTGAGCGCCGGGTAATCAGAATGTTACTGTGAAAATATTAGGAAAATAGGTTCAGTAGTTCAGGAGTCTATAGGGAACAAACAAAGAAAAGCTTTTTCATTTACCAAATAAAAAATTTAGCTTCAAACGAAGCAGGTTTGTAAGTGAGAAGTGTAAGAGTTTCGCTTATCATACCGCTTACGGAAGACATGCATTTTATATGGCGAGTTCCCAATTTGAAGCAATAAGTTTTTGACACAAAATGTGCTTTATTCAACGCATATAAAAGCTGGCGAACGTAGATATCAGCTTTACACACTGAATGTTTTTTACAGTTATTTTTGATATTCTTCCTAACAAACCAGCTTAGTAGTAAGAGAATTCCGTGGCACTTGAAATATTTTTTTTTTTTTTAGAAATTTGTTCAGAGTTAAGGCTCAGTTAGCCGGGAGTAACTGTAACGTTGCAAATCAGCTGCTTTATTTTGTTGTATGTAAAGCAATTAGAACAATTATAATTAGCAGTAAGATGTTACGTCTCAATCTGTAATAAATAGATTGGTCTTAATTTTTTACGGTAAGGTTACTGTTACTCCCGGCTAACTGAGCCTTTACTTCACTTACTTTACTGCAGCTCCGTATGTCTTATTGCGTGCATGATGACATTTTTTATTGGGTATTTCTTACTTATTGGTCCCTGCCCTTGACCTCTAAATTTGTATTTTGAAAGGTGTAGTTTACCATAACAGTGGATCCTACAAAGCTTGAATACTTTTGTCTTCAGATATTCGGTATTTAGTATTTTTGTCCGTCAATCCCGCCCATTTTTATTTTAAAATTTACCTTAATAGTGGCTTTTACCACGTTTGAAGACTTTAGCTATGGGAGGTATTGCTCCCCCTGCGCCTACCACATTAGTTTTTATTTTCAAAAGTGTAGTTTGCTATAAGAGTGACTCCTACCAAGTTTGAATATTCTTATTATAACAGTTCTTAAGGTATGCAATATTTAACATTGGCGTCCTATGGGGGTACCACTTTCCCTGCTGATATCTTATTTCAATTTCACGGCTTAGAAGATCCTACAGCAAAAAGTTAAAGCAAATGGGTGCGGAGGCTCTTAAGATATGCGATACCAAATCTTGGCGTCCTATGGGGGGTACAACTTCTCCTACACCTATCGAAAATAAGTAGCTTATCACGAGATTTTAATGTAAAAATTTCAGGAAAATCGGTACTGTAGCTTAGGAGTCTATAAGCCAACAAACAAACAGAAAACATTTTTCATTTTAATATACATACATTTGCTTTTTTGTAATATGTATTCCTATTCCTTTAATTTTTAGAAATGACATTGTACACTACCAGACTATTATATTGTATCTTCTTGTTAGTGTGTAAAGTCATTCCTAAATATTGAAGGAATAGGACTATTACAAAAAAGCTTTATAAAAATACATAACTGAAATTTAGCTCAAAGAATAAATTCGAAAAATAAAAAATGTTGAATAAAATAAAGTAACTTATGAAAAGAAATAAATCCCAGTTTCTATTTGTTAAAATTGTTGAGTTTAATACGTTCAATTTATAAAGTATTACTATCCAGTGTGACACAAAGAATGCTGACGAAGGCCGTAGCGGGGCAGAAAATGCATTACATGCTGCTGGTGTCTAATAATTGTAAATTTTTCTGTATCAGGGTTGTTATGCTTTTTTCTTAAAAAATCGTCAAAAGTTTTAACAAAATTCGTCAAAATTGTCACGAACATTTAACAAAATCGTCAAAAAATCGTCACTTAATAAAATTTTACAAATCTGAAGCAATTTACTGCACTGTTTTTTTATGTGGGTGAAGATAAATATGTCGAACTAAATATGTTTTGACGTAACATCTTACGTCTTCACATATTTAAAATTTGTTTTTCGTATTTGGGACAATTTTTCAAATATGTTTTAATATTTATGACAAACTATTAAATATTTTTTCGTATTTGTGACATATTTAAAATATCAAATTACTAAATATCTTCGTATTTGTAACATATTTAATGTGGTTCAAAAGAAATAAATAAATTTATTAAAAATGCCGATTCTCTGAGGGATTTTTGGAAATTGTGGAGAAACTGGAAGACCTCACAGGACATGACATACCTCATTTTAAAGATAATTAAGCCCACTTTTGTAATCCATTTCGGTTTTTGAGAAAAAAAACCTCTGGGCTATTTTTAAAAAATTTTTTAATTCTCAGATGTACTAGTACTGATTCCTGAGGGATTTTTGGAAATTGTGGACAAACTGGACAAATATATTTAAAAGAACAGTTTAAGTTTATAATCCATTCTTTTACAACAGATAATTAAGTAAGTGTGCGAAATATGGGACAAAATGTTATTTTATACATTTTGTCCCATATTTCGCTTACTTCACTCAAATGTACTTAATTTATTTGCTGCCTTAAAGTTAAACATAAGGGCGATTCTATTCTGACGGGTGCAACATTTAGACCCTTTAAACGTCTTTTACTAATAGAAAGAAACACATTTGCAATTAAGTTATTTCTAGAAGGGGTGACATTTTTGTATATACTATTGTTATCTATTTACAAGAATTTATATGAAACGATCAAATAGCCACGAGAGAGCTTTAAAGTGCATCCAAATTGCCCAACTTTCATAAGATCATACCACAAAACTCTGTTAATTTTTAAACTTTTATTGTATTATTCTTTTTTATTGTGAAAGATGAGATATCAGACGATGATTACACTATGCTAGTTGAAAAAACAGACAAGCCGGGCACATGGCGTTTTAACATAATTCGGGGACGCTGAATCCAGTGGTGCCCGCGGTTTTTTCAGATTGGCTCTGGTTTTCGAGATATACCGTTATTTCGAAAATGGAGGAGGTTGCACAACATATATTCGCGTAACTCAAAAACGGTTTAGTTTATTGAAATTACTAAAAAAACCGAAATTCCGCAATAAAATTTCATTTCAGAAAAGTAAAACTCTTTTTCTAATATGAGTAATCGTTATTGAAACATAATTTTTTTTTGAAAAAAAAATAAATTTTTTTTATCAAAATTTCGAAATTTTTGTTTTTTAAAAATTCTTAAAAAGTAAAAAATGCAGCTAGGCTTCTAATTTTTTTCAGACTTATAAAAAACGAAGCTACAAACAAAACAAGCCATAAATGATTAAATCTGTTTGCAAGAATTTCATAAAACGCAATATTTGTATGGGAGCCCCCTAAGGGATGGTGATAAAGGGAAAGTATAATTTGAGAAAATGTTAAGAACAAAAAACTAATGGAGGCCAGTCATACATTTTATCATCCTAGGGGCAACTCCTGGGCATTTATGGGACTTTTTCTTCAATGTATTTCTAGTCTGCATTGAACATTTTGTATAGAAGCCCCCTTAAGGAATGGAGATAGCGGGTGGGTATGTTAGAAATAAATGATTGAGATGAAAAATAAAGTGGGGTTGGTCATACATTTGACCCATCTAGGGGCATCCTAGACGCTGCAGGGGCCAAATTTAAGGCTAGGGTTATTTTCAATGACATTCTAACGTTTAAGTTTTTAAATGCGGTAAGCATATTTTTGATTAAATTCGCCAGTTTTCAGACCAATGATTTCCTAATACATTTTCTATTACTGATTTCACACAATTCCAGGCCAATAGCTCGATATCATTCAATGCACCCTCAAATTGATGGTCTTTCATAAGACGACGAATGTCCGGTTCATTAAGAATTCCTTTAAAATAAAAACATTATGATATGAAATATAAATCTAATTTAATAAAGTAGCTACAGTTTATACCTTCTTTTACTTTCATGCCGCTTAATCGTGTAAAAATTCGGCGCAATTCGGTAAAAGCAACACCATCTGGGCTCAATGCTTTTATAAAATTTTTTACAATACCCAGTTTGATGTGGAGTGGAGGGAGCAAAATCTTTTCCATCGGCACAAGTGGTAATTCAATAACATTATTTCTATGCAATCTGCTTTCCTCACGTTAAGCCCAATCCCGTGTATTGTACTGGTCGCCATCGAAACGCGTATTCCATAAGTATGTCTCTTCAGTATTTGTGCTTAGTGCTATCGGAATAGGACTTTTTAAATTAGTGCCATGTAGCAAAACTGCTTTTAAGCTACTTTTGGAAGAATCAATGAATAAGCGCCAATCTCCAGGATTATATTCATTTTGCATTGTTAAAACCAAGCCACGGATGTCAGTACAATACGCGATAGAATTATTCTCAATTGATTTAAAAAAAGCCGTAAATCGTCTATGGCGATTGATAGCCCCGTATAATTGTACACCTGGTGCTAAAATATTAGCTCGTTTTAGCTCTTTTGTTAAGATAATGCTCTGTCTTTGAGATAATTTTAGACGCCGTACCATTATATCCAGACGATCTTGCGTGATTTCATTGTGACTGCATGGAACCGTGATGCATGACGGTTCATACATTGAAGTAGCTGGCCCACCCGCTTCAACAGAATGAATTATTGAGGGAATATGTTCTGTTGGTATTTGGCTATCTGGAACAGGAATTTCATCAGAATGTGGCAGCGGAAGTCGAGCATATGTTGTTGCAGTATAAGATATATAAGTCATTTTTCTTCTGTTCATACCCGCTGTATAATTTATGCACGCATAACACTCATCTTCAACATGAACTATGGGATCTCTCCAAATCATTGGAACACCAAATGGCATGGCGTCTCCATTTTTTCCCCACTTGTTTAAATGGTAAATGCAGTGTGTACACACTATTGATGGTGTCCAACACTTAAACAAAAATATGATTCATACAAGGTACTTGTTTCATTAGTGATTTTACGGCGACTTGGCATATTTTTATATTTCCCACACACATAACAAAAGTAATTAAACTTTTTACACGCCTCCATCTTAGATATTTCAATATAACTGATTAGATACAAGACTGTCAAAGGCTTTAAACTTCACTAATCACTTTCGCAAGCACTTTCCATATGACAGTGAAGGGGTTGAGGAACTCTTATTTATACTGTAATTGTTTTAATCAAAGTACCTGCGGAGACCGAAGACCATGTTTTGTAAAAAAAACAAAGCCAGAACGATTAATATTTCTACCTGTTCCAGGTATAACAATAGAATATGTTATTTAAGTTTTTTACAAGACCGATTAGTGCGGTTTCGACTGCACAATAAAATACCGTTTTGTGTGGTTTTGTAAGCACAATAAAATACAAAGATGTAAGCATTTATGACTTTATTTCTTAATTCTAAGAATTTTTTAATCGGTAACTGTGGATTTTCCAAAATTCCTACCGCAAAGTGAAAGTGTGGTAATAACGCATGCATATTTCTTTGGAATAGCATACATTTGAATATTTGTTTTTTTGTTTTGTATTGTAAATGGCACAAAAACCGCATTTAAAAAATTTTACGTCAAAATGTCATTGAAAATAATTTTTCTGCATTGGCACATTCTTCATATATATGTACATAATTTTGAATAAAGAATTTAAAAATTAAAAAAATCCTGTGAAATGCTCCATATAAATTATATTCTTCATATATATTGAAGAAAATGTTCCACAACTGCCTAGGAGTCACTCCTAGTGGGATAAAATGTATGACTGACCTCCATTAGTTTTTTGTTCTTAACATTTTCTCAAATTATACTTTCCCTTTATCACCATCCCTTAGGGGGCTCCCATACAAATATTACGTTTTATGAAATTCTTAAATCAATTAAAATTTGTCGACTTTTGTGAATAAAATCAAAAGTTGCAAACAGATTTTAATCATTTATGGCTTGTTTTGCTAGCTGCATTTTTTAATTTTTTATGAATTTTTAAAAAACAAAAATTTCGAAATTTTGATAAAAAAATTAATTTTTTTTCAAAAAAAAAAAAAAATATGTTTCAATAACGATTACTCATATTAGAAAAAGAGTTTTACTTTTCTGAAACGAAATTTTATTGCGGAATTTCGGTTTTTTTTAGTAATTTCAATAAACTGAACCGTTTTTGAGTTACGCGAATATATGTTGTGCAAGCTCCTCCATTTTCGAAATAACGGTATATCTCGAAAACCAGAGCCAATCTGAAAGCGTCTCCGAATTATGTTAAAACGTCATGTGCCTGGCTTGGCACGAAAAAAAGTGTCAATTTCATGTACAGTGCTATTAATTAATTAAACTTGTTTGTGAAGCATTTATTTGGCTAAATACAAACTTTTGAAATTTTTTTTGTATTTGGCTACTTAAGGAATCAATAGCAAAAAAATTGTTCATGTTCTTTTAAATAATTTAACCCGCTACAAATTAGGAAAATAAAAAACCAACAAATATTAAAGATTACATAAAACAACTTGTTTGTATTTTCCAAAAATGTTCGTGTTATACAAAGTGTTTAATCGAGTACCGATAAGAAAACGAGTTAAGTAGTCAAAAGTGTAAACTTTTTTCAACACTTCAATTATTTGCCATCAGCCTTTATTCTACGAATTTTTACAAATTTTGCGTGAGAGCAAATTTTTCAGTTTACTCATTTACTACATTTTACTGTAAAAGTACTCAAACGCACCTAATAAGGGTGATGCAAAAAATGCAAAATTGTTGCAAGAACTGAAATAGTGATAACATATACATAGTATTTTCACTCATATGTAATTAATGTACTTCATATAAGAATAACGTCAATATAAAACGGTAAAATGAAAATTCGGTGATAAAAAGAGTTAAAGGGGAATTTTTTTTTAACAAATAATAATTTAATTTAAACAAAACGTATAATTCTACTTCATTACTTTGGAGCAAATTGAATCATAGAGATCTCCTGCTTTATTATTTTAACAAAGTATTAAGAGTAAGTTCATAATATTTTAGTAAATAAAATATGTGTCTGTGTTTTTTTTTTTTTCAAAAAGCCCCCACTATAAGATGTTACCATGTTAATTTAACTGAACTTTCTCTACTGTTACGGACAGATAAGTTAAAAGTAATTAAAGTCAAATTTATAACAACTCTCATGTTCACGTTGATATTTTATACCATAAGTAACATGCATTGCTGTGAAAAGATTTAAATATTTTATGGAACTCAGTAAAGATTATATATCTTATCGTGAATAAAATATACATCGCACTTGATCATAAAGAGAGTGTTAACCCAAAATTTAAAAATTTATATAGAAGCAAAACAATTTTTAATTTTTTATTAAAGGCATAAGAAAAAGAATTTTTAAACCAACCAAAATTAGACAAAATAACGAGTTAAGGCAGAGTTAGCCGAACGTCCACGTCCCCTAATGGAACGTCTGGTTCGTTTTGTTATTTGCAAATAATGCAAATGCTTATTGAATTTAAATGTCAAGTTGATGGAACGTCTCGATCTGTAGAAAACAGATTTTTTGCCGTTTTGACGTGATAGCTGTAAAGCAGTGATGGGCTGCTTGTATGATAAATTGAATGCGGGTATTTTTGCTTTTTTTTTGGTACTTTTTTCAGAAAAGCTATGGAATTGAGACAAAAAAACTTAATATACAACATATTTTCATATAAATAAATATATTTATGTTTAGATGTACAAAAAAACATATGCATATACACATACAATGGAAATGGTAAACAAATAAAAGGCTTTAAATGGCATCAAAACCTTGTTTGGTGCATACACCACAATACAGTATGTGTATGCTAAAATACAAATTTGTTTATTGTAAATCTATAATATAAATATTATTTACATACACAAAATACTGTTTAAATACCGTTTAAATCACTTGGTACCTTTTTTGCACAGCGGTCACCATTTAAACATTTTTGATTCCCATCACTGTGTGTTTTGTTTTATCCCTGCAAATAAAAATGGACCACCCGATCCATTTTGATAAAATGGACTACTCCATGGACTGGTCCGATGTAATGCAAGCATGGACCATATCATTGCTAAACATGTCGACATGTCTTCGTTTTTTATTGACGTGCTTTCGTTCAAAACTAATCCTCTTGAGTATACCATGGAGTAGTTTTAAAACTACTCCTTAGTAGTCCAAGGGTGGGTTATATGGTCCTCCTTTAGGACATCGTAATGTTAAATATACCATTTTTTTCCATACGTTTGGGTTACTTTTGGACTAGTCCTGGTCCCTTGTGAGCTACTCTTTACACGCGTGTTTGGACTGGTCCTATTATTTGCAGGGATGTATACTATTGCTTCTTATTTATTTATGGGAAAATCATATGTCACGTTTTTTAAATATTCTATAAGTGCACCAACGTGCTTATTGTACGATGCGATACATTACGGGTACAGCAACGTTCAAATATGAATATAATATAATGTTTTGTTTTTTTTTTTTCAAAAAAGAGAACAAATAAAAATTTTGATTTAATACACTCTTAATGAACAAGTGCGATATGAATGCAAAAATATGTGTTAACCAGGGACCGACTTTAACTTTGATTTTAAGAGTAACTGTTGAATGATTATTTTTGCTCAGAAAAAATTATTTTTTTTTTAATGTTATCAAAAAAATAAGAGTTTACAAATGGATTCCAGATATAAAGTTAACTCAATTTGGGTAATACATTTAAGATAATAGACCCAATAAATAGTTTTTGAGCTGTGACTTGCGTTGTTTGATTGTATTTTTAAGTAAAAAATAAATATTTTTTCTGAGCAATAAATAAAACTAAGTACATAAATTTTAAAGTTAAGATTTAAAAAAAAAAAAAACTTAAAGAATCAGAAGCAATATCGCAAAAGGTAGTTCTACCCCCTAAGCTAATCCCGCGAAGCTCTACGCTTGTCTGCAGGCGACCAGAGTCTCTGGCGGGAATCAAACCCACAAGCCCCGAAATAAAAGACTAGCCCACTACCAGCTAGCCTACCAAGGTAAATGTCTATGTAAAATATATATGTAGATTCGTGTTCTTCTTATGCATGCAGCATTTTTCCTTCACGATTATTTAGTTCAAAGTTAAACAATAATAATAATTTGCGGTCCCTGGCGTAAACTTAATTTGTAAAAGTGTTTAACGTACTGTGGCAACCAGTCTGTCCTTTGTTAAAGTTTAACATTTTGCCGTGATCTTGAAAAGTCATTTTTATTTTATCTTTGCTGTTCGTCAGTGTTATCATCTCGGTGCTTTTCGCACCGCTTTTAGTGCCTTTAAAAATTGCAGTCAGTGCTCAATGCTTTTTTTTAGTGCCGGTTCACATACGTCAAGTTTGACTCGTCAAGTCTTGAGGTTTTAGGAGAGAAGGGAAAAGAGAATGCCATTTCTTTTCCCCTCTCTTCTAAAAGATCAAGACTTGAAGAGTCAAACTTGACGTGTGTGAACCAGCACTTATTTGATCTAGTTTCAAGGCAATTTTAAAAATGTGGCCTTAATTAAAAATGTTATTTATAACATTGCCTGCATTTAAACAATGCTTTATTATTTCAATTATTAAGTTTATCCGATATTCTTAAGAACGGGCAGCGTGTTAATCTGACATTGGAATGTAATTATGAACACCACACTAAATTATTTGATGATTAAGAAAACCTTTCGAACATTTTAATAAACTTAAAAAACAGCTAAGCCTAACAGTGAGATCGATTGGTTTTACGGTTGAAATTGAAAACTAGCCTAAAAAAAATTTGTTGTTTGCGTTACAGATGTAAAGAAATAAGGAAATTTCCCCCCCGTAAATTATAAAAATATGTTTTGTTGATTTCGATAATACAAGAATTCCCAATATAATATTTTTTTTAATATACAAAATTTTTGCAAATCCCAGCAAGGTTTTTTTTGTTTTTTTTTTATGGAATCATTAACGAAATTTTCAATAAGTATTTTTATATTTTTTTTTTTTTATTGAATCTCTAACGATTTTCAATAAGTATTCATATCTTAATCCTAATAGTTATTTATTAGATATTTCCCAAGAAACATCTAGTTTACTGTATTCAATTACTTATTATTCTACATTCAATCCCAGCAGGTGCCATCTATATCCAAAGACTAAACGTCTGTACATATGTGTTGTATGAATCAAAATTCTATTCGATAATTTTAGACGAAAGCACGGAAATGTCGGGGAAAAGCCAGATTTCCTTATCTTTAAGATATTTCAACATACAACAAAAAGTTGTTAGGGAAGAATTTATTGGATTTGTTGTAAACGCATTTGAAGAGGCTTCAAAAGATATTGATGACGTTGATGTGTCAATTGATGCGAAGGCACTATCATCAATAGTTCTTAAGGCTTTGACAAATTTTGGTTCTGACTTAAAAAATTGTGTAGGAGATTGAACAGATGGGTGTCCTCTGATGTCAGCAGAAAATGGAGCTGTTCAAAATTTCTGGAAAAGCGACAAATGCGAATTAAACGCCTTACTATTCCCATAAATCGAGCAACTCAATTTCTAAAAGCAATAAAGTGCCATTGATACAAAAATTTGTATCATTTGTTAAAGAAACGACAAACAAGCGAAAAACAGTTTTAGCAAAGTATTTGGGAGCCAAACTCTCTTTATTATGCGTCTTTGCAACAAGTGTACATCATATAGTAGAAGCTATGGAAAAAACGTCTGATTGGAAAGGTAGTATCTCTACCTTTATATTAAGGAACTCACTTACTACTTTTAAATTTATTTGCGGAATATCAGTAGAATCCCGATAATTCGTAATCGCAAGGGACCGGCCATTTCTTACGAATTATAGGGGTTTCCGATTTAGCGGGGTTTCGATTTAACGGGATTTAAATAAAATAAATACGAATTAACGGGGTTTTTCAATTTATTTACTTAAACGATAAAAACAAACATAAAAGACAATTGAAGCACAGCCGCGAATAACGTTGTAAACGCCACATTTTGCAAAAACTATTTTTTAGCAGAAAACCGTTAACCTTACTCTCTTTCACAGTTTAAACATCAAATCACTCAAAATTAATCACCTTAACGTCTTCAAAATGGCATACAAAGTGTCAGCCAGTGGAAGAACGTTGTGAGTTACTATAAAAATGATGTAACCGAAATGGTATTGCAGTGCGGAATAATGTTTTAAAAGCCTTTTGCATAAAAGATTTTACTATCATTATTTTTAATAATAGAAAAAAACGTTTTTTAAAACAAATAATCCTGCCTGTCAAAAAACGTTTTTTTGCTCTCCTAAAAAATTATTATTTTGAAACTTAAAACGTTATTCGCGGCTGTGCTTCAATTGTTAAAAATAAAATATATATGTACATAAAAATGTAACAAACTGATCAATAGAAAATAATAAAAACCCACGCAAAAAAAAGCGCTAAACAAAAAATCATGCTTTCCATGTTTCTGTTGTTTTATTACGAATTATAAGTGGAAGTTAGCAAACAATTACGATATATAAGAGGTAAAGAAGATTTTATTTGAAAAAAAAAAAATTACGAATTAGCGAGGGGACCAAAATGTATGGAAATTTTACGAATTAACGAGATTTATCGGGATTTGACTGTACATATTAAGTGTGATACTTATTGTAACACAGCCGCTTAGTATCGTTTTACAAAAGCACGATATAGATCCTCAAAAAGGATCAAGCCTTATCAAAATTTTAATCATGTACCTTAAAGAAAAAAAAAAAAGCCGAAGAACAATTTAAAGCGATTTTGGAAAAAGTTAAATTTATTTGCTTTCAAATCGAGCTTCCTATCGAAAAGACAAGATTTTAATGAAATAATCACATCCAAAATGTTGAAGATTACTACGGAGTTGTAGGTTACATTCCTCCTATTGAATTTATTTTAGAAGATCTCATAACAACTATCCCAATAGATATCCCAAATGTATTGAACATACCTAAACTTCTACCTCAAAGTGTAATCAAGTCATATACAGATACAAAACTGTTAAAACCAGAACTAGCTGATGATCTGATTCTATTTGATAAAAGAGGTAAACACCTACTAAGATCTAAACTTGAGCCTGATCTATCAGATAACGTTGTAGATGCTTTAATAAACTGTGATGAAGATATCTACCCAAATCTAAGAAAAATATTTCAAATTTTCGTTCCAATGCTCGTCAGTAAAGCTACGAGCGAGAGGTCATTTCCTACCCTTCGTCGAATAAAATCATGGCTCAGATCAACAACGACAGAAGATAGACTGTACTGTCTAAATTTGCCTCACAAGGAAATCATAAATTGCTTATTTAAAAAGATTAATGTATATTAAAGTGATCTTATATTTTATTTAACCTTTTTGTTGAGTTTTTTTTAATTAGGGTATGACTTTTTTTGGACAAAATTTCTTAATCCCACCACGCCATGGGCAATTTAGTATTGATAATAAAAATAATTTATTTAGGCCCTTTTGGCCAAAAAAGCTTCCGCACCAAATGCAATTTCTAAATCTCCTCAAAAAAAATTTATTTTTTTTTAATTTCCATAAACATTATACATATATACATTTATTGTTTGTATATTCTAAATATTTTAGCCCCCATATTCATAAATGATTCTAAAATATAATAAACGTTTATTAAGGAAAATTTTCATTGAAAATTTGGTTTTTAAGCCTTTATTAAATTTAAAATATTTTTATGAATACAGGCATAAATACATTAATGAAATAAATTTCAAGTTTAAAGTGCGAGTTGATTTACATAATGGAAAAATATCTTTAATAGCCCGTTCCGCGCATATATTATTGCGCCGCTGAAAATTATCACTGTTTCATATATCCGCCAAACAACTCATCTATCACAACATCTATCATTTGCCATTAAAATTTAGTTTATTAAAAAAACCGCGATTTTTTTTTGCGCTCTTCCGTACAAATGGTAAGATCTTGTTATATCCATGAAATTATTAGAAAATACTTAAAATTTTGTAATTAAATGTTTATTTTGTATAGTAAGGAGAAAAATTGAAATTCAAAACTTTATCGCGTTTGGTGCGGAAACTTTCTTTACGATCGCGAAAAAGTAACACATAATTTCTTAATATTTTTTCACGGTGTATACGGCTATGCGATGAAGAATTTGATATTCGCAAAAATTGCAAAAAGTACTTACCCTAAGACACATATTGGCCCATATTCATAGTCAAAAATAAAGTCGACTTCAAGTGCCAGTTCACACACGTCAAGTTTGACTCGTCAATTCTTGATCTTTTAGGAGAGAAGGGAAGAGAGAATGCCGTTTCTTTACCCCTCTCTTCTAAAAACTCATGACTTGACGATTCAAACTTGACGTGTGTGAACCAGCACTAAGTTAAAACCGGCTTCAAATAATGTCAATAACATTGTTTTAAAGTCGACTTAAATGATGAAACAGAACTGAGTCTTCAACTTCAGGCAAAAATTTTAAAGCCCATAATTAAAACGTCGGCAGTAACTTCAAATTCTCTCCCATTTTTTCGTTTTCTTTTGTTCTTATTTTTCTTTGTTTACAAAATGTATGAAACTGAATGAAAGTATGGTAGCATTGTTAAGAGAATAACTGTATATATGTGAGAGCATTAGAAAAAACGTCCTCAAAATAAAATAGATTTTATTTCTCGACCGCATTCTCTGGCATAATTTTATGTCAAACTGTATGAAAAACATCGTTCAGCCCCAGTTCTGTTTCATCATTTAGAAAAAGTCAACTTTATTTTTGACTAAAATATATGGGCCATTGTTTTTAATAAACTTTTAAAAACTAATTTTTTAGTTTTTTTTTTATAATACAAAATTCGCCCCCAGGCGAATCCGCTCAAGCTGGATCCGCGCCTGGCCAAATGTAAGCATTTTAGTGAAAATTTTGCAGGGTGAAGAAGTAGAAGAACCTTTAAAATTATTTGCTGGCGTAAATTCTAATTCCTGCAGAGGCATTATTTGCCCCAAAACAGCTTTTTGTTTAAACTACTCTTAACTCCGAATTATTATCCATTCTTTTATATTTCTCCCCTGTTTTACTAAAGTGCGCAAAATTGCTGCAGCACTATCATTTATATTCATTTATAAATAAAAATGAAAAATTAATGTTTGTACGAAATATGTTTGTCTTGTTTATTTGCAAACAGAAACAAAGTGCGTGTTTACCAAGTCATTTGTGTGATTAATTTTGGGATTCATGTCTTCCGTTCGGAGTTGCAAGTCTCCTATTGGGTGCGTCCTTAGTTTACGGATAGAGGAATGCCCGGTAGATATACAGGGTAGGTAGAAAATTAGAGGTTCTCGGAGGCAGCCTGTTTCTTAAGTTATGGTGGCATTTGTAAAGAAAATCGAGCCTGTTGGATCAGCTAGCAGCCCTAGCAGCAATTCCCTTAGTCGTGATATGTTTCGTCGGCTTAATATGCAAACCTGCTAACTCCCTTTCCGAAAATTTTATTGGAGAGACAAAAAAATTTTTTTGGAAAACCAAAAATATAGTTGGTTTTACACACTTTAAGACTTAAATTGAAGGAAAACTACATGCTGCATCAAAATCTCAGCTGTTTTTTGCAGTTTGTGTTTAGTTTTTCGCTTTGGTGTGTTCTAAATTTTTTTTAGAACATTCCATCCCTGCCCTTTCCCTTCTAAGCAGTGTTTTTTACGATTTGTTAAAATAAAGCCAAAAATAACCGTTATAAAAGAAAGTTAGATGGTTAATATGTTCCACAATTTGGCTTTGAAATTGCATGAGTGTCCAGAATATGAAATTATGGTTTTCCAATTTTTTATATTTTTATCTTGCTTTCTTTCCTCTTCTCCTTTTTAAATTTTATATACAAAAACAAATAAACCTACAGCCATCTTCATGTTCTGTAACTCTCGCGTCAACAAACTTTTCGATTGAAATGTGTAAAATGAAACAATAATATGTACCATAATATATTGAAACAAACAGCTGGTTTTCTCACTAAACTGGGTCTGTAACTTTTTTTGGCTACTACTAGCTGTCACGTTAGAAAATTACTCGCCAATTTACAGAAAAAGTGTTTCTGTAAAATTTCTGTGAGAAAGTTTCCGCTTTGAACTGTCAAATAAGCTCCCGAATAAAAATGGGGCGAGTAAAAATTTTAATTCAAAATGCGAAGAAAAATAATAATAATATTTTGTTCCTGTCACATTTTTTCATTGCTTAATTATTTTGCTTTTAACATTTTTATAAAATAATACGAATGTTTCCAAAGCTCGTTTGCAAACAACAAAGAGTAAAGTCGCACTTCACATTATTTGGTATAGCCGACGCACAGTGGCTGAAAATGTTATTTCATTGGCCAAAAGTACAATTTTTGTTTGTCACCGATTTCAAAAATTTTAATTTGATTTAATAGTAACCATATTAAAACTAAGGTAGCCAAAAAATTTGGTCAAAATATTGGTAATTGTGGTTGTGCTATGTTGTTAAACACAACTTTTTTTTTTAATTCAGAAAAAAGTGTTTTTTAATATTTAATCCGAAAGAGATTATCATTGCACAAAAACTATCAGAGATAATGACCTGCTTGCTTTTTTGCTAGGTTGGTAGTCTTGTTATCTTTAAACAGGTAATATTTGCGACTATTGTGTTATTTGTATTTGAGATGTTAGGACATATTTTCTAAATTACTATATTTTTGTCAAATTTCAACTTTAGTAGAATAGAACTTTTGCGGACCAAAAGGGACCAAGAAGGTGAAACCACTGATAGAAAGGTAATTTTAATGAAATTACTCAAAAAAAATGTTTTTTTTTTGAAATTGTTTTTACAATTTTTTTTTATTCCGCAAAAATGTTTGCAGAAGTAACAGAAATCATGTGCTATTGCCTTCAAGAAAATTTTTATGATATAGGGAAAATTTATCGTGATCGAACATAATACAGGTAGTACATATAAACAATTTTATTAATGTTACACAATCAGAAAAACGAATAGCTACCCTGATTCATCCTTATCCGTTACACTACGTTCACACTAGCGTATTTTATAGTAGAATAAAGAGCTAAGACACGCGTTTACGCTAAACAGGTATATTGTGAATCGCACGTTAGAAGGGATTTTTAAATTTTGTTTGGTCTTTTTACGACGAATACGACTTATGGAACACATACTTAAAATCAGTTATGATTTGGATTTCGGATCTTCAGGATCAGTAAGAAACAACGAAACCAACAAGGAGTTAAGAAGTTCAAAAAGGAATCATGTTCAAGATGAATATCGCAAATTTGGGTTGATTATAGATCAGCCGAAACAAGGGTCAGGCAATACAAATGATGGCAATACCGCAAGAAGATTCTTTTCAGATCCAGATTTAAAATAATCCTAGAAGTACTTGCGTGCAATGAAGAAATTGACTCTAGAAAATTTGGAGATTTTGCTAAGGAAACTGCAAAAATATATACAACCAAGTACCCATGGAGAAATATGTTTGCTACAGTTCACAAAATCCTTTATCATGGAGAAGATGTCATTAAATATCAGTTGGTGCCACTTGGATATTTATCAGGCGAAGCTCAGGAAAAAAGGAATAAGGATTACAGATTTTATAGAGAGCACAATACTAGAAAAATTTCACGAAATTCCACTAATGAAGATATATTTAATATATTAGTGGCAACGTCAGATCCGTTCATCTCCAGTATTCGAAATCAATGGAAGTGGAACATCGGGATTTAGATTTAGTCAAAAAACTACTAAAGAACAGAAATAACTCAGAACAGAATATGGAATATTTGCAGTCAATCTTTCAATAAAATGAACAATAATTATAATTCATAAGATCTAAGACAGACATTGTATTAGTAAAAAATAATAATAAACAGAAACTCACATTGTTACAAAAGCTTTTAAAATCTATTGCTGGTAATATTTTTAAAAGGTTTTTTTTATCCACATATGTATGAAATGTTTGAATAAATAAATATGAATAAATAAGTGTAAACAAATTTGAAAGCAAAAAATTGTTTATTTTTCAGCAATAATAGCAAAATTTCCAGTGGATTTTACTATTTTTTTTAATGTTTTATAATGTAATTTTTTTTATAATGTAAAAATTTAATTTTTTTGAGTGTCCCATTATTACAAAAAATGTTGATGATTATTATTTAAATCAAAAAATTAAATTTTTAAATAATTAAAAGAAATAAAAAAACCATATTGCACGCTTAAGTTAAAAAAAAAATCTAAAGTTCCACTTTGCCCATAAATTCCCCAATAACTACTCAACCGATTTTAATGAAATTTAAAGTGGAGAAAGTTTAAGAATCTGTCTGTTGTTTTTCGCCTCCGTCGTTGAAAATTAAAATCAATTTGATTAAATTTTGGTCGCCGTCAGAGATATGTGTGACTGGTGTTCTCAACGTTTGCAATGTCACATCGGCTTCGAGTGTAATGTTATGACATTTATAACGTAAAGACGTAATCTCTTTTGATAGTTTTCGACATGAGTTACAGACACACTTTTTTCTCGCTTTTCGAGAAACGATGGAATATTTTGTTTCACATCTTTTCGAATCGAGAAGTTCTCACTAAAGTTACAGAACATGTGTACAGAATTGCAAAGTTCATGAAACCGATAACCCCTTCCCAATCTTCTCACCAATAAACTCAAGAATTGCTGCAACTAAAATTGCAAGTCTGGACGATGACCGAACAATGCGAATGATGAAACATCTAAAAACTACCCACAATTCAACATTGACCATAGTGCGGTAACAAACCGAATACGAATGCCAACCGATTTTAATGAAATTTAAAGTGGAGAAAGTTTAAGAATCTGTCTGTCGCGACATGTCGATTAAAAACTAAAATATGTCCTTCGGTTCAAAAGTTACAGATTTTTGGCCAATGAAAACCGATTTTCAGCCACTGTGCGACGGTTGTTTTTCGCCTCCGTCGTTGAAAATTATTCAATTTCAGTAAATTTTGGTCGCCGTCAGAGATATGTGTGACTGGTGTTCTCAACGCTTGCAATGTCACATCGGCTTCGAGTGTAATGTTATGACATTTATAACGTAAAGACGTAATCTCTTTTGATAGTTTTCGACATGAGTTACAGACACACTTTTTTCTCGCTTTTCGAGAAACGATGGAATATTTTGTTTCACATCTTTTCGAATCGAGAAGTTCTCACTAAAGTTACAGAACATGTGTACAGAATTGCAAAGTTCATGAAACCGATAACCCCTTCCCAATCTTCTCAACAATAAACTCAAGAATTGCTGCAACTAAAATTGCAAGTCTGGACGATGACCGAACAATGCGAATGATGAAACATCTAAAAACTACCCACAATTCAACGTTGACAATAGTGCGGTAACAAACCGAATACGGATGCCAGAAGGCCTGGTAAATTTACATCCAAGAAAGTGATACGCAAATTCAGGACGCCACGCTGTTGGTTTTTTCTTTTATTATGTACGTGTACTAGCAGGGTTGTCTGATTGTTTTGAGCCTTATCGGCAAGCCGGATGTCATAAATCGCCAAGAATCGCCAAACGTCAAATTTGTTCAGTTTTCGTAAATTTTGTTCTCTTTTTTTAAATTAATTTTGCGTACAGTCAAAAATCGCCAAAAACTGAGAAAAAAACAAAAAAGTCGCCGAAAGTAAATTTTGTTTAGTTTCTGTTAGTTTTTTTTTTTAAATAACATAAAATGTGGATCATATACATATGTATTCTGTTCAGCGTTCTCATCCCCAGGGGATTTTTTGTGGAAAAGCACTTTTTTCGCTGGGGACTTTTGGGGATAATATATTATTATAAATTCCATTTTTGCAATGGCAAGACCGATTTGGTCAAGATGTCGGTACAAATTAAAGTATATTTTGCGGTTTAAACATTTTTAAAGAGCTTGGAGGAATAGTTTTAAATAAGCTTTTTGTACCAACAAACGTTATTTCTTTTGAACGAGTCTTTTTTCTATAATGAATACAACCATAATCAATATTTGCAACAGAATGCAAAATTAGATTATTTGAAGCGTTTCTTAGAATAAATACACACTTTAATGTAATGCAGGTTTCTGTGACTCATTTATTCAATCATCTTAAATGCACTTTTTTAACAAACAACATGTAAAACAAAATTGCATTGGCTGATGAATCAGAATATTTTGATTCCCTAGTTTTTGAAATGATAAATATTGACGCATAATAATTTTTATTTTGGGTTTTTACGCTACCCTTATTACATACTATACATGTGTTTTATTAATATTATACAAACAAATTTATTTAAATAAATCAATGTATGCATATTTTTCCATTGACATAATATTATGTATTTTATTTTTAAGGCAATGTGGGAAGTTTTGGGGATACGAAAAAAGCCTTTTTGGGGATGAGATATCGCAAATTGGGGATAAGGCTTAAAATAAAACCGGGAACCCTGATTCAATTAAAAAACTAAAATTAGGTCTGAGTTCATACGGCTCATGTCTTATTGAAAAGATTCTTCCTTTTCTTCTTTGAACATGAATTGGCGTTCAAATGATTTATGTCATGTTGACGACATGTACTTTTTTGATATTGAAAACATTTACAAAATTAAACAACGAATGAAAAAGCAAAACGTAAAGACAGTACATGCATCTGTGTACTCGTTTCTTTTCCCCTCGTCCCTCTCGCCTATAAAGTAGCATTCTTGTCAATAAGACATGAGCCGTATGAACTCAGACTAAGTACAAAGTCTATGAGATCGTACACTTCAGCCTCATCGATTTCATTACTGGTGTTCTGACATACTATTAGGGCTAATAAATCAGTGTAATTTAAACTCTCTTTTTGGTTTAAAATGTGTTTAAACCAGCAAATCTGTAATTCAGTAAACATTTTAACAATCTCTTAACGCATAAAATTGGGCGCTTTAACTACAAATACAAACCAAATGAATTTGACAACATTAGTCGTAGTGCTACCACACTAATTATTTTACACTACATAATATTATATTAGCGGTTTTCACCCTTGATAGTTAAGTCCCTTGTAGACCTTGTGAATCTTATTTATTTAGTTAAAGTACTAAGATTTACAACACTGCAACAACAAAATGTATTAGACTTAAATTTACTACGCTGTGGTTGAAAAATCCAACAAAAAGTTTTAGTTAACACGTTTGTTAAATAACCCAGATTAAAACAGTTAGAGAAACTATATCTGTCTCTTTCCCTCACTCAGCAACTTCATTAATTTACAATACTTACGAGAAAGACACTCACGCTTTGTAGTATAAAATTTAAGTAAAGCAGAGCTGTAAACTTAATACAAAGGGTGAAAACCGCTATTATAATATATGGGGCACTGATTTACAGTTGTTAAGCTTAAACCACATACAAATTTAAGTTTAGTTCAACTAAAACAACGTTTAAACAAAAATTGATTTATTAGCCATTAGAAATAAATAGTGACTGAATATAAATAAAATTCACTGTAACAAAAAAATTTGCTAGATTTTTTTTACTTTGTAATGATAACAAAAAATGACAAACATTTAAAAAAAAATCGCTAAAATAATATTAATGGTAAAAATAGCCATATCTTACAGCCCTGTGTATTAGGAAAGCCAATCGAGCCTGATTTTTGCAAATCACGGGATTTCATAAAAGTTCAATTGATTTAATTGAAGGATTCAATTAAAATTCTAATTAAATAAAATTTATGAAGAGGTTTCTCAGAATATGGTTCGTTTAAACCTCTTAAATATGGAATCATCTTTATTACTGGATGCCACTGGTTCCGAAAACTGCTAATTGATGCATGCAACTAATCTTGTGTGAAATAGAGCTTAAGAAAATGTCAAACACTAACTCAATTGCAACGTCGTTGTTCGATTTAAGCAATTTTATTTGTTTTTTTTTACAAAAAAAGTTCTTGCTTTTTTTTTAATCTAAAAATTTTGTTTTCAAAGAAATTTTTTTTTTCTTTTTTCGTTTCTATTTAAACACAGACAAAAAATATTCCTTTTTTCACACACAAAAATGTTTTATTTAAAAAATTAAATTTTGATAAAAAATAATTGGATTAGATTTTGATTATAGCACGTCAATTACCGCCAGTTGGACACCATGGGCAAAGCATAACTGTTGATTTACAGGTAATAAGCTGCCAACTTTTTTCATGACACTTGCACCGTCTGTCATAATACCGACTATATCTTTTCGCAAGTTAAGTCCATATACTGCAAGCTTTTGTCCTAGTAGCCCAATACTTTTGTATGCAGGCATTGATCTTTTTACTCGAACTAAGCCTAAACTCCGGAACTGACAGTTTTGTGCATGTAAAGTAATATTTAAGTATCGACGATTACGTAGCGATGTCCATTCATCAACACCGATTCAGGATTTTTTTGTGAGCCATTTCATTGATTATAGAATGTTTTATTTTGTAGCTGTAATCTACAACCAATTGGTGGACTGTGTTAACAGTCGTAGGTTAACTTTTAAATCCCTTTGTTGTAAGACCAGTTCGTAAGTCACTTGAGTGGCATACAGTGTGACCACAACTAAAAAAAAAATTGGATGCTAAATGGGGATTAAAATATGTAATGCTAAAAATAAAATTTGAAAATGCTAAAAAAATGCTAAATTTTCTTAAATAATTGTATCATTTTAATAAATGAATTATGCATAAATTTACCTGTAAATATTATTTTTCTTTAAAATAAAATGAAATTTATATAAAAAAAAATTATAAACATACATAGATTTATTTACTGCCTATTTCACGATGTCACTCGAACGTTACATGTAAACCAAAAACAAATTTTTTAATTTTGTTTTTGTTTTAAATGTTATTTGTGCGAACGTAAACGTTCGAGTGACATCGTGAAATAGGTAGTTAATAAAAACAATTCAGTAGTTTGACAAAAGTTAGCGATTTTTTAACCGAAAAAACAAAGGGTCCTATCTACAAAAAATTACATGATAAACGCTTAAAGCCCTAACCTACAGTTTGCAAAATATGCAACATTGTCAACTGTCAAAAAAAACTGTTTAGGCGCAACCATAATGTGCTTAAGTTGGCTTAAGCAAATGTACGAATACATGTAAATCATATGAGGCAAACCATATTGAACTTAAAGAAAAATTTTGTTAAGTTTGATGAAACTGTCATTTGCTTAAGCAAAGTGCGAAACTGATCGCACATACCGTACGGAATCATATGTTTTTTGATTTTGTTTTTTTAAACACATTTGAGAGACTTTTTGTTAATTTATGACAGTAGGTTAAGCAAGGCTGTGCATATTATGGTTGGGCCTTTAGGTTTAGAAAAGTAGAAGAAAAATAAATTATAAACAGTTTAAGGCGATAATTAAATTTAACATTTTAAATGGTTTTTTGTAAAATTTTCAAAATGTTAGATAGGGTTTTTTGCTTTTTAGGTAACGATATACCTACATATCTGTGGCAATAAATAATAATGGCTTAATTCGAAATTCCGTGTTTTGAGATATTAAGGGTTTTGTCTGAAATAAATTTTGTGTTGTATTGTGAAAGTTAAAATATATATGCGTATAGTTTTATTAATAATGACATTTAATACTTGAAATTTAGCTGCGTCAAAGATCTTAAAGAAGATAATAAGAATATGTAACAAAATTAAAAACACTTAAGTCAACTTAAGCCATTATTATTTATTGCCAGATATATATATTATTAAATGCAAAATATAAAGAAAATTGTCATTGAAAACATAAAAAGTTATATTGTGAAATGGCAATATATAAAATTTTTAAGATTAAAAAATGCTAAATAATGCTAAAAAACTATAACAAAAATGCTGAAAATAATGCTAAATGCCATTTGAAAAATTCGCTGCTGAATCAAAATAAATAATGCTAAATTTAGCAGTGAAAATGCTAAAAGGATCACACTGGTGGCATATAATGTTGAATGAAATTCCATCAAGGGCTGTTAGTCGTGCAAGTGTAGCGGGCAGTGATTTTTCTTCTTGCCTAGGGTTGCCATACGTACTGTTTTAAGCAGTACATGTACTGATTTTTTGCAATTGTACTGTTTTGTGCACAACTCCTAAAACAGTACGCAAAAGTACTGTTTTTTACACTTTGTACAGTTTTTCGTAAAAAAAATTTTTGTGTTCCAAAAAAAGTTCTAAAATAATACGAGTTTTTACGCTGTGGTAATTGTTTTCTCATAAATACACAGTAGAAATCTATATAATGGGTGGCTCGCAGCAGTAGTCTATTTTCATGTTGTTATTTTTAAGACAAATGTATGATGTTATGGGTACCTCTTTCAATAGTATTTTCCTTCCCACACCTGAGAAAGACAAAAACCAATTGAAATTTTTTTTTTAATACTAAATAGATACTTATTCCAACACAATTATCTTTAATTTTAGAACTTTTTTAATTTTCGGGCATGTTCTGAAAATCGAAATCACGTGAAATTGAAAACGAACAAATTTGGAATATTCTCCGTGTTCAAAATTTATAAAAATACCTAATACCTTTGAGGACCACTTTTCTTTACCTAAACTACTGAAATAAGAAAAAGAGAATAAGAAAATATTCATCGTTTTCAATTGCATAGAATTGTTTTACAGACAGAAATTTTTGTTTTAAATTTTATTAAAACTTGTATTTTACTTTTTTAATGTTTTCAGATTTCGTGAAATAAAAATAAACCAAACTATGTTTTTTGGATTTTATGGATTAATGGCCAATTTCACCAAGTTCAGGTATAATTAACTATCATTATAAATGTTAAAAAACCTATTACTATAGAAATAGTTAATTATAGCTGAACTTGGTAAAATTTGCCGTAAATAATTTCAGAATTGTTTGAAATTGGAAAATTAATTTAGGAAACAAACATTTTCTCAAATTCTATATGATTTGTGCAACTATGTGTGTGGTGAAAATTGCTTTATATACGAATATGTGTAAAGAGCATCGTACAAACACAATCAATGAGTTAATTGTTTTAAGCTTAGTTAGGCTTTTCTCCCTTCCCTTCTTATATGGCTAACAGCAACGTTATGGTTTTCCTGGCCAAATGCTTCGTTTGTAGTGTCTGATTTTTAAACGCAAAAGGAGTAATTTCGTATTTTAATAAAATGGAAATCATTCCTTTGACGTTACGCATTTCAAGTGTATTTCTTTATATAATTGTTGTTGCATATTCAATCAAAAGTTTAAAATATTTACCCCCAATTTCACCAAGTATAGTTTTAACTTACAATTACTTTTACTTCCAGTTAACAATATGTTTTGCAAGCTGTAACTGATAGTTAATTAGACCTAAACTTGGTGAAATTGGGGGTTGATAATTTAAATAAATAGTTATTTTTTCGTCAAAAAAAAATTTTACTGTTTTTTTTCTTGATAGTACTGTTTTTTTGTATTCAATGTACTGTTTTTCCTAATTTAAAATCTGGCTACCCTATTCTTGCCCCAACATATGAAAATACATGGTTAACGGTTTAGGTTTTTTTTTTGTTGGTGGTTCATCTGCTTCTAGTGTTTTTGCCGAATTATTGGCTGTTGTGAGGTTAATTTTATGAATCGAGAATAGGTGCGTATAAAGACCTTTCGCTGAGCCACCTCCAATTTTTAAAACCTTTTTGCAGTCGCCATTCTAACACATCGCTGTCTGGCCTTTTTCTTCTCGTAAGAAATATTTCCAAACGGAAAAATATTATATTTAATTAAAAAAATTTTAGTTAACATAGGTATAGCGAACGAAAACTTAATTTAACACTTTGAAATGTAATGTCAAAAATCAGGCGAATTAAAATATAAATGAATTCTCCTTGTATAAACAGTTGACTAAAATAGGGCTACCAGATCATGGGTTCTAATCCCAAATAAGATAAAAAAAAATAATTTCTGACTTGTATTAAGAATAAAAAATAACCATTTTTCTTTTTGGGGAAATTATTAAAAGATTTGTTTCTTTTACAAGCCATCAGATATAAGATCTGTACGATTTTTTTTATTGTAGCTTAAAAAGTCAAATATCGGGATTAAGTGCTTAATCCCGGGATTTTAGGATTGTTAAAAACTTCGGGATCCCGGTATTACGGGATTCCCAACACTAATCGTAATCAATTAGTAATCATGCAAAACCATAAATAATCGTAGCTGTAATCATTACTTTTCCCTTAAAAAAAGTAATCTAATCTAACTTTACTATAGAATAGCTCTTACGACAATTATCGTTAACTAGCGAATTTTAACATCTTAACAATCTGTACATTTTAGTCGTTACAAAGTTAAAGAATCTCGGTACTGATACCGTACGTCCCATGCTCACTATCGAAAAATTCGTAGCGAGTAAAGCTTGTATTAGAAATTAGAAAAAAACCATACTGAACTTTTGGTCTTGCTTTTTGTTTTGTGTATTTCAGTACATTTGTTTAAATAGTTTCCTTCTTGGATTATTTTCGGCAGTTCTCACATTAAAATTTCTTTATAGTTGTTGAACGCGCTTAAAAAGAAAATCAAAGTTAAATATTTTTCTTCGTTTCCAATGACAATATAACCAGGTACATACAATCAATTAATATTAAAGATCAATCAATATTTTGATGAATTTGCTTTATAAAAAACGTTAAAAAAAAAAGTAAGTAAGCCATATCGGGATTTACTGAATCCCGAAAATCCCGGTATTAATAAATTAAAATCCCGTAATTTACGTAACTCCTAATGTCCACACATTAAACTATACACAAAGGTGTGCCCGTAAAACTGTGGGGTATTTTGGGGGAAAAGTGGAAGTAAATATAATTTTATAAATATGTTAATGGTTAGATATTATTTAAAGTTTACACGTCTTTAGTAAATATTCACCCCTATCGCAAACAACTACTCCCATGAAAATATTCCCATATTTTTTTATTTCGTATTGTGAATGATTCCCATAACAAATTTTTTGGGAATGAATTCCCAAACTTAAAAAATTTGGGATCGCCAATGTTTACTCCTGCGAACTTTTTTACTAAATAAATTCCCAACAAGTGTTGATGTGAACGAGAAGGGAACACGTAAATTTTAATTCGTATTATAAAGTAGGACTAAATTAAATTACTTTTTCCTTTTATTGTAGGAGTGTACATACAAAAATGAAGATACAGTACTTTTCGTTTATAGTCACAACGCTTATAGTAACATTAGCGATATAGTCCATTTTATCTGTTTATTTGGCCCCTATAAGTAAAATTAATATAAAGTATTAACGTTATAGTCCATTTAGCGATATAAGCACATTTGCCATATATGCCATCCATCAACAGTCATCAAAGGGATAAGTAAAGCAAATTAATGGCGTTATAGTCACATTAGCAAAATTTACTAAGTTCTTTTTAGTTTTCGAATCAAAAAGCTGTCCAAAGAAAGAATGAATTAAATCATTTAATTTTTGTCATCAACTCTCTACTCGTAAAAAATTAGTTTTTGCCGTTCTTATCACCTATAAAATATCTTGTTATTATTTTAATTAGTTTTTATACAGTATGCAACTCTGTTGTAAAACCATAAGCCTGATTTCAGTGTAATTTATATGAATTTTTTATTGCCTTTATTCACATATCTTGATTATATTCGAATTAGGTTATATGAGTCATAGTGGCATATATGTGAATTAGCCTTATAGTCACATTAGCGATATAGTCCACGTTATGGTTGCAACTAAAGGATGTGACTATAAGCGAAAAGTACTGTAAACACTATTCATTATTTATTTAATTATATTTTTATTTTTATTCGTATTTTATTTTGTATATTTTTCTTTCACAATACAAGCACTGACAATTTACTCACAATAGAGACTTTTGTTTACAAACCACTGACAAATAATTCACAATAGACATGTTTACTCCCAAAATATTTGCGATACCGATTTGTTGGGGATGGGATTTAAGGTTTGATCCCATATATCATATTCCCATAACATTCGCGATAGGGGTGATTAATTTTTAGTTTCTCTTCCTTATAATTTTTAAATACGACTTTCCTTGGAAATTTAACTTACCATAGCTATTTATGCCAATGTTTCAACTAAAACTTTAAAAATGTTCAAACTGCAGTTATATTTCCACAGTTTGTTGTTACTTTTTGTTATGAAAAAGTCCATTGTGCGATTCCTGCCTGTCATCATCATCATCATATTAAAACTTACTGAAAACAACAACAGAATCTAATCACTTGTACATTATAAGTACACAGATGCATATGTATCTATATGAATGTGAACATATTCTCACTATTTAAACAACTTTTTTACTGAATTTTATCTGTTAAGATGCCACTGCAATTTAATAGAAATTAATCAGTTTCAGGTATACCGACCACATGAAGTGAAAAACGCACAAACAACGTAGAGCACAATCGAAAAATAATGGCAAAATTTAATATTAATTTAAAATCAGTTTCAAAACGTTCGAATAGTATTTTAAATAGCTCTTTTCGATATCAGGTTTTTGCCACTTTGACAGGTAAGTGTTTTCCTTCTCTAAAAGTTGAATTTTAAAATATTGATTTTTTTATACTCCAGTCAGTATCTTGACTTTTTCGCATGGAGTGGGTTTAGGTTGGTTATCGCCAACACTGGCGAAACTGCAGTCAGATTTATCCCCATTGTATTTTTCCGTTTCGGTTAATGAAGCGTCGTGGATTGGCTCCCTATTAGGACTCGGTAGCATGTGTGGAAACATAGTAATTGGCATTATGCAAAACATTGTTGGTCGCAAAGTTTGTATTTATTTTTTAGCATTGCCTCATATTGTAAGTATGTTAAAAATGATAAATGAGTTATATTAGATTCAAATCTCTTACTTATACACAACTCGCATTAAGTGTTTGTGGATTCTCTTCTACTTTGCCGAAAGTGTTGAATTCTTGATGATCGCCCGATTTTTAGGAGGATTTACAGGAGGTGGATGTTATGTTGTCTTGCCGGTATATATAAGTGAAATTGCAGATCCGAAGTAAGTTTTTAAATATGTATATGTACATTCATATTCAAACAAACGTACAACAAAATTCAAATGTGTGTACAAAACGTTTTTTATAACCTCAATGACAAATGTTATGAATTATTGTTGTGATGGTTCAAGAATTCAAAAAAAAAAAACACTCCAGACAGTACTTGCTTTAAACCTTATAATATAGTAAAAAAAAAATTCTCTATACTCCTAATAGCGTTACTGTTAAGCGACTGAAGTCTCATTTTTTCCCTTTTTTGTATTATTTTGTGGCTCTTTTGCTTCTTTTTGAACAAAATTTATTTTTATATCAGCAATCAATGAACGCAGATGTGCCTACCATCTTTTATATGATTGTATGTCTTTACTTGACCACATAGAAGTATATCCGCTGAGCGGATTTGTTCTAAATTAGCATTATTAAAAATAAATCTTCAAAAAGACTGAAAGTAGATACCTGGCAGTCCATGTTGAACTTATTAATAAATATACATTGATGTAAATTTTCAAAAAAAAAAATTACATATGGGCAAATCCTGCGTGACGAACGCTACATTCGCACGCGTTTCTTGATTGAAATATAAAAATTTTTTGGTCTTTCAAAAGAGATAGCTTCAACTTATATATAGTATTTAGTGACATTAATATGTACTTACGAATGGCATATATCATAATTTCTTAGCAAGTATTTGTTGCGAAATAATTGATCACAAAGTTTTGTGACGCACGCTACAAAAGGTGGAAGTAACTTCAAAGGTTGAAGTGAGTTTTCCTAATTTTTAGCGAATTTGGCATGATAAGGTATACAAAATCTAATTCCTAAAAGAAAGATGACTATAAGAGAATTCTAAACGCACTTATTCGCAGCCAAAAAATGTTATGTTTTTTGACAAAAGCCGTGAACCATTTGTGACGCACGCTAAAGTTCTTCCAGTATTTTGCTATTATATTTTATTTATTTTAACAAAACAAATTATATTTTTATGAATTGTATTTCTTAAACTAATTTCTTAACTAATGAATATCAACTTTTATTTAACGAAATTTATATTTTGATAAGTCTGCTATTTTAAGCACAAAAATCACCTAAAATAATGCTAAATTCACGTACAACATTAAGAAATCAGCAGTGGGGTAGGATTTGGCAAAAATTATTGCATTAATGATCATTGAAATACATATTTTTTAATATAAAAATAAAATTATATATCTAGTCTTATATTCCATTAAAAAAATCAATTTGAAAAATTTTTGGCTGGTGGACTGTTTCTGGGATTTGCCCATATAGTAACTTAAAAAACAACATAAAATTGATCTGTGCCTGATATTATCCTTCTAAGAATTAAACGTTCAGTTTAATCAAAACTTTTATATGCTTTTTCCTTCATGTTTTTGTAGTATTGTTATATAAGTGCCAAAGTATTTACGTACCAGAGAACTGCAAAATCCACTATTTTTGTTGATTTACTCATACGCTATAATTTACATTAACTCTATGCCTGCAAAACAAAGTTCTACGTTGGTAATTTTGACATCGTTTTGTACACATTTGATTTGTGCATGTGTAAGTTTTTTATTGAAAGTTTGCATTTATTGTTGCGCACGCAATAACACAATTTCTTAAAGTCAAACGGCATTTATTCTTTTGCTTTTGCATTTAAGTAGTCATTGTCCACTCGATGACACAACGACGAATGTAAATTGGTATGAGAACAAGTCGCTTTATTGTTATGATTGTTGTAGGCATAAGTTCAAATAAACTAGTTGTATCGTCCAATTTGTTTTTGTGTTTACCCTGCAAATAATATTGGACCACCTGATTTTGATCAAATGGACTACTCATTGGACTAGTCCGATGTAATGCAAGCATGGACCATGTCATTGTAAAAAAGTGTTTGAAGTGCCAACTCAAAAAGTGAAAAGTTTTACACAAATTTTCGTTTTTGGTTTCGACGCACAGTGGCTGAAAATCGTTTTTCATTGGCCAAAAATCTGTAACTTTTGAACCGAAGGAGATATTTTAGTTTTTAATCGACATGTCGCGACAGACAGATTCTTAAACTTTCTCCACTTAAAATTTCATTAAAATCGGTTGAGTAGTTATTGGGAATTTAAGGTCAAAGTGGGACTTTAATTTTTTTTTTAATTTAGCGTGCAATATGGTTTTTTTTAATTCTTTTAATTATTTAAAAATGTAATTTTTTTATTTAAATAATAATCATTAACATTTTTTGTAATAATGGGACGCTCAAAAAATTAAATGCTTACTATAAAAAAAATTTTAACATAAAAAAAAAATAGTAAAATCCACTGGAAATTTTGCTATTATTGCTGAAAAGTAAACAATTTTTTGCTTTCAAATTTGTTTACACTTATTTATTCTTATTTATTAAAACATTTCATACATATGTGGATAATGTATGAATAATAGCAGCAATAGATTTTAATAGCTTTTGTAACAACGTGAGCTTCTATTTATTATTATTTTTTACTAATACAATGTCTGTCTTTGATCTAATGAATTATAATTATTGTTCATTTAATGGAAAGATTGATTGCAAATATTCCATATTTTGTTCTGTGTTATTTTTGTTCTTAAGTAGTTTTTTGACTTCTTCATCTAAATCCCGATGTTCCATTTCCATTGATTTCGAATACTGGAGATAAACGGATCTGACGTTGCCAATAATATAATAAATAGATCTTCATTAGTGGAATTTCGTGAAATTTTTCTAGTATTGTGCTGTGGCACCAACTGATATTTAATGACATCTTCTCCATGATAAAGGATTTTGTGAACTGTAGCAAACATATTTCTCCATGGGTACTTGGTTGTATATATTTTTGCAGTTTCCTTAGTAAAATCTCCAAATTTTCTAGAGTCAATTTCTTCATTGCACGCAAGTACTTCTAGGATTATTTTAAATCTAAAAATTAGGTTAAAATCAACACCTGTTATTTCAGATGCTGCTTCTGGATCTGAAAAGAATCTTCTTGCGGTATTGCCATCATTTGTATTGCCTGACCCTTGTTTCGGCTGATCTATAATCAACCCAAATTTGCGATATTCATCTTGAACATGTTTCCTTTTTGAACTTCTTAACTCCTTGTTGGTTTCGTTGTTTATTATTGATCCTGAAGATCCGAAATCCAAATCATAACTGATTTTAAGTATGTGTTCCATAAGTCGTATTCTTGCATGTAGTGGTGATAATCCAAATTCATATGCATCAGTATTATCTAATGATTTTGTCGGGACTTGGTTTAATTGGCTTGATGTTGCATGGCATATTTTTTTTTTTTTTTTGTTTTTTTTATTATTGAATCTTTCTTATTGAAATTTACAATATGTATTCAAATCTTAATTCTACTTGTTGTTTATTAGTTGTTACCAGTGTAACCACTAACTGCTGTATTCAAATTTTAAGACTGTCTTCTAGTTAGGCTCAAAGTATCGGTTCTTTTTAGCCTCTGGTGACCTTCGAACTGAAGCAAACCCCGAGCGAGGTAGTTAGGGTGGACCATTAGTTTATCGATGTAGCTTATTGAATATTTTTTAATTTCCTCCTAGATAGTGGGGACGTTGAGATCTCTGTGGATAATATCATTATGATGCAGCTGGATGCAGCCTTCGTGTTAGTCAAAGCCTGGCCTACTTTTCCATCTATCATTGTTAGCACTAATTGGTAGCTAACTTCAATTTGCTGCCCATCTAAATCTAACTGTAATGGCTGTAGCATTGCAATTTGGGCCTTGATATCACTAACTTATTTATTAATGGCAACATGAGTTTCTTTTTTGAATTCAAATTTTATAGGTCTGCAATATTTCGTAGAAGATGGTGTCTCATTTTTCCAAATATCCTTTGTTTGCGTTGTACTTGTCGAAGGCTCTGAATCTTCCAAAATCTTTATTAATCGCAATGGTACAAATGATACCATGAACATATCTGAGTCCGAAATATTTTCACATACTACTTGTTTGTATTGTTTTTGTCCGGAAGAACCATCACATCCCCATTTACAAAAAAGAATTAACTTTGTGATTCCATATTTCTTTAACTCATTTCCTTTTATTAACTCATTTCTTTTTATTGCGTTCGGATGTGTGATCAAGTAGAGATTGTAGTTGTACCTCATCCGAAATTGATGTGATTGTAATAGTGTCCTTTAATGGCAAACAGTCCATTTTAGCAGATGTTATGTGGTGATATGCTGGATACAGATTTGAGCTTTTTTCAATCGCACGCAATCTGAGCTGTATATATTGCTGTTTTGTTAATTTCAAATCCAGAAATAATGGAAATGCCTCCTCATTTGTGAATTGTTTTGCATCGCTTGGAGTTAGTATACTTTTAAGAATCCGTTTTGTTCTCAATGGACTAGCTTTAACAACTTTTCCAATGATATCCACTTTTGTCAATTGTTTCTGTGATCGCAATTGATGTAGGAAAGTATCTTGAATATTTTCATATCCGATTTCTTCATTTATATCCTTAAGCTTCCGCCTCTTGGATCTATCGCTACAGTTGTCCAGCGATTTTTGTGGTCTCCCACGTGTGTTTTGATTTGAAGTTTCTGAAGCGATCTGGACAGAAAGTTCGTTCTCTAACCAGTTTGCAAAGCTCTTATAAAATCTATCTTTGTTGTAATCAACTTTCCTGTATCGCTGTTTTAAATGTTTGATGAAAACATATAATTTATTTTCTAAGTCCGATTGTATTTCAGTGCTATAGGAATTTAAGTTTCCTTTTTTTCGAATGTAATTTTTAACATCTTCCTCGTTTTTGTTTCTAAAATACTCTCCGGCCAATTCTTTATAGCTGAAGCTCTCCATGTTTATGAAAAACGTTGTTATTGCTCAGATATATTATATTCACTGAGTTTGCATCCGAATGTCACTTGCTTTTAAACCTTTTCATACTTTTTTTCATACCAAGTACAGGTAGAATAAAAAGGATTAAAAAACTCAAAATCCTTTTATTTATATGCTATAAAATACCTGACACAAATTTAACAACGCATTGCATAGCTATAGGGTCATGGACTATTATTAGAGTCATAAAAACAGATCAAATAAAAAGACCAAACAAAATTTAAAAAGCCCTTCTAAGGTGGGAGTCACAATATGCCTGTTTAGCGTAAACTCGTGTATAAGCTCTTTATTCTACTATAAAATACGCTAGTGTGAACGTAGTGTAACGGATAAGGATGAATCAGGGTAGCTATACGTTTTTCTGATTGTGTAACATTAATAAAATTTTTTATATGTACTACCTGTATTATGTTCGATCACGATCAATTTTTCCTATATCATAAAATTTTTTTGAAGACAATTGCACATGATTTCTGTTACTTCTGCAAACATTTTTGCGGAATAAAAAAAATTGTAAAAAACAATTTAAAAAAATTTTGTTTTTCTGAGTAATTTCCTTAAAATTACCTTTCTATCAGTGGTTTTACCTTCTTAATCCCTTTTGGGCCGCAAAAGTTCTATTCTTCTAAAGTTGAAATATGACAAAAATATAGTAGTTTAGAAATTTTTTTTTGAGTAATTTCATTAAAATTAAAAAAGTGTTAAACAGACGGGTCCAAACTGGTACAAGAGTATATACAGGGCAAAAGAAAACACTTTCACCTTTCTATCAGTGGTTTCACATTCTTGGTCCCTTTTGGGCCGTAAAAGTTCTATTCTACTAAAGTTGAAATTTGACAAAAATATAGTAGTTTAGAAAATATGTCCTAGCATCTCAAATATAAATAACACAACAGTCGCAAATATTACCTTTTTAAAGAGAACAAGACTACCAACCTAGCAGAAAAGCAAGCAGGTCATTATCGCTTATATTTTTTGTGCAATGATAATTTCTTTCGGATTAAATATTAAAAAAAATACTTTTTTCTGAATTAAAAAAAAAGTTGTGTTTAACAACATGTCACACCCACAATTACCAATATTTTGACCAAATTTTTTGGCTACCTTAGTTTTAATATGTTTACTATAAAATAAAATTAAAATTTTTGAAATCGGTAACAAACAAAAATTGGACTTTTGGCCAATGAAATAAAATTTTCAGCCACTGTGCGACGGCAGTTTTTTAACCTCTGGCTTATATACCAATAGGATCAAAGAAATCAATAAAATAAATTTAGTGCACATTCTGCGGATAGGATCAAAATTTGCATAATCAGTCTTGGGGGAATATAATTTCTGGAAGGGCGAATAAGAACTGAAAACTTCACATTACGAAGTACATAGGAATTCTGAAACAATTTCACCGTTTAAAAAATTCATCACGAATGAGAAATTCAATACCGAAAGCAAAAACTAATGAGGCATTAAAGTTTTTTTTTTTTTTTATTCTTCACATTCACACACTTGCGTTAAGCTATCGCCTTCAGTATTTGTTTGTGACACTGACACTACAGTATGGAGCTTAAAAATCGAATATTGCGACTTTCGAACTTTTCTTTCAAAAGACCCATTGTTTCTCTTGCTGTGTGGTAAGTTGCACCATCCTGATGAAACCACACAATATCTACGTCTAAAAAATGATACCTCAATTTTGGACACCCGATACATATGTATGGGTAGGTGAGTTGCAAAACTCGTTCGTTATAAAATTAAAAATACGAGGTGCGACTGGATTCTAACAGTTGTTTTGGCGCTTTATGAGAAGAACTGTGATAATAGTTGCGTTCGAGAACACAAAAGTTTTTACTATATTTTACTAAACTTTACTGCATTTTACGAAATTGCGTTCGAGTACACAAAATACAGTAAATGAGAACATAAATTGAGAGCGAAAAGTGACAGTTCTTGTCTGAGTATTTACAAATTTTTACTACAGAAATTTTTGCAGTAAAATTTAGTAAATCAAAAAAACATATGTTTCAAAAGGTAAACAAACGAAAGTAACAAATAAAAAGCATACTAATTGTGAAACAATTGTTGAGTGCCCCGGTAGACTAGCTGGTAGCGAGCTAGTCTATCAGCGCCGAGGTTGCGGGTTCGATTCCCGCCAGAGACTCTGGTTTCTTTCCTGCAGAGAAGCATAGAGCTTCGCGGGATTAGCTTAGTAAATTAAAAAAAAAAAAAAAAATAAAAGAACAGTTAAAATAAAAATTAAACTAAAACAAAAAGTGAATAACTATTCATTAATTAAACTTGTTTGTGAAGCACTTATTTGGCTAAATACAAACTTCTAAAATTTTTTTGGTTATGTTAATTTTTTAGAGTTGTAAAAGTGTAAAGTATTTGGGTACTTAAGTTATCAATAGCAAAAACATTATTCATGTTCTTTTAAATAATTTAACCCGCTACAAATTAGTAAAATCAAATAAAGTAAAAAACAAACAAATATGAAAGATTACATAAATAGTTTGTTTGTATTTTCCAAAAATGTTCGTGTTATAAAAAGTTTTTAATCGAGTACCGGTAAGAAAACGAGTTAAGTCAAAAGTGTCAATATTTTTCAACACTTCAATTATTTGCCATCAGCTGTTACCTTTATTTTACGATTTTTTACAAATTTTGCGTTCGCGTACTTTTTTGCACAACAGCTTTTTGTGAGAGAAAATTTTAGTTTACTCCTTTACTGCATTTTACTATAAAAGTACTCAAACGCACCTAATCATTTGTCATCTCGTATTTTTAATTTTATAACGAACGGAGTTGCAACACAGTGGTATGGCTACCGCTAGTCCCACTACAATCTACCGTACATGCTTTTTAGTGGCGAATTTAACACGAGGATTTTCCCCTTTTTTGACATATCAAGAGGTCGGTTGTGCATTCAATCGTTGTCTTAAAAAATTCAATTTTAATATCCCCACAATGGGTATAAAAATGGACAAAAAACCAAATTTACACTTCTCATGTAAAGATTAGTATCGGTATCACGACTCTAAGGTTAGTTTTTAACAGACTCAGAAATATTTTGTTCTACTATTTTGATGATCCATATAAAAAAATCTTTATTAAATATTCGTCAGCGCTGAATTAATTACTTGAAAATACCTGTCATCTTAAAAAATAAAAGTTAATAACTTCACCATTCAATAAGAAATTTTGTTTAATACATATTTCTTTGCAGTATTCGAGGGACATTGTCAACAATGCTAATGTTGTCAGTAAATTTTGGAATTTTATTTGGCTTTATTCTATCTTCCCATTTGGATTACCATCTAATACCGTTTTTGGCATTATGTTTGCCTATTTTTTATTTGGTTGGATCATATTTTTTCCCAGAAACCCCACAACATCTCTTGCGCAAAAGAAAAATTACAGAAGCTGAAAGATCATTTGAGTTTTACAGAAGCAATGATAATAAATCACAATGCGATAATGCATTCGACAACTGCAGAATTAATATTGAGAAAAGCAGTCAACAAACAAGTATATCATATCGAGATTTTGGTATGTATTTTCAATTTCTTAAGCTACATACGTACATACATATTTGCTTTAAAGATAAGATTTTGCATAATACGCAAGAATTTTGAAAAAATATGAATGTATTTTCGATATAAAGGGATATCCCTTTTTCGGTTTCAATGGAGAGTTAAATAACATATACAAAAAGCTATGATAACTATGAAACTTTTATGTATTTCATTATGGCCCCTAATAAGAGTTAGATTCGACAAACGATTTTCGCTGGCTATCGAACATCGACTATAGTCGATATATCAAATGCACATTTTGTATTATGAGTTGACAGCATTGTCGAAAACTTCGTTGTGCATCGAATTTTTCAACGATAAAAAATTTGCTTTCGACGGTGCAAATAAATAAAAAAACTTGTTGAAAATGTAAATATTTTTGTTTTAGTGTATACCAAATATCACATTATGAATAAGTTTTGTTTATTTTATGCCAACGTCGTAAACAGCTATTAAAAAGGCTCGTTTCCCTTTTTCTTTTTTGACAAAATGATTTGCATGTACATGTCGTTAGCTAAAATGCAAAAAGACGTAACTAACAAAAAATTCAAAATCGAGTTTTTGATTGATTATGTATTATGAATGCTATACAACTACATGTCTTGACAAAATTTTACACTTCTGCGATCAAAAATTGCACTTTAATTAACAAAAAACAAAGGGACGTAACTACAAGTTTTTTTGTTTGATGTATGCAAAACGACGTAATTACACATTTTTTTCTAAATGGTTTTCTTTGAAAATTGGTTGAAGAATTCCATGGACGACTCATCAATGCATGTTTTTCTGACATGTTTATAGTTTTCACTTCATAAAGTTTTTTGCTTCTCCTGTAAAATTATATTTTTGTTAGTTACCTCTTTTTGCATTTTAGCTAACGATATGTAAGTTCAACATGAAAAAAATGGGATGAAACCCCACAGAAGTTAAATTGTTTGGAAACAACCATAATTCCGTCGTGGTCACGTTAAACTTTAAGGCTCGGTTGGCGAGAGTAAAGGCTCAGTTAGGCGATCGTTGCTGTACCGTATCTGTACTGTATCCATCAGCTGTTCGCTTTTTGTTATATGAAAACCAATACAAAAGCTTACCGAAATGCAATGTACCGTAGTTGCAACGTACCAATCTGTATAAAATAGAATTTCATGCCGTTGTTACGTGACATTTGTAAGACAGTGATGGGCGGCTTGTATGTTTCATTGAATGCGGGTAATTTTGCTCCTTTTTTGGTACTTTTTTCAGTATTTCTATGGAATTGCGACAAAACAACTTACAATACAACATATTTCCAAATATACATATGTTTGGATGTTTAAAATAAACAAATACATATACACATCCAATGAAAAAGGGAAACATATAAAAGACTTTAAATGTTATCAAAACCTTGTTTGGTGTATGCACATTTACAATATATGTATGCTAAAAATTTATATATGCTAAAATACAAATTTATTTATTGCAAATCTATAATATAAATATTAAACTATTAACATATTTTACATACACAAAATACCATTTAAATCACGTGGTACCTTTTCTGCACAACGGTCACCTTTTGAACATTTTTGATTCCCATCACTGTGTGTTTTGTTTTATGTATCCCTGCAAATAATAGGACCAGTCCAAACACGCGTGTAAAGAGTAGTCCACAAGGGACCAGGACTAGTCCAAAAGTAACCCAAACGTATGGAAAAAACCTGGTCTATTTAACATTACGATGTCCTAGGAGAGGACCATATAACCCACCTTTGGACCACTAAGGAGTAGTTTTAAAACTACTCCATGGTATATAACCCACCTTTGGACCACTAAGGAGTAGTTTTAAAACTACTCCATGGTATACTCAAGAGGATTAGTTTTTTAGTCGTTTAAAAACGAAAGCATGTCGTTAAAAAACGAAGACATGTCGTCTCACTACAAACACTTTTTAACAATGACATGGTCCATGCTTGCATTACATCGGACTAGTCCATGGAGTAGTCCATTTTATCAAAATGGGTCAGGTGGTCCAATTTTATTTGCAGGGATGCTATTGCTTTTTGTTTATGTATGGGAAAACATATATTCTATAAGTGCACCAACGTGGTTACAGTACGGTGCGGTACATTACGGGTACAGCAACGTTCGCCTAACTGAACCTTAAAAGTAACTTAACCTTACCGTAAAAAAGTAAGACCAATCTATTTCTTACGAATTGAGACGTAACATCTTACTCCTAACTTTAAGGCTCAGTTAGGCGAACGTTGCTGTACCCGTAATGTACCGCACCGTACTGTAAGCACGTTGCTGCACTTATAGAACGTTTAAAAACGTGTCATATGTTTTCCCATACATAAACAAAAAGCAATAGTATCCCTGCAAATAAAATTGGACCACCTGACCCATTTTGATAAAATGGACTACTCCATGGACTAGTCCGATGTAATGCAAGCATGGACCATACCATTGTTAAAAAGTGTTTGTAGTGAGACGACATGTCTTCGTTTTTTAACGACATGCTTTCGTGTTTAAACGACTTCAAAACTAATCCTCTTGAGTATACCATGGAGTAGTTTTAAAACTACTCCTTACTGGTCCAAAGGTGGGTTATATACCATGGAGTAGTTTTAAAACTACTCCTTAGTGGTCCAAAGGTGGGTTATATGGTCCTCTCCTAGGACATCGTAATGTTAAATAGACCAGGTTTTTTCCATACGTTTGGGTTACTTGTGGACTAGTCCTGGTCCCTTGTGGACTACTATTTACACGCGTGTTTGGACTGGTCCTATTATTTGCAGGGATACATAAAACAAAACACACAGTGATGGGAATCAAAAATGTTTAAATGGTGACCGTTCTGCAGAAAAGGTACCACGTGATTTAAATGGTATTAAAAAAGTATTTTGTGTATGTAAAAAATGTAAATAATTTAATATTTATATTATAGATTTACAATAAATAAATTTGTATTTTAGCATATGGGGGATTTCATGTCAAGTGACCCAATTTTGAAATCAATGTCTTCCGATTTGGATGAAATTTGCACCAAGGTTAGTCCTATTGGATAGTGGCTTAGACACAAATTTACAACAAGATCGGTCTGAAAGTTTCTGAGTTAGTGGGGGTCAAAATTTGACATTTTGTCCATACAGGTGTTCTTTCTTATCCATGTAACTTATTACCTATTGGTGTTAGCAAAATTTGTCCCAAGTAGCTTCGATAGCTATTTGATCCATCTTTTGAAAAATTTTTTTTTTGTTTTTTTTAAATTTTTTTTTTATTTTTTTTTTTAAATTTAAAAATTTTTTTTATTTTTTTTTTTAGCGGGAATGTTTTTTTTTTTTTTTTTTTTTTTGTTCAAAAGAAAGCTTATGTCTTTTCCTTTAAGGTAGTTTTGGTCGCTTTTTGGGATGCGAGTGGCTTATGTATAAAAAAAAATAATTTCTAACTCTAGGCGAGGGTTTTTCAATTTTTAGCATATGCACTATTTTGAATTTTTTCCTATTTGTGTTTAAGTGTTTCTAAAGCCTTGAAAATAAAACGTATGCATAGAAACTAGGCAAATTAACCTTTTCGACGGTATGTTCCAAACCCAATTATTATTTTATACCTTCGATACTCTAATGCCCACAATATGTTAATCCCAGGAATAAAATCTATCCAATTGGACTAACCTTGGAGCAAATTTCATCCAAATCGGAAGACATCGATTTCGAAATTGGGTCACTTGACATGAAATATATATAAATTTTAAGCAAACACATATTGTAAATGTGCATACAACAAACAAGGTTTTGATACCATTTAAAGTCTTTTATATGTTTCACATTTCCATTGTATGTGTATATGCATTTGTTTATTTTAAACATCTAAACATTTGTATATTTGTATATTATGAATTATGTTGTATTTTAAGTTGTTTTGTCGCAATTCTATAGATATACTGAAAAAAGTACGAAAAAAAGATAAAATTACCCGCATTCAATGTAACATACAAGCCGCCCATCACTGTCTTACAAATGTCACGTAACAACGGCATGAAATTCTATTTTATACAGATTGGTACGTTGTAACTACGGTACATTCCATTTCGGTAAGCATTTGTATTGGTTTTCATATAACAAAAAGCGAACAGCTGATGGATACAGTACAGATACGGTACAGCAACGTTCGCCTAACTGAGCCTTAAATCGTTGTAATTTCTTTACACACAACAAAATGAAGCAGCTGTTTTGCAACGTTACTGTTAGTCCCCTTTTAGGGCTCAGTTAGCCGCGAGTAACAGTAACGTTGCAAATCATTCCGATCCCGAGGGTAAAGAAATAGAGCTATTATATTTAAACAAATTAAAACAAAACTTTGTCAAATTTAGCTTTGTGTGTCTAAACAAGAAACAAAGTTTAAAAGAGAAATTAAAAAACTTTGCCTGGCTAAAAGGGGACTTACATAATCCCGGCTAACTGAGTCTTTAATTTTATTTTTAAATTTGTAAACAAAAATGTTTTATTTAAAGTGACAGCTGATAGAAAATTTACTATTGTGAATAAACTAAATCACAAAAGTACTTTTTTTACCCTCCACCACAATTAGTTGTGAAGAGGGTATATTAAGTTTGTCATTCCGTGTGAAACTTTTTTCTTATTCATCTCACACCCCATAAAGTATATATATTCTGGGTCCTTGAGTAATTCTAAGTCGATTTAGCCATGTACGTCTGTTGAAAACAAGCTCACTTTCGAAAAACTCAAAAGAACTAAGCAAACTGGGTGTCAAATTGCTTGTAGTTATCCTAAGCAGTTTGGGATTGATTCAGCAAAATCCGTTAGTAGGATCAGAACTATGAATCAAAATGTGGAACCACCACCTAAATTGATAATTTTGTTACAAAAACTAACATAAATGGTGGAATAATGCATAGAATGACATAAGATTTTGCAAGAACACGTCTTATTCAACTGGAAATCACGCTGTAAAATTTCGTGAAGATCGGTCCATAATATACCCTAGGCCCCATATAAACCCTACTCCCGGAAAACAGTTTAGTACGCCTAAGACCATAATAAATAATGTTATCATAACAAAATTTGGCTCGTCACAGTTTTATAGGACTAGAAATGATACTGTGAAGTTTCGTGAAGATCGGTCCATAATTTACACTAGGCCCCATATAAATCCTACTTCCGGAAAACAGTTTAGTACGTCTAAAACCGTGAAAAATAATGGTATCATAACAAAATTTGGTACATCAAAGTTTAATGGGACAAGAAGTAAAACTATGTATTTTCGTGAAGATCGGTCCATATTTTACCCTAGGACCCATATAAACCCCACTTCCGGAAAAAAGTTTAGTACGCCTCAAAACGTAAAAAATAATGCAATCATAACAAAATTTGGTACATCACAGTTTTATAGAACTAGAAATGACACTATGAAATTTCGTGAAGATCGGTGCATAACTTACCATAGGCCTCTGGTTAAATAATTAAATACGCGGTAAACTTCCTTCCAGTTTAGCTTCATATGGCCAGAAAAAATGTTATGCAATTTTGTGATATACGGTCCATAATTTACCTTAGATTCAATTTTAGCAGCCTTCTGATATTCACTGCAAACGCTTAAACTAATTGCACCGCTGTATTGAAATTTATGTTTTTTAATACCAGAAATCGTTCTCCAGAATTTGGGATGATTGGTTCATAGCTAACCATGGCTTTTATATAATTTGTTCTCCTGAAAATCATTTAAGTTCAGCTTAAACTGATATTCTACTCAAGCTTTTTAAAATTGATTCTGATTGTCGGTCAATAATTTTATATAGGTCTAAACCGCAACAAATTTTAATGCAGATGTCTGTTTTTACAAAGATTGTAATAATAAATAGACATCATACAAATATTACTCCTAAAACATTCGAAGTGTCGGTGGAGGGTATCAAAGATTCGGCACAGCCGAATAAAGCACTCTAACTTGTTTTTTTTATCGAATGTGCGCAATAATAAAAAATTAAAATTCGTTCGATCAGCTAAGCTAATTCGACTGCTGTCGAAAAACAAATTTGGTTCATAATCAGTGTTACCACCAGCAAAATTCAAAATTACACTTGAGATTAAGCAAAATTACCCGATTCAAATGAAATTACACCTGATATAAAATTGAATGAATATTTAATAAAAAGACATTTACAAAGAAGCAAAAATACAACAAACTCATTGAAAGAAGATCAAACCAGTGTTCGAAAATAAACAGTACATTATTTAACGTTCGGTTCACACACACAGGAACGATATCTATTTTTTTAGTGATTGTGTAGACATACATAACCCTTAATAACGTTCGTAACTATTTTCAAGAAAGAAAATAATAATGTTCGGTTCTTCGTTAAAAAACAGAACAATTGTAGTGATACTGTAGACAAACATTATGTTTTAATGTTCTATAATGTTTTTATCGTGGGTGTATTTTGTTTTTGTAAAAAATGTTTCGTTTTTTTTTATCAGTCAAAAGCGACAAACATTAACGAGCCGAACAGAACACATTGAAGTTTGTGGTTAAAAAAAACGAACGGAATTAAATGTTCATTTCTTTTGTTGAGTTTGATAAAAACAGTAATATTTTTGTGTTCGAAAGATGACTAACAGGGAAACGTTATTTTTTTAATGATTTTCTACACAAACACTATTACCGTTTGTGTTTTCCACAAATCTACCGAACCGAACATTAAGAAACGATATTTAGTGTTTATTTTCGAACACTGGATCAAACTGTTAAGATTCTTATTGTTGTTTAAAATAAATTAACAAAAATAAAATAACAAAAAAAAAAAAAAACAACAATTAAAAACACATAAAATAAAAAATGATAAGTTTAACTCCCACATTGGGTTAGGGAAGGTTAAAAATTCGCATTGCCATTCCTTTAAAATGGGTGTTTTTTAAGCCCGATAGAGCTTACGAAGGATAGCAGTCAAACGAACTGTCAGCTGCTCTCACTTTTTGCTAAGGCACATCATCATAAATATATTCATGCCTGAACAACGCCACCAAATTATTCACATTGTCTTTGAAAATCAGCCATCGATTTTCGCAACTTATAGGCGACTTCATGATTTAAATGACGCAACTTATTTTTTCACAAATTAAGGCGATGTTTTGATTTAGAGAAAATAAACTGTCAATTAGACTTCAAGGCCGCGCGATGTGACACCTCTTGATTGTTTTCCGTAGGGCTGTGAAGTCACTGGTTTGTGCTGATAAACCAGCAAAAATTGACGTCCTGGATGTTAACATTGTTCATTTTATCCGTGACATTCAGCCAGCAATGCTCGAAAAAGAAGAACAAAATTGGACGTCTGCAATGCATTTCGTCAAGGACAGGCGCGGTGCCTGTTTGTTTGAAATGAGTTTCAAATGGTAATGGCTTGTATTAATTTGCGATTAAAATTAATTGTTTGTATTGTCTACCATTTTAAGTTTCATGGTTTTAAAATAATACCGTTTATAACTGTAATTCAGTTTAACAATAGTTAAGGGCGTTAAATATTTTTTAAACTAAACGTTGCCAGATAAAAATAAAATTAATTATATGTTTGAATATTGGAAACATTTCTTCCCCCAGGCTAGTTTTTAATTTGAATAACTTTTTTTCAATAGACTTTAGGTTCTAAATCATTATGTAAGTCATCTTTATCCAAATCTAAGAGTCCATCTTGCGACATTCATTAACGAACTTTGGAAAATATATATATTTAATGATGGAAGAGTTTTCTTAAAAAGCCACCGATACTTTGGTTCCGAAGACTGTGCATTTTTTATCAACAATATTTAAAAAGAAATAAATGTTATCACTGATATCGAATCTTGATTTTATTTGGGTATCTGAAGTAAGAATTTCAAATTACACTTGAATTACACCTAATAGAAATTACCCACGCTCTACCCACGACAGTAAAAATTATACCAAATTCGGGTAATTACCCACAAAGTGGCAACACTGTTCATAATAGACACCTAAAATTTTTAGACCTTGACATTAAGGTTCGTACAGACGATGGTCAGATATTACAATATTGTCATTTTTCTGACAATGGTGCCATTTTCAGATGCATTAATTTTACACATCTGCCAAATGAAAATGAGCTTACAATGTTCAGACAGTTGCAAGACATTTTTAGGCAATTTTAATGACAACATTGTAAGATCTGACCATCGTCTGTACGAAGCTTTACGTACGAAAAACAATTCCCTCTTATTTACTTTTTTTTTTATAAAAGTTTATTAAAACAAAAAAGATTATAAACTTAACTACACATAAACAAACAAAAAATTTAAATAAAACTGAGGCATTTATAGTGTAAAACGCAACGCCACAAATTTCATTGAAAGCAAAAGCAGCAGAGACCTGCGCCGAGGCGGCTTAGCCGGCTGTTAGCCCGCCGCCGATGAAAATATTTGTAGCCACCGCCCTCGAAAATTCTTCGGCTAAAAATGGGCTACAGCTTAGCCACCGATTACTTTGTAAATAATTTTATTCTCTTTTTTTTACACCTTGTAATATTCTTTTTTGTTTGTCTATCCTTAAAAAGTGCAACACTTATGCTGGGTACACACTATGCAACTTAATTACGCAATCTAGTGAATTAAATTAATTTTCATTCATTCCAGATTGCATCAACATCAAAGCGCTTTGATATTTTGAGGTTGCATTGAAACAGATTGCATGTAGATTGCACTGTGTGTACCCAGCATTAGTTTCTTGTTTATAAAGCACCAAAATTTCATCAACATTTTTAAAATAACGACATAAGTATAGGAAAATCAGTGAACACTGGTGCAATCGTTGATTATTTTTTGTGATAACTATTTTGTGTATTTTCCCGCCGAAAAGTTTTAACTCTGTAAAAATTTGACCAAATCACTTTTGTTACACAGCCTTAAGTGTTTATTGCTTTTAAAACTATATATTTGGCTGCAATTCAAAATTAAATAAATATGTGTGAGAATAACAAAATTACAGATTTTTTAAAACTAAAAGAAATGGAGGATGAAACTGATTCCAGCAATACGGTTGCCGAGATCAGCGAGTTCAATTCAGATTTCGTGCATTACGAAAATATGCTTAAAAAGAAAAGTGAATTTAAGAGTAAAACCAAAGAATATAAATCATATAGAAAGCGCATCTCAAGGAAAACTAAAATATTTTTGAAAAAAAATGCATGATGCGGGCGGGAAGACAAAAGGGAAAGAAGCAAAAACAAAGAGCGTAACAATGCATCGTTCTCTCGTTGTTTATGAGAACTTTCAATTCTCATTTATCAGCGCATATGTATGTGCGTGCACGAGTGTGTATGTATGTACATTCCCTGCAAATAAAATTGGACCACCTGATCCATTTTGATAAAATGGACTACTCCATGGACTGGTCCGATGTAATGCAAGCATGGACCATGTCATTGTTAAAAAGTGTTTGTAGTGAGACGACATGTCTTCGTTTTTTAACGACATGCTTTCGTTTTTAAACGACTTCAAAACTAATCCTCTTGAGTTTACCATGGAGTAGTTTTAAAACTACTCCTTAGTGGTCCAAAGGTGGGTTATATGGTCCTCTCCTAGGACATCGCAATGTTAAATAGACCAGGTTTTTTCCAAACGTTTGGGTTATTTTTGGACTAGTCCTGGTCCCTTGTGGACTACTCTTTACACGCGTGCTTGGACTGGTCCTATTATTTGCTGGGTTGCCAAGTCAAAAAAAAAACACATTAAGTAAAAAATAAAACAAAAACCTAACAAAAGAATTTTTGTTTCTTGCAATTTTTGTACAAATAACCTTCGTAAAAGCAAATGTGACCGATTGTGTAATTGTAGGGTAAGAGTATGTGTTTTATTGTTGTACAGATAAAACTATATCGGTTCGCACCGAAATATAAAAATATGTAAAAACATAAACTGCCTGGTTCATAAAAAATATTTTATGTTTATTAAAGCGGCATGGCCACACAATGCTTTTGGGGTCTTTTGTCAAACCATGTTATATATTTATTTCATAGCTGTGCAGTATTAATATTCTTATTAAAGATATTTAAAAATAGATTAAAATAAAACATATTATTATTCCTTCTTAAGGAATTTTGTTTGGTTTTTATTTAATCATGTTGCTTGGAAATTAAAAAAATTTAGTTCTCATATATTCGGAATAAATTTAATTTATTTCTAACTTTATGTCTATTCACAAATGTAAAAAAATGATATTTACAAAAATAAAATTATTTCCAATTAAATTTTCAATCAACCAAAGCGATACAAATACATACATACATATTTAAAAAGAATTTAATGAGGATATCAACCACCCTAATATTTTAATAAATTAAATCATTCGTTTGATAAAACTTGTATTTTTCTTTTCTTGGAACTTCCTTTTTCTAAAGACCAAAAGCAATGTTTTCGGAGGAGTACTAATTTAATAAATGTTTACAAACTGAGCAATATGAAATTTATTTAACAAACAATCAAGGAGAAATACCTATTTATAATTATGCCACTCCTTTATTTATAAATTCCATTAATATACATACACACATGGTAAGTACATAATTAAATAATCTAAAAAATGGAATTATAATTCGGTGCAAATCGATATAGTTTAGTTTTTACAAAAATAAAACACATACTGTTGCCCTACAATTACGCAATTGGTCGCATTCGCTCTTACGTAGGTTATTTGCACATAAATTGTTTTAAAACAAAACGAAATCAATTAAAAAAATACCAAAAACCCGTTTCAACGAAAAAAAAAACACAAACACACACACTTTGGCTGGCAAAAACAGCAAACATGTGTATGTGTTAATGCTGCACATTTTGGATGCTCTCTTCAGTTATCTAAGTGAAAACACAAACCAACAACAAATTGCCTTTGCAAAATTTGTGAGCGAAATTATATGAGAGCGGGCCGTAATGATAAACCCCGCCATAAGAAATTTTGCTTCTACATGATGCGCATTCTATAAGATTTATATTCTTTAGTAAAACGCAAATATGTTTGTTTGCGTCACTACTGAGGTATTCGTATACGCGGTCAACACACCAAGACTACCCTTCAACGTGGTCGAAATTTTGGTGTGCCACTGTACCACATTTTGTCCATTTTTAAGAGACCGTTTTCAACCCGAACAAAGATAAATAGAAGTTCTAAAAAAAGATTGTGTGTTTTATTATAATTGTTTTATATGTAAAAATGTTAAATTTTGTACCTCTGGAATAGCTTATTATTAAATTATTGTTTGATTTCCTCTGTCATTAAAAACATGTGATTCTTGTTTAAACAAAAACATACTTTTATGGCATGAGTAGTGAATGATAGTATGAAAAATGGCTTAAATTGTTTGTTATAATACCCTGTAGTAAATAAAAAAGTCAGTTGCAAAAAACACTAACTATAAATTAACTTTTTTTTAAACGACTACAAATTGGTTTAAATCTCATGCAGATATCAACCAAAAAGGCACAAGTAAAACACAAATAAAATCAAAATAAGTAAAACAAGCATGCCATGAAGTCAAATGAAAAAAATATATACAAACATTTTAAAATAATTAAAAAATGAATCAATACAAATCTGTTTATGTACTAGCAATTATGTGGCGTATTTTTTTCAGGACTATTATACATCATCATTTAGGGCAGTTTAATGCAAAATTTTCATAAATAATTATTTCTATAACAAAATATATAAAGACATATGTATGCAGGTTCATATGTACATATATTTTTTTGACAAAAATTATTTAAAATTTAAATAATTTATTATAAACTGACAATACTTTTAATTAATTACAAATAGGTTGAAAAATAATTAGTTAGTAGTCAGTTAAAAAGTCATGCAAAGATGGCCAATTGACTACTGCCTATGACATGCCCATGTTAAAATAATGAGTCGTCGACAAGGAAAAAAGTCACTTAATCAACTAGATGTGGTTATAAAAAACCAGTTTGAAGTTAATTATAAATGTGTTTGACTTCCTACAGCCCTGCAAATAATAGGACCAGTCCAAACACGCGTGTAAAGAGTAGTCCACAAGGGACCAGGACTAGTCCACAAGTAACCCAAACGTATGGAAAAAACCTGGTCTATTTAACATTACGATGTCCTAGGAGAGGACCATATAACCCACCTTTGGACCACTAAGGAGTAGTTTTAAAACTACTCCATGGTATATAACCCACCTTTGGACCAGTAAGGAGTAGTTTTAAAACTACTCCATGGTATACTCAAGTGGATTAGTTTTGAAGTCGTTTAAACACGAAAGCATGTCGTTAAAAAACGAAGACATGTCGTCTCACTACAAACACTTTTTAACAATGGCATGGTCCATGCTTGCATTACATCGGACTAGTCCATGGAGTAGTCCATTTTATCAAAATGGGTCAGGTGGTCCAATTTTATTTGCAGGGAGGGTATAAACACATACAAATATGTTTACACAAATGTACATACATACAATTTTAATATACCCTACAAGAAATGAATGACCGAGTAGTCACATTTTTGGTGTTAAGAAAATGATAGAAAGAAATGACCAAATGTAGCCGAAAACTTTATTTCGGTCACTTCTTTCTATCATTTTCTTAACACTAAAATGAAAAATGTGACTACTCGCTCATTCATTTCTTGCAGGGTACATATCCCATCGGCTGACAGCCACATCGGCTAACAGCCGGAGCGAGCCGCAGCCGAGCATTTTTTGTGTCAGCCGCCGCCGAGGATGAAATCCCACGGCGCAGGTCTCTGAAAAGCAGTCAAAAATATTTTATAATTTTATTGTCGCATCCTTCAGAATACCGCTAAAGGCACAGAGTATACAGAGGCGTCACGAGACAGAAAATATTGTGTTTTTTCTGTCTTTTTTTTTTCGAAAGCTGCCCTTTTTGTTTTGATTATGCAATTTGTGTAGATAGTAGCGGCCTGTTTTTACGCATTGTCACTTCACTAACAAAAAACGTTTTTTTTCTCTTTCTTCGAAAGCTGCCCTCACAAATGATTTAGGCATTTTTCATAAGTCACTTTTTTGTGGCTAAAGACCAGTTTGCACGGTAATACATTGTTTTACGACATAATGTAGAATGAGAGAAATCATATCATGTAAAAGCAAAATGCATTGAGTAAGAGAGAATACGAATACAAAATCTGACAAATGGTTTTTTTCTAAACCATTTTAGAAACTTATGTATCTTCATCACACCAGAGGTGCATTTTAACGGAGTATATTAAAGGTGATAGCATTTTTATACAATTACAAAAACAAATAAAAACAACTCAGGAAATTTTCATGTTGTTTTTGTAAAAATTTTAAAACTGCAACCATCTGCTTCTTTTGTTATTATTTTTGATTTTACTTATACCATCCGTGTAAACATAAAGTATACTCACAACAGACTTTTATTTTTTCTTTTAAACACGGAGAGAATTTCATATTATTTTGATTCTACAAAGTCGTAATACATTGTATTACCGTGTAAACTGGCCTTAATAGCGGTAATCAATGTTTGGTGCGTTAAAGTTTGCAACGGTTTGGTACTGAAATAATTTTATCATTGACAGTGAGCATCTTTGCAATGCTATATGCAAATTAGGTAACAGCTGTTTTACGGAATTATTTGTTGTGAAAATTTACAAAAAGGTGTTTGATTATTTTGTGAAATTGTTTTAAAATGCCACGAAGCAGTGCAAAAGAAAATATTATCGCAGCATTAGTAGAACTACGCCCATCGTAGGCCTTTTTATAAGATGCCTTAAGGAATCATACCTTCCAACTTATAATATCCCAGGTTGCATCGATACCGCTTTTTTCAATAATTTTTTTATAAAACATTTGAGCTGTTGGTGTCTAAATAATAATAATAAAGAAATTGCTTTTGAAAAATTACGGACTTCTCTAAAATACTAAGCTCTATGCACTGTAGGAAGTCAAGCACATTTTAAAGTAACTTCAAACTGGTTTTTTTATAACCACATTTAGTTGATTAAGTGACTTTTTTCCTTGTCGACGACTCATTATTTTAACATAGGCATGTCATAGGCAGTAGTCAATTAGTTATCTCTGCATGACTTTTAAATTGACTACTAACTACTTATTTTTCAATCAATTTGTAGTCAATTAATAGTATAGTCGGTTTATAATAAATTATTTAAATTTAAAAAACATACTGTGCATATAAATGTATATTTTTATACATTTATATAGAAATAATTATTTAAGCAAATTTTGCATCAAATTACTTTAAATGATGATGTATAATACATGCTGAAATAAAAAAGCTACATAATTGCTTGTACATAAACAGATTTGTATTGATTAAATTTTCAATTATTTTTAATTATTTAAATATGTTTGTAATAATTTTTTTTCATTTGACTTCATGGCATGCTTGTTTTACTTATTTTGCTTTTATTTGTGTTTTACGTGTGCCCCTATGCAATATGTTTGGTTGATATCTGCATGAGATTTAAACCAATTTGTAGTCATTTGAAAAATAGTTAATTTATAGTTAGTGTTTTTTTTGCAACTGACTATTTTATTTACTACAGGGTACAGCAATTATTATTTTTTACCAACACATACACATGTATGTACATTAGAGTGTCCGTTTTTTTATTTTTTATTTTTTTATTTCTTATATTCTTCCCCCCAAATCGGTTCAGTTTTGTGTAAAAAAAAATACAAAAATAAGTTGTGTTTTAGGGGGGGCGTCCGCCCCTCAAAGTTTGCCTTCAAGCCATTTATTCAAATGTAATTTGTTTTCATATGACTATCTCTTAAGAACAACATTTTACAAGAATATGATATATGACAATATTTTAGCTCTTCTTCTCGACAAGATTAGCCTTAAAGAAAGTTTTTTGCTAAGATTAATATTTAAAATGGTTTACAGAAATAGAAAAAGAAACCCCAACATCAGATCGCATATAAACAGATACAAGACAATAAGAAATAGATTATTGAAATTAAAATCTTCAATAACTTTTCTTATACGTTTTGCAGAAACAGAGATATTATGCCAACATTTATTAAAAATTCTACCAAAAATATACATAACATTTTTGAGACAAATTCACTCGTGAAATTTGAATTACATGGAAAGCTTACAAAATAATTTCAGAATTTTCACAGTAAGATTCTTAATCTACTAATTAAACTTAAGCATAAACTTTGTAAACTTAATGAGGAAGAAAGACACAGTATTAAAATTACAATAGATGAACAAATAACAGAAGAACAAGTCAACGATTTATGAAACAGTGAGGACGTTTTAACAAGAACTATGAACAAACACTTAAGAGAATCACACAAAGAAAAGTTTGAGAAGCTAAAAGAACTACAGAGGCAAGAATTGGAGGTTAAATTTAACAAAAAATGGTTTGTTAATGAAACAAGAACGAATATACCAGACGACATACAATGGTTATTTTCCCTCGGGCAATGGAAAGGGATGTTTTTCCTATGCTGAAATATATCGCGGATGGAGAAGATTTTATACAAACACTTATGGCGATTTCTTTTCTGAGAAAAATATGTTACAGTATATACATGTAACATTTTCTAATGTTACCTATAATCACTCGAAGTGTTACATGTTGTGCAATTTCAATAGAACACAATTAGTTCTTTTGTAAAAACTATTACACTTTCATCATTAATGTACTTAATGAGCGATTTTTAATGCTATTTAAGCGGTTTATGAACGCTATTACTGGTTGAAAACAAATATTAACATCACCAATGGCTTATAAAAATTAAAACGATTATAATATAAATAATGTTTTAAGGGCCTGTTCGTCGATAACGAATGAAGACTTCGTTCGCTTAAATTACATTTAAAACAAAAACAAATTATAAAATATTGTTTTTGTTTTGCATGTAAACTATGCGAACGAAGTCTTCATTCGTTATCGACGAACAGGCCATAAATATTTTTATATTTTGTTTTAAAATAATTTTTTTAGAAAATTATGGGCGGTATGAATTATGACAAACAAAATAAAACATTTGTTGTACAAACAAAGTAGTATGTACCAAAGTTGTAGAACAGGGCAGTATGAACACCTTAAGTAAAAGTTACGGTAAAATATGCAACATGTTTTGAATGTTTTTCATCAACATATTCACAAAAGAACTTGAAAATTTTTCCCATAGTTGTATTTTTTGTACAAACGAACACAAAAATGTAGAACATGTAACATTAATGCAACATTTTTCTCAGAAAAGAAATCGCCATTAATGAAAGAGAAGATAAGGATATTGCCAGATCGAGATTCATGTCAATAGTAGATAATCACTTTAATAAAATTAGTATGAACAATACAGACAAATTTATACTGAACATTATTAACCAAGCCAAAAGGTTTTTAAAACGAAACAGCAACATTTTAATTTTGAACGCGGATAAAAGGAACACAACAGTAGCTTTAGAAAAAGAGGATTATGACAAAAGAATGAGACGGATTATTGGTGATATTATGACTTACCAAAGAGTAAACAGGGACCCCACAAGTGGTTTTCAAAGAACAAACAATGATCTCGTAGAAGAACTTTATAGGAACCAAATAATAACGCCTATTGAAAGAAAACAATTAAAAACAGAGATTGCCATAGCGCCAAGGATATACGGTCTTCCTAAAATCCACAAGAAAGGATATCCTCTCAGACCGATTGTTTCATGTATCAATTCACCATCTAGTCAATTATGCAAGTATATAACGAATATACTTAGGAGAATAACTAGTTGCTCAAAATATAATGTTAAAGATTCTATGGAATTCAGAGACAGAATAAAGAAATTCACAATACAAGAAAATGAAAAACTTGTCTCATTCGATGTAATAGCATTGTTTCCTAGCATTTCAGTTGATTTGGCTCTAAGCATTATTGACGACAGATGGGACGAGATATCTGAATACACAAATATGAGTAAAATATTGTTTTTCCGTATTCTAAAGTTCTGTATCAAAGATAATCGCTACTTTAAATATGACAACAAAATTTATACGCAGCGAAAGGGCTTGCCAATGCGATCTCCAGCATCTCCGATAGTCGCAGATATTGTGATGGAAAAACTATTAGATAATTGTATGGAAAAATTGACTAACAAACCAAAAATACTCACTAAATATGTAGACGACCTTTTCAGTATTGTACTGGAGGATGAAATAGAAGACATAATCAAACATCTAAATAATTTCCATAGAAGTATACAATTTACGATGGAAAAAGAAATTAATTCCAAACTTCTATATTTGGATACTCTTGTAATAAGAGAGGATAACACCATAAAAATTGACTGGTATCAAAAACCAACCGCGTCCGGACGCATTATTAACTATTTTTCTAAACATCCCAAGAAAATAATCATCAACACCGCGAATAATCTGATTAAAAGAATATTAAATATTAGTGATAGGGAGTTTCACCATGCGAATATAAACAAAATATGACACATTTTACATTCTAACGATTTTCCAAGAAATATCACCGAAAAACTGATTCGGGAATATGGAAAAGATAAGGCTCAAAGAAAGAAAGACAAAGAAGAAGAAAAAGTTTACAAATCCATCATTTATGTGCCAGAAATATCAGAACGTTTTGAAAAATCAAAACTTTTTAATGGAGAAAGATATAGAATGGCGTACAAAACCTTCAATACACTAGGGAATTTATTTAGTAAGACAAATGACAAAATTGACAACCTTGAAAAATCAAATGTCGTATATAAAATACCCTGTAATGGCAACAATACCAATAAATGTAATATGGTTTACATTGGGACAACTAAAAACCAACTTAAAACACGATTATCCGGACAGAAATCAGACCAAAAATCTCGAACTTATGATGTTACACATAAAACAGCATTAGCGGCCCACTGTGCAGTTGAAAATCACTCTCCAGATTTTGATGGAGCACGAGTTATTGACAGCGAGAATAATTACAAACGCCGCTACATGCTAGAAGTACTCCACATTATAAATACACCAACAAAGGAGAGAATTAACTTTAAGGCTGATCTCACAGAGAACAGTGCAGAATTTTATCGTCATTTAGTTAATAAGAACAAAAAACCCAGTGCAATAATTAATATACATACAGTGCAATATAAAGTTTATAATCAGTGCAATATTCAATTTGCACGAAGAAAAATTCTGGGCTGTTTCGTGCAAGAAGAAAAAGAATTTTTTTTCTCTCAAATCCGCTCTCATTTACACAAATTAAAAGTACGGGAACGCTTTTCGTGCAAATTGGGGTCCCGAGTGATCCCAAAGTAGAGTAAAGAAACAGAGCTATTAGAAGAAGTAGTGATAACTACTTTTTTAATGTTAATGTTTTTGAAAAAATAATGGTTTAAATTATATGTAAGCATTGTTTTTGTTGCATTGAGTGTTTTTTGTTGTTTATACATTTTGTTTTGTGCGTAATTTTCTTATTGGTTTGATTGTTATTGATGTTTTGTATTCATCTGTTTTTATATATTTTTGTAGCTTTAAAGTTTTGTAGCGAAATATTGGAAAAATAAAAATATGATTTTATAAAAAAACAAAAAAACCTGGACCTCGAGCTTAATTTATTACTTCTTTTATTTTAGAAAATAATTTAAAAAAAATAACAACAAAATACCAAACATTTTATATACGTTTTATATTAATAAAAGGGGGATTTAATGTCAAGTGACCCAATTTTGAAATCGATGTCTTTCGATTTGGCTGAAATTTACACAAAGGTTAGTCCTACAAGATAGCAGAGAACTGCAAAATCACTATTTTTCTTGATTTATTCATACGCTAAAATTTACATTCAATCTTTGCTTGCAAAACAAAGTTCCACGTTGGTAATTTTTACATCGTTTCGTTCACATTTGATTTTTGCATTTATTAATTTTTTATTGAAAATGCTTTATTTGCATTTTTGTTGCGCATGCAATATAACACACATGTGTAAATTCAAAGGAACACATTCTTATACTTTTGCATTCAAGTCAGTGTTACCACCAGCAAAACTCAAAATTACACTTGAGATGAAGCAAAATTACCCGATTTAAATAAAATTACACCTGATATACAATTAAAGTTTATTAAATAATAAGACATTTACAAAGAAGCAAAAACAGAACAAACTAATTGAAAGAAGATCCATATTAGTCAAACTGTTAAGATTCTTTTGTAATTTTAAATAAATTCACAAAACTAACATTAAAGACTTTAAACAATTAATAAAACATAAAATAAAACTCCCAAAATAATGCGTTTAACTTCCACATTTGGTTGCATATATCTATGAATGTGCTCATCGCAAGTTCTTTATAATGGGTGTTTTTTTAGCCCCATAGACCTTACGAAAGGTTAGCTGTCAAAAGAACTGTCATACTGCTTTCACTTTTTGCTCAGGCACATCTTTATGAATAGATTCATGCTTGAAAAACGCCACCAAATTTTCCAAATTTGTTTGAAATTCAGCCATCGATTTTCGCAACTTAGTCTGTGTTCATACGGCTCATGTCTTATTGACAAGATTGCTACTTTATAGACGAGAGGGACGAGGGGAAAAGAAACGAGTACACAGATGCATGTACTGTCTTTACGTTTTTCTTTATTATTCGTTGTTTAATTTTGTTTTTGTTTTCAATATCAAATACAACAAAACTCTTTTGTGTACAAAAATGTTCGTTTTTATTGAAGTTTTATACTCTATACAAAAAAAAATTATTAAAAATTATATTTCAGCTGTATTTTTTATTTTTATAATTCTTATTTTTCTTTTTTTAAAATATATGTTATATAAATAATACCTTTTGAAAATTCATAAATAAATAAAAAACAGTGTTGTTTATTTAAAAAAATCCCGAATCTCGGGATTTTCTAAAATCAATCCCGATTGGCATCCCTAGTTGTCACACTTTAGTATTTAGGGTGCGATATACTACAATGTAACTACATACATACCTTTGTATAAAAAAAAAAATTTCTGTTGGTATAATTTTGTATCCCTTTTTCCATGTGTCCTGGTTGATAGGTTCAAACATCTGGCAGCCCTAATCTAATAGGACTAACCTTGTTGCAAATTTTATCTAAATCGGAACACATCGATTTCAAAATTGGGTCACTTGACATTAAATCCCCATTTTATATATACAAAACGTATATAAAATGATTGGTATTTTGTTGTTATTTTCTTAATTATTTTTTAATTTTCTAAAATATTAATTTAAGTAAAAAACTTTCTTCAAGGCTTATGTTGTCGAGAAGAAGAGCTAAAATATTGTCATATATCATATTCTTGTATAATGTGGTTTTTAAGAGATAGTCATATGCAAACAAATTACATTTGAATAAATGGCTTGAAGGCAAACTTTGAGGGGCGGACGCCCCCCCTTAAACACAACTTATCGCTACGAAATTTTTTTGTTTTTTTTTTCTACATAAAACTGAACTTGGGGGGAGAGGATATAAGAAATAAAAAAAAAGATCTCCATACAACTAACGGCCACGCTAATGTACATACATATCTGTGACATTTGGCAAAACCGCTTAAGGCAAATTTAATCATACGATTTTTCATTCAAAAAACATTTTTGTTTTCGTTTTTAAAATTTTGTATTATAGAAGAAATTTTTCTTTAATATGGTTTATTTTATTTTTTAATAAAAATGATTTTTTTCCCGAGTTTTTTTAAAAAAATTTTTAGGTGTTTTGTCAAAATGCCACAGATAAAAGTTCTTAAAACTCGATACTCTTGAGAAAATTTGAAAATTTACATCATAAAAAGTACCTTTTATTTTAATCTTGTCCATATGCTATCTCTATACAAAATTTTTCGAAAGAGAAAAAGTACCAAAGGTTAAGGAGTACCAATAATATTAGCTTTGCCTCATTTCAGCCCTCAAGAAAGTATGTTAATGTAAGATATAATCTGTATGTATTTCATATTTATCGAAAATAGAAAAAGTACTAATTTTATCCCATTTTTACCCCTTAAAAAGTACCAATGTTATTCCTTTAGTAGTATTCTATATATTAATCCTGACCGTGTGCAATTTGCATACCAAAATCATCAAAAGGAGAAAAAGTATCAATTTTGTCCACCTAATAAGTAAACTTTATTCGAATCTGGGCCCTATGCTATACGTCTACCGAAATTGTATTGTTATTTTATGCCAACACATTCATATGTGAAGAGGAGATACCACAAACAAATGTGTGTGCCAAATATTTTTTTCTGATGTTTATTTGCCGAGTTATCAAGTGCTAAAGTGTTGTCGCTTTTGAAAAATAGTTTTTTTTTTTTAATTATCGAAAAATATGTGACTGTTTTAGGAAATCGTTTGATTTTTTTAAAAACAATTCTTTGTTTACCACAATCTGCAAAAGGTGTTCTTATTACACTGTAAAAATTTTCAACATCGATGTTATAAACTACTTTGCATTTACGGACTGCTCAAATTCTGCTTTGCTACTGAAAATCTTAAGACCCAACTATAATATGCTCAAGCTTCTTTCGAAAATTAACAAAAAGCCTGTCAAATGAATTTAAAAACACAAAACGAAAAACGTTCGATTCCATACGGAAAATCCGATCTTAACAATAAGTTTCTTAAGTCCAATCTGACACACACGATTTACATGTATTCGCAACTTAAGCACAGTTGTTCATCGCTGTTTTAAATTTTTACATAAAGGCTTTATTTGAAAAAATAATAATGATAAATTGTACAAATATTATAAAAAAAAAGATTTTATTATGTAAATGAAAATATTAAATGGACGATGTCAAGGCGAATTCATACAAGGTGGTCTTATTTTGAAAACGTTTTACAACACTGTTAAACATTTTAACGTTGTGTCAAAAAAAAAAGAAATATTTAATTTTGTTTTTATATTAAATTGTGTTTGTTTGAAAATTAATAACTTAAAAAAGTTTTAAATTTCACAATTTTAATCGAAAATTAAAGAATTTAGTTAAGATTCCCCAGAACCAACAGGACGGTATACCATTTTGACACAAGGTTAGTAATCAGCTGTTGCTTACGAAGCAAGATAAGTTCACCTTGTGAAAATTCGCCTTGGACGATGTCGATGATTTTTAGTTTTGACGCCGATGTATCGTCGATATATCATCCATCGAAACATCCATGAACGATACATCGATGTTTTCATATGAAATAATCCCTTAATAATTAAATAACACCCAAACAAAATGAAATAACCCCCAAAAATCGCTGTTGTTGATCTCTGCACAAAGTTTTGGGGGTTAACTACCTGCTGTTAAAAAGTTTATTGAAGACAAAATTGGCTATTTCTATGTTAATTCCCTGCTTAATACATATGTATTACTATTTTTTTTTTATACCCAACGCAGTTTCAAAACCAGCTATCAAGTCTATAATCACTGCTGCCGTTTTGCTTTTTGTAAATCAATTTAGTGGAATTTTCGCTTTTGTGAATTATATGTCCAACATTTTTGCTGAATCTGGTTCTTCAATGGATCCCAATAGTAGTACAATCATAATGGGAACTTTACAAATTGCCGGGACATACGCTGCTACTCTTCTCGTGGATACATATGGTCGTAAGATCCTAATGCTCTGGTCTACGGGGGGCATGTCGGCGGGGCTAGCGATATTTGGTGCATACACTTATTGTTCACGGTTGATCGATCTAAGCGATTATTCGTTTGTACCAATTATTCTGATGGGATTTGTAGTTTTTGTGGGAAACATGGGCATGATTGCTTTAACATTTGTCGTACTCGTCGAAATCTTTCCTGCTAAGGTTCTTATTAATTAAAAATTTAATAAGTTTAAATGATTAAGTGATGTTAAACTTTATATTTCAGATACGGGCTGTTGCAGCGTCGGTATCAATGACAACTTTAAGTTTTTTGGTATTTGCAATGCTGAAAATCTTTCCACTTTTTATGGACACCTTTGGAATTTCCGTAACGATGTGGTCGTGCTCTGCAGTTTGTGCGTTTAGTTTCCTTTACCTGCTCATATTTTTAGTTGAAACCAAAGGTAAATCAATGGACTGTGATTAATTGCGCTAAGTAATTAAATAGTTTACCTACGTAGGCATTTAATTAAGCATAAGATGTAATTTGTACAAAACCATTGAAAGACCTAAAAAAAATAAAAGTTTATGTTAAAATAAATACGAATGTTCGAATGTAGGTATGTATAGTATACATACCGTTATCAGAAAAGCAAGCCGTAACGGCGCGGCTGACGGCTAGCCGCTCAGCCGATTTTTTTCGACAAGCCGCGCCGCCGCCGATATACTCGGCTGATCGACGGCTCAATTGCTAGCTGATTATCTTTTTTTCTATTTTTTTATATTAAGCCAAAATTAGTTATTTAATTAATTTTTGGTATTTTTTAATTTTATTTAAGTTAGTGAATACTTACGAAAATCGGTATTTAATTAATTTTGTAGCACTGTTGCCTTATACAAATACTTAAACAGTTTTAACGAAACTTTTTTGTATTTGGCATGTGGAAAAGGTGGTTAAGGCCCGTTTTCACAACTAACCGTATATAAGTGTACCATTATTACAGCTTTACTTTAACATACCAGGTAGGTTAAACCTTAATTTACTTTATCGCTCTTTACGATTAAGCTTTGAGTTTTAATAATGGAAAACTTTTTAAAAGGCCTGTTAAAGTCTACTTTTAGCTATCGGTAAGTTGTGAAAACGGGCCTAAGTGCAGTGTTTAAAAAGCTGCAGTTGAGATAGTAAAAGTCATAAGATTGTGCTGTTACTTCGACTTCTTCATTTGTCATTGGACAAAAATAAACTTTTGCCTGTACTTCTGATTCATTAAATGAAAAAAGTCGCAGTCAAGGCGAAAACAAAAAGTTGTACACAACAAAGAACATCTGCAGTCGACATGTTCGTTAATTTTCCCTAAAGTAGTTACACAAAGGTGTGACAAAATATCGGATTAAGTAAAACAAATATTTTTATAAAAAATAATGGACCACAAACTTAATTAATAAATGCCTGATGTTTCTAAATTTTAAGAAAATCTTATTTTAATATCTTTTAGTGACCGTAGTACAACTAACAAGGTATTTGCTGTAAATAGTTTTTTTTAATCTAAAAATTTAATTTATCTTTTATAAAATCTTTACTTTTTAAACGAATAAATCATTAGTTGTCTTTTTGTTTTTTTTTATCTACATATATGTTTACTGTACATAAGTTCGGCGCAGCCGAATATTTTTTTTTGTCTTCAAAAAAATCGGCGCAAAGCAGCTCAGCCGCCGCCGCCGAAAATTTTTAATCGGCGTGCTTCTCTGACCGTTATACATTGTATACGGATAAAAGTTATTAAAATTTAGGGTGCCCCTTGGCTTGTTGGTCTATTCATGAGAGGGTTGCGGGTTCGCGATTCCCTCCAGAGACTCTGATATGTTTTACTATAATGAGCTAAAGGTCTTCGTTAGAGCTGGCAAACAATCGGAAGTACTATTTATAGTTCTGTTTCAATTGGACTTTCGATAGTTACTTTTCGATAGCGATGCTGTGGTTGAAATTTTTTTAAGAAAATTATCAATATTTTTTTGTTTCTTTCTGGCAACAACTAGCCAGCCGTCGTTGCCGCCCAGCTTAGCCAGCTGCGGCTGTTATCTAATCGACTTAAGGCTCAGTTAGCCGGGAGTAAAAGTAACTTAACCTTTCCGTAAAAAGTAAGACCAATCTATTTCTTACAGACTGAGACGTAACATCTTACTGCTAATTATAATTGTTCTAATTGCTTTAGATCCCGGCTAAGTGAGCCTTAAGAATTCTGTAGACAAAACACCGGTGATGCTACAAGATGCCAAAAAATTATCTAACAAATTACTTTATTTTGATTTTCTTACGAAAACAACTTTTTACCCAATCACAACTACATTTCGAGTCCGAAAAAAGCCAACCAATTGTAGGGGAATCTAAGAAATGATGAACACACTGTTTATATGTTTGTAATTCTCATTCGATTAACAGCTTGTTTGTATATCTTAAGCTTTTCCAAGGTCTTTGGAAAAAGTTTCCAAATGATCTGGCCTAAGCAACCAGTGAAATGCGCTTAAGAGCTACCTTACCCCCAACAATAAATTTCAGTGTATTTAACGAAAATTAAAATAACGAATTGAGTACGTCAGAACGAAATCTTAACGAATATTTTTAAAGGGAGACGGTTCTACCAATAATGGAGAGATAATAAGGTAAGAAATATGGTTTTCTTGAATTTGGGCACAACATTTTATAAATGTATCTACATTTACATTGATATATGTATGCCAAATTTCCAAAACTGCGCTCCACTATTTTTTTAAGCTTGGTTTAAATATTTAATGGTAAATATTTGAGCCAAATCGGCCAACTCTAAACCTCGCCACACAGAGGTCAGAAGGTCAAATTCGTAATTTTTTCTCAAAAAAATCATATAAATACCTATTTTTCCTAATTTAACAATAAAAATGACTACATATATTCTGTTTTATTCGGATGTTAAGCTCAGGTAGTTTTCTGTCTTAAATAATTAACCCTTATAATGCCTTGGGTTAGTAATGACCCATTATTTAGAATTTTCGTTTTTAAATGCACTTTTATTTTTTTTAAAAAGAAGTACGTATTTATTTTATAAACAAACAAATAAATGATGAAACAGAACTGAGTCTTCAACTTCAAGCAAAAATTTTAAAGCCCATAATTAAAACGTCGGCAGTAACTTCAAATTCTCTCTCATTTCTTTCATTTTCTTTTGTTTTTTTTTTTCTTTGTTTACAAAATGTATGAAATTGAATGAAGGTATGGTAGCATTGTTAAGAGAATAATTGTATTTATGTGAGAGCATTAGAAAAAACGTCCTCAAAATAAAATGGATTTTATTTCTCGACCGCATTCTCTGGCATAATTTTATGTCAAACTGTATGAAAAACATCGTTCAGCCCCAGTTCTGTTTCATCATTAAATCAAAAACAATAAATAACCAAACAAAATTGATAGCTAACAAAATAAAAACTAAAAAAAAATCCATAAGAAACCAATAAATAAAAACAAAGTAAAAATAAACAAGTAAGAGTGCTATATTCGGCTGTGCCGAATCTTATATACCCTTCACCATTGTGCGAGCAGAATACAGAGCAACTAGACAAAAACTTAATAATTTTTACGTATACATACATATTTGCAATACCTCAAACTTCATTATAAATAAAATTTAAAAAGCGAAAACTGGTAAATATTTTTTTTAAATCTTTTTTAGAACATAAAAAAAAATAAAAATATTAAAAAAAAATTTTCTTTTTAAAAAACCAAGAATCGAACCGGGAACTCTCAGTTTCTAACAAACCCCCTAGACAACTGAACCATGAAGGAACGTTAATCGAATATCATTAAAATTAAATATGGCACGTTGACTGTTCACAAAATTCAACAAAGTTTTGTTGTAATTACTTCTGATATTTTTGTTCACCACGAAGTTGGGAAATATATGCACCAAAATAGTTTGCGCCATGTATGTGTGTTTGTTTGTTGTCTTTTATCTTTTTTGGCGAGTTTTTAAGTATATAAGTCATATCCATAGGACATATGTCAGCCCTTAAATTTAGGTTTTTATAAAATTTTTAATTTTTTTGTACGGGAGGTACCACGCCCACTTCTCCAATCCCGCCCACATTTTGTAGGATGGTGTGTATTGGCAAACTAAATGTGTGTACCTAATTTGGAAATTTTGGCTCTTGCCGTTCTCAAGATATACAGAAATAAAAAAAATACAACAACAACAAGGGATTTTTGGAAAAATTTAGAGGTAGTCGTGGTTTTTTGCTCATATCTACGTCATTTATGGACCGATCTGGCTGAATTTCAATAGCAAGAAATGGTGGACTGTATGTAACATAAATGTAAAACAACCTAGCCGCTATCATGTCTGGATTATCCGGAAAACACATATCAAACGTAAGACGGACAGACGGACAGACGGTCAGACGGACATCGTTAAATCAACTTCTCTTCTCATATGGACCCAGAATATATATACTTTATGGGGTCTAAAATCAATATTGTGGAAATTACAAACGTTATGACAAACTTATATATACCCTTTTCCACCTGAGGTGAAGGGTATAATAAGTTAACCCATCTAAAGTAAAAACCAAATATGTATTTAAAAATGGAATAAACGTCTATAGTTTGAATTCAGTAAATAAGTAGTCCTTTAAAGTTGAATTTTTGGAATATTGGGGCCTATAATGTTGAACAACCTAAAATGCAAGGAAAGTTTAAGAATTTTAATTTTAGATATTTAATTTAATATATTTTACCTTAAAAATATACTGTCGCTGCTCCTCGTCTTTTGTTAATTTTTGATGGTATTCCTGAATTAATTTTATACCCCTTTCTGCACAGTCATTAACAATCTTAGGTTTTCAAAGATGTGTTTCCCGTTCATATATTCTTCTGAATCCTTCCATGTTTTTAAATCTGTTTTTCAAAATATCTCAGAAATGTTGAAACGCTTAAATAAGTTTTTGGTATTTGCAGAAAATAGTGCTTCCAAAATGATTGAATCATCCCTATTAATAAAATTTTTTTAAGTTTTTTTGGAACGCACTCTTTGTCTTCTAAAGATTCTTCAGATATTCCAATGCCCATTTTCTGACTTCGCCTTAGTTTCTGAAGAAATCTTTGGATCAAATAAAACAAATCCAACACACTCTTCGCTTAAATAATATAAATGGTTTACTATTTTTGTAATTGCTTTTTCTGCAATGTTTTTGTTTATTTCTTTATGCTCTTCCAATTTGCGATAAAATTTTATATCATTTAGTGGGGCTAATACAGCATTTGAAGCGTCGAACCAGAAAACTGAATAGCATTTTATTATGAATCCGGCGAGCTCTATTAATCCATTACGTTCGCAATCGCTGAGTTCAGAAAACTGGTTTCGAAAAAGCAAAATTTTGAGGCAGTAAATGGCTTTAGACATCCACCTAGCTAAATGAAACGCCCCAGGCTTGTAAAACGAAATACCTTTAGGTGGAGTGCCTCCCAAAAAAATTACAATAAGCTCCAGAAATTCCGTGTAATCTTCTCTCGGTAATACCTCCAATAGCTTTTTGTTACAAAAAGCAGTTATTACTTCATACTCATCTTTTAATATTTCCTTAATTCTTGAGTCATGTATTCCAGGCTTGTACTTGTCTTGCTGAATTTGATGCCAAACCTTTCTAAATTTTTTAAATACAACTATATCAGGTCCTGTGGTATGTACTCCAATATTTGCTTCCAAAAACACAGCAGACAAAACTATTTCGAAAATGTGATGCCGGCAACACATATATAAAATGTCACGTCCAATTCTTTTTTTCTAGTAAAGTGCATGCCCCTTTGAATCGCCCAGTATTTGATGCTGTTGTATCGAAAACAAATGCCTCAGTTTTGTCTAAAATACAATGTTCATCCAAAGTGTCAAAAACAAGACCTGTTCCAGAGGGAATATCAGGCATATTTAAAATTTGTTCAATGTTAGGTGCGGTAGCTATAATTGACAAACAATCTTCCTTCTTCCCGGTTATGGTATTTAGAAACTTCGTGTCCCAATGTATTGTAAGTGGTTGATCTATTGTTCTAAACTTTTGAACAATATTCTTGCTGAGCTCTTCTCTTAAAACCTCTCGTTGATGGCGCATAGAAGTTCGATTTATCACATATTCATTTGAGTTTAAGCGTTACGCATCTAAAACTGCAACCAGTATATGCACGACATCCTTGTTGCTTAGTTTTATCTTGTCAAAAACAGCAGCAAGTCTGGGCGTTAAAATATCCTTTCGCGCTCTTTTGACTTTAGTTTTTGTCATAGTTTCCGATTCTTCTTCACTTTCTTCGTATTCGGATTCAGAATCTGACACAGTTAAATTATTCAACCTATTAGAATAACCTGCTGAAGTCCATGGGTTTTGCACATTTCTTCTCTTTCTCTCTTCTTCCGCCTCGAATCTTTTTTGAGTTCTTTCGTTCTTTTTTAATAATTTATAATCTACGCCAAGCATGCTGCCAGGGCGACCTCTTAATCTTTGATTTCTCAGAAACAGTTTGTCTTCCTCCACTTTAATTAGGCTTAATGCATCATTATGGGCAATATCAAATAAATCATGAAGAGCATTTTTCCATTCTTCTCTTCTGGTAATATAGGTGTCTCCATATCTTTTTTTTTTGTTTTAACAAGGGTTCTCCAATCGTCATGCAAGTCCAGTAGCTTTTTAACAGCTCTGTGAAATTGTTGCAGCGGAATTTTAGCTTTTTCCCAAAATATTGAGCATTCTTCATCCAACTAGATAAATTTCTTCTCTTGAAGTCGACATTTCTTACACGATTTAAATTTAAAATCAAAACACACGCGAAATTTGGAAACGTTTTTAAAACACAAACATAGAAGTTTAAACTTTATGTAATTGTTTAACTGATGTGTATTTGGGAGTCCCCCTTTTAAATAATTGAATATATGGCGTATTTATTCGGCGGTGTATTTACACAATGAGTGTATGGCGAATTTGCATATAAATAAATATTTATGTTTATCTAATTCAAATCTTTTATTATAAATATTTGTTTTTAAAAAAATTAAAAAGACGTGTTTAAAAAATTTACTAAAAGTGCATTTAAATTAGAAAATGTATGAAAATTCTTAATAATGGGGCATTTCTGACCCAAAACATTATGAAGGTTAATTATTTAAGACAGAAAACTACCTGTGCTTTACATCTGAATAAATTTAAATAAATTTGTTTAATTTAATTATATGTTAAATGTTTTATGTAAACTGTGTAACATTCAATGTATAATTTAGTGTGAAAAACTACTTAAGGCTAGATTACACTATCTCACAAGCCTTACGTATTCCATAATACTTTGTGAGATAGAAATCAAATGAGTTTTGTTTCGACTGTCAAAAAATCTAATTTAACATGACAGTTTGTGTTCACACCATCACACAACGTATAAACACACACGTGGAAAGAAAAACAGCTGTTAAAAATTTGTATAAGTGCGTTTTTTGCTTGAATTTGTAAAAATTGTGAAGAAAAATAAAGAAATTTATAAAAATATGAGAGTAATGACCAGAAAATTAAATAAAAAAAGGCTCATAGGAATTGTGCTAGTTTTAACAATATTAAAAAAAATTAAAGTTAAAAAAAATTATGTACGCCGAGCTTGCAAACGTTACTGGAGTCGTGAATGGCTTCTGCGGCGATATTCAGGAAAGGATCTAACACATATTGCAATTAAGGAATTGCAATTAGAAGACCCGAGAAGTTTTGAAAATTTTTGTAGACTTTCCAAAGATCGTTTCCAAGAATTGTAAAGTGTTGTTGGCCCACTTATATCAAAAAAAAATACTGTGTTGCGAGAGTCCGTTTCAGCAACAACGCGGTATGTATTAAAAAATCCTTGAACATGTTTAATTATAATAATAATTCAATGGTGTTTGTTTAAGCACAGATTACTGATCACACTAAGGTATTTGGCGACAGGAAACACTTATAAGGACCTATCCTATGTGTTTCGAGTATCAAGTTCATTGATATCGATATCTGCATGCTATATATAGCTAGCTTAGTGGACAATATCTAAAAGTAAGATTAAGATAGTTAAAATCAACCTGGCTTTGAAATTAAATTTTATTTTAAAGGGATGTAATACAGCAGTCGGTTGGAAAAAAATCGCTAATGATTTTAACCAGAAGTGGAACTTTCCCATGTGCCTTGGAGCAATTGGTAATTTGTATTTTTCCTCGCTCACAAATATGTTAATAATGTAGGTTTTTAGATGGCAAACACATTGCGTTTTCTCCAAAAGCGTCTGAAGGATCCTATTATTATAATTATAAAGGATTTAATAGTGTAATCTTGTTGGATGTAGTGGATGATAATTATAAATTTATTATGGTGGATGTTGGAATAAATGGTCGAGCCAATGACGCTGCCGTATTTAACGCCTCAGATATTGGAGATGCCATCAAACAAAACCTTGTTACTTTCCCCGAAGATGAACCACTTCCCAAAACAAACATAAAGGTACATATTTGGAATTAAAATTTATTACAAAATCTCATATAGAATGAACATTTTTTTCATATTATGTTATTTTGCATGTTACTTCATGATATGTACATATACATATGTACATATATGGCATATCGCCACTTTCATTTAGACAATACGTTTCTAACACATAAAAGTTTTCTAAGTCGAAATATAAAACTTGATAAAAAAGAAATGTATGTATGTACATATGTATATAAATAAGCTTATGTACATTTCTTACAGTTTTAAACTTTGCCTTAGCTTTTTTATATAATATTTTAAACTTAAAATTAAGATAACGTTACGCATACATATATCTTTTTTTATGTTCAATCGTTTAAGGTTCCTTATGTTTTCGTGTCAGACGACGCGTTTCGTTTGACTTCAAGGATAATAAAACCCTACAATCAAAGGCAGTCAAACGAAAATAAAATATTCAACTACCGTTTGTCAAGAGCAAGGCGTGTGGTAGAAAACGCTTTTGGGACAACTACCTTATTAAAGAAGATAACGACTATGATCTAACATCTAAAAACCTCAACTTGACTCGTTTAGAAAAGTGTCAAGGAAACCGATATTCCGACGATGCGTCTGAAATAAGGAACAAGTATAAGCAGTATTTCAACAATGTTGACATTCTAGAATGGCAGCAAGAATCAATAAAAAGATTTAATTTTTAATTTTAAGCAAAAATAATTTTTAAATAGTTGCATTAAAATGTATAAAAAACCAATATATAAATAACATTTCTTAATGAAAACTTAACACTTGAATTAAAAAACTGTGTAAAATATTTAATTTTTTTATATCTTTTAATTTATTTATTAAAAAATTTTATAAGTTTATAAAATTGTTTATAACATTTGAATAAAATAATATAAAAAAACAACAAATTATTCCAAAGAATTTACATATGTATTTTTTTTTTTTTTAATTAATAAAAAAAATTTAAATTGTGTATTTTGAACAAAAACGAAACTGTATTTTTCATTTACTATTCTTTAAGTTCTCGTTGTTTCTTCATATACTCAAAGAGTAACATAATTATTTTGGATGAAACTTCATCTCTTAAATTTTTATTTGTTATCTCTGATATACTTGAAGATATGAAGCTTAACAAACCTCCTGAAAATTTTTCTTCTGTATTTTCATCTTCAGTCATTTTCTGCAATAAAGAAGTAGCAGCTTTTATCACTTCGTCAGTTTCATCATAATTTGTCTTTCTCTTTTGTTTTGGTGGTGCTGAATCTTCAGATTCTGTGAACGATGCATCATTATCACCCTTACATATATATATAATACGAAAAATAAGAAAAAATATTTAAAATCAATTTGGTTGCTAGTATTCAGGTATGTGATGAATGTGTGTATGTATGTTTGTATATACCCAATAGGGAAAACGGCCGTCGACGACATTGTCTTGTGCTCTATATTCTAAAGAAGTTTATAAACGACGGCATGACCGATATACTCTTTAAGTTGTCTTTTGCCAAAGCATTGTAACATTGTATTGTAAGGTATCCTCTAACAACGACAAAATTAGCATTATTGTCTTTTTAATCTGTCTTCTAAAGGTACGATCACATTTGGCAACCATTTGACGAAAAAGCGGAACCGCTACGTATTCCTCAGTATAAGTGTAATTTATCTTGTATTCTATATACGAAATAAGTTTAATTATGCTGCAAAAGGCTACTTTTATATAATTTTTAATAAATGTGAATACATATTTAAAAAAGTATATTAGAATTAATGAAAATGAACTTAGTTTCCATGCTGGTTACGCTTTTTTCGTCAAATGTTTGCCATGTTTGACCGAACCTTAAGCAAACAAAAATAATTTTTTCACAATAAAAAACAAAAATAACTATAAACAAGTAAAAAAGTATAGACGGTCAAGCCCGACCATATGATACCCTACACCACGTTTTATATGAAAACATTTTAGCAAGTCTACTAACTATTTAGGACATACTGGCATGTTCTGACAATCGCAAAACGCTTAACACTTGCGATCTTGACTTGAAATTGCATAAAACGTGTAATGTAAATCGCAATCGCAAGAAGTTTGGTGACTTTAAATTGCAAAAGTATGCTTAAGGGAACTTTAAGAAACTATGGCAGATCGCAAGCAAAACGCACGAGTTTCAGAACAACAAAAAATCAATCTGGCGTTTTGCGATTTCAAATCGTGCTATTATCAGAACATGGCCGATTGTTTTTAAAAATGCATAGCTAATGTGGCTTAATGAATTAGGATATATCTATGTTTTAAATTCGTCAATGATTCGTGCAAGACATAGCCAATGGGTATGCAATTCAAAAAATATATAATACAGTACTTTAGGCGACGTAATGTAGAGATTTACCTGCTTTCGCTTCGATGATGATGATTGTTCATCAGATTCAGATAAAGAATTAACATCAAGGATCTATTTAAATATTTATATTGAAATTTTTATATGTAATTATAGTCCTATTAAATGAACATTAAAAACTTTATAACTTACTTGTGAAATATTAGACTTTCCTTTACGAACACGTACAAAATCTTTTATAAAATGTAGGTGTTCAAACCAATATGCAGAAGGGGTATAGACATCATCGGTTCCTATACCACTTTTTTTAGATTCCCATTCTCGTGACAGTTCCCTTGAGTATTGCGAACGAAGATAATTTAATTTTGTCTAAAATTACGTTTAAATAATAAAAATTAATTTTAACCCGCAAATATAAATATTAATATTTTACCTTTATATCCATTATTGTAACACCAGGCAGCGTTTCGCACATATTTACTACAATGCCTTCCAAAGCTTCAGATCGCGCGTGTTTGTTGTGGTAAAGTGGATTTTTTGTATTGTACAAACATTGTTCAGCTTTAAACAGTTCTATCAACTTTAAAACGTTTTCTGGATTCCACTCAAGCTTTAAAAAATGAAGATTTTATTATAATATAAGCGTAGGAGCTGTCACGTTGCAAACAATATGTCTGCCCAGTCAAAATGTACACTAAGGACATTTCTTGTCGGACAGACGAAGTTGGTTGGTAAGGGGGTGACGCTATATGCGTGACACACTTTACTTTTTTCCTCCCTCGTTTGTCCACAAGACATGTCCACAGTGTACATTTGAACCTATGAATATTTTATAACATATACATAGGTACATGTTTTATTTTCCTTAAGTTTTTATTTTCCAGGAACAGATTCATCAGCAGCCACAATGTTGTAACATGACAGGCTCCATGGTAATGTTTGTACTTACCTTAATACCCGCCGAACTTCTCATCAAATCTTCCGACATTATTTAAATTATTAAGTTTGTTATAATTTTACGACAACAGATTCTTAATATATGTATATGTATTTCATTAATTTTTTTGCACGCACCAAATATTTCAGCAATTTACTTTGATATTTTGTTATTTTTTTTAAATTATTAAATTTTTTCTAATTTTACGACCACGGATTGTTTAATATATGTATATTTTAATAATTTTTTGTGGACGCACCAAATATTTCAGCAATTTACTTTTTTTTTTGTTTTTTTTTTTTGTTTGCTTTTATTTAAATGCAACCCTGATCCAATGAAAAGTATTATTGTTTAGAAATTTTTCAAAAAACGATTAAGTCGTATGGGATGTCAAACTTTTTTCGTAGTACTTGTGACACATTGCATTCACACTATCACACTTTGTCATATTACTCGAGTTTTTGACATGTATTAATACAAAGTATAATAGTGTAATCTAGCCTTTAGTAATTGTAAGTTTATTTATTTTGTTGTTTTCTAATTTTGTAATAATATATTGTTTTTTATAAAAAATTTTAAAAAAATATTAAATAGACAACCCCTGAAGATGTCAACAAATAATTGACGAAACGTTGGGAGAAACATGTAAAAAAGGTTTTTTATTTACATTATTACATTAGGCCCAATTAGCTTAACAAAAACTTAAACATAATATCTAAACAACTTGGCCAAAAAAATAACAAAAATACTTTAAAAAAGAATATATTTAGTAATTTTTATTGTTAAATTAGGAAAAATAAGTATTTTATATGACTTTTTTGAGAAAAAATTACGAATTTGACCTTTTGACCTCTGTGTGGCGAGGTTTAGAGTTGGCCGATTTGGCTCTAATTTTTACCATTAAATATTTAAACCAAGCGTAAAAAATAGTGGGGCGCAGTTTTTGAAATTTGACATTTTTCAAAATAGCTGCCACCCTAATGTACATACATATGTAATTTTTCTATACACATCTCCTCTATATAAACCAGCCATGAAAATTATGAAGAAGACAGTCATCCCTATCGGGAATAAGATGTGAAATTTTTGTTCCCATGAAATTTTCATTCCCCATAAAGGGCAAATTGCTATCGTGAATTTCACGAGAACGTTTGCTCCTGCTATCAATCCGTAGTGAAAAAATTAATGATGGAGATGAAAAATTAATTGGTATTACTCAATTATGTATGGAACAAAATATCGGCCAAATGGGCGCCGCGACCACGGCGGCACACCTCCATCCGATGGTCCAAATTTTCGATGACCCTGAGGCATAATGGAGGTTCTATGCCGTTAATGTGCCGAATTATCTCATCCTTTAGCTCTTGAATTGTTGCTGGCTTATCGACGTACACCTTTTCTTTCAAATAACCCCAAAGAAAAAAGTCCAACGGTGTCAAATCACATGATCTTGGCGGCCAATTGACATCGCCATTACGTGAGATAACACGGCCATTGAATTTGTTGCGCAAAAGAGCCATTGTTTCGTTAGCTGTGTGGCAAGTGGCACCGTCCTGCTGAAACCACATATCGTCCACATCCATATCTTCCAATTCGGGCCGTAAAAAGTTCGTTATCATCTCACGATATTGTGGGTGCATTGGTTTTTCGACAATCACTCTTGGATTCTCATTCGCCCAAATGCGGCAATTCTGTTTATTGACGAATCCACTGAGGTGAAAATGTGCCTCATCACTGAAGATGATTTTCTTCGAAAATTGATCATCCACTGTTGCCATTTCTTGCCACCATTCTGCCCATTGTTGGATTGTGTATCTCTCCATGGTTCAAATTGAGTAAGTCTGAAATAGAGAAATGTCAAATAAAATTCGGAAAAAAACTTGGCGTTTAGGTGTGGTTTACATTCAACATCGGTCCTTACAATTTAACCACCCTTTATTAATATTTATCGAAAAGCTTAATATTAATCGAACAACGATTAATCGAGTGGATACCCAGTAATTTCAAGTCGATTTTGCCGTTTGGATGTCAAATTGTTTCTTGTTCTCTTAGGATTGAATTCAAGCAGAATAGTCTAATTAGGAAAAAAAAAGTATGCACGCAAATGAGGAACAACTTACCTAAAAAATTAGCAAAAACTAACATTAATTGATGGCTGAATACACGGACTGCCCCATATTAAGATCACTCTCGGAAATCATGTTAGAATGACTAAAAGCGTAACGAATAATGCTTTTGTGGTGAAATTTAGCATAACATATTCCTTTATATGACTTAAAATCACACCACTAGATTTTGTGAAGACCGAGTCTTAATTTTTCATACGCCCCATTTAAAACACACGCTCGTAAAGCACTTTACTACGCCTTAAATCGCAAAACTTATTAATATTGTTGTTAAATTCAGCCCATTACAGTTTACTTATACAAGATATACAATTTCGTGAATAATTTACCAGCACAATAATTTAAAGCACATTCTCAAAATTCAGCTTAATAAGCCTTAAACTGTAGTGAAATTTAATATTGGGGTAACATTTTGTTGAATAAAACAACTAAAGAGACGAATTCCACATAGATTTACTAGTTTAAAAAAAGTCTTTCTTCAAATTGTCCCGGGAATCCCGCATTTAATTTCCGGGAATGCTGGAACTGAAAATTGGACAAACTCTCATCACAACACAAAACGTGGACATTTTGTAAACACGAGCAAAACTTTGCTAGAAGACTTGATAAACAATACTAGAGGAAAAAATCTTCCTCAGGCGTAGTAATTCCACCTACTTTTTCATCATGATAAAAACATGCTTGTCAAGCAATTTGATTCGTATTTTTTCAAAACTGGAATTTATGTAAAATCTTGGAAATGTGATATTTCAAATATTTATTTTCCTTAAAATCCAAATAAATTTATTTATTAGAGTTGGTGGTGGGGGAATATGCCTTTCACCTTTTCGTACCTGAGGCCTAGGTAACAGAGAACGGCTTTGTGCAATTGCAAAAAAATCGCATTAAATGAACAGCAACATATACACTCGCTTGCGGTCATACAATCAAACTTGCGCAACCGCAAACATTCGCTGCTGGTTTGCAGTCATTCAAATAATGCACATCGTGCTTTGTTATTTATACCATCGTTAGCTTCGTTTTTGAATAAAGATGTTTGTGTGTTCGGTGCGGCAATGATTGTTTTGGTAAAGAAAAAAAAAAATACAAACAAAAAAACCAGAAATGAAGCAATTATTACTCATGTATTTATTCAGCAGTTGCTATGTAGTACAAGAAAAAAAAATTGAAATGAAACTAAACGCACATATGTAGCTACAAACAATTTTTTTTTTCTTTTAGGACCAGCAGTCAGGGGATGACATAGGTTGTGGGAAGGAGGATAGAGGGAGTAGTGTTTGTGAACATTCGATTTAAACTTAATCATGTTGTAAGTGAGAGGGAAGACTTCTGCAGGAAGGTTATTCCACATACGAACTGTCCAGGAAAAAAACGAATTCTCTCTGTAATGCGTTGTACGATTCAACTGCCAATAGACCACATAAGGATGGGCTCTTGAGGAAAAACGTGCATTACGTACAAACTTACGGATTTCGGGAACCAGATCCCTAATTTCGTCAGAACACATCCCATTGTAGTAACAATAAAACAGGCAAATACAACCCACATTGCGACGGTGCTCAAGGGAGTCAATAGAATTGGATAATCTACTGGCACCAATGAGAACCTTCGCCCTCTCCTGCACGCGGTCGAGAAGCTCCAAAATAGACTTTGAAGCACCGGCCCACACATGAGAGTTGTATTCCATACGCGGTCGGATATAGGTGGTATAAATGGTAAGGAGATCAGATGGAGTGAAGTATATCTTAGACCGTCTTAGAGAACCGAGGCACTTTAATGCTTCTTTCGACACCTTGAATATATGTTCTGTCCATCGGACATCACATTGTATCCTCATGCCCAGAACATCAAGAGATTCCGATTCCTCAATAATTATCCCACCCATAAATACAGATGTGGCACCCTGATTTGTCGCGCGTTTATGCGTCAGCACGCAACATTGGGTTTTCGGGCATTAAAATCTACCCTATTCGCACGACCCCATTCCGAGATTATGTCAAGGTCTCGGCCAAGCGTATCATTCATATTCTGCCTCATAGCACCGACATCGGATACGCTTGGTCTGCAATTGAATGAGTACGAGTAGCAAAGGTTGCTGTCATCTGCAAAAGAGGAGATAGGGTTGGAAGTTTGACAAAGGAGGTCATTTAGAAAGATAAGAAATAGAGTAGGAGAAAGAACGGAGCCTTGCGGCACCCCTGAATGAATCTTGAACTCGTTTGACGAAACCCCATCTATAACAACTCGTATAGTGCGATCTCTTAGAAAACTCGATATAAATCGAGAGAAATTATCACCGACACCAAATGCAGCAAGTTTTGACATGAGTACACCATGCCAGACTCTGTCAAACGCCTTGGAAATATCCAAAGCAATTACCTTACTTTCGCCAAAATGGTGAATGGAACGGAAACATTTTTCCGATAACAGAGCTAGTAAGTCTCCAGTAGAGCGACCCTTACGAAAGCCATACTGGCGGTCGCTTAGTAGGTAGTTTGACTCTAAATATTTGACAAGAATTTACCATACTCTCCATAGCTTTGGAAAGTGCCGAACAAATTCCAATTGGGCGGTAATTTTCAGGGTTATTAGCCATTCCTTTTTTAGGAATTGGCGTTACGTTAGCAACTTTCCAGCAGACTGAAAATTCCGTGGCACTGTATTAAGTGCTGAAAAGATTTGCTAAGGGACGAGCTAGCGTCGAAGAGCACTGCTTCAAGACCAGTGCAGGTATACCATCCGGCCCAGGAGACTTGTTTATGTCGAGATCCGCAAGAACCCTTTTAACAGCTCGAGCCCGAAAAAATATTCTAGGCATAATTACGGATACTTTTTCGAGTTCGGGTAGTGGTTGATTGCTAGCTGGTAGGTGAGAATTATTAGCAAATAATTCGGCAAAACAATTAGCCTTATCAACCGGGTCCGTGAATGATCAGCCTTCCTTTAAAAGAGTTGGTATTGAAGAACTAGCATTAACCCTTACTCTTTTAACGAATGACCAGAAGTGTTTACTACCCCGGGGAGCAGCAAGATCTTCAGTACGAAGACGTTGCTCGTGAAGAGTTTTTTCCCGTCTAAGTACTTTGGCACACGAACCCCTTGCCATTTTGCGTAGCAATTCAGTATCAGCGTTTTTATTTTTATGCCAATTTCTGAATGCTTCCTCTCTGGATCTGACTGCTGATTTGCACGACTGATTAAACCAAGATTTGGATCGAGGTTTATTCGAAGCTTTTTTAACTGGAATGAAGATTTTCATTCCAAGCATTATTACATTTTCAACCATTTTCGCCATGGCATTGACATCACTGTCCAGGAAACAAAGTTTCCAATTGAAATGCCGAAAAAAGTCATTGAGCTGAGCCCAACGTGCTTTTCCGTAAACAAATATTGATCGTTTCGTAGCCCGTCGTGAAACGTTCCGAAGTTCGGAGAACGCAAAAGAGGCGGAAATGGTGCAATGATCCGCATTGCCGAGAGGTGCTAGAACCTCAACTTCGTACTTTTGAGGGTGCGAAGAGAGAAAGAGTTCAAGGGTATTGTGTTGGTGCCCATCAACACATGGAATATGTGTTGGTTTATTCACCAGTTGCGCGAGGTGGTTGTGGACATTAAAATCACCAGCAACAACGATTTCACTGTCGGGACAATTCTCAAGAATCTTCGCTATTGAGTCGGAAAGGGAGTCGAAGCCCGATAAGGTAATATCCCTTCTCGCATTTGGACTTCTGTAAAGAAATCCGAAATGTAAATAGTGTGTATCGATTTTGAATTTAACCCAAAGACAGTTAAATTCCGCATCAAACATGCCCATTGATTGCTGGCATTGATACACAACTTCATTGCGTATGTATATTGCAAGACCCCGATGAAGATTAATGAGGGATAGAAGGTGATAGCCAGGAATCTGAAAATCAAGTGGATCGGAATTTTCAGATACCTGAGTTTCACATAAGGCGAAAACATCCGGCCGGTGGAGACAAACGTGAGCATAAACAGGGAAAAAATTCGTTCTCAGCCCACGTATATTGCAAAAGTCGATTCTAAACCGACCTCTCATCACAACATAAAAAAACTCAAATTAAACGCAAAGTACCGATATCTACTGTGTTAAAAGTCGTTAAAAAAACTGTTTGGTGATCATCACCAAAACAGTTTAACAACGATTAACACAAAGACATCCGTACTAACAAAAGTAAGGACAGTTAAAAAAAGGAACACAGACAATGCCATAAAAAGGGCCATAAAAGCCCTGATCTGGTCATCGTCGAAAAGAGGCCATCACTGATGAATTATTTTTTTTTATTATTGTTGTTTATTGTGTTGCTTGTATTTTTATGTTGTTATTGTTGTATTGCTTTAAAGCGGTTGTTTGTTTATTATTTTTCTCAGATTTGTTGTTAATTTTGTAGATTAGTGAGTTTGTAATTTTGGTTTTGTTTGTTTGTTGTTCAGTTTGTTTAATTTTAGTTTGATTATTGTTTTGATTTATTGCTGAGTTTATTAATTGATTTGTTTTGTTTATTATTATTTTTTTATTTAACTGCACGGACACTTTAATTTTAATTTATTTTCCACAATTAGGACAAATTCAACGGACTTAACATAAAGACGTGTGTACACGACAAAAGAGCACTACATCCTAAAAAGTACAGTAGTTCTGTATATACAATGTATTCTTGTTATTGTTGTGTTTATTGTTGTTAATTTTAACAAAGCGTCTTATTGAGTGGTATATTGTTGTTAATGTTAACAAAGCGTCTCATCGAGTGGACAATGACTACTTGAATGCAAAGGATAAGAATGTGTTCCTTTTGAATTTACACAGTTGTGTTATATTGCGTGCGCAACAAAAATGCAAACAAAGCACTTTCAATCAAAAACGAATACATGCAAAAATCAAATTTGTACGAAACGATGTAAAAATTACCAACGTTGAACTTTGTTTTGCAAGCAAAGAGTGAATGTAAATTTGATCGTATGAATAAATCAAGAAAAATAGTGATTTTGCAGTTCTCTGCTAGGTAATCAATATTTTGACGAAGATATAAAATTTAAGCATTTTTATTTATTATTTTAACCATTTTTATTTTCGCTATGGTCAAGGCGAATTTATTACAGGTGGTCTTAAAAGCCCTGCTGATATTAGCTAAAATCACTGTTGGATGTCAAAATTTTGTTTATTGTCTTTTATTATCTTTGTTTCTGTTTTGTTTTATTTCTGTTTTTGACATTGTACACTAATTTTACAAAAACAAATTGCTTGTGGTTTTTGTACGAGTTGTACTTGTTGTAGTACCGAGATTACTTGGGATGAATTGGCCTTGGCAATGGTTATATAGCTTCAATATTTACCAAAGCAAAGGCTTAAGCAAAAAAGTATGTGAAATACTGCAAGAAGCTTTATAAATTTAAATTTGATTCATTAAACACTCGTTAAATAAAAATGGTTAATACAATAAAAATAACTTATGAAAATAAATAATTCTGACATTAAATTTTTATTTATAATATAATTTATGAATTTATGTTATGTATGTATGTTTGTAAATAAATGTTGAAATGAATAATTAAAATAAATAATTAAATACATATTAAAAAGATTTAAATTAAAACTATAACATTAAAATTTAAAATGGAGCAATAAAAACTTTAAGAATGCCGTATTTGGAAGACCAGAAAATTGTTTTTATTAAAAGTACACAGTTTTCTGACAATAAAAAAAACCTGTTATTGGCATTGGTTATTTGTAAGTGGGTAAAGATTGGGTGGTAAAATTTTGCTTTTTAATCTTAATGTTGCAAATAGTGGAAGGCCAATGTAAGCGGCATGCGGCTGCGGGCGGCGATCAGCTGTTTAGTTTTTCGCTTGAAATTTTTTTGTAAGGCAAATGAAAGCGGCACATTTTAAAGCGGCAAATGTTGAATAAGCTGTAAAAAATTGTTCAATCTATAAAAAAACGATTTATTTGAACATAATAAGAATTTACTTATCAAATTGGATTTTTTTCCACTTCAATTGTAATGTTTTTTAAATTTCTTTTGTTAAATGATTATGTGTGTGTATGGCAACGTCTACTTCACGCGGCTTAAAACAAAAGTTGAAAAAATTCAACTTTGCCGCGCGGCATCTTTTCCAAGTAATACCTAGTCTTAATTTTTGTGATGTGTCTTTTTTTTTTTGTATGAACATTTTTTTCAACAATGCTAACATTTTTACAATGGCAATGCTATTATCGCCCGCAGCCGCATGCCGCGTACATTGGCCTTCCACTAAAAGATTTGTATAAATATTAAATTTACAATAGTTGAGTTCACACTCCACTCTGCAACTCTGCTTACTGATTAAATCGGTAAATTTTTAAATAAATTTTTGTGACTTTAACAAGAACAAGAACAAATTTACAAAGGTAAAAAAATCTTCGTAGTTTCAAGATATTCGGTAAGATTATAATTAAAAATTTAGTACATTTTTGTGACATTTTCATAATTTAAATAATTTTTTTAGACTGAAAGAAAATATCAACCTTTTGTTTTTCCGATTTACCAAATTAAAAAAAAAGAAAACTTTTTAAGAGGTGCTCACGTTAACGAGCTTTTACCAACTTCGAATTTTATAAGAACCGATTTTGTGTGAACTGGGCAATGCTTGTGGTTTTATGGGAAGTTTTTTGTACAGATGCAAAATGAATTTCCCTATCGTGACTAAAACATTAGTTTGTTTTTTTCCTCGAAATTTTGAGTTTTTTAAGTGAAAACGGAATACATTTCGAGAGAAATTTTATTCACGATAGGGGTTTATAATTTTTTGAAAATGACAATAAAGTGTCCTTAAAATTTTTGTACTATACACATTCCATTTTTCAAAAAATCCCTACAACTTATAGAACTTAAAAAATGCCTATGCTAAATCTGGCAGCACTGCCTAAAGTTATAATTTTACAAGAGAATATCGCTCCTTTATTGCAACATAGTCATATCTCAAAAAATCAAAAATGTTAAATCACTTAAGCCTTCTTTATATGTGAAACAGAATTCAGCATTATATTTCAAACAGAACCGAAGTTATAGAAAAATATATTTTATTAAATCTGTGAAAACTTTAATCGCATTTAGCCAAGTTTGATGTTTTTTGAGATATGATTATGTTGCTATGAAGGAGTGATATGTGCGAGTGGGTTGTTCCAGTCACCCCTAAAATTGAAGGTAAATTATGCTTTGGAAGGTTATAAAATGACGTTTCAAAATAAAAGAAAAGACGTTATAACAGCTTAACAAATAAATAGTTCGTCTAAACTGTATTCAAAACAATTTTTAGTTTATAAGGTAAAATTTTCAATGAAAACTTAAAAAAAATTTTTAATATATTTATGACATAAGTAAGTGTTTGGCGCCCTATGCTCCAATGGGAGTTAGAGGAACACATATATATATAAGTGTTTAATATTGAACCGAGGCGAATACTTGAAAAAAAAACGCGGTCACCTGTATGAATTCGCCTTGCATTGAACTGTTATAACATCGCTTGACAATACATTCGAATATTTAAAAAGCTACATTTATAAATTTGTAAAGGCCATTCTGCTCGTTCTCAAAACAGTTCATTAAATGAGAAGGATCCGAGGTAACAAAACAGTGTTCGAAAATAAACAGTACGTTATTTAACGTTCGGCTCACACACCCAGGAGCGATATCTCTTTTTTTTAAGTGATTGTGTAGACATACACAACCCTTAATACCGTTCGTAACCAGGGACCGTAAAAGTTATACCTTTTTTCATAAAAGTCAGATGAAAACAGTTATTTTTTGATTTTGATTTTTTCGATCAAAAACAACAGTTATTTTTAATTTTTATTTTGTCGAGCAAAAATAAAAGTTATTCGCTAAAGAAATTTACGTGTTTTAATAATTTAGATGACTTGTAATAATTATGTATTTTAATGTGCATAAGAAATTCCAATGATACGAAGTCTGAGTTCATACGGCTCATTTCGTATTGACAAGATTCTTCCTTTTTCTTCTTTGAACATGAATTGGCGTTCAAATGAATCATGTCATGTAGACGGCATGTTTTTTATTTTGTTTTATTTGATATTGAAAACAAAAACAAAATTAAACAACGAATAAGAAAGCAAAACGTAAAGACAGTACATGCATCTATGTACTCGTTTCTTTTCCCCTCGTCCCTCTCGCCTTTAAGTAGCAATCTTGTCAATAAGACATGAGCCGTATGAACACAAGTTACACATTAAAATAAAAATTTTAATTCAACTAAATTATTAAATCACGTACATTTCTTTAGAGAAAAACTTTTATTTTTGCTCGAAAAATAAATTTAAAAATAACTGTTATTTTTGATCGAAAAACTAAAAATCAAAATTTTAAAAATCAATATATTGTATCATTGACAAGTGCATAAGAAACAATATGGTATACTTGAATCAGTTTTTCGATGTTTTCTTCTATGTGCTTTTTTTGTTTTAAAATTCCAATATAACTGTTATTTTCGGTCCCTGTTCGTAACTATTTTCAAGAAATGTTACGAAAAATGTTCGGTTCTTCGTTAAAAAACAGAACAATTGTAGTGATACTGTAAACAAACATTATATTTTAATGTTCTATAATGTTTTTTTCGTGTGTGTATTTTGTTTTTGTAAAAAATGTTTGGTTTTTTTTACCAGCCAAAATGGACGAACATTAACGAGCCGAACCGAACACATTGAAGTTTGTGGATTTTCAAAAAAAAAAAAAAAAACCGAACGGAATTAAATGTTCACATCTTTTGTTGAGTTTGATCACAACAGTAATATTTTTGTGTTCGAAAGATGACTAACAGGGAACTTCATTTTTTTTAATGATTTTCTACACAAACACTATTAGCAATACTACATTTTCTTTCTTATTCTGAATTTAAATGAATATCAACTTTATGCGAATTTTTTCGCAAAAAAAAAGGACGGTATTTTAAGATGTTGCTTTTGCATTTATGGAAACGTATTTTATTTATCTTTCATTTGAGAAGGTGCATGGCGACGAACCCACCCTAATGTACACATGTAGTATGATTGGCTTAAATAAGAGTGTTTTTCTTTTTTAACGATATGAAAATACGTTAGTGCTTACACGTGTTATGTTTTATGGCTTAAGGCTCAGTTAGCCGGGAGTAACAGTGACGTTGCAAATCAGCTTCTTTATTTTGTTGTATGTAAAGTAAGATGTAACGTCTAAATCTGCAAGAAATAGATTGGTCTTACTTTTTTAAGTTAAGGTTAAGTTACTATTACTCCCGGCTAACTCAGCCTTTACTATTTTCAAATGATGGCTAACCTAAATTACTTTTAATTATGTAATAATTATAGACAATGTTGCATTATAACGATAATATAAACTTTGGAATTGGCTGCTTCATAAGTCCTTTTGAATTCTGTTATCATGTTTTAGGGCAGCGTATGTAACGAAGTACTGCATAGCCGAAACATCTAAACACCAGAAAAAACATCATTAATACTAAAGTATTCAACCAAAGTGGGGATGTTGAGCTTTGGGCTTTCAGAATTTCCTCATAAGGAATAAATTTGGTATTATTGCTTTTACACACTTCATAGCTGCTGGGCTGACTGCATCTAAAGAGAAATATTGAGATATAATGAGTTAAAGTAAGTTATGAGATAAACGGGTTGGATTTATTTGCTACTAACTCTATTGGAGGTCCTTCACTAAATTCCAAAATTTGCATATTTTGATAGGCGTAGTGTATCATCGAAGTGTAACGTAACCAGCTTAAGAATTCTGGTATACGAGTTGACAAATAACCTCCAAATAATTGCGTAGCAAGTGTGTAAAGAGCACTAAGGGTTATGCTCACATTCATATCCATACAACAGGCACCAATGAAAAATCCCACGCTTTGAGCCACTACGGTATTCAGCAGTAAAAATATCAACATCAAGAAAAATAACTTTAGACTGAAAATAAAGTGTAACAATTTGAAAATAAAATTGGGCGAAAACACAAACAAATTACTAGAGTATAAGTAAACGTAAGTGAAAGTACACAAATGATCAACGTTTTAACAAATAGTTTCAATTTACTACCGCAGTTCTCAGCAAACAATTTACAACATTTGTAATGTTAATTATTGGAATATTCAGTTCAAAACTTTCTTGATATCTAAAATATCAGAATTTTCATTAAAATTAATTCTCTCGAATTTATTCTATGAGCTAAATTTCAGTTATGTATTTTATAAAGCTTTTTTGTAATAGTTCTATTCCTACAATTTTTCAGAAATGACTTTGTACACTACCAGACTATTATATTGTATTTTCTATTTACATTTTACCTTAGCCTTCCGTTGGAAAGCAATGAGGTATATTGAATGTACAGAAAAATTTACAATTATTAGACACCAGCAGAATGTAATGCATTTTCTGGCCCGCTACGGCCGTCGTCAGCATTCTTTGTGTCTCACTGGATAGTGTTACTTTATAAATTGAATGTATTTAACTCAACTATGTTAACAAATAGAAACTGGGAATTATTTCCTTCCGAAGTTAACTTTATATTATATTCAACATTTTTAATTTTTTGAATTTATTCTATGAGCTAAATTTCAGTTATGTATTTTATAAAGCTTTTTTGTAATAGTTCTATTCCTACAATTTTTCAGAAATGACTTTGTACACTACCAGACTATTATATTGTATTTTCTATTTACATTTTACCTTAGGCTTCCGTTGGAAAGCAATGAGGTATATTGAATGTACAGAAAAATTTACAATTATTAGACACCAGCAGAATGTAATGCATTTTCTGGCCCGCTACGGCCGTCGTCAGCATTCTTTGTGTCTCACTGGATAGTGTTACTTTATAAATTGAATGTATTTAACTCAACTATGTTAACAAATAGAAACTGGGAATTATTTCCTTCCGAAGTTAACTTTATATTATATTCAACATTTTTAATTTTTCGAATTTATTCTATGAGCTAAATTTCAGTTATGTATTTTATAAAGCTTTTTTGTAATAGTTCTATTCCTACAATTTTTCAGAAATGACTTTGTACACTACCAGAATAAATTCGAAAAATTAAAAATGTTGAATATAATATAAAGTTACCTTCGGAAGGAAATAATTCCCAGTTTCTATTTGTTAACATAGTTGAGTTAAATACATTCAATTTATAAAGTAACACTATCCAGTGAGACACAAAGAATGCTGACGACGGCCGTAGCGGGCCAGAAAATGCATTACATTCTGCTGGTGTCTAATAATTGTAAATTTTTCTGTACATTCAATATACCTCATTGCTTTCCAACGGAAGGCTAAGGTAAAATGTAAATAGAAAATACAATATAATAGTCTGGTAGTGTACAAAGTCATTTCTGAAAAATTGTAGGAATAGAACTATTACAAAAAAGCTTTATAAAATACATAACTGAAATTTAGCTCATAGAATAAATTCGAAAAATTAAAAATGTTGAATATAATATAAAGTTACCTTCGGAAGGAAATAATTCCCAGTTTCTAAAATTAATTCTCTTTATTTTGGTATGGACTGAGGTCTATGTCAATTTTCCAATGTTTTCGAAAGAGAAACAATAACGAGTGTTATATTAGGGTGGTCGTTAACTGTATGGATCAAATTTTTTTCTATTTTTCCATGCTCTAAACCCCCAATTCGGTGGGTATTGATAAAAATACAACTCAAAAAAATTTTAAGGACGATCGGCGAAGGCTAAGCCGTCCCTCAAGCGCGCCAAAGTTTGAGAAAAATATTAATTTTACATAAAAATCGTTTTCTAAGAAGTTGTTGTTAGTAAAGTTTCCAACAACTTTTGCCTAAACAAGTTTTCTCTAAAACTCATATTGAACAAAACCTAATTAAAATAAAAAGTAAACAGCAGCATTGATGCGAATTTTTTCTTTAGAACTGTTTTTTCTTACACACGTCAATTCAGCTTTAATATTTGTGTTTGTGTGCGTTTGCTTAAAAAAAAAATAGTCAAACGCATATCATTTCTTTCGCGGCCGAGAAGATAACAAAGTAAAGCTTCGTACAGACGTTGGTCAGATCTTACAATGTTGTCATTAAAATTGCCTAAAAATGTCTTGCAACTGTCTGATCATTGTAAGCTCATTTTCATTTGCAGATGTGTAAAATTAATGCATCTGACAACGGCACTATTGTCAGAAAAATGACAATATTGTAATATCTGACCATCGTCTGTACGAAGCTTAAGTTATCAAAGTACTCAATTTAAGGAGAGTGACTCAAATGCTACCAAGTTAAATTATTTTTAGAATCTAAGTGCTGGTTCACACAGGTCAAGTTTACTTGAACAGTTTTATTTAAATTTTCTTTTGAACTTGCGTTCACGTTCATGCACAAAAATAATTTTTGTTTTCTTTTCCTTCAACTTTGTAGCTTTTTATTATATTACGGATGAAAAAAGAAAAGAAAAATACAAAACTGACTGGTACGGTCAAGTATGTACCCCTTTCCATTCTCTTTACCCCTCTCTCCTAAAAGCTCGAGACTTGAAGATTCAAACTTGACCTGTGTGAACCAACTAACATAATGAACATCAGCGTTGCCAGAAAAATGATTTTATCATATTTTTGATATTTTTTTTTACCAAAATATAATTTTCCTCAAATAGAAAATCATTTGAGAAGAACTTATGAGCTGTTTCCAAAGACTTAAAAACTGAGCGTTTTTCATATAAATTTTACAATACAATCAATCGCCTGTCACTTAAAAACAGCACATTAGAAACGAGAAAATTTTACTTTAAGTATGTTTGTTCAAGCAACACAATTTTTCTACAGTTTTTAAAAGCAGTAACTTTTTAAAACCATAAAGTTTTGTATGACCTTATTTATTGCTTTTACACACTTTACATTTTTGTCTTCTGTGTCTAGCATATACAAAAATGCTAATGACCATACAAAATACAGGGTGGCGCATAAGTATCGTAATGATATATTTAAAGAATACAGTAGTTGTGGTTACCTGCTCAAAAGTACAGCTAAAGTAAAATGTTTGATTTAAAAGTAGAATAAACCAAGTAAGAGTGCTATATTCGGCTGTGCCGAATCTTATATACCCTTCACCATTGTGGGAGCAGAATACAGAGCAACTAGACAAAAACTAAATAATTTTTACATATGTATACATACATATTTATAATACTTTAAACTTCATTATAAATTTAACTTAAAAAGCGAAAACTGGTAAAAATTTTTTTTAAATCGTTTTTAGAACATAAAAAAAATAAAAATTTAAAAAAAATGTTCTTTTTAAAAAAACAAGATTCGAACCAGAGAACTCACAGTTTCTATTTTGACACACCCTCTGGACAACTAAACCATGAAGGAACGTTGTTTGAGTATCATTAAAATGAAATATGGCACGCTTAATGTTCACTGTGTTGAGTTGTAATTACTTTTGATGTCTTTGTTCTCCACAATAGCAAAGTTGTAAACCATAAAACTTATTTCAGTTGTGAACCGAAATATGGAAATATATTCACCAAAATAGTTTGTGGCATGTAAGTATGCGTGTTTGTTTTCTTTTATCTGTTTGGGGAGTTTTTAAGTAGCAAAAAAACACAAAAATTCCTAGTTTCGATTTGTTAAAATAATTTCGTTAAATAGATGAAATAATAAAGAAGGATGATAACGAAAATCATATTGAGCATTATGCTAGTATATGTAAACAAATGTGAAGGGGGTGGGGGGGGAGGGGAGAGACGGACAACCGGATTTGAACTTCGCTTTTCATAAGGACCCAGAATATATATACTTTATAGGGTGTAGGATCAATATTGTAGAAATTACAAACGGAATGACAAAGTTATATATACCCTCTTACCTTCGGTGAAGGGTATAAAAAGAGTAATTTTTGGGGATTCAGTATTTCGGTTATAACTCAGCCATTTTTTAACCGATTTGGCAGATTTATATACCGACGTGTTGAAAAAGAAATTTACCATTTACTTTAGTTATAAAGTTTGGACTCGGGAAGATCTATGATTCCCGAAAATGGGTATTTTAATAAAAAAAATTTTATTTTGGTCATAACTTTTTTGCATCTGAACCGATTTTTCAGAAAATATTTTCTACTAAAGATTTCCGGTCTTTTGATATATAAGGTGTAACCGTCGGTCATATAACAGTGCACAAATTCAGGTTTTTATGAAGTTTTTGATATTTTTTGTACGGGAGGTACCACGCCCACTTCTTCAATCCCGCCCACATTCTGTACGATGGTGTGTATTGACAACCTAATTGTGTGTACCTAATTTGGAAAATTTGGCTTTTTCCGTTCACCAGATATACAGCCAAAGGTAATAAAAATACAACACCAACAAGGGAATTTTAAAAAAAATTAGAGGTAGTCGTGGTTTTTTGCTGATAACTCAGCCATTTTTTAACCGATTTGACAGATTTATATACCGACGTGTTAAAGAAGAAATTTACCATTTACTTTAGTTATAAAGCTTGGACTCGGGGAGATCTATCTAAAAATTTTGGTCATAACTTTTTTGTATCTGAACCGATTTTCCCGAGTTTTTTATAAAATATGTTCTACTAAAAATTTCCGATATTTTGGTATATAAATCATATCCATAGGATATATGGCAGCCTTAAAATTTAGGTTTTTATACAATTTTTAATTTTTTTTTGTACGGGAAGTACCACGCCCACTTCTCCAATCCCGCCCACATTTTGTAGGATGGTGTGTATTGGCAACCTAAATGTGTGTACACAATTTGGAAACTTTGGCTTTTGCCGTTTCCCAGATATACAGCAAAAAGTAATAAAAATACAACAACCACAAGGGATTTTTGGACAAAATTAGAGGTAGTCGTGGTTTTTTGCTCATATCTCAGCCATTTGTGGACCGATCTGGCTGAATTTCAATAGCAAAATTTAATAAGAATACCTGACAGAAAGATACCGCAACCAAGCCCCCATCATATCTGGTGGCTTCGGAAACCCCATTTTAACAGACAGACGGTCTGACAGAAGTTAAATGAGTGAATTGCCTGGAAATACTTTTTTGAAAACTTTGTTCTACAAAAAACTCGCGCCCAAAATGAAATGTATGTCAAATTGTAGCTAAGGTGGACCGCTACAACGTCCAATTCACAGAAGTTAGTCAGAAGTCCTAAATTTGGCCCCAGGGCCAAAAAAGTAAAATGAGTGAATTGGCTAGAAATTGTTTTTTGAAAACTTTGTTCTACAAAAAACTAGCGCCCAAAATGAAATGTATGCTTAATTGTAGCTAAGGTGGCCCGCTACAACGCCCAATTCACAGAAGTTAGTCAGAAGTCCTAAATTTGGCCCCAGGGCCAAATAAGTAAAATGAGTGAATTGACTAGAAATACTTTTTTGAAAACTTTGTTCTACAAAAAACTAGCGCCCAAAATGAAATGTATGTCAAATTGTAGCTAAGGTGGCCCGCTACAACGCCCAATTCACAGAAGTTAGTCAGAAGTCCTAAATTTGGCTCCAGGGCCAAATACGTAAAATGACTGAAGTTCAATAGAAATTTATGAGTGAAGTTTAATAGAAATTTATTTTTTTTAAACTTAAAATATATATTTTTAAGGAATCCAACACAAACATTTGTAAACTAGTTTAAATATATTAGTTTTTCTAATAGTTTGTCGCAATATTTTAATTATTTATTATTTTATAAATAACATTTCCGGTTTTACTTTGTTATCTTGTTAAAAGCCGAAATACTCTCCCATACACCGAAAACAAGAAGAAGATATTATTCTCTATAAAATGGCTAAAGTTGCCATATCTATTCACAATATTTCGCTATTTTAACTTGGCCGCACCTAAGTTTAGTTCTGCTCGGCCAGAAATACTCAATTTTAATGAGGAGAAGAGAGACATATTTTGTTGCTCTCTTTCTTTTGAGTGAAACAAGATTTACTTTGTTAACTACTTTGTTATGTTCACGGAGATATTTGTTTCTAACGTACCACGGTTGATAAAGTCGGTGCAAATGTACTTTTTTGATACAATTCGAAGCCAAAAAGTACGGTGGTATTCTAGGGTGACCGTTAAAATCAAAAGTTGGATTTATTTAGGTCTCAATCGCCAATTTGGTGGGTATTGATAAAAAAAAACAACTTAAAAAAATTTTTAGGACGATCGGCGAAGACTAAGCCGTCCCTAAAACCCACCAAAGTTTGAGAAAAATTATAATTTTACATGAAATCTGACTTTTATGTTTAATAACTTAGAAAATATTAATTTTGTAGAAAATTTTTTAACTAGTTTTTATTTATCTCTTATTAAACAAAATAAACTGAAAATATCGAATAAGCCACTAAAAAATCTAATCTAATCATTAAAGAAACGATTTTTCTATGAATTAGTTTTGTTGAAAAACATTTTCATTATTTATTAAAAAAAAAAAAAACCGACCAGCCGGGCACCTGGCGTTTTACCCTAATTTGGGTACGCTGAATTCAGTGGTGCTAACCGTTTTTTAGGTTAGCTCTTGTTTTCAAAATTTCGAAAACGGAGGAGGTTGCACAGCGTAGCTCAAAAACGAAATTCCACAATAATATTACCTTTAACAATTGTTATAGGTTTTTCTAATATGCGTAGTCGTTTTAGAAACCAAATTTTTTTGGCAATGGGGATAAAACAAATTATGTGAGGTTGGTCATACATTTGACCCAACTAAGGGCAATCTTGGCGCTGCAGTGGCCAAATTTAAGAATGATATTAAACCAGCATATTTGTATGGGAGCCCCCCTAAAGGGTGGAGATATAAGGTATGATATAAGTATGTTTTAAGAAAATGTTAAGCACAAACAACTAATGAAGGTCCGTCATATATTTAATCCCCCATGGGGCGATTCCTTGGCAATTCTGAGGCTTTTTCTTCAATATATTTCTAGTCTGTGTTGACAATTTTATATAAGAGCCCCCTTAAAGAATAAAGAAATCTTGCAGGTATGTTACAGGGATGATAAACGAGAAAACCAATATCGTACTTACGACCTTGTAAAATCGTACTTATTCGACCACAATAGTAATAAATGATTTTTTTTATAAAAGAAAAATACTTTTGTTTCGGTTACACTTGAAACCATTGGTACTTACGGTCTATTTCGTTCCTTTGTTTTTATAATATTTTGGCATGAAGGCTTATATGCTGCCGCTGATACTTGATTTCGAATGTGACATATGCAATCGTCCAATGAGCAAGTGCAAAAATCTATTCACAATAGCGAAGTTTAGTGTTTTGTTAAATCCAACAACTAAATACACAGAGTTTCCTTAAGATTTCATAAAAACGCTACGTAATTTTGCATTTGCACTTTGGCAAAACCATTTGCACCAAACACTGAAATCCATTTATATTCATTGGACAGTAAATACGAGTTGCCATTTTACATCAATTATAAATATTTAGGTTTGAACAATTTGGAAATAGTACCAAATGAGTCACGGGGGTACCACCGTACTTTTTGGGTTTGAATTGTATCAAAAAAGTACAATTGCACCAACTTTATCGACCGTGGTACGTTAGAAACAAATGATATCCGTTTGACTATTTTTTTTTTTACAAACGCACTTAAACACAATTATTAAAGCTAAATTTACGGGTGTAAGAAAAAACAGTTCTAAAGAAAAAATTCGCATCAATGCTGCTGTTTACTTTTTATTTTAATTAGGTTTTGTTCAATATGAGTTTTAGAGAAAACTTGTTAAGGCAAAAGTTGTTGGAAACTTTACTAACAACAACTTCTTATAAAACGATTTTTATGTAAAAATAATCACCCTTATTCTATTTGGCGTCGTCAACAGTAAACAACGCCGTTTTTTATGTTTTGTTTCAATTTCGTATTCCCGTTGGCAATATTGCCATATTTCGATGACTGTTAACATATGTTTGGTATTTTCTAAGAAAAAATTGGCGTTGCTGTTGCCTTAAATTGCCCTTGATTTTGTCGTCGGCATTTTTAGTGTTGTCTTGTGCTGCTTTGTGTCGTGTTTTAAAAATTTTACGTTATGGTTGGCTGCAATTTTGATTTCTACGGCGGTTTTGATATTTTTCTTCATTTGTGTTGTGTTTTGATATATTTTTTGAAGGTATACTTAATTGAAAAAATTAAAATAACAACTAAGTGCCAGTTCGAGAAGCTTGTGGAAGAGCTTGTAAAAAGTCCATCACTAGCCAGAGGAATATGCAGCGTCTCTTTTCCTAATAAATTAAATATCCCTTGCGATTAAAGAAGAGATGGTGTTTTTTTCTGAGCTAAAGTTTTGATGCGGGTTCCGTCCACACAGCCAATTACACCTGGAAATGCTGCTTTTCAAAGAAATACAACTTTAATTTATCCATTGTGGACAAAGTTCTCTCTTCATGACTTCCAGAGTCTCAGACAAAATTTTTAAACTAGTGGCTGGGACAGTCAAAAGTTGAAATAATTTCCAACGCTGAGCTGGTACTATTCCTGGGCCAAAAAACGCAATGTTGCTGCAAATATATTGTGTTTGGAAAAAACGTTCCCTTTTTTAAATGAGGCTCTATTTAAAAGAAAATTTATTCAGCCGAAAAAAACTTTCAAATCTTAAAAAGGTTAAAAAAAATCCATTAGGCACTTGGGAAAATTTAATATAACAAAAAAATTTTCATTTAAACATAATTTTTTTACAAAAAAATTTTTATTTAACTTAAAATTTGCACAAACAGCACATATGTATGTAATTTTTTTTCTTATAAAAAAACAGTAAACAAAATGAATCAGGTGATTTTAATATTAGAGATGTGTGCTGTATTTTATTAACATTATCGATTAATAGTCAACGGCGTCATAATACTCTTACAAAATACCAATTTAACATAGAATTGATGTTGTCTTTAAAAGAATTGCTGTTGCCTTAAAATTGCCGTTGTTATTGCCGACGCCAAATAGAATAAGGGTGAATATTTTCCTAAATATAATTCATACAAGTCGGACTTTACGATTATTCTCAAACTTTGGCGGGCTTGAGGGACGGCTTAGCCTTCGACGATCGTCCTAAAAATTTTTTGGAGTTGTTTTTTTATCAATACCCACCAAATTGGCGAGTGAGACCTAAATGAATCCAACTTTTGATTTTGACGGTCACCCTAATGTATATGTTGATATGGTATAACGAATTCTAATCGCAAAGCTCATTCGAAGCCGCCCTGTAAACTCATTTTGAGATTTAAAAAAAAAGTGGAAGAGTTTTTAGAAAAAGTTCTTAGTCAAAAAAATAACACATCAAATCTATCACTTAAGTATTAGAAAAACAAAACAATCTCACCTAACACAGCCTAACATTGGATACGAAATCATTAGGTAAACAGTTGGCAACGTTACAACCAACGGCAATTCGCCGATCATTTTTGCAAGATAGTAAGCGGACAATCTATACGACCCAGAACGTCTCTCTTTATTAATAACTTCACGTTCAGATGGAACTGTAAGAAAATCTTATTAGTTTTTTTTTCGCATGAGAGCGAATTTTTTACTCCACTTACACGAGTTGAGAGCGCCAAACAAAGCAAACAACATCCAATAGGTTTGTGAGAAAAACATCCATCCCTGGAGATCGTGTAAATATTCTTCAGTGCGGGGAATATTAAACCATATTGCACCTGCCATCAACGCCAAGCCTACAGTTTGAAACCAATTTAGTTTGGAAAGCATGCGTGATTTGGCCTCCTTGAAATTACGACATGAAAGCACTTGAAATTGTGTATAAAATTTTGTAGGATAGTCAAACCAATCTTTTGTGTAATAATCGCTAGAAGCGAAACTAAAATTAGATTGCGTATCACCGCCAGTCCATAATTGCTGCATTGCCTCCTCGTTGCCATTAAGTTCATCATTATGATTATGACTGTGGATATGATCGTTTACTAAAATTATGTTTTGACTATGATTTTTATCCAAGTCATTATAATAATTACTTAGGATGTTAGTGAATAGAGCATCATGTTGCACAGAAATTTTGTTGTTGACCACAATAGAAGGTATTGAAGGTGGTGTCGTTGCTGAGGCATCTATTCTATTCAGGAAATCACTTTGCATAATACAATTTCTGTTCAAAAAGTTACTATGAGATTCTTTTGCCGCCATAAACAACTTTTCGCGCACATCTGGATTCGATTTCAAATGCTCCACTAAAAATATACAAAATGCATTTTTACGAGATTTTTCTTTAATAATATTTTTTCTTTATAGTTTAACAAAAATTTGTATCATCATAATGCACTAAGAACCAGCCGTGCTCGCAGCGTTGCCCGCCCATAGTTGATATTTAACTAAATATAAAGGTACAATCATGGTGGAATAAGCAGGTGGCATCGTTACGGCAACAAATACAACATTACAACAAAAATGGAAATTACATCACCGTTTACGTCAAAAATTACATTCAACAAAAATCAAAGCGTGCCGCTGAACGGAATGAAATAAATAAATTTTTACCCAATTTTTATTTAATTATAATCAATATATTATTTATTTTTATTTAAAATTATAAAAAACTTTAATAAAATACAATAATCACAGCACAAAACGTGGACTTTTTGTAAACATAAACAAAACTTTGGCATAAACCTAGACAAACAATGCAAGAGCAAAAAATCGTCATCTGGCCTAGTGCTGCCACCTGTTTATTTCACCATGGGTACAATTATCTTCTATTGGTCCCAGCTTTTAAAAATATATAAGGCCTGTTTGTTTTTTTTTATGTAAAACGATCTACATATGTTTTAAATTTCATCAAAATCGGTAAGATAGTTTCGGATAGGCAGAAATTGGCCATCTGTCCCTTCAAATTCCTAGCCTGGAAATATAACTACTCTCATGAAAATACCCCTATAATTTTTTATTTTGTATTGTGAATGATTGATAACAAGTTTTTTTCGAAATGTATTTCCAAACTTAAAAAATTTGGCATCGACAATGTTTACTCCAGCGAGTATTTTTACTAAATAAACTCCCAACAAGTGTTAATGTGAACGAAAAGGGAACATGTAAATTTCAGTTTGTTTTCTAAGGTTGGACTAAATTAAATTGCTTTTTCTTTTTATTGAAGGAGTGCACATAAAGAAAATGAAGATAAACACTATTCATTATTAATGTTATTATATTTTTATTAGTATTTTTCTTTGTATATTTTTCTTTCACAATACAAGCACTGACTGACATGTTATTCACAATTGGGACTTTTGTTTAAAAAGCACTGACAAATAATTCACAATATAAATTTTTACTACCAAAATATTGCGATACCGATTTGTTGGGTATTTGCTCCCATATATCATATTCCCATAAAATTCGAGATAGGGGTGTATATTTCCAATTTCATTAAAATCGGTTCAGCTATTTAGCCGATCAAGCGTAGCAAATGCAAAAGTCACTTTCCCATTCGGTCAGGAGACGGTCGAACAGACACATAGACTGAAGGCAGAATGGAGGGTAACTTCTGCTTTAATAGATCTCTTGTTAAACGATAATTGGTATTTTATATATAAGAGCTTTAGCGCCCCTGAACCCTATCCTAAGCACTTAAGTCTTACAGCTGTGTGACCATTTACACAATTTTCACGAAGAAAAAGTCTGGGCTGTTTCGTGCAAAAAGAAGAAGAATTTTATTCCCCCAATCACGCTCTCATTTACACAAATTTCAAGTACGCTAACGCTTTTCGTGCAAATTGCGATCCCAAGGGATCCCAAAGTATAGTAAAGAAACAGATCTAATATGTATATTAGGGTACAACCAAAATAAGGCCCTATCACTACGCTGTAGTCGATGATGTGCTGAAACCCAAAAATGTTTCCCCAGGTAATTTCGGAACAAAAACGTTCCGCGTCGAAGCCGATTTCGAAATCCCTTTAAGCTTTTTTTTTTTTTGTATTTTTTAACCCAATGTCTTAGAAAGCATTTCTGAGCATTAGTAAAGCCCGATAACGATTTGTTTAAGGCTTCGAAGTCATTTCTGAAAAACAATTGTTGTACCAAGGGCAACATATAAATTACCATATTGCATATAATTTGCTACGATATTTTGGAATTAGTATGTAAGCTAGAATTGCTCTAGAATTCCATCTAGCATTACTAATCGGTGGTATAGTTTTAAAGTTTATAAATGGAAATTAATTGTGCTTCATATAGTATCCAAACTTAATTGCATTTGACGCGGAACCTTTTTTACCGATATGGACAATCTAAAGATGCAGTTCTTATTTGTATGTACTACATGGTATGGATAGGGCCATTTTGATATTTTTCAAAAATTGAAAAAAGTTGTTTCCTTAACGTATATCTGCGAAAAATGTTTTTATTATCGTTAACTTTGAGATTTGTCTATTGAAACTCCCCTAAGATTTTTCTGCCGGAAATAAAAAATTGCATTAATTTCTCCCAAGTTACAAAAAAAAAAAAAAAAAAACAAATGGAAGAGGTAAGTTTATGGTACTGCCAAAATTGGAAAAGATAAAGTTAAAGTGCTTTTTGTTTTTCGTAACATACGATAAAAAATTAACGCGCCGCATAGTGGCTCAGAATCGTTTTTCATCGGATAAAAGCATTTTCTTTTGAATCGATAGACAAATTAAAGAAAACATTTTGATGCAGAGATGTATTCTTGATTTCTCTCCAGTAATAGTTTCATAAAAATCGGTTTAGCAGTTGTTGAAAAATGTTACTATTTTTTTAAAACATTTTGTATGCAAATGCGAATTAATTTCGTTTTATTTGATAGTAAGTAGTTTTGAACTTAAACAGTCGTGCGGCACAGCAATGTTTTACCAATAGAGCTAAAATATGTCAAATTTTTTTATACCAACCTCACACAAAAGTGCCCTTCGTTTTGCATTCTTTTGTTTTTAAATTTATGTAGCTTTAACCCTGATGATGCTACTCGATGTTCTGTTGCGAAATATTGGAAATAAAATATGATTTTATTAAACTACAAACCTGGACCACGAGCTCAATTAATAACTACTATTATGGCAATTTTTTATTTAAAGTGACAGCTGATAGAAAATGTTCTACATACAGTGAAAAGACTTAATCACAATACCACCTTTTTATCGAATGTGAGCCATAATACTAAATTAAAATTCGTTCGATCAGCTAATTCGAATGCGTGAATTAAAAGTGAAAAGTTTTTTTTACATGAGAACATTAAAACGAATTGTAAACTTACGGTTCTAATATTCGATGAGCGTCCCCCCCCTTTCACATTATTTGGTTCTTTTCTGAATATCATAAAACTAGGCGCATTTAAATCCTGTTACTTAACACTCCATACACTTCTTTCCCATAGTAAATGAAAAAAATATACATATATTTAAAACAGTACTTACGTACAAACTCGGCTGGATTGTAATGGGGTTTTATTGAAACACCAATATCTTCGAAATACCTATAAATGTTATTGACTTCTCCAAAATACGCCGTTGTTCCATTGTAAAGTAACAATAACTTATCAAACATATGAAACATTTGCGAGGATGGCTGATGTACCGTTATAACAACGGTTTTCTGTTCCAGAGCGGCATAACGTTTTAATATCTTCATAAGCGATATGGCCGAATGACTGTCTAAACCTGAAGTGGGTTCCTATTGAAATCAAAATTTTTTACATTTAATTTTTCAACATATCTGCGTGATTGTATGTGCATTAGACAAGAATTTGAAATATTTTTCTCTTGAATAGGAGTAATTTGATTAATTAGTCCATAAAAGTGTTAAATTTCTTCTTAATGCAAAGAATACAAACATTTTTTGTTTTTTTTTTCAAAATTTTTTCAAGCCTCTAAAAGAAATTTACCATTATTCACGCAGAAAAAACATGGTTAAAGTATGGATAAAAAACCAAATGACAATACAAAGTTTCAATAAAATTAAGCTATTATTAAAAAGAACTTTTATTTTTTTTTAACCTTGTATATAAACAATAATTAGTATTGTGGTTATTTTGTTGAACTATTTATGGTTTTTAATCCAAATTTTCAATATTTTTAATTAGGCTTAAGTTCATCAAATTTAATTTTCATTAAATTATTTTATGAAGAAAGGAATTTTACAACATGAAAATTAATTAAAATTGTTATTGATAATCTTTCATTCTTGACGTGGCTAGGGGTTGAACCCTGGCCGGCAGGTTACTATGACATGTTTCGATCGCAACCACTCGATCTCCTCAGATAGTTTTGCCGTCTTACACTCGCAGCCATCGAAGGCTGCTGACGTCAATAGTCAAATATCAATCCTTAAACCAAATTTGTATTTTTAACATTTGGTAGATCGAAATTTGCTTTTCCTGAATGATTATCCATTTTAATTGATTTTACATGTTTTTTCCTTACTTCTGTTTTTTCGTACTTTGTCAAGAATTTTTCTTGAAGTCCAAGTACATTTTTTGTTTTTTCATTTTGTCTTTCTCTTTTCTGTTGACCTTTTTCAGCACAACTTGAAGGACAAATATACACATAGAGCTCGTGCCTTAGCTTTAACAATAATTAGTATTGTGGTTATTTTGTTGAACTATTTATGGTTTTTAATCCAAATTTTCAATATTTTTAATTAGGCTTAAGTTCATCAAATTTAATTTTCATTAAATTATTTTATGAAGAAAGGAATTTTACAACATGAAAATTAATTAAAATTGTTATTGATAATCTTGTATATAAACTTTTAAAAATAATATGTTTAAATTTAAACAAATGTGTAAATATTAAAAAAAAAAAAGAAAAATACCGTCTGTGGGTTTTTTTTTCTGATTTCGAATATTTAGACTGTTTTCTAATAACTACAAGAAAAAAAATTTTACCACAACTTGAAAAAAAATGTATTTAAAAAAATGCTATTTTCGTGATTTTCGCTCAAATTTTCAAAGATTGAATTAGTTAAAAAAAAAATAGACTAGGAACATAATAAGAAATATTAAGGTATAAAAGTGGCTTTATGTAATTATAATGAAACGTAACTAATAACTAAAATAAATTTCAGGGTGCTTGTCCGAAGAAGCATTGGAAGCCAACCACAAAATCGTGAGAAAAATCAGACTTTCCCATACGAGAAAAACGTCACGACGACACTCATAAAGATTTAATGACTCATTTAATACATTCCTCAGATCCGTTGTTATCTTCAAACAGGAATTCAAAGACTAAAAAAAATATATTTTTTGAAGAAGTTGAGAAATATATACTGAGAGAAAATGTACCAGTTAAAGATGACGAAACAAATGTTTCGTTGAGCGGCAATATTTTTTTGGAAGAATTCAGTACTGAAGATGATTTATTGTAATTAAAAAATATGAACAATGTTCATTGAACATACATACATATGTAAATAATAAATAAATTAGTTTAAAGAAAATAAATTAGGAATATAATAAGAAATAATTCCAAATAATTCATTAGATCGGCTCAGAATCACTTTCTGAGTCGATCTAACGATGTCCGTCCGGCCGGCTGGCGGTCCATGCAACCTTGTGCATACAGATCGCAAATTCGGAGACAATTTGATGAAATTTGTCCCAGAGGCTCTGACTGGTACAAGGACCAAGCCTATTAAAAATGGAACGAATCGGTCCATAATTTTACAAAAGCCATCTTATTACATCGGCAAGATTAAATTTGGTCGAAACCAAACTAATTTTATTGCAATCAAAATCAGCTTATCAAATTGTATTGGAATCTTTCTATTTTTGAACATAGCTCCCATACAAATCATTCTCCCGAAAAAGCTTTTAATGCCAGCTTCTTTAAAAATATTAGTATTTACATACAAATTGGCGACAATGACTTTTACGATAGCTACTGAGTCATGACAAAATGTTGTCCAGATAGGTCCAAAATAAACCATAGGTTCCATATAAACCCTCATCCAAAAAACTCATATACGGAGCTTAAGATATCTAAACAATATTCGGGAGAAAGAACTTTTAAACGAATCTTAACCTCATAACAAAATTTTGTTCTGGCGGATCCATGATTGCCCATGGGTCCCAAATAGATTACACTCTAGGAAATTTGTTTTTAAATACTATACTATAGGGTATCACATGGTCGGGTTTGACCGATTATACTTTCTTACTTGTTATTTTTGCAGGGGCATTTTAAGCGTTTTTAACTCATTTTTTATTAAATGATGTTTTTTCTACCAAAATTCGGCACACATATATATCTAACAAATATCAACTTCCATACCAAACTTTATTACGATTGGATAATTTTTGAAAGTGTTATAGCATTTTTAAGAAAAAGGATATATGGCAGGACCTTGAGTCCTTGTTCAGATTTAAATGAAAATTTGCACACACGTTGCTAGTTGTGTGTGTATTAGCCTGTAGTTTTGTGGGCATTATTGAAGCTAAAATTACATTTTTCCATTTCAGGACACATGGGAGGTAGGCGTGTCCTTGAATCGATTTCTCCAAAAATTCATATTTTTCTTAACTAAGCTATTTTATGCTAGTGTACGAAATTTCAAAAATTTCTGACAACTCCTTCTATTTGTGTCCCTTCGTTATATGGGGACAAAGCACTGTGCGACGTTTCGTCGATTGTTTGTTGACTTTTATAAGGGATTGTACATAAGTACAATAATGTAATGACGTTTTCTTTTCTGAGAAATAAGTTGCATAAATGTTACATGCTCTATCTCTTTTGTGTAGAGCATGTAACATTTATGCAACATATTTATCAGAAAAGAAATCGCCATTAGACATAAACAATGCAAGCTTACAATATGGAATTTAATCACATTAAAAAGTTTTACATGTATGTACATTAGGGTGTCCCAAAATTTTTTTTTTTTTGTGATTTTCACAGGTGCTCAACTAAAATTTAAAAGCTCATAGGGTGAATAATTTTTGATTTTTTTTTAGAATTTTCGGAATAGGTTTAGAGGTCGCGCAAATGGAGTTGTCATAAAAAAACGGAGTTTTCGGCCATTAATTTAACTTTACTCATAACTTGGTTAATACCACGAGTTTCTTCACTTTTGAGGAAACAGTTTTAAAGAAAAGTATCCAAGCTTTATTCCTGTGTGAAAAAATTATAAGTTTTGGTGATGAGTGTACTCATTTAGATACCCTTAATTACAATTTTTCGTAATTTTTTAACAAATTCTGTAAATAACGGTTTATTACTTTTCTAATTTATATGAAAGGTATTAAAACTAGTGATGCAGTTTGAAAGACAAATTAATTCTAATTATTACGAATAAACAATTTTCAAATTTGTTCCTACCATTCCTGAGTTATACCCGTTTTTATCTTTATACCCAGTATATGTTATTATAAGCTGTTTGCCAGTTCTGTGAAAAATCATTTATTGAGGTTCTTGCGATATAGTTCTATACCTTGCAACAAGTTCTGGTAATCAGTTTCAGAAGTTGTGACATTAATATGTATAATTATTAGCCAAAGACACACCTCGTTCTACCACATCATTTACTACTTGTAATTGTTGAACTTTTTTCTTTGCCTCTTGAAATTACTTGTTAGCTTTCCAATTCTCTGGATCTATTTTTAAAAAATCGATTGAAATATTGCAAACTTCAAAAAAAGTTAGAGTGGCTTTTGAAATAAATTGTTGAGTTTCTTTATTTCTAGATTTTTCTTCTGTTAAAGTTACATTTGCTACTTCGTAATCGCTCCATGGAGTATCTGCAAGTTTTTTTTTGTCATTAAGTGCAAAGTTTTGGTGTCGATACGTTCATCAAAAAACGCTTAGGCAGCCAATTTCGGAGTTAAGTACCACTGATGACCTAGAATAGTTTTAAGCGAGGCTTTTTTAACGGCTTTATTAATAATTTTATAACTATCCAATTCCTTTAATAGGCTCAGATCATAGAGAGGAGCGTATCAAGGGCAAACTCCATTTGCGCGACCTCTAAACCTATTCCGAAAATATAAGCTTTCAAATTATGCTTGAGCCTCTTACAAAAAAAAATTTTGAGACACCCTAATGTACATGTAAAACATAATTTTAATATTTAAAAACATTTTGTTACGAAAGTTACTTTAGTTAAGAATTAGTTGTAATTATTATTTATCTTGTATTTATTAGTTGTTTTGTATTCATAAGTAATTTTATAAGTTTACATTGTTGTTAAAAATTGTTATAATTTAGTACACTTCAATCCCAATGTGCAGAAAGCGCTAGAAATTACCGTTAAAAAAGCTTTATTATTTGTAAGTGTTGAAATTATGTAAACATAAGTGCCGTCACAAATCATAATGGACTTTAGAGTGGTGAATAGTAAAGCCTCGAACCTTCGAGAAACATTTCGAATGTTCTAGATGGCTGAATTATAGTATAAATACTTGCGGCGGCTAGCATCAAAAGACAGAATTAGTTCAGACTTTGTCAAGTTTACTATAAACATTTAAGTGTGTTGATTACAATAGTGAGTTGTTAATAAAAGCTGTAAATTACGGTTGTTAAAGTGACTAAGTTCTGAATAAATAAGTGTTATACATTAAAGTGTTGTGTTTATTTGTTTTATTTGAATTGCAATAAAAGAACTCTAAACGGTTTATTATAAAGGAAATGAACCAAAACGTTATTGAAAGGCAGTAACGTAACAATTAGTGTCAGAAGTGGGATTGCATAGATAAAATAAAAAAAAAAGTGAAAAAAAATAAATTAATACAAATAACAAATAAAAAACAAGTAAGAGTGTTATATTCGGCTGTGCCGAATCTTATATACCCTTCACCATTGTGCGAGCAGAATACAGAGCAACTAGACAAAAACAAAATAATTTTTACATATACATACATATTTGCAATACCTCAATTTATAATGAAGTATAAATAAAATTTAAAAAGCGAAAACTGGTAAATATTTTTTTTAAATCTTTTTTAGAACATAAAAAAAATAAAAATATTAAAAAAAAAAATTTCTTTTTAAAAAACCAAGAATCGAACCGAGAACTCTCAGTTTGTAACAAACCCCCTAGACAACTGAACCATGAAGGAACGTTAATCGAATATCATTAAAATGAAATATGGCACGTTGCCTGTTCACAAAATTCAACAAAGTTTTGTTGTAATTACTTCTGATGTTTTTGTTCACCACAAAGTTGGGAAATATATTCACCAAAAATATTTTCGTTAAATAGATGAAATAATAAAGAAGGGTGATAACGAAAATCATATTGGGCATTATGCTAGTATATGTAAGCAATTGAAGGAGGGGGGGGGGGGGGGGGGGGTAGAGGGACATCACATGGTTAAATCAAGTTCTCTCCTCATAAGGACCCAGAATATATATACCAGAGAATGACAAAAGTATCATTTTAAGTACTCTTTCAATATTAGTGAGAAAACATGTACGGACAGGTATGGGTAAAGATCAAAACCATACACATACGTACCAATACCCATTGCAAGCTAAAGTTGAATATGTATAGGTATACGCTGCCAATGTGTATTTGCATATTCATTCTTCTTTTTAAATTTACATGCAGATATAAATAAAATTTCTGTTAGCTATCTGCAATACCCATATAAGTATGTGTATTACCGCAAGTATAACGTAAATATATAGAGCCCGAGAGAGAGCAGAGATGGCAAATGCAATTTTAAATATGTTGAAACTAGGCAAAAATTTTTTTTGTTGTTATTCAGAAAAATATCAAGATAATTTTAAAGCTTTTTAACATTTGACTAAGGCGGTCATAGCTTATGTGTCTATGTTAATATGGATCTATCTTTGTTTTAAATTTCATTAAGATCTGTTGGATATTTTTGGAGAGGAATAAATTGCTCCCTATCTCCCCTCGTTATCCTATTTTTTAAATAAATACATAGCTGAAGTGTCTATATATGTAAGTATGAATCTATCTATGTTTTAAATTTCATTAAAATCTGTTAGATAGCTTCGGAGAGCAGAAATTGCTCCTTTCCACCCCTCGCGGTCCTATTTTTAATAAAAATGTATAGCTTTTGTGTAGTTTTACATAGGTTCTGCTGATGTTACGAACAAATTTATTTTAAATATCATAAATAATATGTACATATTACCATACCTGCCTAGTGACAAAGCACATTTTTGGTAAATTTTTTTTTCATTTTTACACAGAAGTGCCAAAAACACTGAAGGTATTTTTTTAAACATGGATATTTTATTTGTATGGCAGATAACCAAAACACATTCATGGGTATTGGATAACATCTGCATAATACCTATTCATGTATTTTTGTTTACTGAATGTGGTTGCGTGAAGATATTGCCGTGCATAAGTATAAGTAATAACCAGCTATGGGCAAATGCAAAATGAAAATGCAAGAAGAGCGAACGATGTGTATACATACACAAAAAACAAAGAGCAAAAGAGCATAAAACCAACAAATGCAAACGTAAACAAACCAATACAATGCCACACATGCAAAGCTTTTAATATAGTGGTGCCCATACTTGGTAATAACCATACTTTTTGCGTTATAAATATGTGTATACACAATAACAAAAAGCGTGGGTAAATACCTCTGTATATTATTCTTATGGGTACTTGTTGTCATTCTCTGATATATACTTTATAGGGTCTTAGATCAATATTGTAGAAATTACAAACGGAATGACAAACTTATATATACCATTTTCCACCTGAGGTGAAGGGTATAAAAAGAGTAATTTTTGGGATTTCAGTATTTTGATTATAACTCAGCCATTTATTAACCGATTTGACAGATTTATATACCGACGTGTTTAAGAAGAAATTTGCCAGTTAGTTGGGTTATAAAACTTGGACTCGGCAAAATCTATGGCTCCCGAAAATGGGTATTTTTCAAAAAAAAATTAATATTTTGGTCATAACTTTTTCGCATCTGAACCGATTTTCTCGAGTTTTTCAGAAAATATTTTCTTCTTTTGATATATAAGGCGTAACCATAGGTTATATCACAGTCAAAAAATTCAGGTTATTATAAAATTTTTGAAATTTTTTGTATGGGAGGTACCACGCCCACTTCTCCAACCCCACCCACATTTTGTGGGTTGGTGTGTATTTATAACTTGAATGTTTGCTCCTAATTTGGAAACTTTGGCTTTTGCCGTTCTCCAGATATACAGAAAAAAGCAATAAAAATACAACAAACACAAGGGATTTTTGGAAAAAATTAGAGGCAGTCGTGGTTTTTTGGTCATATCTCAGCAATTTGTGGGCCAATCTTGCTGAATTTAAATAGCACAAAATGGTGGACTATATGTGACATAAATGTAAAACAACCTAGCAGCTATCATGTCTGGAGTCTCCGGAAAACACATATCAAACGTAAGACGGACAGACGGACGGACAGACGGACGGATATGGTTAAATCAAGTTCTCTCCTTATAAGGACCCAGAATATATATACTATATAGGGTCTTAGATCAATATTGTAGAAATTACAAACGGAATGACAAACTTATATATACCCTTTTCCACCTGAGGTGAAGGGTATAAATATACCCTTTTCCACCTGAGGTGAAGGGTATAAAAATAGACAGCAATGAAATTTGAAGAGCTTAAAGTAGAACAGCTTAACCCTTTCGGTCCGACTTTTTATTTGAGAAACAACAATGTTAATGAAAAAATTGTTTACAAAGATTGAAAAAGCTTAAAAATTTGTTATGTTTTGCATTATTTCTTTTTCCGTAAGTCCTTTCATAATTCTGAGATATTGTCCCAATCGGATTTTTCGGACTATTGTCCCAACCGGTTTTTTAATACAAATGGGACAATATGTCCCACTAGTATCGAAACTATGTACAAATCTTATAAAAATGTGCTCAAAATTTGCAACCGTTACTTCTTTGATAAACTAACACAAAAAGTTCGACTGGGACAATTGCAAACGTGATTTTTATACTTTAAAGAACAAATCGGATCATTCAAACATTGTCTGGGATGTATTATCCCAATAGGACCGAAAGGGTTAAGAAAGAATTGGGCAAGTTGGATCTGCCAACTGCAGGTAATAAAGCAGAGCTGCAAAAGAGACTATTAGATGAATTCGAGCGAAGCAATATGGACATTGCGAGTTACGAATTCGAGGACAAAGAAGAAATAGAGGTATGTACTCGTGAAGTATCTAGCAACATGGATTTTAACACAATGTTTGCCGCTATGATGGCAAAAATAGATGAAAATTCAAGAGCTATGCTAGCTGAAACTTCTAGAAAAATTGATGAAAATTCTAGAACAATGGACGATAATTCCAGAAGCATGGTACAGATGATAAAAGAAAATTCGAGCGATATCTTGGCTGAAACTTCTAGAAAGATTGATGAAACTTCTAGAAAAATTAATGAAACTTCTAGAAATGTAGAAAAAAATGGTAAAGGAGAATTCAGTTACCATATTAGCTGAAATTCAAGAGAATTCTAGAATAACTAATGAGAAATTTTTGGCTACAAACGAGAAGCTTCTGGAGATTTCTACTGAAATAAATGAAAGAGTAGATGACTTGGAAATAGAATTTAATAAGAAGCTCGTTGATTTTGATGAAAAACTACACCATCTGGAGGCAAAAGTTAATAACATTCAATACCAAGAAGGACCAGTGCGAGTTATTCCAGAAGTTTCTAGTAGAATAAAGGCCCCAAGTTCCCATTAAATGTTTTAAGTTCCAGTTCGATACCATTGCCAACAGAAATGCATAGAACAGTGAGGAAGAAGCCATCGAGCTCATTCTTGCTTTAAAGGGGACTGCGGCTGAAGTGCTTGAAAGTGTACCATTTAGTTGCAGAAATTATTGTGATGAAATTACGGTAGCACTGCAACGTAAGTATGGATGTGAACACAAAAAGGAAATCTATAAAATGGAGTTGCGTGGCAGAGTGCAAAAGGCAAACGAAACTTTACAGGACTTCGCACTGGATATTGAGCGGTTGGTACAGCTTACTTATCCTGGTGAGAATCATCCACTGTTGGACAGATTAAAGAAGCATTTATTAACGGTATAAGAGATGCTGATGTTAAGTATGCGGTGTGTGCAGCATTAAAGTCGACATTTGCAGAAACTGTTTCATTTGCCCTGGCTCAGGAAACCGCAAGAATAGTTGCAAAGCAGAAGTCGTATAAGGTGCGAAGGCTCGATGTTATTGCTGATGATGATAGAAACATCATGAATGAATTAAAGCGACTAAAAGAAGAAGTTTTGCGGGTTTTAAGTGAGTCACCATTAAGTATGGAGGGAGTGCTACCTTTCGCATCTGAGGACTCGATAATAAATTTAGTAGTGCCAAAGAGATATAAAAGTATTACGACATTTGGCTACATTGATGGTAAAAAGCGAATTTTGACTATCGACACTGGTGCAGGATTTTCAATTATAAGGCCTGACTTGGTAACGGAAGCTGTCGAACCACTAAGCGGGGTGAGATTGCGAATAGCTACAGGTGAGCCTGCTACTGTCTATTGCAAAACACGTGTGGTGTTGAGAACTGCCAATATTGTCCATTTTCATGAGTTTATTGTGGCCGACATTGTAGAGGAAGTACTGATTGGCGCAGATTTTATGATTAGTCATAACATAAGTCTGAATATGGGAAAACAAATCATGTATTTGTTTGATTATAAAATTCCCCTGAATGTTGGGTATGAATGTGAGGCTCGTCTGGGACAGCTTCTCGCTTGTACTCGTCTGGAATCGTCACTTTACAGAAAAGTTGATAAACGTGAAAAAGCGGTTGCTAATGTAAGATAGCTTAGCAGATTGGAAGCCAGGCACTGTACGGAGGCAGATAGAAGGGAATGCGTCAGTGAAGGTCGCTCTTTGCAGGCTGAGCCCAGTAAGTACTGGTTAACAGCACAAAAAAGAGAACGCGTATTGGCCAAGGTTATGCGGGCCAAGAGTATAGGTGGAAGTCAAATTTTAAAAAGAAAGAAAGAAAATGTCCAAAGCGTGTGGCAGTCAGGAGCACAGAAAACAGAGGTTGTGCGTCGCTTCCGCAGTGCAATTGTAATGCACTACCTATACCAGAAGGTAAGCAGGTATCTTCATTGGAGCGGAGGAATCCTTATGACCTTCGGAAGTCCGGGCGTGGCCGTAGTAAGTTGTCCAGATATGATCGGGCAGTGAATGCTGTAGGATCTATGGAGGGCCAGTTGGTTTTGCCAATGAATCAACAACCAAAGAAAGGATTAGTTGCCAAACAACAAATACAGTGGAATGGGCCACATAAGGTGATAAAGGGATTGAATGATGTATACCGAATACAGATATACAAAAGTCCAAGAGCTAAAATGAAAGTTGAACGATAAGCCCTTTATGGAAGAGGTGATTCTGAGCCTATTCGGGACGAACAGGCTTAAGTGGGGGCAGTGTTACGAAAGTAAATTTAGTTAAGAATTAGTTGTAATTATTGGTTAAGAATTAGTTGTAATTATTATTTATCTTGTATTTATTAGTTTTTTTGTATTCATAAGTAATATTATGAGATTGTTATTAAAAATTGCTATAATTAAGTACACTTCAACAAATCGCTTTTATCGCGAACATAGCTAAAATTCGCAAAAAATAGCAAAATTTAAAACAAACTCAAAAACTAGTTTGAGATCGCTAAATCGATTAAAAAAACAACTTGTCGGAAAATAATATAAAAAGTGTTAAAAAATTAGCTATAATAACATCAAAATCAATGAAAAAGTCGATTTTAAATTTTGGGTTAGTTAGGGCCTTTTGCGTTTTAGGCAGGCGCGGATTCAGGGGGGGGGAATAAGGAAATTTCCCCCCGTAAATTATTAAAATATGTTTTGTTAATTTTGATAATACAAGAATTCCCAATAATAATATTTTTTTAATGTACAAAATTTTTGGAAATCCCAGCAAGGTTTTTTTGTTTTTTTTTTTTTATGGAAGTTCTAACGAAATTTTCAATAATCCTAATAGTTATTTAATAGATATTTCAAATGAAAAATCTAGTTTACCGTATTCAAATACTAACTATTCTACATTCAATCCCAGCAGGTGCCATCTACATTCGAAGACTAAACGTTTATTAATAAGCCCTAGTAAATGCAATATTTATGTATGTATGTATGTGTTATATGAATCAAAATTCTATTCGATAATTTTTGACGAAAGCACGAATTTGTCAGGGAAAAGCCAGATTTCCTTATCTTTAAGATATTTCAACATGCAACAAAAAGTTTATAGGGAAGAATTTATTGGCTTGATTGTAATCGCATTTGAAGAGGCTTCAAATGATATTGTTGACGTTGATGCGCAATGATTTTCTCCTCTATGGTATAACAAAACCCGGCTTCGCTAAGTAAAGCTTCTCTGCGTAGTCGGCCTTCGTTCGGAAGCAAGGAATATGTTAGAAGCTTAACTTAGCGAAACCGGTACTTGTTATACCATAAAGGAGAAAATCCTTTATGGTACTTGTCCATGGACACTATGATACTGGATATTATGACATGCCACCCATCAATAGTGCTTAAAGCTTTAACAAATTTTGGTCTGACCTAATAAATTCTGTAGGAGATGGAACAGATGGGTATCCTCTGATGTAAGCAGAAAATTGAGCTGTTGAAATACTCTGGAAACCGCGACAAATGCGAAACAAACGCCTTGCTATTCCCATAAATCAAGAAACTCAATTTCAAAAAGCAATAAATTGCCATTAATACAAGAATTTGTATCATTTGTTAAAGAAACGACAAATATTTTTAAATATAATCATCCCAGGCGAAAACAGTTTTAGCAAAGTATTTGGGAGCCAAACTCTCTAGATTATGCGATCACGACTCAATTTAACACTTTGCAACAAGTGTACATCATATAATAGAAGCTTTGGAAAAATATCTGAGTGGAAAGGTAGTATCTCTACCTTTATATTAAGGAACTCACTTAGTACTTTTGAATTTATTTGCGGAATATACCTATTAAGTGTGATACTTGATGTAACACAGCCACTTAGTATCATTTTACAAAAGCAAGATATAGATCTTCAAAAAGGATCAAGCCTTATCAAAACTTTAATCATGACCCTTGAAGGGAACAGAAATAAAACAAAAGAATATTTCAAAGCGATTTTTGAAAAAGTTTAAGTTATTTGCGTTCAAATCGAGGTTCCAATCGAAAAGACAAGATTTGAACGAAATAATCACATCCCAAATGTTGAAGATTACTACCGAGTTGTTACATGCCTCTTATTGAATTTATTTTAGAATATCTCAAAACACCTTTCCCAATAGTGAACATACCTAAACTTCTACCTCAAAGTGTAATAAAGTCATATATATAAAACTGTAAAAACCACAACTAGCTGATGAGCTGATTATATTTGATAAAAGAGATAAACACCTACTAACATCTAAACTTGAGCCTAATCTGTCAGATAACGTTGAAGATGCTTTAATAAACTGTGATGAAGATATCTACCCAAATCTAAGAAAAATGTTTCAAATGTTCGTTTAAATGCTCGTCAGTAATGCTACGAGCGGGAGGTCATTTCCTACCCTTCGTCGAATAAAAATATGACTCAGATCAACAATGACAGAAGACATACTGTACTGTCTAAATATGCCTCACAAGAAAATCAAAAATTGCTTATTTAAAAATAGTAATGTATATTGAACTGATCTTATATTTTTTTTTAACCTTTTTGTTGAGTTTTTTTTAATATAATTTACACATATTGTTTTTAATAAACAACATTTTTTATTTTTTCGAATTTATTCTATGAGCTAATTTTCAGTTTTGTATTTTATAAAGCTTTTTTGTAATAGTTCTATTCCTTCAATTTTTCAGAAATGACTTTATACACTACCAGACTATTATATTGTATTTTCTTGTTACATTTTACCTTAGCTTTCCTTTGGAAAGCAATGAGGTATATTTTATGTATTTAGCTCATAGAATAAATTCGAAAAAATAAAAAATGTTGAATATAATATAAAGTAACCTTCGGAAGGAAATCTGTTTCTGTTTTTAATAAACTTTAAAAAAACAAATTTTTTACTTTTTGTATCGTACAAAATTTCCCCCCGTAAAGCTCAAGCTGGATCCGCACCTGGTTTTAGGTAACGATGTATTTTGATTAAATTGGAAGAAGAACAAAAAATTTGTGTCTTGTTAAAAATGTTATCACATATTAGAATAAAAGTCGATTCGTTTTACTTTCACCAACCCCTTATTACTCTAATTGAAAACGAATAAAAACATGTGAATTTGAAATGCAGAACACCAAAAATGCTGAAGTTATCAACTTTCGAGTGGATTCGGATTCTAGAAAATACCCGGATATCTTATAAACTCATTTTTATAATTATTTAAGTCATAAATATTAGGTATGTAATTTTTAAAAATACTGTAAGCTTTGGATGTTGTCAAAACAAATTCATTTTTGTAAAAATTAATATACGAGTTAAGGCGTTTTTACTTAAAAGTTTGTATAAATTTCGTGAAAATAAAAAGAATTTCATATATCTTTAGAACAACTTCGCACTACTAGTAATCTTCGACTTAGGTGGATCGTATGTTTAAACATCATTTCTGCTTTCTTTCTTCATTATTAAAGCTGCTATTGTATTAGTATTAAGTCGGCAACGATGATCAGTCTTAATAAATTTAAGTTGGCTAAAAATTCTCTAATATTTTATTTCTGTACATTTTGCATAAAGATTCAAAAAATATCAGGATTATACATGGTACTTGAAGTCACCAAAAGATATGAAAAATGTATCTTTCGTATCGTAATGGCAACACTGAATTGAAAGGCAAAACTTGATCGTGTGGCTTAGAGTTTGCTAAAAACCGTAAAAATGTGAAACCGCGGTTCCGGTTTTAAAATGATTAAAACCGGTCGGTTTCGGTTCGGTTTTGAAAATATCAAAGTTAAATTCATACATAAACATATATATTTTTTTGCATGTAATACAATTTTTTTATTTGTTTTAATTCAGGTACTTTTATTCGCCCTTAAGTGTATACCTGGGCCTGGCCAGGCATTTTTTGACTTTTTTCCAGTTTTTTTTTATATAATTATTCAGCCCAATTATGAACAACAATTCCCCGGGAATTTTTTCCCTTTTCCCTGTTCCCCTATTATAAATAAAATCTCCCCGGGAAAATTCTCTCTTTTCCCTTTTCCCTTATTCTAAACAGAATTCGAAAATGGGAAACTGTTCCCCGGGAAAAAAGTAGGTATTACGAAAGGCAATTAAAGGGAGAATGTGTTAACAAATTTAGAAAATAATTCCGCCAAAAAATTGCAAGGGAGTTGTGCTTTAAACTATTTTTTAAACTATTATTTTTATTTTGTTTAGTTTTTCCTTTTAGTTTTTTAAGAATATTATAAGTTTTCTTTTTAATTAATTGATTTCTTCCCTTTTTTTAAATATACAAATCGTTACTAAAATATAGAATTGAGGTACCTAAATATTAGAGTTATTCGCCTTTCAACTTAGTTCGAATAATTGATATATGTAATTGTTTTTGTTCGTTCGATCAAACGATAAAACCTTAAAAATTATTCGATTAATCGATGAGAATAACGAATAAAAAAAATTATTTTAACAAAAAAGTTACGTATTTTAAATAGATACATCTGTCCATTTATCTTCAATTATGGAAAATCTTCCATTTTCTTCTTTATTTTTTTCTCAAATCCGCTTTGACTTCATCTTTTTTTGATATCGGAATTCTTGTAGCCATAAATTGAGAATATGGACATGGAAGATATGCGGTTCCAACAGAATAGTGCCACCTGCCACACATCCAACGAAGCAATGGCTCTTTTGCGCGAGAAATTCAACGGCTGCGTTAAAAGAAAAAGTGTACGTAAATAAGCCAAGAACAATTCAAGAGCTTAAGGATGAGATTATTCGGCACATTAACGATATTGGACCTTAATTATATCACAGTATGCCACCGAAGAGGTGGCGAGCATTTTGCCGATATTTTGTTTCACAAATAGGTGTCATAGAGCCTTCTATAATAATAAAAAATATAAAGATAATTCTCCAAAAACGTTATGTTTTATTTACAACTAGCTGACCCGACAGACGTTGTCCTGTCCAAATTAGGAAAAATGTTTGCGTTCGATTTTTAAATCCGTTAAAAAGATACCAACATTTGAAAGAAAAATTAGTCAAGTCGATGGAGCCGTTTTCTAATTTTAGGTAAATCGAAAAAAAGTGGGCGGGGCACCAGCAGCTCCCTAGCACCAAAAATGCACCTCCATCTATTTTTGAGGACACCATTGGTTATTTCAATAACATTGCGGCACTTAAAATGAATTTCATTTCGGTCAACCCCTCTTCTGGAGTTTTGTGAGGTTTCAGAAGCCACGGATATCCAGGGGATATCCTGCGTCGCCTATGTATAATAATCACCCATATTGTGTTTGGCGTGTTTAAAATACGCCTACGATTGTTTGGTAATAGCTTAAAGGAAATAAGTTCACGTTCTCTTTAATCTATTACCAAACAGTCGTAGGCGTACATATTTTAAATACGCCAAATACAATAAGGGTGAATATCTTTATACACTTATAACGTTTGCGGCAGCTCAAGTGGGTTTGCGTTATCACGCAACCCTTTGCTCGTTTTTTAAATGTTGCTGATTTTCTGCTTCTTCAGCTACCATCCGAATGCTACACTAAACATTTTCTTTTGTTTTTTATTAAATTATATTTTTTTTTTTTTTATTATTTTTAGTCAACACAACATATTTTTCACTTATTCGCTTGTTTTTTGCAAAATTTTTACAAGTTTTAAGTTAACACAACACAGCTGAAAGGAAAACAACTGAGAGCGAAAATTCGAAATTCCCTTTCCCATAATACTATTCTCCCCGTCTGTTTAGAATAGGGGAATGTTATTCCCGGGAAAAACAAATTCCCCGGGAGCTCATTTCCCCGGGAATATTTATAATTGGGCTGATTAAGTATATTATACTATGTTCACACTTGAGTTCTTAAACGTGTTTAAGCAGCTCGAACGTGATTAAGCTCTAATCACTTCAAAATCGAGATGATTACCCATACATTGAAGTGATTTGTTAATCACTTCAAGTCGACATGATTACAACTAAATCACTTCATAAACCACATAGAATCCACTGAACATACCTAATAATGTAGAATCGCCAACATGTCGTGTACAACCGGCCAAGATTTCTGCTTAATGTTTTTATTTTTTTCCTTAAATAAATCATAAATTTTCACAATTTCATCATTAAAATGATTGAAATAATCTTCTGATAACTTTATAAAAGTGTTTTTATACATTTTTAATACTTTAAAGAAATATAAATTTGTTTGATTTTTTTTTGTGTTTGTTGTGTGTTTTTTTCTTAATCATCTGTCATCTTAATCATCTCAAATGTAATGTGAACGGCTTTGATTAGCTAAATCAACATTTTGCTCAAACGCGTTTAAAAACCCAAGTGTGAACTTAGCATTAGAAGGAAACTTTATGTATTCCTCAATTCCGAAATTGGCCAAATGAAAATTTTGTGCATATTGTATCCACCTGGGCCTGGTCAGGCCCTTCCCTATAATATATGTACTGCAGTAAATAAAATCAAAATGAAACGTTTCAAAAAGCATATACAACACATAAGAATTCTTTCTTTTCTTTTTTTTTTCGAAAAATTATTTTATTTCTCAACAAAATGTTCCTGCTATAGCCATAAAACTCCATACATATAAAAGTAGTCCCAGCCTTGCCCAGGGGTTCGTTAGTGTGAGTTTTTTCTATAGCCACAAGAAACTCCATACAAAATTCAGTTTATGCCTCACAAATAAGGTGTGTACTTAAAAGTTATACTATGTTCACACTTGGGTTCTTAAACGCGTTTAAGCAGCTGTAACGTGATTAAGCTCTAATCACTTCAAAATCGAGATGATTACCAAATCACTTCAAATTGACATGATTACAACTAAATCACTTCATAAACCACATAGAATCGACTAAACATACCTCAAACTGAGTATAATGTAGAATCGCCAACATGATCGTGTATAACCAGCCACGATTTCTGCTTAATGTTTTTATTTTTTTCCTTAAATAATTCATAAATTTTCACAATTTCATCATTAAAATTATTAAAATAATCTTCTGATAACTTTATATAAGCATTTTTATACATTTTTAATACTTAAAGAAAATATAAATTTGTTTGTTTGTTTTTCTAAATCATCTGTCATCTTAATCATCTCAAATGTAGTGTGAACGGCTTTGATTAACTTAATCAATATTTTGCTTAAACGCGTTTAAAAACCCAAATGTGAACATAGCATTATAAAGATAACATTTGTTCTTCTTAGTACTTATTTTGAATTTCAAGAATTTTGAAATACCTTGTCATTGTTGAAGACTGTTATGTATAAAGTTTTTGTTTATGAAGTACGAGTATGATGTTTAATTTGCAATTTCTTCAAGTATAAATACATTGTTAAAGTAAAAGCTAAAACTGAGGTTTTTTTGCCGGTTTTCGGTTTCGGTTTTTAGGCATTTAAAACCGCGGTTTCGGTTTCGGTTAAAACCGAACAGCAATCCCTAGTGTGGCTGCTATGTTAGTGAGAAAATTTTTCGTTTACTCTTATTTTACCGAGCTTTATCTAAAAAGTACGGGATCACTTAGGCTGGGTTTTTGAGATCTCAGTTAAACTAGGTTTAGTTAATCTGAAAACTGATTTGTGCCGCCAATACCAAGTTTGAAAACAAAATGTTACCGGAACAGCGCAGTCTTGCTTAAAATTTGGGTCTTTAATGAAATAATAGAACAAAAAAATCAAATTTTACCGGAACCCCGAGTTGCAGAGAACGTTAAACTAAGTTTAAACTTAATCCCCATCTCAAAAACCCGTCCTTAAAGAAAAAACATATACATACATATTAGTGTCGTCAACTTTTTAAACCACAAGCAACTCTGGAAATATATTTTGAAGCTATTTAGGAAAATAAATTTCAACCGTTTTGGACAATAAAAACTTTTTATCAGCATTTATCTTATACATAATACGATATGACGAAAAATCCCTACATTTTGGAGATTATAAAAAATTTGTCCGATTTTCCCTACGCTTCTATTTAAGTATCAAAAATACCTACATGAAGGGATATTCCCCTTCTTTTGGCAACATCATATTTTTTTCTGCGTGTACAGAAAATTCTCTTTTGAGAAGCACTATAACCTTGTTTCAAACTGCCTTGTAATTTACACTTCTCCAGACGATATATTGCATGAAATAAAATGAATCCTTCATTCTAAGAATTGTTCAAACATTTTGTTTAAAATTTTCTGCAAAAAACTTTTTGCATACATACCACAAATGTATTTATTTCAAAAATAAATGTGCGTTAACTTTAATTCATATCTTAGACTATTTTGTTGCCCAAAATGCAATCAGGAATTATGCGCATAACTTGGCTGTTTTTTATGACTTAGCTATAGTGTTTAAGGCAAAGTTCGAAAAAACTGTAAACCTACTAACGTAGTGTTCTTTTTAAACGAAAGTTTTAAAACTGCTTTTTAAGTTTGTGAATTACAAATAAACAAAATACGGCCCACAACCTTTGTGAGCGGTCGAACAGTAATACTAAGATAATGTTCAGATCTTGTTTAGCGTACGTGAAGTACGAGTTCCTTATTTTTCATTCAACGCATAGTGATATTTTAATGTGCGTGTTGTGCTGGCCATACGTTTGCTACATTTGTGATTTTTTTATGAAAATGCAGAAGGCGTATCTACGTCGTCTTAGTAGTTTTTGTGTTCATCAGCTCACAATCGCTGTGTACGGTATTTTATTTGTGTACAAATGCACGAACACAATTTTTTTTTTTTTTTTTAATTTAGGCAAAAACTAAAAACGTAATATTCTCGTTTTCATCTCATGAACTTAATTATTTTATGTTAAATAAGACCGATCCAAGAAAAAAAAATTTTTTTAAGGTTAAGGTTACTTACATCCAATAGTAACAATATAGGGTTGGTTAAAAGTTCACATGCAATATTCGCTCTCTTTTTTTCACCACCGGACAACCCCCTGTTCATATAATCACCAAATTTTGTGTTCTGACAAAATGTCAGTTCAAGCGACTGTAAAATATTGTCGACAAGTTGTGTCTTCTCTGACATTGGTATTTTTTCGGACAAGCGTAAGAGAGCTGTGTACATGACTGTCTCCTTTAATGTAAGACCCGAAAAGAAAATCTCGTCTTGCAAAACATAGCAGATTTTTCGGCGCCACCTTTTAGATAATATCTCGCTATTAACACGAATACTTCCACTATCGATGTGCCTTTGCCCACTGAGACAGTCCAGTAATGTTGTTTTTCCGCAGCCAGATGGACCCATTACTGCTAAAATTTCTCCAGGGCTTTAAAATAGTTGGAGCATATTTATCAAAAAATTTAAAAAAGAAAACATTGATTACCTTACAACACCACTGACATCATGGATTATCTTTCTTTCGTTTTTTATTACAGTGACATTTTGGAATGATAACTGCAGGGTGCGTTGATGTTCTGTTGGAAAGGATGCTGTTTTCGCCGCCGCTGATTCATTTCTACAAAAAAAAAAAAAAACCCAATTAACAGAATGATTATTTAAAACTAGCTGAACACTTATATTTAACGATCGATAGATCCAATAAACCCTAATCTAAAAATCAATTATTCAGGCTTAATTTTAAATATCGCATGCAATAAAAATATATTTTAAAGAAAATAAGAAAGAAGAATTCTTGAAAAAAGTTATGAAAAATCCGATGTTAAGGAAGCAAAGTAGCGGACCATATTCGGCTATGCCGAATTTTATATACCCTTCACCATGGTGCGATAAAAGTAATACCAATACCGTTCTTTAGATAGAAATAAATCTATATTGTATCACGCCGACTTCTCCAATGCCACCCATTCTTAGAAAGGTTGTGTATTGGTAACCCAGATGTTTGTCCCTTATTTGCTTGTACCTTATGGGAAACACATTTCAACATACACATGGACATACTGACAATATACATATGTGACAGCGCATAGAGAGAGGACCAGTAAGGTAAAGAGAACAGTAAAAACCAACTACACAAAACAAGAGGTACGGACGACCTACGCGCGTTTTCAAGGTTGACCAACAAGGTTGAGATGTGTCGCTTTCAAATCAGACCAATACCAACACGCTCACTGATGGTACACCATAGATACACGTATAAAATGGCTCTCCTGAACAAAACCCTTAGGTCCCTTTCTATTTTGCGCGTCACATATATGTATACATACTTTATAAGGTCTAAGATCAATATTGTAGAAATAACAAACGGAATGACAAACTTATATATAATAAAAACGTATAAATCAATTGGAAATAGAAAATCATTCACAACAACAAATTTCGATCCACCAAGTAAAATACCATTTGGTTTAAAGATTGATGTTTGACTATTGACTACCAGCCGTTGTCAATGGCGGTGAAGGTAAAACAGGAAAGATTTCTGAGGAGATAGTATGGTTACTATCGAAACATGTCAAAATTAGCTGCCCGTGAGTTCGAGCCCTTGTTCAGTCAAGAATGAAAAATTCTTAATACATTTTAATTAATTTCATGTTGTAAAATTCCTTTCTTCGTTAAAAATAATTAAAATGATAATTAATTTAATGAACTTAAGCCTGATTAAATTATAAAAATTTGGATTAAATAACCACAAGACTAATTAATAAGCAAGTAAGAGTGCTATATTCGGCTGTGCCGAATCTTATATACCCTTCACAATTGTGCGAGCAGAATACAGAGCAACTAGACAAAAACTAAATAAAACTGGTAAATATTTTTTTTAAATCGTTTTTAGAACATACAAATTAAAAGAAAAATTATCTTTGAAAAATTGAAACAGAGGACTAACAGTTTCTAAACTCAACCCCCTAGACGACTGAACCATAAACGAACGTTGTTTGAATATCATTAAAATGAAATATGGCCCGAATAAGAGACAACCGGTTTTGAACTTCGCTTTTCACAAGGACCCAGAATAAATATACTTTATAGGGTGTAGGATCAATATTGTAGAAATTACAAACGGAATGACAAAGTTATATATACCCTTTTTACCTTCGGTGAAGGGTATAAGAAGAGTAATTTTTGGGAATTCAGTATTTCGGTTATAACTCAGGCATTTTTTTTACCGATTTGACAGATTTATATACCGACGTGTTTAAGAAGAAATTTGCCATTTACTTGAGTTATAAAGTTTGGACTCGGGGAGATCTATGGTTCCCGAAAATGGTTATTTAAAAAAAAAAAAGTTAATTCTGGTCATAAAATATGTTCTACTAAAAAAAATCCGATATTTTGGTATATAAGTCATATCCATAGCACATATGGCAGCCCTAAAATTTAGGTTTTTATACAATTTTTAATTTTTTTTGTACGGGAGGTACCACGCCCACTTCTCCAATCCCGCCCACATTTTGTAGGATGGTGTGTATTGGCAACCTAAATGTGTGTACCTAATTTGGAAACTTTGGCTTTTGCCGTTCCCCAGATATACAGCAAAAAGTAATAAAAATACAACAACCACAAGGGATTTTTGGGAAAAATTAGAGGTAGTCGTGGTTTTTTGCTCATATCTCAGCCATTTGTGGACCGATCTTGCTGAATTTCAATAGCAAACAATTCCGGACCATATGTGACATAAATGTATAATAACCTGGTCCCCATCATATATGGGGTCTTCGGAAAACCCATTTCAACGGACAGACGGACATGGGTAAATCAACGTCGCTCCTCATAAGGACCCAGAATAAATATACTTTATAGGGTCTTAGATCAATATTGTAGAAATTACAAACGGAATGACAAACTTATATATACCCTTTCTACCTTCGGTAAAGGGTATAATTAGAAACATATTAGAAAATACGTAATTTTTACGGAAATTGTCGTTTGTTTCTTTTTAAGTTAAAATTTTGAAATAAAAGTTAAAATCAGTAAACTTTACTGTATGAGTGAGTTTTTTTTAACATTTAAAAAGAAACTGATTTTTAGTCTGATTTAAAGGTAAAATTAATTGACCGGGTTTTAAATGAATTTTCATTTGTTTTATATTTAATTTTATTTTGATAGGTTAACTACATAATTAGCTTAGAATTGGTTTGGCGCATATGCCAAAAAGTCGGAGTGGAGAAAAACGACAAAGAAGATTTACATGAAGATTTCTCAAAATGTACCCGATAGAATTTTATTATAATTTTACCACTGCTTTCGGTAAATGTTTTGAAAAAACCGTAAATTTTTGCGCACTTTCATGAATAAAGTTAGAATTTAATAGTATTTTTTTGAAAATAAAAAAATGTTGTTTTGTACCGCATACGCCACTTTTCTGTGTGACTGATTTATTCATCATCGTACAGCCTAAACGCCTGAAGCTAAAGACTTGAAATTTCGACCGGAGGTGGATCTCTCCCTAAATCGATCCACTAAGACGGGATGTTTAGGGGGTAAAAAGGAAACCTTTTATCTCCAAAACTAAAAGAGATACAAAAAAACTGTATTACATATCGTTGTTCTTTTGAAAAATAAGTGGACAGTTGTGTGGTACTTTTTTTAAATTCGGCTCTTTTAGGGTGAGAAACGCGTAAAACCTGAACTTTGGTACGTTTTTGTCAGCCCATCTATCTTTTGATCCAATAAACCTAGAAATTAAGTTTATACCACATTCGAAACTTATCAAAAAAATACGAATACAAGTTTGGCACTTTTTCAAAATTCGAACGTTTAAGGGGTGAAAATCGTAACATTTTGCATTTAGCAAGTTTTGATACTATAATGGGGGGGAAAAATAGTACCAAAATGGGAAATACGGGAAATTTAATATCTTTCTTCAGCTTTTTGGTTCTACAACTGGTATTTTTTAATTATCGTTAAGATTTGACCTCAAAACATAAAATTCGACATGCAATGTCCTGAATGAATGCTTTATATCTCAGAAGCCACAAAAAATTTCGCGAAACAAATTTTGGATTCAAAAAGGGGGTATTCAAAATATATATTTCTCATACCTAACTCAATTTTTTTTAAAAAATGGTCGGTAGGTCAAACCAACTCTGAGCTAAGAATATATTTAAAAAATAAACAAATAAGTCATAAGAACAATTTAATAGTTTGTAGTAAATATTTTCTTGACACATTTTCCTTTAGATAAACCCTGGTTCATCAGTCTTGTAGCCGCTGACTAAAAAGTGCTTACGTTTGCAGATGTGCCTCATTTGCTAAAACTTCTTCGTAATCATTTTTTGGAATAATGGGCCAATGTTGGAAAATGAGTTTTTTTCTGCCCGCAGCAATGGAGATTTTCTAAAACACACATCACAGTCGGATGCTTCAATTACGTATAAAATATGTAACGAACACCTCGCGTTTAAAGCTCCAGGTAAATTGTAATTGTTAAAAAACTTAATGTAACTTACAACAAAAAGTCAAAACTAAAAATACCAATTTTTTTCAACTTGTAAATGATTGGTATGTATGAATTCGCCTTGGATATTAACAAAGCAAAAGTTTTTGGTAAAAAGGAATACAAATTTATAAAGATCAAAATGGAATGGAAAATAATGGTAGGTAAATGATATTAAAACTATATATTTATATATGTTCATATGTATGTACAGTAGTTCCCGCTTAAGTGCGCATCGAAAAATGTTCAGTTTTCTACGCATTTAAACGGGGAATCATTTAACCGCAATCAACGCATTTATAAAAACCTCGCTTAAAAAACTTAATAATCATTTAAAAGTACTTTTTAAGTTACATATAAGGGAAAATAAAATTTATTATAGGTACATAGTTTTCATACGAAATTAAATACATATAATATTAAAACTAATTCAATAAACATTCTTACATAAATACTTATGGACATACATTTTTATTAAAAATATAAATATGTTTTGTTTATAATATGTATTTTATTCGACCTTTATTATTTTCAAGTATAAATATGTCTATAGGTCTTTTTTTAAAAACTTACCCCCATATTTATAAACGATTATTAAATTTAACAAAGGAGAATTTTCATACAAAATTTGTTTTGTAAACCTTTATTAAATTTCAATTTTTTTTATAAAAACAGGCGTAAATGTTTATACGAAACCATATTTAGGCTCCAACTTATTCACTCTTTCCTCTTCTTCATCATCGGAAGATTCCGATAACTCTTTAAAATTATTCTCTATGATTTTTGAAATTCAAGAGAAATTTACTTTTTTACTTCAACTGCCCTTTTAAATGTTTATGTTGCCATCATATAAGTACAAAATTACTTTTACTAACTTTATAAATGCCTTGATGGATATTTAAAAAAATTTCAAGTTTTTTTGGTTTCGCATTTAAGTGATTTATTTTGTTAAAATTTATGTAATATCGGACAAAAATAATGAATCATTAAAACGGGGAACGCATTTAAGCGAGGTCATTTAAGCGGGATTTTGTTCATGTAATTATGTGAAAATGTTTGCTTGCCAGCACATTTTGCGCATTTAAGAGGGGTAATCATTTAAGCGAGGTGCATTTAAGCGGGAACTACTGTATGTATATTAGTAAGCATATTAACCTTTATGGAAGAGCATCCTGATTTCGCTAGAGGAAGTGTTGTCTATGGAAGCAGTAAAGTGTCAACAGAGGATCAGTGGGTGCAGCTCGGTAAAAAATTAAATTCAATGAAGCCTCCAATGAACCATCGTGGGAAAATTAAATATTAAAATTTCATGTATTTGCTTCGTTTTTTATTTATTACAAGTAGATATTTATTTGCAGACCTGGGCTGACACGTACCAAAAAAATTGCACGAAATAATCAAAGCATTCGTGAAACTGTTCCGCATATGCAATTTCACGGAGTTGGAGCAAATATATGATAGAACACTAACGTTATCTTATGTGTGGTTTATGAACACGAGCGCAAAACTCGTCCGCTTAACTTACATTTAAAACAAAAACAAAATTTCGAAATTTATCTTTATAAAAACAGACGTCAGCATTAAAATTGGTTGCGGTTTAGACCTATATTAAATTATTGACCGACAATCTTGAGTAAAATATCATGGCTCGTAACAGTTTAAGCCGAACCTGAATGATTTTCAGGAGGGGGATTTATATTGGAGCCATGGTAAGTTATGGACCAATCATCCCAAAATTCTAAAGAGTGATTTTTGGTATTAAAAAACATAAATTTCAATCCAGCGCACTGTGGTCCAAATGCTCAACCTAGCCGGAAGAAAGTCATGACTCGCTTTTAAAACGCCGCATAGTCGAATATAACAAATTGTTGCAAAATCTTTTATCATTTCGTGCATTGTTCCACCATTTATGTTAGTTTTTGTAACAAAATTATCAATTTTTTAGGGTGGTGGTCTACATTTCGACTCATAGCTCTGATCCTACTGAACCGATTTTGCTGGATTTCTTTTGAGTTTTTCGAAAGTGAGCGTGTTTTCAACAGACGGACAGACAGACAGACAGACATGGCTAAATTGATTTTGAATTACTCAAGGAGCAAGAATATATTTGCTTTATGGGGGCTGAGACGAATAATAAAAAAGTTTCACACGGAATGACAAGCTAAGTATACCCTCTTCACAATTTATTGTGGTGGATAACAAGTCGATGGTTCGCCAATTCCAAAGACAGGTACATTGAAAGAAAAAGTAAGAATGATGTAGTTGACTAAATACTTATGTATGTACATTAGGGTGATTGTTAAAATCAAAAGTTGGATTTCTTTACGTCTCACTCGCCAATTTGGTGGGTATTTATAAAAAAACAAAGCAAACGGCTAAGCCGTCCCTCACGCTCACCAAAGTTTGAGAAAAATTATATTTTTACATTAAATCTGACTTTTATATTTTAAAACTTAGAAAATATTAATTTTGTAGAATAGTTCTTTACAAGTTTTTCCCTAATCTCTCATTAAACAAAATAAACTGAAAAATAGCGATTAAGCCAATTAAAAAAATCAAATTTTTAATTTTTAAAGGAACGCATTTTCTATGAATAGCGTATCTTTAATTTTGTTGAAAAACATTTTTATTATAAATTAATAAAAACAGACTAGCCGGGAACCTGGTGTTTAAGGTGCAATTAGACGTGACATAACCATACCAAAACTGTTTTACTATAACCACTCTATTACCAAAGCGACATAAACATACCATACAAACCAATTCAATTTTGGTTTCTAAATTCGCCGTATACGGCTGTGGCATTATGTTTATGTCACGTCTAATTTGAGCTTTTGCCTAATCCGGGTACGCTGAATCCAGTGGTGGTAACCGCTTTTTAGGTAAGCTTTTGTTTTCCAGAAAAACTGTTATATCGAAAATGGAGGAGGTTGCACAACATATATTCGCGTTGCTCAAAATCGGTTTAGTTTATTGAATAAACTAAAAAAACCGAAATTCCGCAATAAAATAACCTTATATCCGCATTCATTTAAGAAACATAATTTTTTTAGCAAAAAATAAACAAATTTTTCTTTAAAAAATCATAAAAAATTTAAAGATGTAGCTGTGCTTATAACTTTTTTAGACATATAAAAAACGAATTTTCAAAAAAAAAAGCCATAAGTGATTAAAACCTGTTCACAACTTTTGATTTTATTCCATTAAATTCAAGAATTTCACAAAACGCAATATTTGTATGCCCCCCTAAAAAGTGGTGATAAAGCGCAAGTATGTTATTTTAAAATGTTAAAAACAAAAAACTAATGGAGGTCGGTCATACATTTAATCCTCCTTGGCATTTATGGGACTTTTTCTTCAATATATTTCTAGTCTGTATTGAAAATTTTGTATGGGAGCCCCCTTAAAGAATAGAGATAGCGGGTAGATATGGTAGAAACAAATGACATGCGTTTGACTATTTTTTTTTATCAAACGTACACAAACGCAAATATTGAAGCTGAAGTTTAAACTCTTTTACAAAATCCTCTGGGTTAGTAATATATATATATCAATAAAAACGGAAACAATTTTAAAGTAATTTAGGTCTTCAGCTGACTTAATAAATACTGGATTTAAAACAAAGGGGCCAAAAAAGTGGCACGGCAGTCAAAAAGGCGCAAAAATGCGACTTTAGTCGCATAACGGTAACGCTGCTCATAATAGACCAAGTAAAGCATGGATTTGGTAACACTGATGACGGAGATACTGCTCGAAGATTTTTTCGAACAGTGCCGTAGCTTCCGAAATAACAGGCATTGATGAGGGGCTTATTGATAACTTTGGCATTAAATCAAGAGTGTTATCTTATGGATTGCCAATTAATAGAAACAGATTTAATGACTTGTTAACAATCACCAGAAACATGTATTTAATACACTTTGTGTGGTTTTATATGCCAAGCACTGTACTTTAATTTACCAATAAGAATGCAAATAAATGTACTTTCTAAAACATCTTTATTATAAATTTATTCATATGGAATTTTTTTATCCCAGGATGTTTGTCAGAGGAAGCACTAGAAGACAACCATAAAAACTTAAGAAGATTGGGGTTATCTTACACGAGAAAAACTTCACGAGAAGATACAAATAATGATTTGATGACGTATGTATATGTTATTGCATTCGTACCCTGCGTTATCTACAAACAGGAACATAAAGAGTAAACATAAATTTGTTTCAGCCAAAATTGAGAAATATATACAGAAGGAAAATGTTGATTTAGAACAGTGATAACCAAGCCCCGAACGCACGCACACAAAGATATTATGTGCTTGTGTGCGGTCGCAGAGACCGATGATAGTCTGATGTTTTGAAACGAACAAAGTTGTAATATACATACATGTGAATTGCCGACCGTGTCTGTGTGAAAAATAGGATTATTGACTGGCTCGCGAGTCTATGGAGTGGTTATCACTGATTTAGAACATTGATGTCAAATTCATTCAATTTCATAGCACAATTGTGCTATGTGCACAATGGTAAATATATATCGCGGTCAGGGCTCCATATATTTAAAATGTTTAAGAACTTAATTAACTTTTTATAATCTCAGTTATTGTGTAACTAAAATTGAATAAAAAATTAAAATATCGCATTTTTCACATTAATTTAACCTACATATCTGTGGCATTTTAACAAAACATCTTAAGTCGAGATAAGATATCGAATAAGTTTTTAAAAAAATTTCGGTGAAAAAATGATTTTAATCAAAGATTCACCCTTATTGTGTTTGGCGTATTTAAAAAACGCCTACGACTGTTTGGTAATAGATTAAAGAGAACTTGAACTTTTTTCCTTTAAACTATTACCAAACAGTCGTAGGCGTATTTTAAATACGTCAAACACAATAAGGGTTAATAAAATAAATCAAAATTAAAGAAAAATTTCGTTAATAATACAAAATTTTCAACACATAAACAAAACTTAAGATATTTTGTCGCAGATATGTATTTTATTTGGTTTTATTTATTTAAAAGAAAAATCCATAACTTAAGGTACGGTCACATATGGCAAACATTTGTCAAAAAATATCAAATATTTGTTTGCCCTAATCTGACCACAAAATATTTTTGAGGGGCAAACATAAAAACAGCTGATTTTGGGCAAACAAAATTATTTGCTAGCAAACCAAAATGCTCCTAATGTGACCATTTAACGTCAAATATTTTCCTTGTTTTTAGGCAAATAAATATTTGTTCTTACAAAAATTTTGTAAGAACAAACAGCGGCAAATAAAAAGCTTTAAAATAAAAATTATTGAATAAAATTGAAAAAATTAACAAAATTAAATAAGTTTTTAATGACGAAAAAACTTATTTATGTAAAAAAATTTTCCTGTGTTCTCTTTTTAGCAAAGAGTTGCGCGGTAAATAGGATTCAAGATGTTACAAAATACATTTTTCTTAAGTAAATGGGTAATTTCTATGAGCCTATGTTACGAATTATGAATTGCAAGCATGGCGTATCTATATAAATAGATACATTTTTGAGAGTGTACCAGTTTGGGGTCATTGGACAATCAGACACCTGCCAAAATAAAATTATATAATGAATTTAAGTTTTATATAAAACATATTAGCGACAAATAATATACCGACATAGACACCTTTATGAGATTTATTTTCGTCTTGAAGTGATTGTAGCAAGTGACCTAGAACCCATTCTCGGCCTAACAAGACGAAATTTTGACACGACATACAAGCTATTATAGAAATTATTGCCAAAACCGACATTTATAAGATTATTATGACAAATAGAAACTGGGAATTATTTCCTTCCGAAGGTAACAACATTATGACATTAAAAGCTATTTACAGAAGTGGTATTTGTATAAGAGATATGGTAAAATATGAATCGATTACAATAACATTTGGTAAGGTGATAATAGATTGTCTATTCCACTTTCGAGTGAATTCGGATTTTAGAACACACCCGATTATCTCAAAAATTGCGACATGTACTTTGCGAATAAGGTTACCATGGACAGCTAACCTGACGGATGAACATTGTTATATCGATTAAGAAAAGGATGCTGACGAAAAATAAAAATTTTGGTGGCAAGTTCACTCAAGTTCTTTTAAGCAGTTTGGATTGAAATTTAGCACTTGTGGTACAGTAGGAAAAGCGTTATGGACTAAAATGAGAAACAACCTCCCGAAAAATCGATATTTCTGTAACAAAAACTAACATAAATTGGTGGCGGAATGCACCTTTTATCGTTTTTTGCACAAACTCAATTTATATGCCTAGAAATCATACAACTAAATTTCGTGAAGATCGGTCTATATTTTACAATAGATCCACTGTCTAAAACTTGTGTAACTAAACCGTAACGAATATTGCTTTAGTTCATAATATAGTTTAATTTAGTTGTATTAGACTGGAAATTACTTCGTCAAATTGCATTTATCTCTTTATTTGTTATGTAAATCCTTTTTTACTTTTAAAACTGTTGTTCTCGCTCTTCTATACCATAAAACCATAAAAGTTTCAATATTTTGTATCAAAATGATAATTTTTAGTTTTAATAAAAAGTAATTTTATTTTCAAAAAGTAATTCAATTTTTGGGAATACAAAATTTCAATTTCAAAAGATTTTGTTATTCGTGTAAGATGAGATAAACCCACTTTTTTATTGTTGATGTGTTTTGTTAAAACTTTGATATTGTTACAAGTAGAACTGTTGCTATAAGTCTTATACGTTTAACAGTTTTATTTGGTTTAATATCTTTAGTTTTTCTAAAATCTTTATGGATGAAGTTTCCTGATGATCTGGCCTAAGCAACCAGTGAAATGCATAGGAATAGCTTATCCCATCAACAATAAATTTCAAGTGTTTTTATCAAGAATAAAAACTGGGAATTAAGCACGAATAACAAAATCTATTGAAATTGTAATTTTATTTATTTAATTTTTATTTTTGACAATTTGTTCAAATATTTATTTTTAGGCAAATATTTTTATATGTGAACACAGGGCAAACATGTTTTCCCATTTTTTATTTGAAGCTATTTCATATCTGTTTGAACAAACAAAAATGGGCTAATAAATGTGCGTAGTGTGACCAGCAAATAAAATTTTTATTTTTTTTAACAAATTTTTTAAAAATGCCGGCAAACAAAATTTGACAATTGTTTGCCATATGTGACCGTACCTTTATTGACGATAACATGTTTATAAATATAGCCGAATAATGGCTTAAATATATGTTTTAATAATTAAAATATAGTGCTTCACGGGAAAGGCATAAAATTTTTAATTTTAGGAATTTTTCGCGTTCCTTTATAGGAGCTAGGACCACTAATGGACTACCATACAAATTGGTAAGTACTACGTTTGTATTTATATAAAACTTGTTTCTGTTCAAATTTATTAAAATGCGATTTATTATTATTTAGTTATATTTCATAAAGTCCAACTCCGAGAGGACATTTGTACGGAGGCTAGGTAATTATAAAAATTATAAAATTATTATAAAAAAAGTAAGAAGAGTTTGTCCTCGGGCGCAAAGAGTACTGTGCACCAAATATCATGTTTAAAATTGCGACCTGAACTTTGATTACAAAATTAACATGGACAGACGGACGGAAAAAAAATGGAGACGGAAAGACCGACGGACGGACGGACAAAGCTTCTTCAACTCAAAAATACTTAGTTAATAAGAAAAATATATATATCAAGTTTCATTACAATCAGATAATTTTTGCAAAAGTTATAGAGGTTTTACAATTAAGGATATATGGCAGGACCTAGAGTCCTTGCTGTAATCACCACTAAAATAAACAGAAAGATTTCAAGCTAAGTGCGTCTAACAAATACGGATTTTAATGATTTTTAGATCAATTATGTAGCCAATATTAAAAACTATATTTTTCGCATATATGGGAGGTAGGCGGGGTCCTTGGTCCGATTTTTTAAAAAAATTAAATTTTTCTTAACACCCGGACTGCATACTATGAAAGGTTTCTTTCAGAAAGTTTGAGTTTATGGGTGAGAGGGGAGAGAAGAATAGCCTGTTCTCTTCCCCTCTCACCTGTAAAGTCAGACTTTCTGAAAGAAAACTTTCATAGTGTAAACCCAGACTAAGATATTTTATATCGGCATACAAACTTCAATAGTCTACGACAACTCCTTATATTTGTATCCCATCGTTATATGGGGGCAAAGCACTGTGCGTCGCACAGTGGTATTTTTTTGGCAAAAAGTCTATTTTCTTACAGTTATTTTTTTAGAAATCTAATGATGCAATTCTGTAGAGAAATGTTTCATTAGTAGAAAACCATGATTTGTTGTCGAAAAAAATAAAATTTTGTATAAAAAAGAGTGTGGTAAAGTTATCTAAATATTATACATACAACGAAAACTGATGAAAATTTTACTACATTTCAGTTGTTTATACAATAAATATGGTTTAACTACTAATAGTTTAAGAGCATTTTTATTAAAATATAGTATTTAAAATTTAATAGGAAAGAAAAATTATTTACATTACATATGTATATAGTTTAAGAGATCTGAGCAAATCAAAATGACTCCAAAAAATTTAGCATTTGCAGTTTTCATTAGAAAAAAAATAAGTTAGCTCGTCTACCTCCGTGTTAGTAATTCTACTAAATGAAAGTTTTGAATGTTTTCTTTCATTTTATGTATAAATTTTGTGATAAAACTCACGTATTTTTTGTGTATATATTAACAATAAATTGCAATGCATATTTACAATAAAAGGTTTTGTATACTTTTAGGCTTTTACTTTTTAATAACTAATATACAGCAATATCGAATAAGTTCATAACAAAAAAAAGAAAAACAAAACCATATGATTATTTGAAATACATAATAATATTTGCCAAAAAAAGTTAAAGAAAATTATTAGACGTATGTAACTATTTTTTAAAATGGGTTCATTTTGTGTTTCATACAGTGAATTGTGCAAGGAACTTATAAATTGCAATAATAATGTGGATTTATTAACTGATTTCATAAAAACAAAAAAACATGGTGCTTACTATTAATGAAATCCAAATTGTGAAAAAATCAGTTCAAAAGCGATTTCTTAGTCACTTTTTTAAACGTTGGGCCGAATCTCACAGAAACAAATCATATTTCTATAATAAATAAATGATATTTGATGAATAAAAAGTTTAAAATGAGTTTAAAAGTTTACTTATTTTGTTTATACTCAAATAAAATTATTCTTAAATTTGTAGAGTGGGTGGGTAGAGGGTGTGGTCAATTTTGATGAAACCTTATATTTTTCTTAATTGAGCTAACCAAAGGCTCAGAGAAAATTTTCTAGTCTTATGAAATAACGTGAATGAAATTATGCCAAATTTCACCACAAAAGCATTATTTGTTACGCTTTTACCCATTCTAACATGATTTCCGACAGTGGTCTTAGAATGGGGTCGTAGGTAAATTATGGACCCACCTTCATAAAAATTATATAAAACGAGTTTGTTGATATTTAATGACAATCGGTGCATTCTGCCAACAGATTATGATTTTTGGAATTTTTTTTTAGGGAGGTTAATCCTTATTTGCGTGCATATTTCTTTTCCTACTGATCTGGTTATTCTGGAATTCAATCCCAAACTGTCTAGGTGTACTAGAAACTATTTGACACACAAATTGATAAAAGGACTTAGAATTATTGAAGGCCTCGAAATATATCCTTCGTTGGGTATTAATAACTTAAGTCTAGTACAACTGCTTCTAGTCATAATCATCTGCTCTTTAGAAAAAAAGTTTATGAAATACACAAAAAAAAAAAACAAAACTACGGTCCTGTTCGAAAATATTTAATAGCCCAAAATTAAGTGCGTTTACATTGAAATTTTGTGACATTAGCTAAATTTTGTTGTCTTAACCAAAAGAGCTGACTGGAAGTTTTTTTGGCAATACAAGCGTACATACATATTAAACAAGCATTTAAAAATCAGGATTACCTTTTATTTATAATAAACTTCATTTATTTATCTTTTCCATGTTATTACTATTTCGTTAATATTATTGAATTTTGTTCGACAGTTTTAACAAGCCGCCATAATGGTTTTTTTGTTTAAATATGCTGGTTCACAATATTCAACTTTTTGCCGTCAGGTCTTAAGCTTTTAGGATAGAAATTAAAAAAAGAATGACATTTATTTTCTTGTCTCTCCTAAAAACTTAAGACTTGACGGACAAGACTTGGTGCCGGTTCAAAGACGTCAAGTTTGACTCTTCAAGTCTTGATTTTTTAGGAGAGAGGGAAAAAGAAAGGTCACTCCCTTTTCCCTTCTCTCCCCAAAGCTCAATACTTGGCGAGTCAAAATTGACGTATGTGAACCGGCACCTGAAGAGTGTGAACCAGCGCAATGTCAATTTTTTTTTGTACAGAGAAGTATTTTTAAGTACTGTTTAGATTTAAACAATGGTTTGACGAATTCTGTTGATAAAATGATTAAAAATTTTTACGAAACCATGTACCAATATATGGATGAATGTATTTCAAAATATTTGCCACGTTCTCAAACTGGTCCACCCTGGAACTCTAAACAACTATCTTCCTTAAAAAATCTAAAAAATAAATATTATAAAAAATACAAAAAATATGGCCACGCATTTTTTTTTTTTTTTTTTTTATTTTTTATTTAAATTAATTTAGTAGTATTAAAATACTTTACAATAAATTCTTTACTTTTAATTTTTGCTAAACAAATATTATATTATAAAAAGCTCTGTTGGATACTATTATTCTTAACGAAATATACAATTTTACTTTTAAACTCATTAGTATTTCTCTCATTTTTGACATCTATGGGTAGCATGTTGTATAGATGTAAGCCTTTATAGAAAAGTGACCGTTGCTTTGCAGTTGTTGTTGCTCTTGGGAGCCTAAAGTTGTTAATATTTCTTAGATGATATGGTAGAATTTCCCTTACATAGTTTAGCTGCTCTGTTAAATAATCTGGTGCATTTCCCATTTTCATTTTGTGTATAAAATTTAATGTATTCATTTCAAGTCTTTGTTTTATATTTAGCCATTTTAATGCATTAAGCATACCTTCTATTGGTGTATAAATGTAACATTTTAATATTGATCGCATAGCTTTGTTTTGCAGTTTTTGCATTCTTTCAATTTGTGATTCTGTGCAGCATGTATATAAAATAGTTGAGCCAAATTCAAAATGTGGTTTTATCATAGTGTTATAAATATTTATAGCAGTTAATACCGATATTTTTTTACGTATACGTTTAAAAAACCCGATTTTTTTTTCCAATTTTTTTGCATATAAATTCTATATGTTCTTTAAATTTTAATTGTTTATCTATTAAGAAGCCAAGATATTTAATTTGATTAACTTTTTCTATTACTTCGTTATTGATTTTAAATACCGATTCATTGTCCATATTAATTTGCATTAGTTTTGTTTTATTTTCATTTAACTTAAGTTTATTCATCTTTAACCATTTGTTAACATTATTTATATCATATATCATGTTATCGTGACACTGTTTATCTGTGCATCCTTCCGTAAATATCAGTGTATCATCCGCATATAACACTATTTCGCATTTATGTAAAATGTTTGGCATATCGTTGATATATAAATAAACAATAGTGCACCCAAAATTGAACCTTGTGGTACTCCATATTCATTGTCTATATACTCAGATTTTATATTATTTATTTTCACCATTTGTTTCCGATCCGATAGATATGATTTAAACCATTTCAGCTCATTTTCTTGTATTCCGTACATATAAAGCTTTTGTATTAAAATATCTCTATCAATTGTCTCGAAAGCTCTTTTAAAATCTAAAAAAATTGCCATAATTTTCTTATTTTTCTCCACATTTTTCCATCTATTGATGACATAGTTAATTGTTGTTTCACATGAAAATTTTTTTCTGAAGCCAGATTGATGCTTATTTAATATATTATTTTCCTCAATGTATTTTTCAAGTTGTTGCTTTACCACCTTTTCAATTATCTTTTCACACGTTTTTAAAGTATTTATGGGACGGAATTCTTCACATTTTTTTGTTTTTACAATTTTTTCTATTGGTGTTACGGATGATATCTTCCAGCTTTCTGGGAATTCATCTGTTTCCAGTGATTGGTTTATGACGTTCATCATGATTTCTCCTATAATGTTCCAATTATCTAATACATTGTTAAAATCAGATTTATTTTTCATATCTTTACATATAATTTTAAGTTCTTGTATATTTATTGCACGAAATTTAAATTTGTTGTTTATCACAGGTATTTGATTAATATATTGCACTTGGTCTATCGAATTTCTAATTGTCTTAATACTATCCACGAAATAATTATTAAATTTATTGGCTATTTGGTAGGTTTCCTTATATTCTATATCATTAAATATCACAGTTTTTATCACATTTTTGTTTTTATTAAGTACTAAGTCTTTTATTTCCTTCCACATTTGTTTCTGGTCTTTGGCATTTCTTATTTTATTATTAACAAACTTATTTTTCTCATATTCAAGTTTTGTTTTATATTTATTTCTTATTGTTTTATAATTGTTCCATGCTACACTTGTGTTCATAGATTTTGCTATACTGTATTTCGATATTTTATCATTTTTTAAAAATTGTAGTTCTCTACTAAACCATTTATTTACATTGTTTTTTTTCGTTAATTGTTTTTTTCTTCATAAATGTCTGAATTGTGTTTTCTGTGCTGGTATCAATATTATAAACGTTATTATTAACACTTTCATTCGCACTATATTTCAGTACACTATTAAGTTCTCTATTGAACAAAATTTTGTTATATTTGAATATTTCTATTTCTTTTTTAGTTGTTTTTTCATTGTTTCTATTTTGAATTATAATATCAATAGCTTCATGATCTGCTATTTTGTTTGCGCTATTATTTTCCACGGATACGTTGTTATTATTTGTTATTACATAGTCTATTAATGTTTTTGTATTTTCTGTAATCCTCGTGTACTCTGTAACTATTTGTTTCAGGCCATTGTCATTCAAAGTTACTTGAATTCTATTTTTATATGTTCCATCTTTGCTCCAGTCAATGTTAAAATCACCAACTATAATTATTTCATAACTCGTTTCACAAATTATTTCTATTATTTCATCAAATGCATTACAAAATTCTACTTCACTGCAGCTTGGAGATCTATAAACAGCCATAATTACCAAATGAGTATTTTTATTTTTTACCAGATATGCACTCATCCAAAATTTTGACTCTGCAATCTTTTCACATAACTTGTTCACCTTCCATGTTTTTTTAAAATAAATAATGACCCCACCGGTTCGTATAGAATTCGATAATGTTGCATAATGATCATATCCTTCTAATTGGTATTCTTCTTCGTTTATATCCTCTGTTAAATGAGTTTCAGATAGTATTATATATTCCGGATTTTTTAAAGCCGCAATTACTTCTATTTGGTTGAAATTGTTTAGTAATCCCTGAGAATTTGTGTATATACCATTTATAGTAGTTAATTGTTAAACATTAAACCCCATTCTTCTCATCTTCACATTTAGTTTGTTTATGTATACTGGACATTCCTTACTCAAAGTACTGTGATTCTCATCTAACCCTAAATTTAGTTTTTGGTTTGATTTTATACAATTTATACATTTTGAAATTATTTCTTTATTGCATTCCTTTGCTTTATGGTTTCCGTGGCATTTATAACATACTTCCTGATTCTTGCAATCAACTACTTTATGGTTAAATCCTCTACATTTATAGCAAATTAATACTTCGGTCCCGTCAAATACTCTACATTTCTCCCATCCAATATTTATTTTCTGAGCTGATAATATTTTCGTGTATGACTCATTGTCAATTACGATCTTCGTATTATATATTACTTTGTTGTTTCGTTTAAATTCAAATGATTTAACAGGATTTATTACACTGTTATTTAAAAACTCATTTTGTTTTTTAATTTTTTCAATTAATTCACTGTTTGAATATTTAAATGTCATGTCTGTAATTGTTACGCTCATTTCAATATTATTTGGTACTTTAATTTCGTATCCTTACTCATTTCATTTTGTATAGCTTTTTTTATCTTTTCTCTTTCTTCATTATTTTCACTCTGGATGACCACTGTTCCATTACTTCTATTTTCAACATTTTTAAATGTACTGGATTCACCCTGTTGTTTAAGTCTTCTTTTGTTTTTTCTATTTTTTGTTTTTCTTTTGGTTTAATAATTAATGGCACCTGTTTTTTTAGTTCTGGCAGCGCTGTATTTTTTTTAACTGTGTCTGCAAATGACAGTTTGTTTTGTTTATCATTTGTTTCTTTAATTACTTTTTTGATCTCGTTGCATATCTTCACATTACTTTCTTCGATAGTGTCACATATTTTGTTTTTGTTTTCACAATTGTTTATGGCATCACAAAAATTTTTAATTTCATCTACACTCTTTTCGCATATTTTTTGTGCATTAACTATTTTTTTAATTCTTTCCTCGTACCGTTTTTCTATTGCTTCCAACAATTGTTTTATTTCATTTTCACTTTGTTTCAACGATGATTCAAATTCATTTTTATATTCTACTAAATTTTGTTTGTTTTTGTAAACACCATTTTGGATATCTTTTAATACCATATCAACATTGTTTATATACTCCATACAATCATTACACATAAATCTCACAAAATTATTTGCATCCAAAATCTTTATTGAGTACTGATCAAGACCAGAACATTTCACCGAGGAGTGATATACTTTTTTGCACACCCCCTCACAACTTATTCCAGTTTCACCACGTATTGCACTTTTGCATTTGTGACACTCAGCCATGGCTGAGTCAAAAAAAATATATTAATTTATCAATAAAATCAATGTTTTTTAAGTAAACTTTTACTTTCCCGTGTTATCGTTTGTTTTATTTATTGTTTTTAAAAGTCTCTATCTTTTTTAAACAACACTTTATATATTTTTTTAAACAATTTTACGGAGCTTTTCGAATTGTTCGTTTCTTCTTATTATCACTTCTTCTTATCACTTATGATTATGGAAAATACTCTGTTCTTCGTGCTGAACACAATTTGCTGAATGCTCAACTGTACAAAAAATACTTAACCAAAATGAAACATAGTTTTAATCGTAATCCGAGGTCGTTCTTTACGTTTGTTAACTCAAAAAGGAAGAATTACGGCACCCCATCATTTATGAAATATTTAAGTACAGAGTCAAGCAATGAATCAGACATTAGCAATTTATTCGCTGAATTTTTTGCCTCTACTTACTCTAATGCCGAATACGATGATGAACCCTGTCCATTTAATGTTCACTCCATTCAAACAATATCATTCCCATTACTTGACACTACGCACATAATAAAATGTTTAAAAAACTTCAAATCCTCACTGTCGTGAGGTCCAGATGGCATACCAAGTTGTCTTTTGAACAACTGTGCACCAGCTATTGCAACACCTTTATCAATTATATTTAATACTTCTTTAAAATATGGCTACTTCCCTAGAGTTTGGAAAGAATCGTTTCTTATTCCTTTATTCAAATCTGGCAATAAGTCAAATATAAAAAATTATCGAGGCATAGCTAAATTTAACGCTATTCCAAAACTATTTGACAAATGTATTACTGATTCTCTCGTTCATCAAGTATCTCCCCTACTTACGCCATGTCAACACGGTTTTCGTAAAGGATCTTCAGCTATGACTCATATTCTACAATTAACCACTTTGGTTAATGAAGGATTTACTCTTGGTCAACAAACAGATGTCATTTATACCGACTTCAGTAAAGCCTTTGATAAGGTTAATCACAAGCTTCTGCTTAAAAAATTGGATAAAATGGGTTTCGATAATACTTATTTAAGCTGGTTAAAGTCATATCTGTTATGCAGAACACAGTCCGTTAAATTTAATTCTGCAAATTCAAGAAATATTTTGGTAAAATCCGGTGTTCCGCAGGGAAGTCACCTGGGCCCAATTTTATTTCTACTTTTCATCAACGATTTGCCTGAAGCAATAAATTATTCTAATATACTGATGTTCGCAGACGATGTTAAAATATTTTTAAGCCTCAAGCATTTACCAGATAATAATTATCTCCAAAAGGACTTGGATAATTTTTATAATTGGTGTAACATTAATTTAATGGAACTTAACCTCAAAAAATGCAAGCACATGACTTTTTCGAGAAGGCGTGACGCTCTTGGTCACTATTATATCAGTGGTCATAAACTGGAATCAGTAAACGTAATTATGGATCTTGGTGTTTTGTTGGATGGAAAATTAAACTTTGTACATCATATCATGATGTCTGTTAATAAAGCTCGAGGAATCTTGGCTTTCATCAAACGATGGGCAAAATAATTTAAGGACCCCTTTATTACCAAAAGATTATTCACGTCACTTGTAAGACCGATTTTAGAGTATGGCTCAATTGTATGGGACCCCTACTATAACGTTCACATTAATCTTATCGAATCTGTTCAGAAACAGTTTTTACTTTTTTGTTTAAGAGATGCTTATAGAGGCTATTCTGCGCTTCCATCATATTCATCACGACTTGCTTTGATTCGACTGCCAACATTAAAAAGCCGAAGAATTATGCTTAACGTTTAATTTCTTGTAAATCGTTTAAACGGAAATGTTTTATCAGATTTTCTTTTAAGTAAAATATCATTAAATGTTCCTCAACGCACATTAAGATTTAATCAACCACTATATGTTAAAACTTTTAGAACAAACTACGAGATGGCAGACCCGGGGGTAAATTATGGCAGTCGTGATCGAATACTTTTTCGATTCGAAAGCAATTCAATTTCTAATTCATTCTGTCCATACTGAACTTATCGAGATTATTTTTTGGTGTTGTAAAGCATTTATTTGAGTTTTTAAACACTGAAAAAATAATACCGAGTCGTTCAGTATTGACTAAAATAAAATTGCTTTCGAATCGAAAAAGTATTCGATCACGACTGCCATGATTTGCCCCCCGTTTAGGAAATTATCTTGTTGTTTTAATGAAATGTTTAATTTTGTAGATTTTTCTTTAAATGTTGATGTTATTAAACGTAATATTATTTTAAGTTTAAACATGTAACTGCAGTTATATTGAGAAAAATTGTTAAATTTAATATTTAGTCTGTAAGGATTGTATCCATAGACTTAATTTAATAAAAAAAAAAAAAAAAAATGGAGAAACCCATAGTTGTAATTCTAAGTACAACTAGATTTTGAGTAAATTTCCTCAAAATCTAGTCACGAAGTAGATTTTGTTTTGTATGGAAAATCTAATCAAAAACAACTAGATTTGGCTCGAAATCTCGTATATACTAAAAATCGTCCAAAGAAAAATGGCCCAAAAAAATAAATGAAAAATCGCCCAAATGAAGAATCACCCAACGGAACATGAAAAATGACCCAAAGAGTTAAATATGAAATTTTGCCCAAAAGAAACGAAAAAGGGCCCAAAATAAAAATGAAAAATGACCCAAAAAAAAACGAATTTTAAAAAAAAAAAATTAAGATTACCCTATTTGCAAAACACTTTTTATTATTCATATAAATTTAGTAACATACAAATGTAAGTTTTACGTAAAAAATTGCATTGTATCTTCAACAGCTGCGCGGCAGTATGGACAGTAATACAAACTTATTTGAGCCCTCCGCCAAACTTTGTGCACTATTCAATAGTTAAATATTAATTAATCACTGCATAGTTATAATCAATTACTCAAAACAGAATATAGCTTTTTGCAAGGTGGCATGTCATAAAGTCCAGTGTCGTAATGTCCATGGACATTGTGACACTTTTGAAAAAGTCGTAATGTCCGTGGGCATTAAGACACTTTGCAAATTGACATTATGTCATTTTTAAAAATATAAGGTCCATAATTTCCTAAAGATGTTAAATACAAAAAAAGATCTACATACACGCAGAGAAAACATGTGTTATTATGGTCACAACCAACAAAACTATTTTTAAAGAAACTTATTTTACCATAATATAGTTGTCGGTGACAATGATTTGGTTAAATTAAACATAATATGGTCAACATTTTTTTAAAAATGGTTTTGTTGTTCTTTCTGTGGGTGCATATATTAAACATATAACGAAAACACTTTTGGGCGCAAGGATTTTCTCCCCTATGGTGTAACAAATACCGGCAGCGCTTACTAAAGCGTCTCTGCATAGCCGGCCTTCGGCCGGGCGCAAGGATTTTCTCCTCTATGTTATAACAAAGACCGGCTTCGCTAACTAAAGCTTCTCTGCGCTGACGGCCTTTGGGCGGGCGCAAGGATTTTTTTCTTTATGGTATAACAAGTACCGGTTTTGCTAAGTAAAGCTTCTAAAATCTGCCTTGTTTTCAAACGAAGGCCGACTTCGCAGATAAGCTTTAGTAAGCGAAGCCAGTATTTGTTATACCATAGAAGAGAAAATCCTTGCGCCCGGCCGAAGGCCGGCTATGCTTTCGAGTTTGTAAGCTATGCATTCGAGTTTGTCCACGGACACTATGGCACTGGACGTTATGACATGCCACCTTTTTTCAATATGTCCCGTTATTTTTATAAATAACATTTAGGAATTCGACGTATAGTAATAATGATTTAGACAAATAGTATGTAAGATTTTGACGAAATTTTAAAAATGAAAAAATGGCCCGAAAAAATGGGCTATTTTTCATATAATATTTTTAATTTAAAAAACGAAAAATCACCCAAGTATAACGAAAAATAGCCCAAAAATTTTGGGTCACTTTTCATATGAATTCAGGCCCAATTTTACATGGAATTTTTTTGGGCGATTTTTCATTTATTTTTTTGGGCCATTTTTCTTTGGGCGATTTTTCCTACAGCCTTCGTTGTAGTGTAAACGGGCTTTAACTGAAAATCTCCAACGCTTGCAATTTTACTCAATTTTGATTTCCAAAACATGGTTTTATATTTTACCCCGGATGCTGCATAACATCAACTAAAGTTTGGCGCGAGGTTTAAGTATCAATTTTCAGCCATCATCTTTAGCACTAGTTGACTTGATATTTGGCTTTACGCGAATTCCAAAAAATTTTCAAGGATCCATAAAAATACTTTGCATGTAAGCTTAACTGAAAATCTACATCGATTTCAATTTCCAGTATTTGGCCGTATTTTTATAGCGAGATTGAATAAATGTTTTTGGCAACTATTCTTTTCAGGGTACCACACGATTTACTTAGAGCCTCATTCACAATTCCTCGGTCGACCTAGCCCTTTGTATAGAAAAGCGAAGAGCTTTTTTAATCCGCTCCAGAGTATATTGGTCTCCATCAATAAAACGTCTTGAGTTTTTTATGGTACTCCATCAGTCACTCTTGAGTTTTTTCCTTGGTCCTCCAACAGATAAAGCACGTTGAAATTGATTATAAACGATTGCATATGGCTAATGCTGCAACCGCAAGAACCGTAATTCGGTACATTTATGCGACGCCAAAGCGAGGTGAAACGTAAAACGCACGAAAAGCACACAAACGAAAACAGTTTTACAAATGACATACATTGAAGGCAATGTTTAAATGCCATATCAGTTGTTGAATTTGACACCTTTTGTCTATGGTTTTAAAAAAGACTATGATATTTTTGAATGCATTTTGTTATTCATATTCACCAAAAAATTTTGAAATTAAATGGCTGATTTTATTTTTTACTTCTGTTAATTTTAATGCATAAATAGCAGCAAACCGATTGCTTAAAAAATACAGAACCATTCTTTAAACTGAACAAATAGTCGCCTCAAGTGTCTACAGCAAGTGCTACTTGACTTGTTTACATTAAAGAATAAGTTTTCAATTGTTCACACACTTTAGTCTGGATCAACTTCATCAAGTGCATTTAAATTCATTATAAGTTTGAGTTTTCAAACTTATTCCAACTAGTGATATGCGATTATACATAAAAATCAAATACAAAAAAAAAGTTGTTTAGTATTTTTTTTCTAAGACCCCATAAAATAAAAATATACGGTAATTTTTCAAAAAAAATTACATATGATTTTTTTTTCTATAATATACCAATAAGGTCAGAAATACTTAACACTGTTTTGACCTAATTGACACTACTTTTGAGAAAAATAAAATCTAGTTCCTATTTGCAAATTTAGTGCAGAAAATATTAATGAGGACCAAAATGACTACTTAAATGGGATTTAGAGGGTTAATATATTCTTAGAAAAGAATCGCCTTACAATTCTACTGAGGACATCTCAAATAATTTTTTAGCTCAGAAGTACATTTAGTATATTTTTTTCTGACTTGTACCAAAACCAGTTTTCAAAACTATAGTTTTCAAAACCCCTTGGAAGATTTGCTCTACCAACAGTTTAGTTTCATTCCGCTGGTTTTTATACCCTCCACCACAATTAGTTGTGAAGAGGGTATATTAAGTTTGTCATTCCGTGTGAAACTTTTTTATTATTCATCTCAGACCCCATAAAGTACATATACATATTCTGGGTCCTTGAGTAATTCTAAGTCGATTTAGCCATGTCCGTCTGTCTGTCCGTCTGTCTGTCCGTCTGTCTGTCCGTCTGTCTGTCCGCCTGTTGAAAACACGCTCACTTTCGAACAACTCAAAAGAAATGAACAATGAAATGGTGCAAAATTGCTTGTAGTTATCCTAAGCAGTTTGGGATTGAAATCCAGCAAAATCGGTTCGGTAGGACCAGAACTATGAATCAAAATGTGGAACCACCACCTAAAAAAATTTATTATTTTGTTACAAAAAATAACATAAATGCTGGAACAAGGCACGGAATGAGATAAGATTTTGCAAAAATCACTGTGAAATTTCGTGACGATCGGTCCATAATTTACCCTAGGCCCCATATAAACACTACTACCGGAAAACAGTTTAGTCGCCTAAAACCATAATTAATAACAAATCGTCATAGTTTAAGATAATAATATCATCATACAGATATTACTCCTTAAATATTCGAAGTGTCGGTGGAGGGTATCAAAGATTCGGCACAGCCGAATATAGTACTCTAACTTGTTTTTTTGTTTTTTTTTTTTTTGTTGCGCAGTGTTATAAATTTTTTTCTTAATTCAATAATATACATTAATAACCTGAAAATCTTAGGTCAAATCGCGTGAAGCATATTGGCTAAAGGCCCCGTTAGCCTACCGTAAATGAAGAAATGAAAATGTATGATATATGTTATATGTAAAGCAATGCATGTGGGCAAATCCCAGAAACAGTCCAACAACCAAACATTTTTCAAATAAATTTTTTTTTTGAGAATATAAGACTAGATGTATAATTTAATTTTTATATTAAAGAATATGTATTTCAATGATGATAAATGCAATATTTTTACCAAATCCTACCCCACCCCTGATCTCTTAATGTTATACGTGAATTTAGCATTTTTCTCCTCTTTGATAAAACAAGTACCGGCTTCGCTAACTAAAGCTTCTCTGCACAGCCGGCCTTCGGTCGGGCACATGGATTTTATCCTCTATGGTATAAGAAACACCGGCTTCGCTAACTTAAGCTTCTCTGTATAGAGAGCCTTCGGCCGGGCGCAAGGATTTTCTCCTCTATGGTATAACAAATACTGGCCAGGCTAGATGCTTCAGAATTCTATTCAAAAAAACTTCGAGTAGTTTAAGACAGTTTGAAAAGCTTGTTGATGCCGATGATGGTGCAATTAAAAAATGGAAAAGAAATATTAAATTGATATAACATCAGAAGTCAATTAGCATTTGTATTTTCCAATTACGGATATATTGGCGAAACAATAACTAATTGAAAGGGATTTAGTTCACTTAATACTCAAGTCAAATTAATTTTTTTTGCAAAAATTAAAAATAACAATGTGAAGGAAGGATAGCCCGAAAAATTTAAAAAAAAAATCCAAAACGTTTTGCAAAAAAAAATTAAGGATTTCAAAAACTAAAGTAAATTTCAAATATTTTTGATCTGATCTGGAAACAAAGTGGGATCTGCAAACAAATTTTTCTAAAATGCATTGGCATTCTTCAAGTACAAGAGAGTGTTTTACTTTTGATAAAACAGTACTTATTTATTTAAACAAACAAAAATTAAAATTAGATATTTAAGTTTTTAAAGATATTTGAATAGGAACCCTGTAGTAAATAAAATAGTCAGTTGCAAAAAACACTAACTATAAATTAACTATTTTTCAAATGACTACAAATTGGTTTAAATCTCATGCAGATATCAACCAAACATATTGCATAGGGGCACACGTAAAACACAAATAAAAGCAAAATAAGTAAAACAAGCATGCCATGAAGTCAAATGAAAAAAAATTATTACAAACATATTTAAATAATTAAAATTAATTGAAAATTCAATCAATACAAATCTGTTTATGGACAAGCAATTATGTAGCTTTTTTATTTCAGCATGTATTATACATCATCATTTAAAGCAATTTGATCAAAATTTGCTTAAATAATTATTTCTATATAAATATATGTATACATACACATATATAAAAATATACATACATATGTATATTTTTTTGACAAAAAATTGTTTAAATTTAAATAATTTATTATAAACCGACTATACTATTATTTGACTACAAACTGGTGGAAAAATAAGAAGTTAGTAGTCAATTTAAAAGTCATGCAAAGATGGCCAATTGACTACTGCCTAAGGCATGCCCATGTTAAAATAATGAGTCGTCGACAAGGAAAAAAGTCACTTAATAAACTAGATGTGGTTATAAAAAACCCAGTTTGAAGTTACTTTAAAATGTGTTTGACTTCCTACAGGGAATAGACTGAATTTTATATATTTTTTGTATTAGTTACACACAGTTACAAAAGTATACATACGATACGTTTTTTTATGTATTGACGAAAAATATAAAAATTTGGTTGATTTAATTAAATATTTTTATTTCTTATATTAATAAAAAAAAACACAATTTTAACATAACAGTTGACTTCAATATCTTTCAAAATTTAAATTATTATATCTTTTTCATTTTTGTAAAGTTATTAAGTATGCATACGATTTTATAAAAATACATACTACATATTTAAAAAAAAAAATATTTTCAGAAAATTCCTACTTCCACTTGTAACGGTAAATCAAAAAAATACGCGTATGTATACATTTGTAAATTTGCATAAATGCTTTTAAAGAGTTAAAGGGTTGTATTTTATAAACACTGACAGAAACAACAAAATAACGGTTATCAATTTCCAAATTAGGTGAATATTTATTTAAAAAATATAAAAAAATTTAAACAATTTATAAAATTTTCTACAAAAAAGGCATTTGGTCGGTCGTACGTATATTTTCGTAACTGTGTGTACATTAAAAAAATATTTTTTATGGATTTTTTTTAGGTTTTTAGTGCATATATTGGATTTTTTAGTGCATATTTTAAATTAGTGCATGAAAATATCATCCCTATTAATAACAAATATTAAATTACACTGCGGAACAGTCATTTGGCGGCCTGGAATTTGACTGCAAGTTGTCTCCATTTTTCTCTATCAGCTCTTCTTTTTGAGATAAACCGTCATGTCCAAAATTAAGGCACACTCACTTCATATATTGGAATAACTTGAAAACGGTTGACTACATTCAGTTAACAAAAAACTCTGAAGCTCGGCAACAGTACACTGAAAAAATTTTCTTCACAGATCCAATGAAATTTACATTAAAATTCAACCTATGTAACCTTTCATTGGATTAATGAAGGATTAATAAAATCAATGACAAAATTTTCATTGATTTTATGAATCCTCATTGAAAAAATGGATAAAATAAACGTTTGTCATTAAACTAATGCAAAATTTTCAATGATTTTATGAAACATTTCATTAATCCAATGAAAGGTTACATAGGTTGAATTTTAATGTAAATTTCATTGGATCTGTGAAGAAATTTTTTTCAGTGTATTATCTTTAAGCCGTAAATTTGAATTTTTGAAAAAAAGGAAAATATTGAAAAAAAAAACTATTTTTTGTTCTTTAAAAATACATATGAAATAAAAATGCGACAAAAATCACAGTTTTGGTCTAAAAACATTTATCTTACAATAATTTCGAATGAGCTTACTTCATTGTAATCGGTGCACAACTTTTGATTTTATTCACAATTTACCGAGAAAACTGAATATCGATTTCCATACAGAAATTGTGAATGAAATCAGATGATGGCACTTTTATAAAAGTATCTTCGAAAATAGTTGATGAATTTTTTATCTTTTTTTTTATTAGGTGCGTTTGAGTACTTTTACAGTAAAACGCAGTAAATGAGTAAACTGAAAAATTTGCTCTCACAAAAACCTGTTGTCCAAAAAAGTACGCGAACGCAAAATTTTTGAAAATTCGTAAAATAAAGATAACAGCTGATGGCAAATAATTGAAGTGTTGAAAAAAGTTTACACTTTTGACTACTAAACTCGTTTTCTTATAGGTACTGGTATAACACGAACATTTTTGGAAAATACAAACAAATTGTTTTATGTAATCTTTCAAATTTTTTGTTTTTTATTTTATTTGATTTTACTAATTTGTAGCGGGTTAAATTATTTAAAAGAAATGAATAATTTTTTTTGCTATTGATTATTAAGTACCCAAATACTTCACACTTTTACAACTCTAAAAAAATAACATAACAAAAAAAAATTTCAAAAGTTTGTATTTAGCCAAATAAATGCTTCACAAACAAGTTTAGGCCCTAAATTTGTAAAACGCAAAAGCAACGCCAAAAATTATATTGAAAGCAAAAACAAAATCGAAAATATTTCATAATTTTGTTGTTGTTTTCTATTGAAATGAATATTGAATTTTTAAATTTTAAACGCTGCATATCTTGTGGCGTTGAAAATTTTTAAACGCAATATGTATTTCTGTAGAAAGCAACAAAAAAATTTTTAAAAATTTTTGACATTGTTTTTGCTTTCAATGTTATTTTTGGGATTGCGTTGCGTTTTACAAATGCAGGGCCTTAATTAATTAATATTTATTCACTTTCCGTTTTTGTTTAATTTTTTTCAACTTTTCTTTTTTTTAACAATTTTTTCACAATTAGTATGCTTTTTATTTGTTACTTTCGTTTGTTTACCTTTTGAAACATATGTTTTTTTTTTGATTTACTAAATTTTACTGCAAAAATTTCTGCAGTAAAAATTTGTAAATATTCAGACAAGAACTGTCACTTCACGCTCTCAATTTGTGTTCTCATTTACTGTATTTTGTCGAACGCAATTTCGTAAAATGCAGTAAAGTTCAGTAAAAAATAGTAAAAACTTTTGTGTTCTCGAACGCAACTATTGAAAGATAATAAAATTACTAAAACAACCACGTATCGCTTGAAAAAGTTTTAAAGAAAACAAACTTTTGCTTTGCCTATTGTGATTATTTTTTGCTTCTCGCACAAGGAACCAACAACCGTGGCTCAACACACGCCGGAGCTGTAAATGAATCATTCTTTTTTGATTTTAATTCATTACGAATTAGCTAAATTTTAAATTAATTCTTTCAGAAAAAAAGAATTGAATGAAATTTGAATCAATTCAAGCGAATAAGGCAGAAATGAATTTCAATTCGTTTTCCAATTCAAATGAATTTGTAGAATGAGTTGCAATTCGTTTCCAATTCAAATGAATTTGTTTAAGTGAATTGCAATTCATTTTACAGATTCATTCAAATTGAATTGATTTTGAATTAATTCAAATGAATTAGAAAAATAAATTGCAATTCAAATGAATGAAATCAAAAATAAGTTGCAATCAATCAAATTCAAGAGCAGATCTTGGGGGAATGACTAAAATTTACTGTTTTTTTATTGCAGTTTGAAGTTTTTAATACAAAAAGTAAACAAATTTTCCAATTGTAGAATTTCAAGAAAACGAACACAGCTTTGACAGCAAAAAATTTTATGTTGAGACTCAAAGTTGCTTAAATCTTAAAAAATTTAAAAAAAAAGTAATTTTCCACAATGTACAAATAAAAGATTATTTAAACAAAAAATTATTGTTGAACACACATTTAATAATATATTCACACTTTTTGACAAAAATAAAAATTTAGGTTTCTTTTAGCAAATAAACAAAATTATTCCATTTTGATAAGATTTTCGCGTATAGCTTATAATTTAATTCCTATTCTGCCGCTACCTGACAATTCCATTCCAATACAAAACCAATTCAATTCAAATGAGTTGGAAATTCATTGCTAATTCTTTTTTCTAATTCGTTTGAATTAATTCAAAATCAATTCAATTCAAATGAATCTGTAAAATGAATGGCAATTTACTTTAGCAAATTCATTTGAATTGGAAACGAATTGCAATTCATTTTACAAATTCATTTGAATTGGAAAGCGTTCGAGTGACATCGTGAAATAGGCAGTTAATTCAAAATTTGCTAATTCAGTGCATGAATGATTCACGAATTAATTCAAAAATTAATGATTCATTTACAGCTCTGACACACGCCCCTTGACACCGACGATCCATATCTTGTATTTGCTGGTGAAAACGCTTACCATGTACAATGTACATCCTAATAAGGTGGTTCGAAAAAAAGTTGAGCCAGTCACCCCCTAGGATTAAAGATTAGTTGAAAAGAATTCCAAAAAAAATTTTTCATTTTTTGCCACGCCTCTGGATACCGCCCTTTTAGTATTTTGTATACTGCGTCGCCATTTAAAGTCCGATCATAACATAATGCATTTCGTTATTCATGTCTTGTTTATGGCTTCATTTTTGTCGGACTCAAAAGTTACCAAATAAAAAATGAAAAAAACAAAAAGTTCGATGTAAAATATATCGGGTGATATTTTAAGAGCTATAGAAAAGTTAAAAAAAAAAACACATAGTACGGTCCATATAATTTAATGTTTGAAGATTATTTCATGCAAATGTTGACCGTGACTGCGCCTCAAATGGTCCATCCGCTTAGTCCAATTTTGGCATACTCTTTCCAACATTTCGGCTGGTATCTCATGAATAAATGCTTCAAAGTTGTCTTCCAATGAGTCAATTGAAGCGGGCATGTGTGTATAGATATGAGCTTTAACATAGCCCCACAAAAAATAGTCTAAAGGCGTTAAATCGTACGATCTAGGCGGCCAATTGACCGGTCCCGAAAGTAAAATAAAATGTTTACCGAACTCGCCTCTCAAAAAGTCCATTGTTAAGCGTGCTGTGTGGCATGTGGCACCGTTTTGTTGAAACCACATGTCATGCAAGTCAAGCTCTTGCATTTTGGGAAAAAAAAGTTGGATATCATCTCACGGTAGCGCTCACCATTCACAGTTACGTTACGATTCGCATCATCTTTGAAGAAGTACGGTCCAATGATGCCACCAGCCCATAAACCGCACCAAACTGTGACTTTTTCTGGATGCAGTGGTAGCTCTTGCAATGCTTCTGGCTGATCTTCACTCCAAAATCGACAATTGTGCTTATTAACGTACCCATTGAGCCAAAAATGAGCTTCGTCGCTGAACACAAGAAGCGCACGATGAACTTTCTTAACAGAGCACGCATTTTGATAATAAAATTCAATAATTTGCAAGCGATGTTTGTTTGTAAGACGATTCATGGTTAAATTGACCAAACTGAAGATGTTTGACAGTGAAACAAAACACGAAACGTGCGTCAGCTGTTTAAACCAGGGCTGCCAAAAAGATAATAGCTAAAAAATCACCCGATATAAGTAAAGAAAATGTACATATGTATATATTTTTTTTAGTTCTTGCTGTGGTATAATTGTTTACTATTTATAAGAAGTAATTTTTGATACCCTCCGTTGACAGTTTATATATTTTAGGAGTGGGCACTAAATTATATTATAAAATTAGACCTTTATTTGTTACATTATTGACCGACAATCAGAAAGCTCTTTTATTTTTAGTCATATAAAACCTAATTAAGCCGAAATAAAATTATTTTCGAGACGGGAATTTATATTGGACCCATGGTAAGTTATGGACCAATCATTACAAAATGCTGTAGAGTGTTGTCTGATATTAAAAAGCCGAATTGGAACAAATTTCGATATAGGAATGAAATTTGTTATAGCATTTTTCTAGTTTTAAATTGGTTTAAGAAGGCTGCTTAATATGGGGCATAAGGTAAATTATGGACCGATTATTATAAAAACCGTATTATTTTCGGTCATATGAAGCTAAATGGGATCAAATGTTACCACAATATCTATATCGGAGTGGTCATTATAAGGTGAATATGGAAAATTATGTACCGATCTTCACGACACTTTCTACTTTGATTAAAAGCATTATAAAACTACGAAAGACCAAATTCTGCTAAAACAAGTTAGAGTGCTATATTCGGCTGTGCCGAACCTTTGATACCCTCCACCGACACTTCGAATATTTAAGGAGTAATATCTGTATGATGATATTATTATCTTAAACTGTGACGATTTGTTATTAATTATGGTTTTAGGCGACTAAACTGTTTTCCGGTAGTAGTGTTTATATGGGGCCTAGGGTAGATTATGGACCGATCATCACGAAATTTCACAGCGTCATTTCTAGACCTTTAAAACTTTGACGTACCAATTTCTGTTATGCTAGCATTATTAATTATGGTTTTAGGTGTACTAAACTGTTTTCCGAGAGTAGGGTTTCTATGGGGCCTAGGGTAAATTATGTACCGATCTTCACGAAATTTCACAGTATCATTTATATTCCTATAAAACTGTGACGAGCAAAAATTTGTTATGATTGCATTATTTGTTACGGTTTAAGGCGTACTAAACTGTTTTCCGGTAGTAGGGTTTATATGGGGCCTAAGGTAAATTATGGACCGATCGTCACGAAATTTCAGAGTGTTATTTCTAGTCCTAAAAAACTGTAAGGTTCCAAATTTTGTTACGTTAGCGTTATTTTTTACGGTTTTAGGCGTACTAAACTGTTTTCCGGGAGTATTGTTTATATGGGGCTTAGTGTAAATTATGGACGGATCTTCACGAAATTTAACAGCGTGATTTCCAGTCAAATAAAACTAATATTTGCAAAATCTTATCTCATTCCGTGCCTTGTTCCAGCATTTATGTTATTTTTTGTAACAAAATTATAAATTTTTTTAGGTGGTGGTTCCACATTTTGATTCATGGCTCTGGTCCTACTGAACCGATTTTGCTGGATTTCAATTCCAAACTGCTTAGGATAACTACAAGCAATTTGGCATCAAGTTTGTTCATTTCTTTTGAGTTGTTCGAAAGTGAGCGTGTTTTCAACAGACGGATAGACGGACAGACAGACGGACATGGCTAAATCGACTTAGAATTACTCAAGGACCCAGAATATATATACTTAATGGGGTCTGCGATGAATATTAAAAAAGTTTCACACGGAATGACAAACTTAATATACCCTCTTCACAATTAATTGTGGTGGATGGTATAAAAAACCATTCGTTACGATTTTAGGCGAACAAAACTCTTATCCGAGAGTAAGCTTTAAATGTGACCTATGGTAAATTGTGGACCGATACTCACCAAATATGTTAACCTTGTGCGCAAAGTACAGGTCGCAGTTTTTAAAAAAAATTTGATCACATTTGGCACACATGTGTTAATTGCCTATTTAAAATATTGCAGAGCTCACATTAAAACTTCTTTTCGGAATAGAGTCTTCCTGTCCAAAAAATTATTTTCTCGTATTTTGTTAGAATTTAAGCTTAATAAGGCTCAAAAATAGTTCGCGGCAATCTGAATCATCTTACCAAACTTTATTGGAATAGGTTCATACAGACACACTCCCGAAAATAGCTTATTGTCATCTCATAGCAGTAATCATAGTAATACCCAGCGGTAAAACTCAGAAGACCTTCTTACTTGAGGCCTTTTTAAAGGCCTGCTTAAAAATTTTTCTGATTTATTTACTATTCTTATGTAACTGCTAAAGAATGCCTCATAGAAGGCCTCGGCTCTTTGGTATAAAAGATAAGATACACCTTCCACACTCGCTTGTATGAGAAGCGAGAACAGAAGGAGTAACATTTTTTGTTTTATTTTTTTGCACAAGCAAAAGCAAAAGCATTCAGATCCCTTTACAAAAACAATTGTTACAAAAGTAACTTTAGTTAGTTGTAATTATTGTTTAAGAATTAGTTGTAATTATTATTTATCTTGTATTGATTAGTTATTAAGTATGTGTTAGTTATTTTATTAGTTTACATTGTTGTTAAAGATTGTTATAATTTAGTACACTTCAGTCCCAATGTGCAGAAAGCCCTAGAAATGACCGTTGAAAAAGCTTTAGTATAAGTGGTGAAATTATGTAAACATAAGTGCTGCCATAAATCATAATTGACAATAGAGTGGTGAATAAGTAAAGCCTCGAACCTTCGAGAAACATTTCGAATGTTCTAGATGACTGAATTACAGTATAAATACTTGCGGCGGCTAGCATCAAAAAACAGTATTAGTTCAGACTTTGACAAGTTAAGAGTGCATCACTATTGTAATCAACAAACGTTTGAAGTGTGTTGATTACAATAGTGAGTTGTAAATAAAAGCTATAAATTACGGTTGTTAAAGTGACTAAGTTCTTAATAAATAAGTGTTATACATTAAAGTGTTGTGTTTATTTGTTTTATTTGAATTGCAATAAAAGAACTCGAAACGGTTTATTATAAAGGAAATAAACCAAAACGTTATTGAAAGGCAGTAACGTAACAATATGTTGTAAATTATTTTAGTTGAAGTTGAAAGGAGGAAGAGTTAAATTTTTTGTTTTGTTTTATTCGCCAAAGCGAAAGAGTTCAGATCCCGTTATAAAAACCAAATAACAAAGTAGGTGCATATTAAAATACAAAATAATAACAATAATGTAAATCATTTTAGTTGAGTTTTGTTCATTAAGGAAGATAGGTACTTGTGCTTAAAAGTTTGTTTTTTATACCCTTCACCGAAGGTAGAAATATTGATCTAAGACCCTATAAAGTATATATATTCTGGGTCCTTATGAGGAGCGAAGTTGATTTAACCATTTCCGTCTGCCTTCTAGAAGGCCTCCGTACTACTTCTTTTTCCCGCTGGGTAGTAGATGATATAAAGATAATATTGGCACATAAAAACTCATTAATAAATCTTAACCTTAGTTTTTTTCAAAAGCATGATTGGCCACGGGATTCCAAGTACTGTGGTGTAGGAACGGGCTTGATAGACTATACTTTCTAACTTTTTTTGTATTAATAATTGGTTTTTTACTATATGTTTTTAAACTGTTAACAGTACATTTATTACCGTTATAATTTAACAAGTACTTTTATTGTGTCGTTAGCTACCGATATTATTTACCGACGAAAATAAATCTAAATTTTCGTTAACTAACGAATTTTTACAACTTAAGAGTACTTTACATTATCACACAAGTCTTAAGTATTTTGAGGAAAATACAACTCTATCATGATAAGTTGTCATTGTTTTTGACAATTTTCAAACAATAATTGGATCTTAACCCTTTGATGCCCAACTTTTTTTAATCCGTTGTAAAAATTTAAAATTATTTTTTTCTTTGCTGTTAGGCTCTAATTTGATACATATGCTAAGTTTTGGGTGATAGAAATTATATAGACCGATTTTTTTAACGTTGCATGTATGCAACATTCGGCATCAACCGTAGTAAAAATGCCGTATTTGTTTTAACTTTGTTTGAAATTATTTTAGTAAGTTCTAATAAATAAGCTAACAAATAAATAGAAAATATTGTGTGATAAGCTAAAAACAGTATCGGGTTGCATTGCAACATAAACAAACTTTACACTTAAGACACCTCGAGCATGGAAAATTACTTTTACTTTTTCGGCAAAGTCCTCGTCTTTCCCAAGTGACCCAATGTCCTGCGCTGTCACGCTTGATATTATTATCCGGTGCTGGAGTTGATAGTTTTGGCAAACCTTCTGGTATACTGTCTTGGAGGTTTAGCAATGGTCACCTCTTTTTTTACCATGCTTTGGTTTTTTTGCAATGAATGAGGCCTTTATTTTAATTTTAAAATTTTCAGTAGAAGCAAAACAATTTTTAATTTAATATGAAAGGCATATGAAAAAGTATTTTTAAGCCAACCATTTCTTTACCAAAAGGCAGACAAAATAGTTAGATATTTTTACAGTGGGTAGATATGATTAATACCTCTCGACTATTTCCAAAAAGTGAAAAACTAAAAATTTCGAGTTAATACAGTATTGTTGAATAGGTGCGATGTGTAAAACTTAAGAAGTGACATTGGCTTAATTTCTGGAGTTACCACTTTAAAGCTTAGTCTAGACGATATGTTGAATCAGCAAATGTATGCTTATACTCATATGCTTAAAAATAATAACAAATGTCTCTATCAGCATATGCAATATGCTGGGTGTCTAGACGATATGCTGAAAATACAAAATTTTTCAAATTCATCATATGCTAGCAAATGATATTTCAACAAATAAGTAATAATAATTTTTGTGTCTACACGATATGTTCAATTTCATATGTTGTTATGTATGTTGAGTAAAGAGAACATTTGTTTAAAAATTTCAAATAAATTTGACAATTCTCTTTTTTTATTACAATTTTAATTTTTTTTATTTAAAATTTGTTATAAATTATTGCCTTTAGTGCAAAAATTAAAAATTTCATGTATGCATATTAATACTGAATAAGTAAGAAAGATATATTGGGCTGGGCCAAATCCGCAAATATGTAGTTAAAATATATGAACTGGATTGATCTAAAAATTATTTATAAAGCCTCACAGTTTTATAATTGGCTACAGTTCTAATGTTATGGTAAGTTATGGGCCGGTCAGCAGTATGTTTTTCATTTTGATACCCACACCACCATAGTGTCTGTAACACTCAAAAATATTGGTCCTATAACCATTTTATAGTATCCCGATCGACTCAATCACTATCTTGAGTCGATATAACGATGTCTGTCCGGACGACTGGCTGGCTGCTTACCTTGTAGTGTGCAAAGTACAGGTCGCAATTATTTGATAAAATTTGGTACATTGGTACTAAATATTTATTGTTATTGAAACAGGTGAGGAACGGTCCATAATTTCTTAAAGATACTAACTACTTTCCAGATTAGAATCTTTGTGCCAATAAACCATTTTTTTTATCTTGGTATTAAGATTAAACTTTATAATCTAAATCTATAGCTCCTATACAATTATCACTCACAAAAATATTACCAATACCATAACATCCTTAAAAATTTTTGTATTTATACAAAATTTGGCGACTATAACCTTATTTGTTTTATCGGGTCCATGATTGCCCATGAGTCCCAAATTAGGTACACGTTCAAATATTTATCTGTATATTCTGTGGTCGGACTTAACCGACTTATTAATCATATATAACTTAATTTGACCAAATTTGAATAAACTATCATGATTTGTTTCAGTTTAGCCGTATTAACGGAATTTTTGGGTCTATAATTACAAAATTCGGTTGAGTAATTTTAATATTAAAAAACATAAACTGGACCAAATTTCAATACAGTTACAGTTTTGCCACTAAAGTCATAAAAAAAAGTGAAAATTGAAATGGAGCATATGGTAAATTGTGGGCCGATCTTCTCCAAATTTAGTTGTGTGGTTTCTAGCTTTATGAAACTATGGCATGCCAAATTCTGCTATAATAGCGTCATTCGGTCGTTCATCGTAGTGTAAAATCTAGTTATAGAAAACGAGTTCTTTTGTAAATAACAATCGGTTCAGTTTGTCACCAATTTTTGTTAATTTCTTTAATAGAAATTTTTGAGGGTGGAGGGGTTTTGGTTTAAATGAAGAAAATTAACTCAGCTGAGCAAAGCCTGTGCTTGATATACCATAAAATTAAGAACCCTTATGTAAAGTCGAAAACCAACATAAAAGAACAATTTTATTTAGCAAAGCCGGTATTTTCAAACTAAAATTAAATAATACATAGAGTATATAAACTATTAAGACATGTATACTCATAACTCTATATTAAACAAAAGATTTATTATAATATAATTTTTTAATTTTAATAACTTGAATACCTTTATACCGATAACATTTTGAGACTAGAGCCATTTTGATAAAATGCATTAATAAATTAAAATATTTTTTTAAATTGGTTCTTAATGGGTTAATAATTCGGCATGTTTTATATACCATGTGAAAGGTATTTGAAAACACCCTTCAGCGATACCCATATTGCTGTGATCCAATTTATACTTCGAGAAATATTGGTTAAGAATTGATCAACTTTTATGGGCATAACTCTAAAACAAAGTTCTTTGAAAACATTTCTATTTTCAAAGCACTTATAAATGCAATTTGTTGTTCCTTGTTTGCCGATAAGCTAAAAATCTGGATAACTTCCGGGGTTATGTAAAAAATTAATCAAGTTATTAAAAGAATACCAATTTTTATACCAAATTTGCTGTATGCTGAAAAGCTTGCATACGACTTTAAAAAATAACATATTTGTCAACATACTTAAAAAATTTGTTGAAAAGCAAAAAATATTGTGTCTAGACGATATGCTATAATTGTGAACAAAAGTTTGCTGACATCGTTAACAAATGCCTGTCATACGTTGGTAAGCATACGTTTGTTGAAAAAATTTGGTGTCTATACGATATGTTGGCACTGAAAGCAAATTTTTCAACATAAATTTGCTGATTCAACATATCGTGTAGACTTAGCTTAATATTGCTCCTTTAAAAAATTTTATAGCGGTAAAAATTTGCTAATATAATATACGAAAGGAAAGAATATATAATAAAGAATACAATTTGCAACAATGCAAAAATTTAAGTTTTAATAAAAATAAATAGGGGCGTTCAAAATTAAAAAAAACATATATGCAACAACGGGCATGAAAGGGTTAAGACTTTGTGGGATAGTGTGTAACGGCCTTGAACGATATATTTTTGTCGATACAAATTTGTATCTGCAAAAGACAGTGCACTAGACAATGTCGAGTATTTTGTCGTCCACGACATTTTCCACAAAATTGTCTTTCAGAAATCCTAAGTGATAGAAGACATGTCGTGCATAAATTGTTGACGACAATGTCGTCGACGGCAGTTTGGCCAACAGGGAACTTACAAAATTTCAATACAGTCACTTTTTCTTATACTTTTTTGTCGTCATAAACTTTTGTGTATTACGAATTATTGATTCTACTACACAATGTTATTGCCTGCCTATAAAAGACGAATATCCTAAAAAAAATTATAAGAACAAGAACTTCTCTAGTACAGTGCGTGCTTGATATTCACGACTAATGAAAAACCAGAAAAATTATGTGTTATTATTAAAAAAAAAGAAATGGTTTAATTAATATTTTTAATGAAATCGGAGATCTTGGTGTGCTTTTTTTAAAATATTTTTAAAATAACACCTGAATCACGTAGCACATATAGTGCTGTTGTTTACATATTATTTAAATTGTGTAAATATTGTATACACAATTAAAAATAGGAAAATAAGCGTTTATTTAGTTTAATTGGATAAAATTAATTAGGTTTTATGCTAATGTTATCGTATACCATTAGATCTCGGGAAGACAGGGAAGATTTCGTAACGAAGGGGATGTCTAATCAGTTTTATGACTACGGGCAGAAGGGGGTTCCTGAAGTTTGGGGGTTTTAAATAAAAAGACCGGCACCAATCATTATAATTCAAAGTATATACTAACATAGTATTTATTGATTTAAATTTATTTTTTGGGAATATTGATGGGGAGCCGGAGGATGGCCGAATAGATTGGTAGCTCAGAATGAAATTAACTTGAAACAAAGGAAAACGAACTAAAACAATTTAGCGCGGTGAATATAAACAATATGATATGTACAAGGAAAAATAATTTATAATAGGCTTAATCACTAACGCCCGTATTTATAAAAAAAATTAACATTTAATAAAGGTTTACAAAACAAATTTTGTATGAAAATTTGCCTAAATAAACGTTTGATAAATTTAATAATTGTTTATAAATACGGGGGTTAAGCTTCGTACAGACGGTGGTCAGATCTTACAATGTTGTCATTAAAATTGCCTAAAAGCGTCTTGCAACTGTGTGAACATTGTAAGCTCAGTTTCATTTGGCAGATGTGTAAAATTAAATGGCAACATTGTATTATCTGACCACCGTCTGTACGAAGCTTTATGTTTATCGATGTTATTTAATTTGAGTTTTTTAGTTAAAAAGAGAAATTTGATAATTATCCTTTTTGTTAAACAAGACATTTTTCGAAGCTTCTAAAAAATTAACGCAGCAAATATTTCAATAAAAAAAAGAAAAAAGCATTAGTTTGTTAATTTTCTTTTTGTTATAGATAAGCTTTTAACTTTATTTTTATTATTACATTTGTCCAAAGGATTTCGGTGAAATATTAGCTTTTTTTTTACTAAAATCATATAAATTTTACCTTTTATTTTTGACTGAAAAAAATATCAGTGAAACATTAACTTTTATTTTTGACTGAAAAAATATCAGTCAAACTTAAATTTTATTTTTAACTCAAAAAATATCTAGTAAAAAATAAGTTATTTGTTGCCTTTTTTATAGGGTAAAAAATAAAAGCATTTTAAGGCCTTTATTCCTTGGCTAATAACCATCACAATGCTGTACTTAAAAAACTTATAGACAACATCTTTCTGTCTGACTTTTAAATTGATTGCAATCTTTAACAGCTCTGGTATGTATATACATACATTATGTAAGTGTATTTTGCATTAATGTAAACATTTATTAAACATTCTTCTATGCAGACTTAGTAAACGATTTAAATTTATTCTTAAGATTCTAACATATCTCTATTTTTTACGGAAGCTAAAAGCAAAATTACGATTACACAAATCTTTATTTTGCATTGTAATCATAAATACGGAATAATATCAGTCAAGTGTTTTATATGAATATACTTTACAACTATTCTCCTTTGTCATATTCAAATAAAATATAAACTTGAAAAGGTCAATTTTAAATGGATGTGAATACACTTGATTCATATCACATTGTCTAAGCCGGCCACACAATAAACAAGTTAAGTTCTCAAGTCTGACACTGCGTAAACGAAACTTGTGAAACTTTTTTATACAAAGTCACATACTTTCTAATATATCAAAGCTGTTTGAGAAGCTGTTAGTGTCAAAATTAATCCCAATTTTAAATGAAAATAGATGATTCCTAACCTTTGAAGCAGTGTTGCCACTTTGTGGGTAATTACCCGAATTTGGTATAATTTTTACGGTCGTGGGTAGAGCGTGGGTAATTTCTTTTAGGTGTAATTCAGGTGTAATTGTAATGTAAGCCTTCTGAACCAAAGTCTCGGTTTCTTTTTAAGAAACGAATTAAATCAAGATAGACCCTTAGATTTGGATAAAGATGCCTATCATAGTGATTAAGAACCTGAAGTTTATTGAAAAAAGTTATTCAAACTAAAAACTAGCTTGGGGCAAGATAAGTTTCCAATATTGCAACATATAATTCATTTTATTTCTATCTTGCTACTTTTTAATGCTTTAGTTTAAAGAATATTTAACGCCCTTTACAGTTGTAAAACTGAATTACGAAAGGGACAATTGTATAAAACTCTGCAGGCATTTTGTTTACTAAATAGCGTATAAAGGGTATTTTTTAAGACCATTAAACTTTAAATGGTAGACAACACAAAACAAAAATTAATTTTAATCGCAGATTGATACACGGCATTTCGATTTGAAACTGATTTAAAACAAATAGACAACACGCCTGTCCTTGACGAAACGCATTGCAGACGTCGAATTTTGTTTCTCTTTTTCGAATAAAATGAATAATGTTGACCTCCAAGACAACGATTGTTGCTGGTTTATCAGCATTAACCACTGACTTCACAGCCCGACGGAAAACAATCAATAAGTGTCACATCGCACGGCCTTGAAGTCTAATTGACAGTTTATTTTCTCTAAATCAACACATCGCCTTCATTTGTGAAAAAAGTTGCGTCATTTAAATCATGAAGTCACATTTAAGTTGCAAAAATCTATACTGATTTTCAAAGTATATTTTCATAATTTGGTGGCGTTGTTCAAGCATGAATCTATTCATGCTGATGTTCCTGTTCAAAAAGTGAAAATAGTATGACAGTTCGTTTGACAGCTAACTTTTAGTAAGTTCTATGGGGCTTTAAAGCATCCATTATAAAGCAATGACAAGGAATATTTTAAACCTTCCCAAGATATATCAACCAAATGTGGAAGTTAAATTCATTATTTTAGCAGTTTTATTTTATGTTTAATTAATTTTTTTAAGTCTTTAATGTTATTTTTGATAATTTAAATAAAATTAACAGTTTGGCTAATATTGATCTTGTTTTAATGAGTTTGTTGTGTTTTTGCTTTTTTGTAAATGTATTTTTATTAAATAAAACTTAAATTTTATATCAGGTGTAATTTCATTTAAATCGGGTAATTTTGCTTCATCTCAAGTGTAATTTTGAATCTTGCTGGTGGTAACACTGCTTTGAAGAAAGAAAATATTTCTTCGCTCTCTTCATCGATGTTTCTCAAGCTTTTGATAAAGTCTGACATGAAGGCTTATAACATAAATTGAAGCTAAACTTAACAGTAAGCTCACACAAGCTGTTAGAAAGCTACTTAGTTGATCGAAAGTTTATTATTAAAGAAGGTGATTATTTAAGTTCTCCTCAGCCAATTGGCGCTAGAGTCCCTCAGGTAAGCATCCTGGGCCCACTTTTATACTTAATATATACCTCGGATATGGCAACAAACAACTACAGCCAAACTTCAACACTTGCTAATCATACAGCTTTTCTAAGCGTACACGAAAACCGTTATGAAGCATCTCGTTACTTACAGGACCACATATTTCAACTAGAAATATGGTTAAAACAATGGAGGATAAAGGTCAATGAGTAAAAATGTGTACATATAGCATTCACCTTGCGTCGGGAATCATGCCCCCTATTAAAATCAATAATCAAATAATACCTCAAAATTCGAATGTAAAATATCTCGGTATAGTATCGGCGATTAACGTGAAAATGCCATATTGAGGCGAAATTAACTCATATAAAACTAAAAGCCATTCAAATTCATTGGCTTATTGGAAGAAATTCTGTCCTTAGTCTCGATTGCAAGCTTCTACTTCACAACTCTATCTTAAAGCCTATCTGATGCTACGGTATTCAACTATGGGACACTGCCTCGGCATTTAAAATCGAAAAAATTCAATGGCGCTAAAATAAACATCTTCGCATAATCACAGCCGCTAAAAAAAACTCAAACATTCATAAGGATCTCAATGTGCCATTAATAAAAACTATGATTAAAATATTTAAAAAGGCTTGAATAACACCCTAATCCACAAGCGGGAAATATTTTTAATCATGGCGGCTACACTCGCTTAAGGAGAATTTACACTGCAGCACTCACCCAATCAGAAGAGAGATAAACCCTTACTTATGTGAACAGAAACCGTGATGGCGATTTTTTTTGTCTGGGACTGGCAGGACACTTAATAATTTATAAAGATAATATTTGAATAATTATTGTTAGTTCACATTAAATATATTTAGATTCAATAAATAAATATTGAGAAAATAATTATTAATTGCGACTCTTGTGACATTTAGCTAAAGGCGAGGAGCTACAAAAAGTATCCTCCGTTATTTTGAAAATGGAACAATGGTTCCATTGCAGCAGGAGGCAAATATCGCGATTGCGGCAATAGTACTAACTCGGAGTATCAAAATGAAATGGCTCAAGAAATTACAAAGATTAAGTTGTTGCAAATATTAAGTCCTGTATTGCCGGAAATTACCGTTGAGAATATACGGGTTTTCTGGTAATAACTTTAACTAATGGCATTCATAAAATTATAAACGGAAAACTCATATGAATACATTCATGGAAAAACAATGGATTCTTGCTAATCACAATAATGCAAAAGGCAAATTTTGTTTAGATATGGAAAACATTTAGGCCCTAAATTTGTAAAACGCAAATGCAACGCCAAAAATTATATTGAAAGCAAAAACAAAATCGAAAATATTTCATAATTTTGTTGTTGTTTTCTATAGAAATGTATATTAAATTTTTAAAGTTTTAACGCTGCATATCTTGTGGCGTTGATAATTTTTAAACGCAATATGTATTTCTGTTGAAAGCAGCAAGAAAATTTTGACAAATTTTTGACATTGTTTTTGCTTTCAATGTTATTTTTTGCATTGTGTTGCGTTTTAAAAAATTAGGGCCTTAAGTATGTTTATGTGAGCCCTTCACTTATCGCATGACATTTCGACATTTCGATACAAGTTTCGATATCAAGTACGACGATCTCAAAAAGTAAGTGCCGGTTCACACACGTCAAGTTTGACTAGTCAAGTCTTGAGTTTTTAGGAGGGGAAAAGAAATGGCATTCTCTTTTCCCTTCTTTCCTAAAAGCTCAAGACTTGACGAGTAAAACTTGACGTGTGTGAACCAGCACTAAGATTTCAATTAAAGTCTTTCAATCAAGAATGCGAAGATTTGGTGCCAGGTCTTGATTGACATCAATTATTTATCATACTTTTTCGATTTATTAGTTATTTCCAAGGCCCGGATTTTTATGCATATTTGTTCTCGCAGGTCGGAGATTACGATATACAAAATATCTTTGCGAATCAAGATATTTGCAGTAAAATGCCATCGATTTGTTAGTGCATATTTTTGCATATTTTGCTTTGAATGCATATTTTTGCATATATTGCTGATATTGCATATTTTTGTTGCATATTTTGAAAAAACTTGTTTTAATTGCTTTATTTTGCCATGCACCCTTCCACAGAAGAGATAAAAGACAACTTCGATGATATTTATTTATTTATTTCTAAAGGGAAAAATATTTTGTAAAGCACCTTCGCGTGTTGCCGCATCTAAAAAGAATTATCCGGATTAATGTAAAGCCTATAGCAACCAGATGGGGGACATGGTTGAAAGCAATTATGTATTATGCTGAAAAGTTTTGTCAATTCAAAGATGTTGTAAAAGGACTCTACAATGGTGAATTTTAGGGTACTGATATCGCCATAAATAAGATGTATTTTGTGAACGGAAACTTAAGTTAACAAATTCGTAGCAAGCTTGATAAACTTTACACAAAAATTAAGGATTTAAATTTATTGTTTTAAATCCTTAAGGTGCATGTAGACGACATGTTTTTTACATCTGACTTGTCAACTTTTCAAGTCACATGTAATTGTGCATGTCTGTCAAAATTGCTGTTTTACAGAATATTTATAATATTCGGTCACAAACGTACATGTAATTTGCTTCTGTCTCTGTTTATTTTGCATAGTTGTTGCAAAAACCAAAATAAAAATGCCGCCACAAAAATGTTTATTTACGCCGTAAAATTTTTTTTTTTTTAATTCCCTACGCTAATCCCGCGAAGCTCTACGCTTGTCTGCAGGAAAGAAACCAGAATCTCTGGCGGGAATCGAACCCGCAGCCCCGGCGCTGATAGACAAGCTATCTACCAGCTAGTCTAGCCATCTTAACATATTTTTCTTTTAATTCAAATATACCAATTTAGGATATTATAATGAAACGGTTTTTATATATACATTTACATAAATTCTGTTCAATGGTGCGATGATCATACATATCTCGGTATTTTAAAATATTAACTGCAGCCGGCTAATGATTCCGTCAATAGTGGACGCCGCTGCCGGTTTCTTCTCGGCATAGATTTCTGATGTCAGATGGTTTGTCAGAAGAAAATAGAGCACGCTCTAATTGAAATTTTGTCAGATGACTTTGCATCTGACTTTTACAGAAGCAAAGTTTAAAAGGTAACACACGACATGTATGTGTTTTGCAGTGAAAAATTTGACATGTCAGATGACAAAAACATGTCGTGTACGGTCGCCTTTAACTGCTTGCATATTTAATTTAAATTGTTTTCGAAAACAGCGTATTGAAAATGAATGTACCACAGAGGAATCATGCACCTATCACGTTCGTTTTAATTTGTTTTGAAAAACAGGCAGTAAACTTTTATTTTGAAAAAAGGTAGGGTCAAATATATCTCTAAAGGCATTTTAAATAACAAAATAAATAAACATTTGATTCGTATGTAAGTGCGATCAGTTTCGCACTTTGATTAAGCAAATGACAGTGTAAAAAATTTTAACAAAAGGTTTTCTTTAGTTCAATTTGGTTTGCCACTTATGATTAACGTGTATTGGCACAGTTGCTTAAGCCAGCTTATGCATATTATAGTTGGGCCTTTACAAGTGACTTAATTTACATGATTATCTAACTGTTTATTTATTTGTGTTTTACTTTATTTTAACTTCTACTTTTGTGGTTATTGCGCCTTACTTACGTTTATGAGACTGAATTTAAACGTTCTTCATTCTATTTTTTTTTTCTTGTTAATTTTATGTTTTTTTTATCACTAATAAAAAAATTTAAGGTTTTTTAACTGCATATTTTTTAAATTTTAAGCGCATATATTTCTATTTTGAGTGCATTTTTTATGCGCATAAACGCGATTTTAACTGCATAAAAGTCCGGGCCCTGGTTATTTCCTTACAGTTTTACCTGATATACATACATATATGTTTGTATGAACAAGTAGTACCTACATTGTACTACGTATGTTTATTCTTATGCAAAGTTTGATACGTACCTTGAATTTTTTGCGAAAATAACTTTATCCGACATATTGCAATGGCGATCGTTTACAGGTAACACTGATTGTTGTTTTGATGGAATGGAGGCACCAGTTGCGGATTTGTCTTTCAAATGTAATTCGATTGGTTCAAAACTATTTGAAGATTTTTCATGATCAATGTTGATTTTTGAGTGAGGTTGATTAATACCAGTCGCCAAAGACTTTGGAAGAGTAATTGGAGAACATGATGGAAAAGCATAATTTGATTTTAATTTTCCATTTCTTGTTACTAATTCTCTATCTTTTGTTGGTGTCTGGATTTCTATCTTAGTGTTTAGTTCATCCGATATTTTATAGGTTGGAGGCTTAGTAATTGCTGGCATCGTTGTAGTGTAAACATTCGGTTGATGAAATATTATCTCATTTGGATTATCGAGTGATTGAAAACATTTACTGTAGTTTAAATGGTGACTTTCATCTTGAAGTTGTTGATTATGAATACTACTAAAGTGATTTCGATGTTGGTATTTTGTGTAAGTAATTGGCGGTGCCGTTGATGTAATTGTTGTAGCTGTTGTAACTGCTGCTATTGAAGAATTATTTTCCGAAGCTTGCGGTATAATTGTACCGAAAATATGTTCGCCAAAAATAAAAAGATCTTTGGAAATTATCATTATTACAAAATTGAAAGGTAGACAAATACACGAACAAACACACAACTACAAATCTCAAGAAGACGCACTGGATTGGCTCATTAATTTTTTTTCTGATCTTTTCTTGCGTTTTTGTTTGCTCAGCATCCTGCAAATGTCATTTATATTTATCGGTAAATAACCCGAAAACAATGTCGCGCGTTGTTACATTTAGATTGGAGAAATATTTTACAAATCATATATAATGGCTATTTTTGTGATCACAGTTGTCAAGGTCCACTTTAAGGTGTTTTTAATGAATACTATTCTACATATTAAAATCTAGCCACTGTTATAAAACTTACCAGATGTTAATTATTATGTTGTTATTAAAGGCCGTTTTACACTTTGTTACAAGTTTTAAGTATTTTGAAGAAAATGGTTCCCTGATCTAAATGTTTTTAAAAAATTTTTGATATTCTTTAATTAGGCTTGAGTTCATCAAATTTAATTTTCATTAAATTATTTTCACTGAGGGAAGGAATTTTATAATTTGGAATTTTTATTAAAATTTATTGATAATTTTTCTTGGCTGAGCTGGGATTTGAACCCGGGTTGATCTTTACATGTTTCAATAAACACCACTTTCTATCGTCAGAAGATCTTTGTGTTCTACCCACTGCACCACTGCGGTGCACGTTTGCGAACAGTCAAACATCAATCTTTAACCAGTACTGGTGGTTCGAAATTTGCTGTTATTATCACTTAAATTTCAAATTACATGTTGCCTCCTTTTTCCTCCTCAGTGAAAATAATTTAATGAAAATCAAATTTGATGAACTCAAGCCTAATTAAAGAATATCAAAAATTAAAAATTAACTGTTTTTAAAAATTAAAAAAAAAACAACAGCCAGCAACTTATAATTCAGGGTCGTATTTTTCTCAAAATAATTAAGACTTGTATTAAAGTGTGAAACTGCCTTAAAACAATTCCACATCTTTGCAATAAACAACTTCGTAATATTAGTGAAAAGTGAAGAGTAACAAAAAATGAATGTTGTTTATTTCCTATAAAATTTTTTAAACTTAAAAACAAAAAGATAAAAATAAAATATGGCTGAATAACAAAAATCATTTTTGTAAACCTAGCTCATGCAGAAATATTAACCGTACGGTAATTTTAAGCCAAGAAAGGTAGCAAGGTAATTTTATTTAAAATGGTTTCGTTAATTAAACATATTTGGATTTTTCGCACAATTATTTAGTAACAGGCCCAACTCAAAATTTAAACATGGTTACAATTTTTAATCTAATTGAGTTTCACAAATGTTAGAGAAGACAGTGACGCAAACGCAATTTGCGTGGTCGTTATAGATTTGATTTGTGAAGGGTGCTTATTAGACTGGTCGCAATTTTTTTTTTTTTAATTTAATTGTGGTTTGGTGTAAGAAATCATGATCTAATTTTTCAGGTCAATCCGACGGTGCCTAGCCGTGCCGGGTGGGGCCCAAAGTTCCCCATATTATAAAAAAAACATATTTTCTATCAGATCTTTATAGTTATACTAATTGAAAAGCCGAAAATCAAAAATATGGCTTCGTTACGATCTTCCGCAGAGAAAGTACTTCAAGTGTGCCAAATTTCAGCTTCCTATGTCATCAGATGGCTTCAGAAAGTTGCGTAAAGAATAGGACATACATGCAAACATCCTGACATACTAAGAAATTATATATTTGGGGTATTCACAAGGTGTGCTATCATGTTATATTGTCATAATGTTTTAACATTTTACAATGGTTTAAAAATATTGTTGTTGCTTTGTAAACAAAAAGTGTCTTAAATTAATAGAACTTTGCTTGCTATGTTTATTGTGCTGTCGTAATTAATCAGAAGAGACCTACGCTGAGCGGCTGAGCCGAACCGCTTTAGTTTTTGTAGCCGTCGCCGTTAATGGTAAAATTTTATCCGGCTAATACCCGAATTTTACCTGCGGCTAGCAATTTTTGCAACAAAACAATTGCGGCGTCAAATTATATCGGCTTAGGACTCCGATGTTTGGTAAACAAACAAAATAAAATTAATTTGTGGTTTACGTCTAAAAAATGGAAAATAGTCAGGTAAGATCTAATTTAATTTATTTATTCATGGATTAGAATTAAAAAATATTATGATGTTACGTAAATAGTATTTATTTTTTGTATTTGTTTTAAATCAGCTGATTTAAATTCAAAATAGAACACTAAATTATGAGGGGTTGTTCACAAGAGTCGTATTTTTTCATGTTATTATTTTAAGACTTATGACTTTATGACACCTTGTGAATCCCCCAATTGTATAGATAGATTAACATATGTTCGCGCAACTCAAAAACGCTTTAGCTTATTGAAAAACTAAAAAAAACCGAAATTCCGCAATAAAATTTACTTTAAGAAAGTTAAAGCTTTTTTCTTTATGTTGGCTTTGGTTTTCGAGATATACCGTTATTTCGAAAATTAAGGAGGTTGCACAACATATGTTCGCGTAACTCAAAAACGCTTTAGTTTATTGAAAAACATAATTTTTTTTTCTGGAAAACAAAATAATTTTTTTATTAAAATTTCGGAATTTTTGTTTTTAAAAATTCATAAAAAATTGAAAAATGCAGCTATGCTTCTAATTTTATGCAGACATATAAAAAACAACATTGCAAACAAAACAAGTTATAAATGATTAAAATCTGTTAACAACTTTTGATTTTATGTATTCACAAAAGACGAAAAATTTTAATTAATTTAAGAATATTATTAAACCGCCACATCTTTTGTGAATACATAGAATCAAAAGTTGTTTACAGAAAAAGTTTTACAATTTTGAAAATGTCATAACGTCCGTGGGCATTAAGACACTTTGCAAATTGACATTATTTCATTTTTAAAAATATCATAAGGTCCATAATTACTAAAGAAAAAAAAGATCTACATACACGCAGAGAAAAACATGTTTTATTATGGTCACAACCAACAAAACTATTTTTAAAGAAACTTATTTTACCATAATATGGTTGTCGGTGACAATAATATGATTAAATTAAACATTTAAAAATGGCCTTGTTGTTTTTTCTCTGGGTTCATATGTTAAACATATAACGAAAACACTTTTAGGCGCAAGGATTTTCTCCTCTATGGTGTAACAAATACCGGCAGCGCTTACTAAACCGTCTCGGCATAGCCGGCCTTCGGCCAGGCGCAAGTATTTTCTACTCCATGGTATAACAAAAACCGGCTTCGCTAACTCAAGCTTCTTTGCATAGCCGGCTTTCGGCCGGTCGCAAGGATTTTCTCCTCTATGATATAACAAAGACCGTCTTCGCCTACTAAAGCTTCTCTGAGCAGACGGCCTTTGGGCGGGCGCAAGGATTTTTTGCTATATGGTATAACAAGTACCGGTTTCGCTAAGTAAAGCTTCAAAAATCTGCCTTGTTTCCGAACGAAGGCCGACTTCGCAGATAAGCTTTAGTTAGCGAAGCCGGTTTTTGTTATACCATAGAGGAGAAAATCCTTGCCCCCGGCCGAAGGCCGGCTGTGCAGAGAAGCTTTAGTTAGCGAAGCCGGTACTTGTTTTATCAAAGAGGAGAAAATCCATGCGGACGGCCAAAGGCCGGTTATGCTTTCGAGTTTGTAAGCTATGCTTTCGAGTTTGCCCACGGACACTATGACACTGGACGTTATGTAAAATAAAATATTATAAATAACATTTAGGAATTCGACGTATAGTAATAATGAATGATTTAGACAAATAGTATGTAAGATTTTGACGAAATTTTAAAAATGAAAAATGGCCTGAAAAATAATATTTTTGGGTGCTTTTTCATAATGAAAAATCACCAAATTTAAAAAACGAAAAATCAACCAATAATAAGGAAAAATAGTCAAATATAGTTTATGAATTCAGGCCCAATTTTACATGGCATTTTTTTGGGCGATTTTTCATTTATTTTTTTGGGCGATTTTTCCTACAGCCGTCTTCAACATGACATGAATCATTTGAATGCCAATTCATGTTCAAAGAAGAAAAAGGAAGAATCTTGTCAATAAGACATGAGCCGTATGAACTCAGACCCGGGTTGTAAAATTCCTTCCCTCAGTGAAAATAATTTAATGAAAATTAAATTTGATGAACTCAAGCCTAATTAGAAAATATCAGAAAAATACGTACTTATATTTAATAAGAAATTTGTGTATTTTTTGCACATTAAAGCAAAAAATTCAACGAAATGAAAAAAGGCAAGACTACACTGAAAAAACAAATCAATCCATACGTACTTCAATCCAGCCTGAGCGGTGTTAATAGTATGGTAAGTACGGATTTCCTCAAATCAAGTACAGAACGCTTGATTCAAGTACGGATTATTTAACCTTCGTGTTGTGTGCAGTGTTACCGTCGGATATTTTAAAAAAGTACCAAAAAAGGGGATTTCTACAAAAAAAGTGGCACCAAAAAGAGGATTTAAAAAAAATGTGCACATCTTTTAAAATTAAAATAAGTACAGCACACTATGTATTTTTGACTTTTTTCTATTTATTATAATTTTAAATGGTATAAAAACATAACAAAAAACATTGTATATTAAGTATATACACTAAAAACAATTGATCGTTTTACAATAGACATACATACTTACTTACAAACGGCTCATTTGTTGTAAAAACTAAAATAAATATTTTGTAAATATTTCTCTCGAGAAGTAATTTTTATAAAATATTTACTTTAATGTTTTGGTTATTCAAAAACGTTAAACTTGTTTTCTGCCAAACATGTGTTTTGGATTATTACATTGTTGCAGCAAATAGAAGATATTTATGTAATGTGTTTTATGTAAACATTTATTTAATATATTTCCTGTACTTTTCCTTCTGAATACATTTTCTTTGATTAATTAAAGACATTGTATTAAAGACATGTCTACCTGCATTTAAAAACTTTTTACAAATTTATATGCCCATTCCACCCGATTCTTATGTTTTTTGGAATGCTTTAGCCGAAGTTTTCTCCCATCACGTCACATTTATCAGATACACCAATTACTTTAATTTCGGAAGATGATTTGTACCACAATTAGTAATAAAAAACCATAGTTTTATAATTTTATTCTACTGACTGTACTTACAAAAGTTGTAGGCCAGGCCCACGATGTCGACAAGAATATTTCTTACGTATATTTGTATTGATTAAAGCTAGCTTAGTTAAAACACGCTCAGCAGAAGAACTATTGTGTAACAATGTAAATGTACGCTACATACACAGAAAGAAAAACACTCGAGATAAATTAAGTTTTTTACACTTATTTTAAGTACGAAAAATACTAAAACGTACTTAAAACAAACCTAAATTTCTTAAAATAAGTACAAAATTCTTAAACCAAATAAAAACAAGTTAGAGTGCTATATTCGGATGTGCCGAATCTTTGATACCCTCCACCGACAGTTCGAATGTTTAAGGAATAATATCTGTATGATGTTATTATTATCTTAAACTGTGGCGTTTGTTATTAATTATGGTTTAAGGCGACTAAACTGTTTTCCGGTAGTAGGGTTTATATGGGGCCTAAGGTAAATCATGAACCGATCATCACGAAATTTCACAGCGTCATTTCTAGTCCTTTAAAACTGTGACGTACCAATTTCTGTTATGATAGCATTATTAAATATGGTTTTAGGTGTACTAAACTGTTTTCCGGGAGTAGGGGTTATATGGGGCCTAGGGTAAATTATGGACCGATCTTCACGAAACTTCACAGTATCATTTCTAGTCCTATAAAACTGTGACGAGCCAAAATTTGTTATGATTGCATTATTTTTTACGGTTTTAGGCGTACTAAACTGTTTTCCGGTAGTAGGGTTTATATGGGGCCTAAGGTAAAATATGGACGGATCGTCACGAAATTTCACAGTGTTATTTCTTCGTTACGATCTTCCGCAGAGAAAGTACTTCAAGTGTGCCAAATTTCAGCTTCCTATGTCATCAGATGGCTTCAGAAAGTTGCGTAAAGAATAGGACATACATGCAAACATCCTGACATACTAAGAAATTATATATTTGGGGTATTCACAAGGTGTGCTATCATGTTATATTGTCATAATGTTTTAACATTTTACAATGGTTTAAAAATATTGTTGTTGCTTTGTAAACAAAAAGTGTCTTAAATTAATAGAACTTTGCTTGCTATGTTTATTGTGCTGTCGTAATTAATCAGAAGAGACCTACGCTGAGCGGCTGAGCCGAACCGCTTTAGTTTTTGTAGCCGTCGCCGTTAATGGTAAAATTTTATCCGGCTAATACCCGAATTTTACCTGCGGCTAGCAATTTTTGCAACAAAACAATTGCGGCGTCAAATTATATCGGCTTAGGACTCCGATGTTTGGTAAACAAACAAAATAAAATTAATTTGTGGTTTACGTCTAAAAAATGGAAAATAGTCAGGTAAGATCTAATTTAATTTATTTATTCATGGATTAGAATTAAAAAATATTATGATGTTACGTAAATAGTATTTATTTTTTGTATTTGTTTTAAATCAGCTGATTTAAATTCAAAATAGAACACTAAATTATGAGGGGTTGTTCACAAGAGTCGTATTTTTTCATGTTATTATTTTAAGACTTATGACTTTATGACACCTTGTGAATCCCCCAATTGTATAGATAGATTAACATATGTTCGCGCAACTCAAAAACGCTTTAGCTTATTGAAAAACTAAAAAAAACCGAAATTCCGCAATAAAATTTACTTTAAGAAAGTTAAAGCTTTTTTCTTTATGTTGGCTTTGGTTTTCGAGATATACCGTTATTTCGAAAATTAAGGAGGTTGCACAACATATGTTCGCGTAACTCAAAAACGCTTTAGTTTATTGAAAAACATAATTTTTTTTTCTGGAAAACAAAATAATTTTTTTATTAAAATTTCGGAATTTTTGTTTTTAAAAATTCATAAAAAATTGAAAAATGCAGCTATGCTTCTAATTTTATGCAGACATATAAAAAACAACATTGCAAACAAAACAAGTTATAAATGATTAAAATCTGTTAACAACTTTTGATTTTATGTATTCACAAAAGACGAAAAATTTTAATTAATTTAAGAATATTATTAAACCGCCACATCTTTTGTGAATACATAGAATCAAAAGTTGTTTACAGAAAAAGTTTTACAATTTTGAAAATGTCATAACGTCCGTGGGCATTAAGACACTTTGCAAATTGACATTATTTCATTTTTAAAAATATCATAAGGTCCATAATTACTAAAGAAAAAAAAGATCTACATACACGCAGAGAAAAACATGTTTTATTATGGTCACAACCAACAAAACTATTTTTAAAGAAACTTATTTTACCATAATATGGTTGTCGGTGACAATAATATGATTAAATTAAACATTTAAAAATGGCCTTGTTGTTTTTTCTCTGGGTTCATATGTTAAACATATAACGAAAACACTTTTAGGCGCAAGGATTTTCTCCTCTATGGTGTAACAAATACCGGCAGCGCTTACTAAACCGTCTCGGCATAGCCGGCCTTCGGCCAGGCGCAAGTATTTTCTACTCCATGGTATAACAAAAACCGGCTTCGCTAACTCAAGCTTCTTTGCATAGCCGGCTTTCGGCCGGTCGCAAGGATTTTCTCCTCTATGATATAACAAAGACCGTCTTCGCCTACTAAAGCTTCTCTGAGCAGACGGCCTTTGGGCGGGCGCAAGGATTTTTTGCTATATGGTATAACAAGTACCGGTTTCGCTAAGTAAAGCTTCAAAAATCTGCCTTGTTTCCGAACGAAGGCCGACTTCGCAGATAAGCTTTAGTTAGCGAAGCCGGTTTTTGTTATACCATAGAGGAGAAAATCCTTGCCCCCGGCCGAAGGCCGGCTGTGCAGAGAAGCTTTAGTTAGCGAAGCCGGTACTTGTTTTATCAAAGAGGAGAAAATCCATGCGGACGGCCAAAGGCCGGTTATGCTTTCGAGTTTGTAAGCTATGCTTTCGAGTTTGCCCACGGACACTATGACACTGGACGTTATGTAAAATAAAATATTATAAATAACATTTAGGAATTCGACGTATAGTAATAATGAATGATTTAGACAAATAGTATGTAAGATTTTGACGAAATTTTAAAAATGAAAAATGGCCTGAAAAATAATATTTTTGGGTGCTTTTTCATAATGAAAAATCACCAAATTTAAAAAACGAAAAATCAACCAATAATAAGGAAAAATAGTCAAATATAGTTTATGAATTCAGGCCCAATTTTACATGGCATTTTTTTGGGCGATTTTTCATTTATTTTTTTGGGCGATTTTTCCTACAGCCGTCTTCAACATGACATGAATCATTTGAATGCCAATTCATGTTCAAAGAAGAAAAAGGAAGAATCTTGTCAATAAGACATGAGCCGTATGAACTCAGACCCGGGTTGTAAAATTCCTTCCCTCAGTGAAAATAATTTAATGAAAATTAAATTTGATGAACTCAAGCCTAATTAGAAAATATCAGAAAAATACGTACTTATATTTAATAAGAAATTTGTGTATTTTTTGCACATTAAAGCAAAAAATTCAACGAAATGAAAAAAGGCAAGACTACACTGAAAAAACAAATCAATCCATACGTACTTCAATCCAGCCTGAGCGGTGTTAATAGTATGGTAAGTACGGATTTCCTCAAATCAAGTACAGAACGCTTGATTCAAGTACGGATTATTTAACCTTCGTGTTGTGTGCAGTGTTACCGTCGGATATTTTAAAAAAGTACCAAAAAAGGGGATTTCTACAAAAAAAGTGGCACCAAAAAGAGGATTTAAAAAAAATGTGCACATCTTTTAAAATTAAAATAAGTACAGCACACTATGTATTTTTGACTTTTTTCTATTTATTATAATTTTAAATGGTATAAAAACATAACAAAAAACATTGTATATTAAGTATATACACTAAAAACAATTGATCGTTTTACAATAGACATACATACTTACTTACAAACGGCTCATTTGTTGTAAAAACTAAAATAAATATTTTGTAAATATTTCTCTCGAGAAGTAATTTTTATAAAATATTTACTTTAATGTTTTGGTTATTCAAAAACGTTAAACTTGTTTTCTGCCAAACATGTGTTTTGGATTATTACATTGTTGCAGCAAATAGAAGATATTTATGTAATGTGTTTTATGTAAACATTTATTTAATATATTTCCTGTACTTTTCCTTCTGAATACATTTTCTTTGATTAATTAAAGACATTGTATTAAAGACATGTCTACCTGCATTTAAAAACTTTTTACAAATTTATATGCCCATTCCACCCGATTCTTATGTTTTTTGGAATGCTTTAGCCGAAGTTTTCTCCCATCACGTCACATTTATCAGATACACCAATTACTTTAATTTCGGAAGATGATTTGTACCACAATTAGTAATAAAAAACCATAGTTTTATAATTTTATTCTACTGACTGTACTTACAAAAGTTGTAGGCCAGGCCCACGATGTCGACAAGAATATTTCTTACGTATATTTGTATTGATTAAAGCTAGCTTAGTTAAAACACGCTCAGCAGAAGAACTATTGTGTAACAATGTAAATGTACGCTACATACACAGAAAGAAAAACACTCGAGATAAATTAAGTTTTTTACACTTATTTTAAGTACGAAAAATACTAAAACGTACTTAAAACAAACCTAAATTTCTTAAAATAAGTACAAAATTCTTAAACCAAATAAAAACAAGTTAGAGTGCTATATTCGGATGTGCCGAATCTTTGATACCCTCCACCGACAGTTCGAATGTTTAAGGAATAATATCTGTATGATGTTATTATTATCTTAAACTGTGGCGTTTGTTATTAATTATGGTTTAAGGCGACTAAACTGTTTTCCGGTAGTAGGGTTTATATGGGGCCTAAGGTAAATCATGAACCGATCATCACGAAATTTCACAGCGTCATTTCTAGTCCTTTAAAACTGTGACGTACCAATTTCTGTTATGATAGCATTATTAAATATGGTTTTAGGTGTACTAAACTGTTTTCCGGGAGTAGGGGTTATATGGGGCCTAGGGTAAATTATGGACCGATCTTCACGAAACTTCACAGTATCATTTCTAGTCCTATAAAACTGTGACGAGCCAAAATTTGTTATGATTGCATTATTTTTTACGGTTTTAGGCGTACTAAACTGTTTTCCGGTAGTAGGGTTTATATGGGGCCTAAGGTAAAATATGGACGGATCGTCACGAAATTTCACAGTGTTATTTCTAGTCCTAAAAAACTGTGATGTATCAAATTTTGTTACGGTAGCGTTATTTTTTACGGTTTTAGGCGTACTAAACTGTTTTCCGGGAGTACTGTTTATATGGGGCTTAGGCGAAATTATGGATGGATCTTCACGAAATTTAACAGCGTGATTTCCAGTCCAAAAAAACAAATTTTTGCGAAATCTGATCTCATTCGGTGCCTTGTTCCAGCATTTATGTTACCTTTTGTAGCAAAATTATGAATTTTTTTAGGTGGTGGTTCCATATTTTGATTTATAGCTCTGGTCCTACTGAACCAATTTTGCTGGATTTCAATCCCAAACTGCTTAGCATAACTACAAGCAATTTGACACCAAGTTTGTTCATTTCTTTTGAGTTGTTCGAAAGTGAGCGTATTTTCAACAGACGGACAGACAGACGGACATGGCTAAATCGACTTAGAATTACTCAAGGACCCAGAATATATATGCTTTATGGGGTCTGAGATGAATAATAAAAAAGTTTCACACGGAATGACAAACTTAATATACCCTCTTCACAACTAATTGTGGTGGAGGGTATAAAAAGATTAACTTTTTATTGGTAGTGCCACTCTGAGAGTAAAATTACAAAGTGAGCGTTTTAATTTAATTTAACTTATTAAACTTTGTTGCAGACACTACAACAACACCACACAAGTAATTAAAAAACGATTTGCTTGTTGTGTGTAGAAACAACAAAAACAACTGAACAAGACGGAAACACATTATTTTCATGTTTAAAAAGTAAAATTGAGAACTCTTGCTTCTCATTTAGTTTATATTTTAAGTTATATATGTACATTAAGTTTTTAAAGTAAAAACCTTATCGGGAATAATGCTGGTGTTATATAATTGAAATTTTGTAAAACGGGTAAGTAAATCAATCATAATATCTGTGGCATTTTGACAAAACATCTTAAGTCGAATTTAAAAAGTTGAAAAAATGTTGTAAATCATGCGAATTTTCATTCAAAAACATTTTTGTTTAAGTTTTTAAAATTTTGTATTATAAACGAATTTTTTCTTTAATTTTGGTTTATTTTATTATTTAATAAAAATGATTTTTTCACCGAGTTTTTTAAAAAAACTTTTTTGCTATCTTATCTCGACTTAAGATGTTTTGTCAAAATGCCACAGATATAATTCTCCTTCTAATTTCACTTTTGGCTTATTTTAAGTACGAATTAAGGATTGCATCAACTTTATAATACTTGAATCAAGCACATTTTGAGATTGGTTCAATCTTAGTTTTACTTAAATCAATCTCATTTTCGAATTATTTCAAGTACGAATTCGGGATTGAATATGGATAAGTTAAGTATTTCGTGATTGAAAATCCGTTCTTACATAAATCTTTCTGTACTTGATTTAAGAAAATTCGTACTCACCGTACTATTATTACCGCTTCGGATTGATTTGAGTACGGATGGATTTATGTTTCTTTTGAGTGACATATACATGATATCACATGCGGATAGAAAAATGACATTCCACATGACAAATAAACATAATGTAAACATAGCTTTACTTGTTAAATTTTATGCTGTGCCTGTTTATGATTAAGTGTGCGATTTTGCATATGTTTACGAAAAATCCAAATTTTTTTAGTTACCGTATTTTAAATAAAACTACCTTTCTACATTTAAGGGCCCAAAATTTCCGTTCAAAACTGCAATTACCGTACGGTTAGCGTTACTGCATAAACAAGGTTTAGAATAATGACTTTTTCCATTTAATTATACATATTTAAATTTTACCTTTTCGTTTTATATTTCATGTTTTATAGGAAGTAAGCAACCTTTATTTTTGTTACTCTAATGGTCATTTTCTCATTACACAATTATCTTTTTTCCCCAACGAAAAACTGCACATTAAAGAAATTTGATTTTCTCAATGTCTCATTTGCTTGTATTCTGTCGCAAAGCTAACCAGGACTCATCTTCCTACAGATAATTGTGGACTACGTGGTCCATTGTGGCTTAAATGGACTACTTACAACATGGTCCAATGTACTGTAGTATGGACCATGTTATAAGAAATTAACATGCAGTGCTGCCAACAACTGCATGATGTATACTTTTCTATAGTTTACAGTATTACACATTGGTAGCCCTGATGGTTTCCATTATTAATTGTTTATTTAAAAGTGAAAGTTTGTGAAATTTGTGGAAATACCAAGTAAATATATTTAATAATAGCAAAATTAGACTACAGTACACAGCATAAAAGGCGATTTTTAAAATATGAAAAAGAAAAATGCTTAAACTACCCCTTAAGTGTACTCCATAATGTAGTAACATGGAGTACTTTTAAAACTAGTAGTTTAGTTTAGTACTCCATGGAGTAGTTTAGGGACTACTTCGGTGGGTTATATGGTCCCCCCTACGACATCGTAACGTTAAATGGACCACCTTTTACCCATATATTTGGAGTAGTATTGGAGTACTCTTACTCCTTTATGGACTACTCTTTACATGCATGTATGGACTACTCTCGTTATCTGCAGGGCTGCTAATTTTTTATTTTCCTTTTATTTGTCGTACAGATAAATTAAATCAGCTGACTCCCAACTTTCACATGTGATGCCAACTGAAAACAATGTTTTTTGTCAGTATGTATGTTGAGAAACCCAATATCGGTAACGGACAGTTTATCAGTCTAATAAATTTATGTTGACATCAGGTAACAGAAAGTTTGTCGATACATTGAGGAAATGGCCATTACTCTTTTCACTAATATGTATGACGAAGTTTTTTATAGCAAAAACGTGGATTTGTTTTACTTCAATCTGAATCTTGATTATTATTGATTATTGAGATTTGGCAAGTGTTTCAATAATGGCTTTATACATAGATTTTATCTTGTAGAATAGTGTTCAATTAAAAAAAAAAAAAAACCAAAACCCTAAAAAATGGAATTGCGTTTTGTTACGGACCTCCCTAATTAATTTAATTGTTGTTTTTTTAAGCAAAAATTAAAAGTAAAAAAGAAAATACAAAACAAAAACATATTCCCCACGAAACAATAATTTAATTTTTGACGATCAGGATAAGAGATAATAGTTAATGGTAATTAAAGCAATATTTGTCAGAAATGTTTTTTATAATACTTTTTAACAAGGCATGAGAAAAAAGATTTAGGATATTAAAATTAAAATAATAAATTTGTAAATAACAATCTGCTCAACTCCACATTGTTCTAAAATTTAAGATTAGTTGGAGTATAAAAATTAGCATAGAAGCTTACTTTCCCTCAAAAATAAATTTCAGTTTATTTATCAAATATGAAAAATTTGGAATTTAGCACGTCATACGGAAATCCTATTAAAAATTATTAATTATTAAAATCAAATCAGAATATATTAAAGACTTTTAGAAAATCAAATTGTTACATTTACCTTTATTCATATCGCTCTTGATCATAAAGAGGGTATTAACTCACAATTTAAAAATTTTCAGTAGACGCAAACACGTTTTTTATTTAATATTAAAGGCATATGAAAATTTATTTTTTAATCATCCGTTTCATTACTGAAAAGTAGACAAAATACCACAATATTTTTAGTAGGGAAGTAACGATACGCCTTTTTACCGATACGAAACCGATACTCAAAAAGATACCGAAACGAATACATATTAAATTTAAAATCAAGGTAGAATTAACAAAACTCAAGTAGAGAAATTTTTTATTATAGCAAATTACAGTGTTAGTCATCGTCCAGACTTGCAATTTTTGTTGCAGTAATTGTTAAAAGGGGTTAGAAGATTAGGGAGGGGTACTCAGTTTCATGTACTCTGCAATTCAGTTTTGTTTTGTTATTCGTACACTTTTTAACTTGAAGTTGGCTGTAGGTATATTTGTAGTTATATATAAAGTCTAAAAAGAATAAGAGAAAAGCAAGATAAAAATACAAAAATTGCAAAACTATGATTTCATAATTTGGACACTAATACAATTTCAAAGCATAATTTTTAAAAATTGCACGTCTGGACGATGACTAAAAATAAAAACGTTTGTGCCGTGTATGAGCTCCTTAAACTCAAGAAACGCAGAACCGATTGACACCAAACTTGAACAATAAATTTGTTTTCTCCGGTTTCTCTTAAGTTTAATCCCGATAGGTAACGCTGTTGTCGTGATATTTTTTTAATTTATGGTACTATTTGGCTGAAACTCACAAAATATATTTATTAAACAAAAACAAGTTAGAGTGCTATATTCGGCTGTGCCGAATCTTTGATACCCTCCACCGACAGTTCGAATGTTTAAGGAGTGATATCTGAATGATGTTATTATTATCTTAAACTGTGACGATTTGTTATTAATTATGGTTTTAGGCGACTAAACTGTTTTCCGGTAGTAGGGTTTATATGGGGCCTAGAGTAAATTATGGACCGATCATCACGAAATTTCACAGCGTCATTTCTAGTCCTTTAAAACTGTGACGTACCAATTTCTGTTATGATAGCATTATACATTATGGTTTTAGGTGTACTAAACTGTTTTCCGGGAGTAGGGTTTCTATGGGGCCTAGGGTAAATTACGTACCGATCTTCACGAAATTTCACAGTATCATTTATAGTCCTATAAAACTGTGACGAGCCAAATTTTGTTACGCTAGCGTCATTTTGTACGGTTTTAGGCGTACTAAACTGTTTTCCGGGAGTAGTGTTTATATGGGGCTTAGGGTAAATTATGGACGGATCTTTACGAAATTTAGCAGCGTGATTTCCAGTCAAATAAAACAAATTTTTGCAAAAAATTAACTCATTCCGTGCCTTGTTCCAGCATTTATGTTATTTTTTGTAACAAAATTATCAATTGTTTTAGGTGGTGGTTCCACATTTCGATTCATAGCTCTGGTCCTACTGAACCGATTTTACTGGATTTCAATCCCAAACTGCTTAGGATAACTACAAGCAATTTGGCACCAAGTTTGTTCATTTCTTTTGAGTTGTTCGAAAGTGAGCGTGTTTTCAACAGACGGACAGACAGACGGACATGGCTAAATCGACTTAGAATTACTCAAGGACCCACAATATATATACTTTGTGGGGTCTGAGATGAATAATAAAAAAGTTTCACACGGAATGACAAACTTAATATGCCCTCTTCACAACTAATTGTGGTGGAGGGTATAACAAGTTTCCTGATGAAATTTTGACCCGGTATATAGTAGGTGTGATCCCGTACTCAACGTTAGCAGCCCGCGGGATCCCAATCTTACCGAAAACTGTTCCCGTACTCAACGTTTGGTAAAGTGAGAGAGCTTTTAAGAGAAAAATATTCTTCTTCTTGTACGAAGTAGCCCGTACTTTTTCTTTGGGCTGATTGGGTAAATTGTTAATCAATCAGCTGTGACAAAAAATAAACAACAAAAAACTGCAAACCAAAAGAAATAAAATAAAAAATATTATTAATAAAATAAACAAAAGAAAATATTAAAAAATGTAGGTGGCTCAAAATTACCAAGGTTGTAAATTTCAAGATTGATTTTAATAATATTTTCCATTTGTTTTTTCTTTTTTAAGCAATGGTTTATTCTGCTAACGAAGAGATGTTTGCCATTTAATCTCTTTATGGCGTTCAGTCATCTTATTCATAAAAAATTGTAAGTGAGTCGCCCTAGGAAACAATAATTATCATTCCGAGAACGCAACAGTCATTTCGGGAACGTGCCATAATATACGGAAACGTTCCCGAAATTACCGTTCACGAAATGACGATTTCAAATAAATGCGCGACTTTCTTATACAGCGGCTACTTTACATGCGACCTGACTTTGTCAATAGTAAAATATTTGGGGCTACTTTAATATTTCTTGCCATAAAAAAGAATATCATCAATAATTACATTTAATAAAGACGTTCACGAAATGACGGACTATTGATGTACGCTCTACGAATAATGAATTGAAAGTTACTTACCATTTTAATATAACTTATTTGACGATAAATGCATTGACAGTTGTATATTTTATTGTTTTCTTCTTCTACTGCCGTTTAACACCTAATGGCTTTGTTCACTTAAAATAATTATTTTTTGATTATCGATCCGTTCACTGAAATGACTTGTGCACCAGAGAATGACAAAAGTATCATTTTAAGTACTCTTTCAATATTAGTGAGAAAACATGTACGGACATGTACATATGGGAAAAGATCAAAACCATACACATAACCAATACCCATTCCAAGCTAAAGTTGAATATGTATAGGTATACGCTGCCAATGTGTATTTGCATATTCATTCTTCTTTTTGAATGTACTTACATGCAGATATAAATAACATTTTTGTTAGCTACCCTGCAAATAAAATTGGACCACCTGATCCATTTTGATAATATGGACTACTCCATGGACTGGTCCGATGCAATGCAAGCATGGACCATGTCATTGTTAAAAAGTGTTTGTAGTGAGACGACATGTCTTCGTTTTTTAACGACATGCTTTCGTTTTTAAACGACTTCAAAACTAATCCTCTTGAGTATACCATGGAGTAGTTTTAAAACTACTCCTTAAGGCTGTTTTACACTATCACACAAGTCTTAAGACTTTTGGTCTTACAAAATGAAATGATTTTTGGTCTGATTGTCAAAAAATCAAAGAGAAATTTTTTTTCATTACATTTTGCTTCTACACTATCATACTTCAAATAAAAAGTAAAATCTTTGTGATTTATGAGATCAACTTTAGATTACAAAATAAAGACGAAAAAACATTTTATTAAGCATTGGAACATTGTTAGCTGGCGTATTATTCACTAACTTGCACATTTAAACTTGCACCTTGGTCCTCAGATATATTTTTGCTTTATTTTTAATATTTCTTTAATATTTAATAATTTTTATTTTGATGTGGCCGGCAAATTATTCAACAGCTGTTTTTTTATTTTCTTCTAGGGTGGAAAAGTTGATACAATCATATTTTTTTATTTTTTTTTTTGTCTGTGTACCGTATTTAACGATTTTTTACAACAAATATTTGTGATTTATTTAAATTTTAAAAGAATTCACTTGAAATTTTATATTTTTTTTATCTTTTTGCAATTTTTTATTAGAAAAAATAATAGTGAATATTTGTGCACAAAATTTTAATTTTCCATCCCTGATTTTCTTTTTGTGCTTTTGTAAAAACACAATTCTGATAAAATGAAAAATCTAATCGTTTAGAAAAATTTCAAACAATAGAGAGAACCATACGACTGACAAATTTCTTTACGTATTTTTTGACATTTCATTACAAAATGTTTTTACACTATTATACATTATGAATTATTTGTAAGTTCTTGACATGTCTTAACACAAAGTATTATAGTCTAAAATGGCCTTTAGTGGTCCAAAGGTGGGTTATATGGTCCTCTCCTAGGACATCGTAATGTTAAATAGACCAGGTTTTTTTCCATACGTTTGGGTTAGTTTTGGACTAGTCCTGGTCCCTTGTGGACTACTCTTTACACGCGTGTTTGGACTGGTCCTGGTCCTGTTATTTGCTGTTATTACCATAAGTATAACGTAAATATACAGAGCGCGAGAGAGAGCAGAGATGCGAATGCAATTTTAAAAATTTTGAAACTAGGCAAAATTTTTTTGTGTTGTTATTCAGAAAAATATCAAGATAATTTTAAAGCTTTTTAACATTTGACTAAGGCGGTAAGCTTATTTTATTAGAAGAACGAGGGGCGGTTGGCGGCAATTTCTGCTGCTCCGAAACTATTTAACAGATCTTAATAAAATGTCAAACATAGATATATCCATATTAATATGAAAACACAAGCTTTATATATATTTTTTTAAATAGGACCCCGAGGGAAGCTCGAGGGTATTTTCTGCCTCTCCAAAACTATCTAACAGATTTTAATGATACTTAAAACATAGATAGATACATATTTGTGTAGACACATGAGCTATGTATTTTTAAAAAAATTAGGATAACGAGGGGAGATAGGGGGCGACTTATGCCTCTCCAAAATCATTTATTTTCTCTAAAATTTCTTGATTATTTTCCATACTTTAAATTTATAATTTTTCATATGCTACATACATACATACACTGGATGAAATTTTTAAAGAAAAACTCTTCTTTACAACTTATTAAAAATAAATGTTTGAATTTAAAAACGTTACAGAAAGGCGTCTAAGCAAGCGCTAAATGTATTAAGTGGCGGTTACACTCTTTCTTATTAACACAACATACAAATCAATACTTACATGCATACATAAAAAACCATATCTTCCATCTCGTGTCGTCTACCTATGCTTTGTGTGTGTGACAGCGATAAGTGCAAAAAAATTGTGCGGATGCGAAAAGAGTTTTTACATGCAAAAATAAAAATATCGTAGAGCCACTTGTTGCTGTCACACGCACATAGCATAGGTAGACGACACGAGATGGAAAATATGGTTTTTTATGTATGCATGTAAGTATTGATTTGTATGTTGTGCTAATAAGAAAGAGTGAAACAACCACTCATAACATATTTATTTATATCGTTTGCTTAAGATACATGTACACGACATGTTTATTACATCTAACTTGTCAACTTTTCATGTCACATGTTGCTGTGCATGTGTGTTACAATTGCTGTTTAACAAAGTTTTTTTCATTATTGTTGTTGTGTTTGGCGTATTTAAAATACGCCTACGACTGTTTGGTAATAGATTAAAGAAAACAAATTCACGTTCTCTTTAATCTATAACCAAATAGTCGTATGCGTATTTTAAATACGCCAAACACAATAAGGGTGAATATTCGATCAAAAACGTACATGTAATTTGCCCCTCGTGGTCATAGTTTGAAAAAAATACATAGCTAATGTGTCCAAATAAATAAAAACCTTTATATTTTTTTAAATTTTATTGAAATCTATTAAATAGTTTCGGAGAGGCAGAAATTGCGCCCTATAACCCTTTTAGTCATATTTTTTAAAAAATACATAGCTTATGTGTCTATGTAAATATCAGAGTACCGAAACGCTCGCTCATTTTTCAGTCATGAGCGAGCGTGAAAAATTTTAAATTGAACTGCTTCTTCACATTCATGAGGGTGAGGAAAAAAAATATTTTTAATTTCCTCATTCATGAAAAATGAGCAAACAAAAAAATTCATATATGAATTTGTCAGATATGAAAAATTTAAAAAAATTCACATTCAAATTCCTCATAATGAAAAAAACGCGATTTGCCTGACCATTAACAGCGGGAAAATGAAGTTGTAAAGAGGCGTTAAAGAAGGCCTTTTTACCGATATTAAGTTTTCCAGTCGCATTCCAACTGTTTTAGAACAACAAGGTTCTATCTTACATGTTGTTTAGGTGCATATAGATCGTTGTTGTCCTAAGGTCGCAAATTGTTGTTGCTAATAACGCGAAGTTAGTAAATTAATAACTAAACTTGCTACACATTCCAACATTACTGCTAATAAAACTATTTCGACAGGCCTTATCTCAGAAAAGTTAATTTGAATTTGTAAAATATTTCATAAAACCCATTCTAAAACCCCTTTTCGAAGAAGGCAGAACGGAATAAGTAAAAGTTTATTGAAAATCTAGTTGTAAACCTTCTTTAAGGCCTGAAAAGCCAAAGCCCTCGCAATTTTTCCCGCTAGGCAGCACGATAGCCTGTTTGTGTCTTGTAAAATTATTTGTTGGCTGGTAAACTAAAATGTGTTTTTTTTTATTTTGTAAAATATTTTGTGATACCTCTAAAAGGGTCTGTTTTTTTCGTTTAAAAGACGTACCCTGCAAATAAAATTGGACCACCTGACCCATTTTGATAAAATGGACTACTCCATGGACTGGTCCGATGTAATGCAAGCATGGACCATGTCATTGTTAAAAAGTGTTTGTAGTGAGACGACATGTCTTCGTTTTTTAACGACATGCTTTCGTTTTTAAACGACTTCAAAACTAATCCTCTTGAGTACCTATACCATGGAGTAGTTTTAAAAACTACTCCTTAGTGGTCCAAAGGTGGGTTATATGGTCCTCTCCTAGGACATCGTAATGTTAAATAGACCAAGTTTTTTCCATACGTTTGGGTTACTTTTGGACTAGTCCTGGTCCCTTGTGGACTACTCTTTACACGCGTGTTTGGACTGGTCCTATTATTTGCAGGGTAAAGAATATTGAAACAAAATTACTACCTGAAAGAACTGAAGACATGTATTTGGTCTCGTGAAAAAAATTTGTTTGTGGTCCAAGCGCAACGGTATTGAAAACACTACATTAAATTTACAATAACTGGCATAATTTGTCGCGAAACAATAAAATTGCATTACTGCAACAATAAAACAAATTTTCTTACTCATCAACCATACTTACTGTCGCTTTGCTTGTGACGAAACAAGACTTTGTTAGTGTTTTCCTAATAACTTTACCTACGTAAGAAAAGTGTTTTCAGCAATAAAAACCCATCGTCGCGATTGGAACAGAAACCAAAATATTTTTACAAACACAAAATACCAACAACTTCTTGTGTCTATTTTTTTTTTCTCAATAATTTCTACATAAAGGTACGTCTTTTCAACGAAAGAAAAAGTGACCCTTTTTAAAGGCACCAAAGAATTGTTTACACAAACAAAAAACATATCGTTAGCTTAAAAATTATTAGAAAATTTTAAATTGATTTTTTTTGTTGATTACGATTCACATATTTTTATAAAATTTTAAACTGCTACTTAAAAAAATATCCAAGTTAATTACAAAATTAAAAATTAGGTTTCATAAAAATATAATTTTTTTTAACAACATATTGTATAATCACACTCAAGAAAAAAATTAGCAAAGTATTTAATTCTTTTTATAAGAACACATTAATATCTTTAAAAGTCAAAACTGGGTAATTTGTTTTATAACTGTTACCAGGGTGTTAGTGGAATTAGTGATCAGACTAAAAATTATTGCAGAAGAAAAAGTAATAAAAGTGCTGTAAAATGATAAAAGCCGTCTCCATATAGGACTGTCAGAAATTTTGAAATTTTGCAGCCTACCCCATTGCACTTCCAAACGCTAAAAATTTCCAAGAATAAATGGCAACATCTGCAGGTCCTCAGATTTTTGTTTCCATCAGACTGTCATCATTATTATGATAGTATCCTTATGAGTTAAAATTGTTATTGATAATTTTAATTAATTTTCATGTTGTAAAATTTCTTTCTTTATAATAATAATTTAATGAAAAATTAAATTTGATGAACTTAAGCCTGATTAAAAATATTAAAATTTGGATTAAAAAACATAAATAGTTCGACAAAAATAACCACAATACTAATTATTCAAAAGAAATATTTTTATTAGTTTATTTAAAATAATCTGTTTTTTATTAGGATTGCATTCTTCCAAGTGGCCCTTCATCAATATCGTGAAAAAGACAGTTATTCTTAATTTTTGGAATAATTGCCTTTTTTATTTTTTTTATAAAGTAGTGGAATGTAGACTGTTTAGCTTTATTTTGTGTTAATCCTTTAGAATTATTAAATTGTAAAAGAAAGATATGCTTTCTTTGCAGAAGTACACCTTTGTCCAACATTTATGTTAACTTAATATGCTATCAACACTACGCTTTCCTTCTTCTTATTATTTTTCAGTAATCACCTAATTAAAATTTACTTTTTGCAACGTACATAGCGTTGTTAGAATGCGATACGGAGTTCTTTTGAAATAATTCGATATATACATGTTATGTTATATGAGTCAAATTTTTATTTGCTAAATTTGTTCATTGTAAAAAAAATAATTTTACTTTTTAATTAGAATGAAAAATATGGCTTTTTAAAATCAACGCATAGCTAAATTAAATTAAGTTACATTTTCTAATTTAAACCACTACTTATTAGTAATAAAATCAATAAAAAATTATCATAGGTATGTATATATCCTATTTTTCCGGTAATTTAAGACAAATATTTAATTATTAAATATTTTAAATGTTTGTTTTACTTAATACTAATATGTATACTTTCGTTGATGATACGTCTTTTTGTTTCTGAAAATTACAAATTTATATAACGCAACATACACAACTTAAAAAATAATAATAATCGCATTTTTAGCTGATATATTTAAAATTGCTTATAAATCGCATAAACATAAAGTTGTCTGCTTTGCATGTAAAATTATGAAATGTGATGTTACATTATTCTGCATTCAAGATGACGGACGATATGTGCAGTTCTTTTAATTTTTTTTCAATAATGTTTTCTTACAAAAAATCCAACAGACACTTCGGCTGGTTGCCTATACCAAAAATATTTTACACAAACAAATACACACAGTCATTTCGAGCTGTGGTCATGCAAACTGTCAAGCAACAACAACATTACTAGTGAGGATCGTTTCTAAAACATTTTTTTTCCTCATTTTTCATGACTGAAGAAAGGCAAAATTGGATTTTTCCTCAAAAACATGAATGAATTTGGCGAAATATTAACAATTCATTCATGACTGTGAAAAAAAGTTACATATTTTACATTTTTCATTTATGAAAAAATTCAAGAATGGTTGAATATGAGCGTTCACATTTGAATTTCTCTGAACTCTGGTAAATATGGATCTATCTATGTTTTTAATTTCATTAAAATCTGTCAGATAGCTTCGGAGAGCAGAAATTGCTCGTTCCCACCCCTCGTGGTCCTATTTTGTATAAAAATGTATAGCTTATGTGTAGTTTTGTAGTTTTACATAGGTACTGCTGATGTTACGGACAAATTTATTTTAAATATCATAAATAATATGTACATAGTCCCATACCTGCCTAGTGACAAAGCACATTTTTGGTAAATTTTTTTTTTTTTTTTCATTTTTACACAGAAGTGCCAAAAATACTGAAGGTATTTTTTTAAACATGGATATTTTATTTGTATGGCAGATAACCAAAACACATTCATGGGTATTTAATAACATCTGCATTATATTCATGTATTTTTGTTTACTGAATGCGGTTGCGTGAAGATATTGCCGTGCATAAGTATAAGTAATAACCATACTTTTTGCGTTATAAATATGTGTATACACAATAACGAAAAGCGTGGGTAAATACCTCTGTATATTATTCTTATGGGTACTTGTTGTCATTCTCTGTTGTGCACTATCGGACAAACTATTTTTTCGTTTTTATAATCAGAAATAAATAATGTTTAAGTATCCTTTTCAAAACTAGATTTTGTATAATAATTACGGTGTATTTAGTAATGACTGGTGTTAAATACCTTACATTGTTCATTAATATCTTGGACTTGTTTTTGAAGATCGTAGTTAGGACGCGTTCCCGAAATGACTTTCTCTGCATGTATTTTGATTAAGTTTAAAAATAACTTCTTTATTTAAATTTATTGTTTGATGTTCACATAAAACAGGTTAGTTGTTGTAATTTATAAATTTTCTTTTTTCAATAAAGTCAAGATTTAATATATTAAATTGCTAGCAAAACCAATTCTGCACCTTGGTGATTCTGAGCCAGGTACATGCTTTAATTTAACTTTTGTACATGCTAATGTGTCATTTATGTATTTTTTTGAAGGTTTTCATTGTAACGTTTGCTTTTGCGGTAAAAATTTGGTTTTTATTGTTCCCGTACTTTTGTACATTTTTGTCTATTAAAAAGTGAGAAAAATTCTTGTTTACTCTCATTTTATCGAACGGGATCGCACCTAATATTTAAAATTTAAATTAAAAAAACAATGAATGTACTCTCAACTTTCGCAGAGATGCAGTCGAAAATAGTTTCTTATGGTGTTTTCTAAAAAATAATGATGCATTATAGCTGTGTAATATATTTATTAGGTTACACGAACCCTTACAAAGTGATACATTTTTCTAAACTACAATGGAACAAAATAATAGCAACGTTTTACACTTAAGACTAATGTGTATTTAGCGTGTTAAATATTGAATTCAAAGTTTGTACTAAAAGCGATATTCACCACGCTTGTAGCAATTTTCAACATTGAATTTTCTTAAAATTCCAATAAGCGTTAACAGCACTGATTTTCAATAATTAATGTCAGCTGTTGTTAAAAATTTTGCGACAAAAAAATTATAATAAAAGTAAAACAAACGAAAAACAAACAGTTTTTATATCCATCACAATATAACTAAAAATCACAATATAACGTAAATTGTCCGCAAACACAAGAACAGAAATACTTGCTTGTATAAAAAAGTACTTTACGCAGATGCAAAAAAGGGTATTGTCTCACAATCAGTTTTAACTGCGGGTAAGAAATGGAACAAATTTGCCATTTATTGTTGCAACATGTTTAGAAAGGAAAACGACAACTTCTCACACTTTTGCATATATTTTTAGAATGGAACAAAAACCCGCACGAATGGTAGCATATATGGAACATTATTGTCAGAAAAGAAAACACCATTTGCAGATGCAACAGAAACTAAATTAAGCTTAAATATTTGTTCTAAAATGAGGCCGTCAGCTAGAGCTGCAAAACAATCGATAGTTTTATTTTTGCGGGCTATCGATAGCATTAAGCACTATCAATACTATTGGAAAATTTTTAAAGTATGTAATTACAAAGTTGTATAGATGTAGCCAACAAAACATTTTAAACAATTCATTCGACGCAAGTTTTTGGCAGTGCATACACGTTTTTAATTCTGTGGCAAAAAGTACTTAAGTTGACTTAACCTAAATTTTAGGCTATGACATCTTTGAGATCTTCATATTCAAAAGTACACATGCAACAACAACTAGAAACAATGACATCTTAAAGATCTTCACGTTCAAAAGTACACACGGGTAAAGTTTCAATTATTTTGTAAGACTTGTTAGGAAGTTATAGCAATAATAATAATAATGTGCAATAATATTTCAAATAAAAACTTAAGTTTATTTCTGATCTTTTTAATTTTGTAATTCCCTATGCTAATCCCCGCGAAGCTTGACGCTTGTCTGCAGGAAAGAAACCAGAGTCTCTGGCGGGAATCGAACCCGCAACCCCGGGGTTGATAGACTAGCTCACTACTAGCTAGCCTACCAGGGCTCTCATCTGTGACAAAAGCAATGTTAAGGAACAAAAACTTTAAGAAAATATAACCGCAGATAAGGGATGATATTATTGGAATAGAAGTAAAATTTCAAGAATTACCTTTAAAACTTAAAAAACAAAGTTAAGCACTTTTACATTATTGCTACAGAGTTGTGTACTAATTTACATATCAAAATAATGCTAATGGTACCAACCATGAGCAAATTTTTAATGCAAGGGATACAAAATAAACTTTTAAATTTCTAGATTTAAGTACACATTTTAAAGGTAAAAAAACTGACAACCCTGCTGCCAATTAACCGTCTCTATACATATATGTATATAAAGTTTATCAGCCCAATTATGAATAAAAATTCCCCGGGAGTTTTCTGCCTTCTCCCATTTTTCCTATGTAAATACAATTGTAAAAATTGGAAAAGGAAAAAAAAACTCCCGGGAAATTTGTATTAATAATTGGGCTGTATATCTATCTATCTATCTATCTATCTATCTATCTTCTATCTATATATATAAAATAGGATGTGTGTATGTATGTAACGTATGGACTCCAAAACGGCTGGGCCGATTTTGATTACATTTTGAGGGAATATTCAGAATATTCACGCGGGTGACACTGTGAAATCGGATTTTTGATTTTCGGTCTCCGGGCGGAGGGGCGTGGGAAAATCCAATTTCCATATTGCACCACCAATGACATCTACATATATAATTTGGACGATTTTTTTTAAATGATCGCCATGGTCCAACTTAGATTTATACAAAAGAACATTTTTCCCCGCCCACTTTTTTCGAATTACCTAAAATCAAATGTTCGTATTAATCCATTTTAAGTTTTCATCGAAAAAAAAATTTACCACGCCTACGTTAACGCCCACTTTTTCTTATAAGCGCATAACTTGAGAACTTGATTTGGACGATTTTTTCTTAAAAATGATTGCCATGGTCCAACTTAGGTTTTAACGGAAAGAAAATTTTGCCCCGCCCACTTTTTTCGATTTACCTAAAATCAAAAAACGGATCCATCGATTTCACTAATTTGTCTTTTAAATGTTCGTATTAATCCATTTTACGTTTTCTTCCAAAGAAAAATGTACCACGCCTACTTTTACGCCCACTTTTTATATTAAGCGCATAACTTGAGAACGGCTTGACCGATTTGGACGATTTTTTCCTTTAAAATCATCGCCATGGTCCAACTTAGGTTTTTACGGAAAGACAATTTTGCCCCGCCCACTTTAACGCCCACTTTTTCGATTTACCTAAAATCAGAAAACGGCTCCATCGATTTGACTAATTTTTCTTTCAAATGTTTGTATCTTTTTAGCGGATTTTAAGAATCGAACGCAAACATTTTTCCTAATTTGGACAGGACAACGTCTGTCGGGACAGCTAGTTTATTATAAGCTCAGATAACACTGAAATTTAAAGTGCATATGCAGGTCTTTTATACCTGAAAAACATTTTCTGTAAATGAAGTGTTAAAACTTTTTCATTGTTTACCACCTTCATTGATGACCGTATTAACAGAAATTGTACATAAAAACTTTACGATACTATCGATAGTTTTTAAGCTAAGTATCGAAACTACCGATTGGGCCGACCATCGATAGTTTTGCAGCTTTACCGTCAGCTCAAAAGTGGTGTAAGCCACATTACATTTATTTCATATTTGTGTGGCTTATGGCTTCTTTTGTATCATAAATAGAGCAAAATTAAATAAATGCAACACAAACTTTTGCAACGCTTTATGTTATTGATTGGTAAAACACAAGATAAACTAGATTCTTATTTTATTTTCGCAGTTTTAATCAATTTGGCGTAGATAAGTCACGAGTATAAAAAGTTTAGGCTTATACCACTTTTGCGCTGACGGCCTTAAATGTTCTTAAATTTTGGATATTACAACGGAACCACAGCGTAGGATGGACAGAGGTTTATCCTTCTCGAAATGTTGTTATAAGATTTTCAAAAACGCTTCAAAGGTCAGTTATTGTAGACTTATCAGAACTTTTACTAGGTGTAGGGGTGGCCGTGTCTTCAACAATTTCGGAGTGAAGAGTCATGTTGAGTAGCTTAATAAGACGTTTTTCTTTTGTCGTTTGTTTATCGTTTATCTTTTGTCTTTAAAATTTTCGAACTTTGTGTCTCAAATCTTTCATTCATTGAAATTGGGGACTAATTAATTTGGACATTTTTGGGACTCTGAACTATTCTGCATCTTTATTTTATTTTTGTATTTTCTAAAATTTTTCGAATACTGTTTACTAGCGGAATAACGTAGGACATTGTAGCAGTTGCTTTGCTTATGGATTCATAAAAAAGGACAAACACATGCAACGGCTTAAGCTGCAGGTGCACACCAAGCGTTTATGCATCTGTCCGAAAAGTAGTAGTGTAAAATTGTATTGACAAGTTACACAGCAAACGCATGAAATGCATATACGAATCGAAAGCATAAAGTAAGAATACTTTCTATTTTAGCATGCGTTTTAAAAAAAGTTAAAAAAAACATACGCATAAACACGTGGTGTGAACTAGGGCTTCCAATCGAAATTGGTTTTTCTGAATCCCGGGATTGAAGAAAATGTTTCGGGATTTAAATTTCGGGATCCCGGGATTTTCGGGATATTTTGAATCCCGGGATTCACGGGAATTTAAAAAAAAATTTTGGGATATTTCGGGTTTTTAAAATTTTTTTTATACCCAATATAAAAAAAAAAAATTTAAACTGTATAAAAAACAACTTAATTTTCGAGTTAAAATACACATTGCAAAAAAATTAAATTATTAATTTATCAAAATTCATAAAGACAATGTAAAGCGGCTCATACACTTGCAATAAAATTGTTCAATTTTACGTTACCCTTTTTATTTAATGAATGAAACCATTATGCGACTTATGGCATAAAGCCTGGTACTCTGTTCAACATTTCACGTGAAATGCTGTCAAAACGCATGTGAAGAAAACTTGTGCGGAATATCTATGAAATAATGTTTTTGTTAACCGCACTAACACAGAGTTGTAAATCATAATACAAAAACTGCAAAATTTCAACTGAACTAGAGTTGAGTTGTATTAAAGACCAAGATTTTAAGCAAAACTATGCTGTTCCGTCAAAATTATGTGAACAAACTTTGTTATGGCGGCACAAATATGTTTTCAGATTAACTAAACCTAGTTTAACTGACGTCTCAAACACCTGAATGTATTTTGAAATTATCCAAATATTTTAAATTTTCAAATATATTTTAAAATTGTCCGAATATACCTATTACAAATTTTCAAATATATACAATTTAAAATTGTCCATATGTATTTCAAATCTATTCACGTATCTTTATACAAATTATTAAAAAAAAATGTAAAAATAATAAAGAATATAAAAAAATCGGTATCCCGAAAATCCCGGGATTAGAAATCAGAAATCCCGAGATTCGCCTAATCCCGAAAATCCCGGGATTTCCCGATTGGAAGCCCTAATGTGAACCGACCTCCAGCTTAAGAATTAAAAGACAATTTATTATTCTATTTGATTTGTATTGCATTGTAAAATTAAATGATCAAAAACAATAAAACAAGTATATGAGTCATATCGCCAGCAAAATATCGCCGATGACGATATGTTAGAATAATCGAAGTATCGCCGATATATCGGTATCGGTATTCGTTACATTCATAATTTTTACAGCGGTTAGGTATAAATATTACGTGTTTACTTTTTTTAAAAGTTTCAAGTTATTACCCTCTTTATGATCAAGGGAGATATTTGTTTATATGTATGTATGTATGCATATATTTTTTGTGTTTTTATTGGGGGTTTTCCCGCACTCTTTATACTCCAGAGATTCCCGCTCAAAATTTTATATTTAAATATTTAATTAATTTGCTATTGAATCTAATCTTTCTTACGTCTAGCCAGTGCTTCAAATTATCAAATCTAAAGTATCCAGTATATAAAAAATGGAAAAATTAAGTTTTTTTTAAGACATTTAAGCGATTTAATTAAAATTAATCTCTGAAAGTCCTTTTTGAATAGTCGATTATTTAAATTTGTCTGCTAGTTTAAATGGCCATAGTTGGCGGCTTAAACTTGCGAAAAAAATAGCCAAAAGTGTGAACAGCTGATAAAAGAATATATGAATTATGAAAGTATACACGAGTAGTCCACTTGTAAACACCGATAAGTAAACAACGCCATGTCATATAGATAGTTTTGCAGGAATATTGAATCATCAACCAGAAATTGCGCGTAACTTACGGAGTTTTGTACGACATTCATAGTAAAGGTCTTATGATACTTGCTATTTTTTGTATTGGATTTTTTTAGGATTGACTGAATGAAACAACAAATGCGAGAAAGAACAAGAAATACAATTTGATAAAATGTAAACAAAACAAACAATACTGCCCACGTTTTTTCCTCACAAAAACCCGTCATAAAAACTAAAAATCGCAAAAAAAAAAGTTAAAAACCGTTTCTTTCGATGAAAAACTAAAAAAATTGGCAACAGTGCTAACAATTAATCTGGAAATGTCAATTTTAAGTTAAAAAATTTTATATTTTTTTTGACAGTCTTAGATTATTTATCGATAACACTTTTTTTTTTGTTTGACTTTTCAAGATTTTTTATGATATACTCATACTCTTTACACTTAGTCAGTTTTCCTATGCAAATATATTTGCACTGTTTTCCAAAATAGAAAAAATACAAAAAATAGCAAGTATCATAACAGCTTAATGGTTTAGGGAGGCATTAAAAAAAAAACAAATAAAATGGCGGTTTTTACAGAATACAGCAAAACTCATCGTCTGAATCAGACATTTCGTGCAAATGTCTGACTTCATTCTTAAGCTGGGATCACACGATTGCCGCAATGCACCAATTATGACACTTTTTAATACCCCAATCGTGTGACTGCACAACCAAATCGCTCATGTACCAATCGAGGACAATATTGTGCTTACTTTTACCAATCAAATGCAACGCTGGTGCGGCAATCGTGTGACTGTTTGCTATGCAACCGCGCGTCAGTAAGAGTGCTAAATTAATAACAAATTAATAAAAATTCCATTTGTTAAAATATATATTTAAAACTAGTACTTTTTGCATCTAAAAAGTCTGTATCACTTTTTAATGCAACATCTTTTTACTAATATTTTGTTTTCAATACGATAAAAAAAAAATTTTAAAACACAAAACACATGTTGTGTTTATAAAACACAATATGTACATCGACACACAAGTGTATTTACTCGAATTAAACAGTAAATTTGTTATTTATACCTGTATCAAATATTTCTCTCACAACACTCACATAAATAATTGAACGCTTTGCACACATACGCTATTACTTACACACAATTAATTGTGTATGATTCTAAAATCACACACAACACACTACTTGCTAGTTTGATTTGTGAATTCATGTGTCGTTTAATCGCACACATGCAGACCTCTATTTCACACCTCAGCACATTTGGCTTACTGTTAATCGGGTTACTGATTAATTACTACCCGATTAACTGTTCAGTCAATTAAAATCTTCGACTAACAAAATTGTTACAAAATTTTAAATTTTTGTAGTATTATAACATATTCTGGTATGTTCTACGTTTCGACTCAAATTGAAAACGAAAAATTTTTTAAATCCGCATAATTCATAAATTGGTGTTCTCAAATCCGCATGTTTTTGTGTATTCGAAGTTTTTGTTCGAAAAAACTTTTTTTGGACTAAAGATTGCTAATTTGCTAACCGCAGCATGATAGCAATGTTTACTATTATTTTAAAATCGTGAAAGCTGTAAAGAATCACAGGAAAATATAGCTTCTATCTCGAACATGGCTAAAATTCGCGAAAAATTGCAAACTTTTAAACAAACACTAAAATTTATTTGAAATCGCTAAATCGGTAAAAAAAAACAAAATGTCGGAAAATAACAAAAAAAAAAATTGCAAAAATAGCGAAAAATCGCGTAAATGTTTAATATTTCAAACCAGCCATATAATTGATTAAAAGTCCCTAGAACTATAAGGATTGGCACAAATTAGGTAAAAATTGCTAAATTCGCGGAAATTCGCAAAAATTTGCTAACATCGGCATGATAGCAAAGTCTACTATTTACAGTAGTTTTGACTTAACTGCACAATCTCCTTTGCACGATTTTTTGTGCAGGTAAATCAAAAGTGCAGTTATCTTAAATGCATTTACCTGTCTTATTGTGCAGGTACACAATTGCGGTTACCTGCACAAAAGTGCAGCTAAAGTAAAGTGTTCGATTTAAAAGTAGAATAAAAAAATTATTTTATTAATACATAAATTTATATTTTATTAAAATTTTATTTCAGTCCAGCTTACTGGGAATCTCACAAAGAGTCTTTTTGATCGTCGACGAGCTCATTTTTTAATTGTAGACAATTTCTCGCACGAAAGAAACTGTTACACGTGCTGATTCGTATGAGAGATTCTTCCATAACGCAGCGAAAAACGCTTATATTAATCGTAAAGGGAATCGTTTATGATGTATGTTGAGATTATCTAACGAGTCTTTCAAAAAGCATGCCAATAGTCGTATGAGACTCATGTAGGTAATATTTTACAACTCGTGCAAAGCTCAGCCGTATGACAAAGCTACCTAAATAAGGGCATCAGGCGTATTTTTCATGCCAAAACTTCTAATTTTCACACAATTTCTATAAAACAAACCTTTAGGTCGCGAAATCAACACCATTCTGTCGGAGAATCGTTTTTTACAGATCCTTAGGCCTGTTTGTTTTATTAATATTGTATTGGTAATAGCATTTTCATACTTCAAAAACGGTCTTGTTTAGGTAGCTCAGTAATTGTTATACGACTCTTACAGAGAGTCGCAAAAGGTTAATTCCAAGATTTAAAGACGAGCGTGTCAAAAAAAAAATAAAAAAAATAATATATGTATTATAAAAAGATTTAGATGCTTTTGTTACTCGTCAGATAATCACCAGAAGATTCTTTTAGGAGTTGTATATTAAACATAATCGTCTAACAAACATCCTACGCTAGCTGGGAAATAACAGATCATTTTATACATGTTTATATGTTTATTTAATATAAAAGAAGCATTAACAAAAACAATGATAATTCACAAAGAACATAAAACATAAAAAACAAAATAATTGCGATTTATATTTTTAAAAACAGCTTATATTGGTTATTTATGTGAAAAAGTGGCCACCATATATTTTTATGTGTGCAGCTTGTGTTTTGTATTAAAATATTTTAAAGCTGCCCAAAAATATGAAAAATATGCAGGTATAAAAAATGCACGTATTGAAGAATAATTCCAGAAAATATGTATTTTGGGCAGTTAAGTCAAGTGCAGCTAACTTTGATTTTTTGTATGAAAATAATTTTAAAAAGCCAAAAATTTTGTGCATTTATCTTAAATGTGCAGGTATAGAAAGTGCACTTAAAAAAGGAATTTGTATGGAATTAGAAAGAATAATTCCAAAAATTATCAATTTTGTGCAGTTAAGTCAAAAGTGCACGTAAACAAAAGGCAGTTAAGTCAAAACTACTGTATTATAAATCCTTAAAGCTGTAAAGAATCAGAAAACTTACTGAAACAAATCGTTTCTATCGCGAACATGGCTAAAATTCGCAAAAAATCGCAAAATTTTAAACAAAAAAACTAATTTGAGATCCCTAAATCAAAAAGTAATTTCAATTTTTGGGAATACGAAATTTTAATTTCAAAAGATTTTGCTATTCGTGCTTAACTCCCAGTTTTTATTATTGAATAAAACACTTGAAATTTATTGTTGATGGGATAAGCTATTCCTATGCGCATTTCACTGGTTGCTTAGGCCAGATCATCAGGAAACTTCATCCATAAAGATTTTAGAAAAACTAAAGATAAAACTGTAAAACGTATAAGACTTATAGCAACAGTTCTACTTGTAATAATATATAAGTTTAAACAAAACACATCAACAATAAACAGTGGGTTTATCTCATCTTACATTCCCTACTACAATTAGTTGAAATTCTCTCAACATCGATTAAAATCAAACTGTCTGAAAATAACATAAAAATCGTTAAAAAAAATAAGCTGTAATTACATCAAAATAATGAAAAAGTCGATTTTAAATTTAGGGTATGTTAGGGACTTTTACATTTTAGATAACGATATATTTTTGATTAAATTGGATAAAGAAGATATTAAGCTAAATAAAAAATTTATTTTTTTGTTAAAAATGTTATCAAATATTTGAATTAAAGTCGATTCGTTTTACTTTCACCAACCGATTACTACTCTAATTGAAAACGAATAAAAACTTGTGGATGTGAAATGCAGAATATCAAAAATGCTAAATAGAAACTGGGAATTATTTCCTTCCGAAGGTAACTTTATATTATATTCAACATTTTTCATTTTTCGAATTTATTCTATGAGCTAAATTTCAGTTATGTATTTTATAAAGCTTTTTTGTAATAGTTCTATTCCTACAATTTTTCAGAAATAACTGTATACACTACCAGACTATTATATTGTATTTTCTATTTACATTTTACCTTAGCCTTCCGTTGGAAAGCAATGAGGTATATTGAATGTACAGAAAAATTTACAATTATTAGACACCAGCAGAATGTAATGCATTTTCTGGGCCGCTACGGCCGTCGTCAGCATTCTTTGTGTCTCACTGGATAGTGTTACTTTATAAATTGAATGTATTTAACTCAACTATTTTTAACAAATAGAAACTGGGAATTATTTCCTTCCGAAGGTAACTTTATATTATATTCAACATTTTTCATTTTTCGAATTTATTCTATGAGCTAAATTTCAGTTATGTATTTTATAAAGCTTTTTTGTAATAGTTCTATTCCTACAATTTTTCAGAAATTACTTTATACACTACCAGACTATTATATTGTATTTTCTATTTACATTTTACCATAGCCGTAGCGGGCCAGAAAATGCATTACATTCTGCTGGTGTCTAATAATTGTAAATTTTTCTGTACATTCAATATACCTCATTGCTTTCCAACGGAAGGCTAAGGTAAAATGTAAATAGAAAATACAATATAATAGTCTGGTAGTGTATAAAGTAATTTCTGAAAAATTGTAGGAATAGAACTATTACAAAAAAGCTTTATAAAATACATAACTGAAATTTAGCTCATAGAATAAATTCGAAAAATGAAAAATGTTGAATATAATATAAAGTTACCTTCGGAAGGAAATAATTCCCAGTTTCTATTTGTTAAAAATAGTTGAGTTAAATACATTCAATTTATAAAGTAACACTATCCAGTGAGACACAAAGAATGCTGACGACGGCCGTAGCGGCCCAGAAAATGCATTACATTCTGCTAGTGTCTAATAATTGTAAATTTTTCTGTACATTCAATATACCTCATTGCTTTCCAACGGAAGGCTAAGGTAAAATGTAAATAGAAAATACAATATAATAGTCTGGTAGTGTATAAAGTAATTTCTGAAAAATTGTAGGAATAGAACTATTACAAAAAAGCTTTATAAAATACATAACTGAAATTTAGCTCATAGAATAAATTCGAAAAATGAAAAATGTTGAAAAATGCTAAAGTAATCCACTTTCGAGTGGAATCGGATTCTAGAACACACCCGATTTTTTGTGTTTTTAATTATTTATTTCGTCTCATGTACAAAAGTTATGTGTTTAGCAAATATTTTTTCATTCAATATATTACCTTCCGGCAAAACATTCTTAAAAGACAGAAAAAAAAACAAAATGTTCGGTGCTGAGCTTTGCCAGGATTAGTCAGATGATGACCCGAAACTCTCTATAGTAACAAAAACAATTTTTTAACAGAATTAACCGAAACAATTAGAAGTGTTAAAAAATTAAAACAATACTCTAATGGCATAATGGAAGATTTTATATGCTTAGAGAAATGGAGGAAAAGGTCTAAGAAGTAAGATAATATGTATTATGGGTTGATTTCGATTTCTCCAACATCTACTATTAGTGAAAGAATTTTTGCCAAGTCAAGTTTAATCAAAACTAAAGAAAGAATCGCTTAAATCCTAAGCATTTAAACAAGTTATTTTTCTTAAAGATTATTTTATAAGATCTCCTTTTAATATTGAAATGACAAATAAAATGGTCTCGCAGATTTTAATTAATACATCTATTCCATATATAGTTGCGTGAGTGACTGACTGACCCATTCATCATCGCCCAGCCCAAACCGCTGACCCTAGAAACTTGAAATTTGGACTACCGATTGGTCACTCCCCAAATCGATCCACTAAGGCGGAATTTTTCGAAATTCGAATGTTTAGGGGGTAAAAACGGGCAAATTCGGTAGCCTTTTATCTCCAAAACTAAAAGAGATGCAATATAAATGTAATACTTATCGTTGTTCTTTAGAAAAATAAGCGGACAGAAGTCTGGTACTTTTTGAAATTCGGCCCTATTAGGGAGTAAACGGGTAAAATCTGAATTTTAGTACTTTTTTGCCACCCCATCTATCTTTTGAACGAATAAACATAGAATCAAAGTGAATACCACATTCGAAACTTATCAAAAACATATGTATACGAATTTGGTACTTTTTCGAAATTCGAACATTTATGGGGTGAAAATCGTAACTATTTTTGGTACTTTTTTTACAAAACATTTTCCTCCATTCATTGACATATTCGTATTAAATTATGGGCACCCACTACAATACTGAAATGTTTGATACTTTAATAGGGGAAAAATATAGTTCCCAAAAAAGGAAATATGGGAAATTTGACATTTTTCTTAAACTTTTTGGTTCTACTAAAGTAGTGGGTTAAATGCTAGAATTTAAACAAGTTTAAACCTAGAAAATAAACCTTGGCATAAAAATATGTCCACGAAGAAAAAGGAGACGCTAACGAAGTAGCAGGTATATGCTAGTAGTATTATACATTTTTGAATTATTTTTTGTTTGCACGTTTTAGTTCAAAAATGGTGATGTTTAATAGGTATGTTACCAGCGTTGTCAACTTGGTGCGTTTCGCACCTTTTAAGGTGCATTTTTAAAGTTTGTGTGCCAAAAAACCCCTTGTTGGTGCGTTTTTTTAAATTTTTGGTGGCACCAAAGCAAATTTAGTGTGAGGGAAATATGTTTGTACAATAAAATTTACCTGTTTCAATACCATTTCATTCAACAGTGCAAAATTTTTACAAACAATTTTATAGACTACAAAAAGAACAACATATAATGCTGTTTAAGACGTACCAAATCATATGCACTAAGCAAAACGGTATTGTTGCTGTACATTATTTGTATAATGAAAAAAAGAAACATTTCATTATATGAAATTTACTGTATTATTAATTTTGAATCCATACTATTTATCGTTAATATCTTTTTAAAAAGTTTTTTATAGAATTTTTGAAATTATTATCTACACCATTTTTCATTGAAAATGAGAAAATTCAAAGTGAAATTGAGAATTCCAAATTAATATGAATATAATAAAAATTTTATAATTGAATTTCATCAATGTAAAATTAAAATTTCTCAATTTCATTAGGAATTTTTTTAAATTTCTAGTCAAAATTTTAAATTCTTAATTACAACTGGAATTTTCTGAATTTCAAATTGAAATTTTCAATTTTATTTGGGATTTTCTCAATTTCGAATTTAAATTTGTATTTTCATTTTGAATTTTCTTAATTTTAATGAAAAATTGTGTAGCAAAATGAATTCAAACAAAGTTTAATTTTTTTTTTTAATTGTTGTTAAGTTTTTTCTTATATGTATTTTCAATACAAAAATTATAATTTTGATGTCAAATTCACTCAATAAAGATTTTTAATAAAAAAAGTTCGAGCGTTTTTCTTGAAATGGCGAGTTTTTTCTCCATTTTTATGCGTTTTTAACTTTCAAAGTTGACAACGCTGTAGGTATGTTACGGTTTTTTTTTATTATTTGTGCATTTTTATTTATTAAAATTACTTAATTTCTAAAAAAATCGGTTACCGATCAATAATAAAATGTACCGATTATTAACCGAATAAACCTAAGCCTCCGTTAATTAATCGAGCGACTAACCGAATAAAGCAAAATACCGATTAAATGAATACCCTAGCACAAACTCATAATACCCTTTTTGGTGGTTTCGTTATTAAAACACAAAAAATTAACTGAAATCAAATCAATATTAAAGCAATTAACAAAAATAAAATTTCAAATCTCAAATTAATTAATAAAAATTAAATTAAAAAATTTTAATAACAAGTTTTACCTCAATATACATATGTACATATCTAGGGAAGATTCAACATGTTCGTAGGCTTTCCTTTATATACATAGTTTATTTTTTAGTGCATACCCATATAAAATTCCCGTAATAGTTAAAATGAAGTCTGTTTCTCAAATCCGTTTAATAAATTTTAACGGCTGTTTTAAATTTTATCACTAAAATTAAATCATAATTTTATTTATTTTAAAATTAAAGAATTTCAAATTACACCTGATGTACACCTCAAAGAAATTACTTACACTCGATTCGGGTAATTAACCACAAAGTGGCAACACTGTATTTGGTACAAATAATTTTGATAGGACAATTCTATGTCTATGTACATATGTAAAACCTACCCAAAAAGGAATACATACATATTTCTTACATTTTTGGTAAATTTCATTTATTTAAAATATTTAAATTTCTAACTTTCCGTACAGGTACATATGTACGTAATTATATACATATGTACTTCAAAAATGTGTGTAGGTATTTAATTAACTGCACAGTAAAAGTTTGACTCGATATTTTCTTTGCCGTTGAACTTGGAATTACAAATGAATGTGCTGAAAATTTTGCACAGACATCAATCATCCTCTTCGTAAAAAAAGCAGTAATAAAATAAAAAATAGAACAAAAAAATTTTATAAACAATTACAACAACGCGTCAACAATTTTTATATACTAATAAGAGTAAAGCTCCAAAATTGCATGAACCTTCATATATACATACATACATACATATATGTTGTAAACGTACAAAAACACAATTTATAAAGATGCCGAAATTTTTTAATTTTTCGTTACAGAATTTTTCGTTATTTCTACATTTTCCGCCGACCGTTTTACATGTTCTTTCATCGATCGATCTCGTTTTTTACTGATCTCACTGCAGAAGATAAAGTCAACTGCAAATATCAGTTATGGTCAGCGTTGCCAAATTCTGTGCAATTATCCAAAAATGGGATAAAAAATGTTTTCTTGGCATCCTAGGCACTGCAGCAGCCAAAATTAAGAATTTCAACCATACATCATATATGGCGGTTTAATAAAATTCTTAAATTTGGCCCCTGCAGCGCCTAGGATGCCCCTAGATGGGTCAAATTTATGAACAACCCCACTTTATTTTTGATCTTAATCATTTATTTCTAACATTTCTTTAAGGGGGCTCCCTTACAAAATGTTCAATGCAGACTAAAAATATATTTAAAAAAGTCCCATATATCCCCAGGACATACTTGCCCCTTATCTCCACTTTTTAGGGGGGGGGGGCTTTAATACAAATATTGCGTTTTTTGAAATTCTTAAATTTTTGTGAATAAAATCAAAAGTTGGTAAAAGATTTTAATAATTTATGGCTTGTGTTGCTTGCAGCTTCGTTTTTTATATGTCTGCAAAAAATAAGAAGGCCAGCTGCATTTTTAAATTTTTTATGAAAATTATGTTTCACTTTTACTTTTCTTAAATTTTTTGCGGAATTTCGGTTTTTTTTTAGTTATTTCAATAAAATAAACCGTTTTTGAGTTACGCGAATATATGCTGTGCAACCTCCTCCATTTTCGAAATAACGGTATATCTCGAAAACCAGAGCCAATCTAAAAAAAACCGAGAGCACCACTGAATTCAGCGTACCCGAATTATGTTTAATCGCCATGTGCCCGGCTTGTCTTTTTTTTCAACTTGCATAGTGAATTTTTAATTTCAACGCATAACTAAATTTTTCGCATAGAACCACAATGTTGACAATATTGTTTTTTTTAACGAAAAACTTATTTTGCAAAAAAAACTTATCGCAACAAATAAGTTTTCTAAAATACAACAATATTATAGTATCCTTTAAGGACAAATATGTTCATGTTACTTTTACAATTCGGCGCGTGTTCGAGAATAGGCACTAATATAAATATGTATTTTATGAATCCAGACGAAAGTGCAGCGGCAAATTTTGCTTGGTATTTGTTGAAATTGGAGAAGAAATATGCATAAACTAAAGGAAAACAATATTGAGTAAACAGTGGTTTACGCAACGAACTGTTTTGTGGCAAACAATGCGGCTTAAAACAAATTTGAATTTTCGACTGAAAATAATGGAATGCTTCTTCTCAAACGTCTTCACTCTGAAAAATTTTCGCTGAAATGATTACATTTAGCGCTAGACACCACAAAAAGTTTTAAAAATGTCCAACATTCTGCCAAATATTAAAATTTTTAAATATTTCTACAAACATGCTTCAAATGTTTGTCTTAACAGCAAACACCCCAATTACACGTGAAAATTCTTATATACCGAAAACTGCATATATTAAATTTTTAAAAATTGTGTGAACTTGGAAAAAGTGCTAGAAAATGCTTACAGCTAAATCGGAAGTTTTGCAGCTAAATCAACAAAAAAATCTTAATTTACCTCCAAAAATTCTAAAATGGTCACGCTGGTTCTATTCTAATCATATGTGTTTTATTGGGCAATGGTATTATTAAGGAACTGCATTATCGACGTTAACAGTATTTTGGTTTGTGTATTTGATAAGATGTAACCGCTCATCTATTGCGACATATATTGCAGTAAATGTCAAAATTATGTTAACAATAATGTTGACAGTACTTTGTTATAAATATTTATTGCCGACAATTTACGTTGCTATAACTGTTAATCAATTTTATTTGAAAATTATTGTTAATATAAAAATGGGTTGTCAATTGAAAAAGAAGCAAAAAGAAAAAAATAGAAGCAAATTGTGTGGGAAAGAAATTAAGGTTGTGAAATAGTCCACATTATAATCAAAGTAAAAGAATTCAAAACGAATAATTAAAAATAAACACTTAAATAATTTTTTTTTATAAATAAACACTTAAGTTTTCGTTAAATAAAATTTAATAAATAATTTTTGTTAATATACCTATAGAAACTTAAAATGTGTTCTGCGCTGTAAGTCTTTATCGCAAGATTGTCACCTAATAACCTATATTGATATCGATTCAGATTTTTATGCTCTATCGACACGCGCGCGAATTTGTTATACCCTCCACCACAATTAGTTGTGAAGAGGGTATATTAAGTTTGTCATTCCGTGTGAAACTTTTTTATTATTCATCTCAGACCCCATAAAGCATATATATTCTGGGTCCTTGAGTAATTCTAAGTCGATTTAGCCATGTCCGTCTGTCTGTCCGTCTGTTGAAAATACGCTCACTTTCGAAAAACTCAAAAGCAATAAACAAACTTGGTGTCAAATTGCTTGTAGTTATCCTAAGCAGTTTGGTATTGAAATCCAGCAAAATCGGTTCAATAGGATCTGAGCTATGAATCAAAATGTGGAACCACCACCAAAAAAAATTGATAATTTTGTTACAAAAACTAACATAAATGGTGGAAAAATACACAGAATGGTATAAGATTTCGCAACAATTCGTTTTATTTTACTGGAAATCACGCTGTAGAATTTCGTGAAGATCCGTCCATGATTTACACAAGGCCCCATATAAGCCCCACTCCCGGAAAACAGTATAGTAAGCCTAAAACCCTAACTAACAATGCTATCATAACAAATTTTGGCACGTCACAGTTAAATAGGACTAGAATTGAAACTATTAAGTTTCGTGAAGATCGGTCCATAATTTACCATAGGCCCCATATAAAACCTACTTCCGGAAAACAGTTTTGTACGCCTTAATCCGTCATAACAAAATTTGGTACATCAAAGTTTTTTAGAACTAAAAATAAGACTGTGAAATTTCGTGAAGATCGGTTCATAATTTACCATAGGCCCCATATAAACCTTACTCCCGGAAAACAGCTTAGTACGCCTAAAAACTTAAAAAATAATTCTATCATAACAAAATTTGGTACATCATAGTTTTATTGAACGAGAAATAAGACTGTGAAATTTCGTGAAGATCAGTTCATAATTTACCATAGGCCCCATATAAACCTTACTCCCGGAAAACAGTTTAGTACGCCTAAAAACGTAAAAAATAATGTAATCATAACAAATTTTGGCTCGTCACAGTTTTATAGGACTATAAATAATACTGAGAAATTTCGTGAAGATCGGTACATAATTTACCCTAGGCCCCATAGAAACCCTACTCCCGGAAAACAGTTTAGTACGCCTAAATCCTTAAAAAATAATCCTATCATAACAAAATTTTGAACATAAAAGTTTTATAGGACTAGAAATAAGACCGTGAAATTTCGTGAAGATCAGTTCATAATTTACCCTAGGCCCCATATAAACCTTACTCCCGGAAAACAGCTTAGTACGCCTAAAAACGTAAAAAATAATGCTATCATAACAAAATTTGTTACATCACAGTGTATTAGAACTAGAAATGACACTGTGAAATTAGGTGAAGATTGGTGCATAACTTACCAATAATTAAATACGCGGTAAACTTTCTTCCAGTTTAGCTTCATATGGCCAGAAAAAATGTTATGCAACTTTGTGATATATGGTTCATAATTTACCTTAGATTCCATTTTAGCAGCCTTCTGAAATTCACTGCAAACGCTTAAACTAATTGCACCGCTGTATTGAAATTTATGTTTTTTAATACCAGAAATCGTTCTGCAGAATTTGGGATGATTAGTTCATAGCTTACCATGGCTTTTATATAATTTGTTCTCTTGAAAATCATTTAAGTTCAGCTTAAACTGATATTCTACTCAAACTTTTTAAAATTGATTCTGATTGTCGATCAATAATTTTATATAGGTCTAAACCGCAACAAATTTTAATGCAGATGTCTGTTTTTACAAAGATTATAATAATAAATAGACATCATACAGATATTACTCCTAAAACATTCGAACTGTCGGTGGAGGGTATCAAAGATTCGGCACAGCCGAATATAGCACTCTAACTTGTTTTTATTTTATAAGCGCAAAACTTTATGCATGTTGCCTTTTTAAGCACCCCTTCCATACTTGATCGACCCGTGAAAACTAACTTCAATAACATTCAAATTCTTCAAGATTATGCTTTTTAATTATGTAGCCCGCTGTGTTCTTTAGCGCATCTTCATTTGTTTTATGGAGGCACTGTTGCCAGAAGTGCAGATTTCTCTGCATTTTGCTGATTTTTCATTGCAAAAATGACGAAGTGAGATTTGCAGATTTTTGCTGTCAAATTGCAGATTTTTTAAAATTGAAGAAATTGTAAAGACTTTTATATTAAACTTTTGGACCAATTTTTTAAAAAATTGGATTTTGGAGTTCAATTCAAATGTTTAAAAGAAATAAATCAAAATATTTTAGTTAATGGGGAGTTGAACTCCATATTTGAAGTTTTAAAAACAGTTTCCAAATTTATTATGCCAATGCAAACAATTGACTCTTGATTTTCAATATTTTATAAATAAAAAAAAAAAACTATTTATTACCATTTCGGAAAAATAAATGGGAAATTAAAAGTTTTAACTCAAGAATATTATTTCGAAAATTTTGCCTTTTTATTAAAAAAAAAAAACATTTTTTTGCCACATTCATCAGCTAATGTGGAACGAATATTAATTAAAGACTTCCTTAAATTAAAAAAATCAAATCATTTAAATACTCGAATGACTTCAGAAATATAAATACAATAAATAAATGCATAAAATTGTTTTAAATATCTACGATGATATGATACTATGTATACACAATAGGGGGATTCACAAGGTAGTCGTAAAGTTGTAAAGCCATATGTATTAAAATAATTACAAGAAATATATATTTTGATTTTTTATATTTTTATTTTGTTTGAAACACAACAGTATTTTTTTTTTTAAGTAATTGTTAAATAGAATATTTAAATATAATTAATAAATCCTATAGGACATTATGACGATACGACTTAATAGCACACCTTGTGAATGCCCCAAATGTATTTGAATATACATTTCTATGTTTTTTATGTTGTTTATATAACTTTATTCTCTTTTGTTTATACATATTAAATAAATAAATAAATAAACCCCAAAATATTTTTTTTTTTAATTTCCCAGATTTTTTGCAGATTTAAACAATTGTTTTCCACATTTTTTGGTCCAATTTTTTAGATTTATTAGAAAAAATTTCTGGCAACAGTGCATGGAGGTCATGACAATCTCTTGAGATAGGTCCTTATCAAAGTCTTGCATTACTCCTTCAACAATTTCAAAGGACTTGTCAAAACTGTTAAGCTACTCTGTGGTATTGTCTTGTGCATTTCCTTTTCCATTTAAATGCTCCGTATTTCACGCTTAATATATATATGGAAACACATTCATACATATCGTCACCTAAAAGACGAAATAACCTATCTGCAGTTTTCAAAAGTTTACTGGAGAGGGAAAAAACGTTATAAAATTGGAACTATCAACGATATTGAAACGAAAATTATATATTTTGATTAAAATGAAACCAGTAATATATATCGGTTGAGAAAATTTTGTTTTTCTAATCACCATTTGCTACTCTTGAATGCTATGAAAAGCCGAAAACTAGAAAACGAAAAGCAGACAAACTTGACGAGTTAATCGAGGAGTATGCCGATCTTAAAGAAGATCGAAAACGACTCTTGCATGAACAAACAAAATACTTCAAAGAAAAAAATGAGAGGGAAACCCAAATTTTTAATCTGGATCTTCAAATTTTAAAAATGCAAAAAGATGAATTGGAAGTGTTGTTGAAGAAACTGAAAGAAAGCTGTTAATAGTTAATATAACTTTTTTCCATTTATATTTTATAATAAGATATACAAATGTTTACTACTAAAAATAAATGATTATACCCTGCAAGCATTTTATGAAAAAATTGATCATATTCGAGTCATTTATGACTCCTCTGAACGATTAAAATAAGCATATATGAGCTCATTTTCTGATCATAAATGATTGTTTTCTCGGGAGGAAATGGTACCCTAAATAAATTTCATATACATATGTATGTATGTACGTTTAAAAAAATTGCATTGTTTTGCGAAATCATCAAAGTAATTTTTGTGAAGTACTTGTATTATGTTCAGCACTTTAAAAATTATGTATACTTTTATTAAACAGCATCTGGAAGGCAGTTCAAAAAATAATTGTGGTAAAGGGTACTTCTTTAAATAAAGATAATTAAAAAAAAATACTTCTATTTTTAAAAAGCGACTCAACTTTATTTAAGATACTTTTTAAAAATGGTGGTTTTTGGTTATGGAAGGAAGATTGGAACAAAGAAAATTTACAATGAACCAAAATAATTAATAAGACTGTTCCTTGTAATATTAGTTGCGTTTTGATTTAGAGAAAACATATTTTGGTGACGCCTCTCCATACTTATATCATAGTTGTTTTGTTGATCTAAATTTTCAAATGGAGGAATTGCATCAGCGTTTTTTCTGCAAATGTTATGCAATATTGATGTAGCAATTATAATATCCTGTACGGTTAGTAAATTGACTCTCCCATAGAAAGTATGGGAAACCGCCGTTTCCAAACTCCAAAACATCTTTCAATAACATTTCTTGTTCGGATTTGGGATTCGATACATAATTTTTCAGAACTTGCTGTAGGGTTATCCAAAGGAATCATAAGATATGTGGAAGAACTATAACCAGCATAGCCCCCGTCTTCCAAAATTAGTTGATCTTTGCGTAACCCGGACTCAAATAGGAACTTTAATCTGCTGTTATTGAATATTGTACTATCGTGTGTTAAACCTGGCCATCGTGTTACAACATCTGTGAAGTACAAATCCGCATCACACATAGCTTGGACATTTATGGAAAAATATCCTTTTCGATTTCGAAACAGTTCAGCATAATTATCACCTTTAAATAATGTTTACATAGATCTTAAATAGATTACATAAATAAGAAATAAATTTATATGTACCTGAAGACATTATTTTTACATGGGTACAATCTAATGCTCCAACACGTCTTGGAAATTTTTCAATTTTATAACATTTAGCTTGAGTGTGTGATATTTGTTCCATCGAAGTAGGATGGCTGATATACTCGTCATACAAGGATTTTATTGCTGTCGAAACTTTTCTAAGTATTTTACTTGCTGTGCTTTGATGTATTCCTCCAAAATTTGCAACTGCTATTTGGAAGCAACCAGATGCGTAAAATCGTAAAGTAAGTAACAATTGTTCACTTGCTGTAACGTTTGTATTTCTAAAAAGCTAATATTTGTAAAGGATAGATTACACTATTATACTTTGTATTAATACATGTCAAAAACTGAAGTAATATGACAAAGTGTGATAGTGTGAATGCAATGTGTCACGAAAATGACAAGTATTAAGAAAAAAGTTTGACATCCCATACGACTTCATCGATTTTTGAAAAATTTCTAAACAATAATACTTTTCATTGGATCAGGGTTGAATTTTTTTTCATGTGTGAGTGTTTATACTTTGTGTGATGGTGTGAACACAAACTGTCATGTTTCATTAGATTTTTTGACAGTCGCAACAAAACTCATTAGATTTCTATCTCACAAAGTATTATGGAATACGTAAGACTTGTGAGATAGTGTAATCTAGGCTTAAGCACGAATTGAAAGACATTTACAAGCTTACATACATACCAGAGAACAGCTTTATGCGATTGAAAAAAAAATGGCATTTAATCAACAACAACAAATACACTCGCTTGCGGTCATACAATCAAACTTGCACAACCGCAAATATTCGCTGTTGGTTTGCAGTCATTCAAATAATGCACACCGTGCTTTGTTATTTATACAATCGTTAGCTTCGTTTTTTAATAAAAATTAGTGTTGTCACAACCAATACAATTTTTACAACTAAAATTTTGGAAAAAGTTACCAAATGTAAAAATATATAACCAAATTTCAAATGCCTCTTTTTAATTGAGAAAATCATAAAAATTTATTTTAAGTTGCATTAAGGGTATTCATTTCAGTTTTTTTATTTGTTGGAAAAATGGAAAAATGTAATTTTTGTTACAACAAACACAAGGAAAAACGAAAGTTGTAATTAAACAAGCTTTAACCAAGTGTAAAAAAATCAGATTGGAAAATTACAATTTTACAATTTTTAAAGAGTTGGCAATTCACAAACGTCCAATTGAGAGTAGTTGCCACCATATTAAAAATGTTGTTATTTTTCACAAAAAGCACTACAATTTACATCTCTTTTTAAGATAATCAACTATGATTCTTTAAGCTCCATTTTTATTAAATCAAATTTTAATATTTTTAAAACGTCGATTTTCAAAACTAAATTAAAAATTAATTCTATACAAAAAAATATAAAAAAAGAACTTAAAAATGACGTGACAATTAAATAATCAATTAATTAAATTTAACTCTTTTATTTGGCATCTTGAAAAATAACAATTACTTCCAAGAATTATGTGACAGATTTTTGTTTTTGACAGTTTTGTACCTTTAACTAAAAAAAAAATACCGCTCACGTCAATAAGGTGTAATTTTCCTTTTTTCCATTTTTCCAATCAAAAAATTTTGAAATGAATACCCTTATTGTAAACAAAGGTTATTTGCACTTTATAGTAAAATAATAATTATCAAAAAGTAATTTCAATTTTTGGGAATACAATAAATAATAATTATAAATCAAGAAAACAAAACAAGAAATGTAATTCTTTTTCATTTAAAGAACTAACGAGAAACTTTATTAAAAGTTTTTATTTATTTGAGATTTTTTCGTTAGGCTAGATTACATAATCTCACAAGTCTAACGTATTCCATAATACTTTGTTAGATAGAAATCTAATGAGTTTTGTTGCGACTGTCAAAAAATCTAATTTAACATGACAGTTTCTGTTCACACCATCACACAAAGTATAAACACTTTCACATGAAAAAAATGCAACCCTGATCCAATGAAAAGTATTATTGTTCAGAAATTTTTCAAAAAACGATGAAGTCGTATGGGATGTCAAACTTTTTTAATAATACTTGTCATTTTCGTGGCACATTGCATTCACACTATCACACTTTGTCATATTACTTGAGTTTTTGACATGTATTAATACAAAGTATAATAGTGTAACCTAGCCTTTAAGCCCGTAAAATTTCCATACAAAATTCAGTATATTGAAAGTTAATTAATTTAATATTTTTTTAAATGCCAGTTATAAATTTATAAACGTTTGGCAATATGGCGAATATTTTGGCGAAAATGAAAACGATTGGCGATATGCAAAATGAATTTTAAATAAATATTTTCTAATTTACATACATATATTTAATATATTATAAAAACTTTTTTCTCTTGTTTGTAAATTTTATTACAAATGTATAATTCTTATTATAAAAAACTGTTTTGAAAGGATTTTTTTGTTTTCGATAGAGTATAAAAAACTTCCGTTCCTTGGTAACAAATAATGACAAAATCGTAGAACACAGCACAAATTATTCGAGCTCGTAAATTATTGTATCAAGAAAAACATATTCGTACGTAGGATTATTTAAGAAAACAATAACCAAAATGAAAAAAATATTCACATCTCCACATTGAAAAAAAAATATAACCAATTTTGGTTAGAAATAACCAAAAACGGCAGCTCTGATAAAGATGTTTGTGTGTTCGGTCCGACAATGATTGTTTTGGTAAAGAAAAAAAAAATACAAACAAAAAATCCAGAAATGAAGCAATTATTACTCATGTATTCATTCAGCATTAACTATGTAGTACAATAAAAAAAAATTTAAATGAAACTAAAGTTTAGTTACTAAACGCACATATGTAGGTACATACATACAAACAATTTCCATAGAAACAGAATTTTTTTTCATCTTAAAAAGTACAGTAGTTCTGTATCAAGGCGAATTCAACTACAGGTGGTGTCGGAACTACAACAATCCAAAAACAACAGAAACAACATACGGTTTTTTGCATTGCATTGTTAGTGCTATTAGCTCGAAATGTCAACCATTGTTAGCAAAACACTAACAAATCAAAACAAATAAGCCCGAGCTGTCAAAATCAGATGCCGTTTCGACACCACCTGTAGTTAATTCGCCTTGTTCTGTATGTAGGTAGTACCTACAGGGTACAATGTACCTACTAGGTACAATGTATTCTTGTTATTGTTGTTTTTATTGTTGTTAATTTTAACAAAGCATGAGAGTGGTTTATTGTTGTCATTCTTGTTAATGTTAACAAAGCGTCGAGTCGAGTCGAACAATGACTACTTGAATGCAAATGTGTTCCTTTGAATTTACACAGTTGTGTTGTATTGCGTGAGCAACAAAAACGCAAATAAAGCACTTTCAATAAAAAACGAATAAATGCAAAAATCAAATGTGTACGAAACAATGTAAAAATTACCAACGTTGAACTTTGTTTTGCAAGCAAAGAGTGAATGTACATTTTAGCGTATGAATAAATCAAGATGGCGAAGCTTAGACTAAATTTTTTGCGCTATTCTTAGAAAGACGAAACTTTTTTAAAAATTCTGAATCATTCCATCCCTGCAAATTAAATTGGACCACCTGATCCATTTTGATAAAATGGACTTCTCCTTGGACTGGTCCGATGTAATTGTCATGTCATGCCATGTCATTGTTAAAAAGTGTTTGTAGTGAAGCGACATGTCTTCGTTTTTTAACGACATGCTTTAGTTTTTAAACGACTTCAAAACTAATCCTCTTGAGTATACCATGGAGTAGTTGTAAAACTACTCCTAAGTAGTCCAAAGGTGGGTTATATGGTCCTGCCCTAGGACATCGTAATGTTAAATAGACCATGTTTTTCCATATGTTTGGGTTACTTTTGGACTAGTCCTGGTCCCTTGTGGGCTACTCTTTACACGCGTGATTGGACTGGTCCTATTATTTGCAGGGATATTCTAAAATGATCGAATCTTTCTACAATTTACAAATGTGGTACAAATAGCTTGGTTATATAAGAACAATATATGTCAAAGAGTGGGCGTGATGCGATAAGTGGGCGCATCACAAAATAGAATTTTGTATATTATATTTGAAGAGTAATTTATTTATGTATATTAGACTGGTCGCATCTTGTATGGGATTTTTTTTTTTAATTTAATTGTTTGCGCTGCTTAAAATATGAGGTTTGGTGTAAGAAATCATGATCTAATTTTTCAGGTCAATCCGACGGTGCCTAGCCATGCCGAGTGGGGCCCAAAGTTCCCCATATTATAAAAAAAAACATCTTTTCTATCAGATCTTTATAGTTATACTAGTTGAAAAGCCGAAAATCAAAAATATGGCTTCGTTACGATCTTCCGCAGAGAAAGTACTTCAAGTGTGCCAAATTTCAGCGAAATACATATATGTTGTGCAACCTCCTTAATTTTCGAAATAACGGTATATCTCGAAAAACAAAGCTAACATAAAAAAACGGCTAGCACCACTGGATTCAGCGACCCCGAATTAGGTCAAAAATCTTTCGTTCGTATCATACTAAAATATTAAACAGCAAATACTTTAATCTATCTATACAATATATAATTTCTTAGTATGTCAGGATGTTTGCATGTATGTCCTATTCTTTCCGCAATTTTCTGAAGCCATCTGATGACATAGGAAGCTGAAATTTGGCACACTTGAAGTACTTTCTCTGCGGAAGATCGTAACGAAGCCATATTTTTGATTTTCGGCTTTTCAACTAGTATAACTATAAAGATCTGATAGAAAAGATGTTTTTTTTATAATATGGGGAACTTTGGGCCCCACTCGGCATGGCTAGGCACCGTCGGATTGACCTGAAAATTAGATCATGATTTCTTACACCAAACCTCATATTTTAAGCAGCGCAAACAATTAAATTTAAAAAAAAAAATTGCGACCAGTCTAATGTATATGTTTTTATTTAAGTGTTATTATTTAAATGTTATTAGGTCTGTCTGGGTACTTTTCCAGTAGAAAATACTCAGTAAATTTTTTTGGGAGAGTAAGACCAATATTACTCTATCGGCTGAAAAAATCTCAAAAAGTACGCAGACAGTATCCAGTGAAATTTTGCAAGAAAACAGCTGATCGGTGTGTAAACAATTGAAATAACAAAGCAAAAGAATTTTAGCATATGTGTACGCAAAATTGAATTCTCGAGGTAAATAAAAAAATTATTAATTAAAGTGAAGCTTAAAAAGTGTTGTAAATTAAAAAACTTGTTTATTACACTGTTATTAATTTGGTAAATTCAATTTCTTCTTAGTTTTTAGTTTTATTTGTCGGAGCGCAGCGAAAAAGCTTATATTAATCGTAAAGGGAATCGTTTATGTTGTATGTAGAGATTATCCAACGAGTCTTTCAAAAAGCATGCCAAGAGTCGTATGAGACTCATGTAGGTATTATTTTACAACTCGTGAAATGCTCAGCCGTATGAGCTACATAAATAAAAGCATCAAGTGTACTGTTCATGCCAAAACTTCTAATTTTCATACAATTTCTATAAAACAAACCTAAAAGTCGCGAAATCAATACCATCCTGAAGGATAGTTCTTTTTTACAGATCCTTAGGCCTTAAAATTGTATTGGCAATAGCATTTTCATACATCACAAACGGTCTTATTTAGGTAGCTCAGTAGTTGTTGTACGACTCTTACAGAGAGTCCCAAATGGTTCATTCCAAGATTTAAAGACGAGCGTGTCAAAAAGTAAATAAAAAAATAATAAATTAAAAAAAGATTTAGATGTTTTTGTTACTAGTCAGATAATCATCAGAAGATTCTTTTAGGAGTTGTATATTAAACACAATCGTCTAACAAACAGCCTATGCTAGCTGGGAAATAACAGATCATTTCATAGATGTATGTATGTATGTATGTATGTTTAATTATTTTTAAATAAACATTAACAAAAACAATGAGACTTCACAAAGAACATAAAAATTTATGTAAAAAAAAAACAAAATATTTGCGATTTATATTTTTATTTATGTGAAAAAGTTATATTTTTATGTGTGCAGCTAACTTTGATGTTTTGTATGAAAATATTTTAAAGCTGCCCAAAAATATGAAAAATGTGCAGGTATACAAAATGCACTTAAAAAAGGATTTTGAAGAATAATTCCAGAAAATATGTATTTTGGGCAGTTAAGTCAAAGTGCAGCTAACTTTGATTTTTTGTATGAAAATAATTTTAAAATGCCAAAAATTTTGTGCATTTATCTTAAATGTGCAGGTATAGAAAGTGCACTTAAAAAAGGAATTTGTATGGAATTATAAAGAATAATTCCAAAAATTATCAATTTTGTGCAGTTAAGTCAAAAGTGCACGTAAACAAAAGGCAGTTAAGTCAAAACTACTGTAAAACTTCTTTTGCTTACATTGCCCAACATAGTGCCCTCCAACAGCTTGACAACGGAGAAAAATAATTTGGATGTGCTCGCCAGGAACACAATTCCAAATACTCGCCTCTTCAATTGCAAAGTTTGTCCCACAAAGTTCTGCTGGTTCTATCGGTTCTGCCATCTCCACTCCACTTACGCCACGGTCGCACTGTATATTTGGACGTTTCTAGCATGAAGTAAAATGTTTTGTTTATTATAATTTATTATAAACGTTAAAAATCAACACAATTCTAACTACTTACCTCTGCCATTGTTAAATTTCAATTTTTATTTTCATTTCACAAAAACTATTTCATTCAAACAGCTGTTCAAACTATTTGCAAAATCTTGCAAGCGGAAATTTCTCCAGTAACATTTTGCAAGTTCTCTAACTTCCAACTGTCAAAAAATTCTCTTTTTGGCTCTCTCGCTGCAAGTGATTTGGAGTACGCAGACAACATTTTGCAAGATTTTGCAACATTTTTCGCAAAATATGTGTACGCAGACAGACCTATTATTTAAATGCTATTAGCTAAATATGTATCCCACTATGTGGGAGCGAGGCAAATACAAGACTGCGTTTGCTACTTATCATAGCTTTATTCACTATATGGGCTTGAGGCTTATAACCAGACTGATTTTATAATCGTTTTAGATCTTAATTCTAACCGTAATTTACGCTTACTCAAATGTATGCTTTCTAGATAATCTTTCCGTATATTAAACTTCCCGTCTCTGGTTAAAGGGTAGTATGAAACAAATTTGCTATTTCGTAGCCCCCTGTCATTAGTGATGCCAGAAATTCAGATTTATCTGCATTTTGCAGATTTTATACTCCAAAATTGCCTATAGCAGTAGTACTGGGAAACTATCGATAGTCGTAAACTATCGAAAATATCGATAGGAAAAATATCGATATTGTTATTTTTAAAATACAGCTATGAAGATATGTTACAGCAGCTATACACACACAGTTTTTACTTGCTATTACTAATTCGCGCAGAATTACAGCAATGAATACAAACAACAAGAATGTCAGGTGGTATGGATTGCTTAGATGTACTTGTTTACTACTAACATAAGGCCTTTACCATAATTTTTATATGTTTATCCAAATGCAATTGCAAGCATAGGACAAAACAATGAACGACCATTAGAGGATAAGTCTGCTAGATTGATAACCTTTTTGGGTTTAGAATTTGGAAAATTTTTTAAAGTTGCAATGGAATATCTTATAGTCCCTGTTACTTCGGTTCTTTCAGAAAGGTACTTATCAATTTTTAAAAAACTGCCATCTAAAATAACGTGCGTATATACAAACGTCTCATACATTCAATAAAGTGATAAAAAACACGGACTGTCGCCTTATAAAAAAATAATTAAAGTTTTCCTGCACAAGTACAAACATTCAGTCGATAGTAATATCGATAGTGAAATCTGAACTGTCGATAAATATCGATAGTAGAAAATATCGATAGTATCCCAGCACTACCTGTTACTTTGGTTCCTTCAGAAAGGTGCTTATCAGCATCACTTTTAAAAACTATCATCTAAAATAACGTGCGTACATACATACGTCTCTTGCGTTGAATAAAGTGATAAAGACAACGAACTGTATCCTGATAAAAAAACTAGTTAGTTTTCCTGGTTAGTACAAACATTCAGTCGATAGTAATATCGTTAGTGAAATGTGAACTATCGATAAATATCGATAGTAGAAAGTATCGATAGTATCAACGCATTAATATGCAGACTTGAAGATTTTTGGTTAAGTCTAGAATCATAACGATATTTGTCTACACGTAAATACTAACGACACGTAATTTTTACGCAATGAACAATTTTCTCCTTAAACGAATAAATTATTGCTATTTTTATGTCCCATTTGTTTTGTTTATATGTTGTTTATTTATTATTAAAAAAATCTAAAATAATATTATGATTAAGTTTATTGAGCAAGAAAAAACACCAACTGCAAGAACTATTTTTATTTGGTGCTTACTGCGTATTGCCGATTTTAGTGCAGTCTTTTATACAACACAAGCTCAAAGCACTTTAATGGCGGAAAATGTTTTGTTTTTGATTTCATGCCTGTTTAAAAGCTATTTTTGAGAGCACTTATGGAATTTGGTGCCGTTAGGCAGCTACACGCTCGGTTGAAACTTCTTTACATTGTCACTTATGTTTGCCCTATTTCCACTTCTTGCATTGATAAGCGAAATATATCAACCATTAATGGAAGAACCGTTTGGAAATAGATTCATTAGTAGGAATTTATTCACAAAAGATTACTTAAAAATTAAAAATTCGCATTGTCTTGACACATTAGTTTCGCCTTAAGGCCCAAACACACTTGTCAAATGCTTGTCCAGCCGGCGAATTCATCGTGTACGTGTGCTTGACGTAATATTCGCCGTAATATATAAATTTTTTGATTTTCCATCCAGCATCGTCGGTGTGACACATACAAACATATTTTCACTAATACTACCACAACGCTTGATGAGTATTTTGATCAATGTATTTGGGCCTTTACTTATTAGCTGATTTTACACGAATTAATATGCATATGTACCTATATATTCATATGAACTTATGTATAATTATCTTTAATTGCAATATTTGATCTCTTGCAAATTTTCAATAAGGCTCTTGGTAGTTTAAATGACATGTCAAGCAATTAACTTTTAATTTGTTATTTAATATAACAAAGATGTGAATAATCCTTACTCAGCCTGAGTAATTCAATTTGGATAGATATTTTTAATGTTAAAATCTCCAAAAATTGTCATGGAAATCAAAATCGAACAAATTTTTAAAACTTTTCTGTGTTACTTCCTCAACCTCGTAACTGAAAAAATACGGTTTAGACTTTTTCATATCAAACGACTGCTATTTTTGTGTTGTAATACCGCAACAACTTATTATTTCAATGCAATAAACATAGATGTAATCAATTCTTTAATAATTCCAACTTTAACGTAAACACCGAAGTGTTTCTCTCCTGAAGAGTTGTATTTTTATAAGATACAAGGCTGAGAAAGTAAGGCATCGATATGTACCTCATACTTCGAGGACCATTTAAATTTACCAGAACTAATTTTAAAATTACCATCGATTTTAAATTCCAGAACATAGCCGTATATTTTGAAATTAATTGATATTTCTTTTTCTAAATAAACTACATAAAAAAATGGAATTAATGTGCTTTGAAGATATAAGCTTCGTTGTCAATCAAAAAAAATTTTCACTTGGTGTTCATAATAGAGCAACATTTTATTTTGCAACCACACACATTTTGCATTAAGAAACGGTTTGCAAATTTTAGCCACATTTATGTATTTATTATTATTTTTTTCAACATTTTGTTAAAATTTTCATTCAAAACTAAATAATATTATTTTAAACGTCAGAAACAGTTAAAGTAGACTCAACTTTAACTATATTTTTAAAAAAAATTTCGTTACATTTTTGTTGTGAAAAATAAAGGAAAATATATGAAATACTTTGGGAAGAAAAAAAAATAGAAGAAAAACGAAATTGTTGCTCTGATTGTGAACAAAGCTTTATTGAAGATTTTTAATATCTTGACGCAGATTTTCAATGACAAATTATGATTTTTTTTTGCTGATTTTTCCTCTAAATGTTCTGGCATCACTGCCTGTTATTCCAATTAGAAAATAAAAAATTTTACTAACAGCTGTTTGGATAGATAAATTTTTATTTGTGATATTTTTTTCGCACTGTCGTGCATTTACTTACATTAAATCTCAATTAACTTTAAAAGAATTGTTTAACAAAAGATACGACCATAAAAAGCATTAATAAATTTAAACTTTTGCGAAGGTTAAAAACAAAATAATGTGAAAAAGTACTTGTTTTACAAACTGAAATTAATTTGTTGTTTTGCACATGATGACCATGTAATTTAGAAAAATCAATGCAGTTGTCATCATCGGTTGTTGATGTATTCTGTGTAGTTTCTTCAATATATCTGCCAAACTGGAGAATTATCATCAAGTATTAGAAAATCTTAAATTTTGTCATGAATTTTGGTATAACACAACAAACTACTACCACTAATACTAATACCAATAATACTGTAACTACAACGGCATTAACAGAATCAGTTAGCACTACGACTACATACGGTAGCTCTAGTAAACACTCCACTGATGTTGCAACGACCAAAACAGAAACACAGAACAATAGTAACGCTTTAAACATAACTACCAATTTAGTAAATCCTACAAAAACTTTTACAACACCGCAAAATTGCTTAGAAATCTTGACATCAATACAAAACAAAAATTTTCCAAGTGTGCCCGCTTTAAACTCAACCTTTTTTACTTCTAATGCCTCAACATTAGTTTTGCCAACTTCTTCGTCATCGCCGTTGCCTCTATTATCATCTTCAAATGCATCAACTGTACTGTTGGAATCACTAAGTGGTATCCAGTCTATGTAAGTTCATAGGTACATACATATGTGTATTTTTAATATATTAATACCTACCCAGCTAGCATTTTGTATCATAATCTAATCATTTAGGAATCAGCTTTAAGGGCAAAATACCCGCAAATGAGCTCATTTTTCAATCATAAATGATACTCTCGTTGTGAAAAAATGGTACCCTACCGATGAATCATCTGAAAGAATCATTTGTGATACAATTTTCTGATTCCTTTTTGATCATTTTAATGTAAGTTTTTCTAATCATTATTGAATCGTTTTTGTCTCATTTTTAAATCGTAAATTTTATAGTTTTTGATTATATGTATGTATGTATTTCATATAATTTTTTAATTGTCATGTTTTTTTTAATTTTTCTCCGAAAAATCAGCGCCTTTATAAACCAAACAAAAGTAATTGGTTTTTCGCAAAGAAGAAAAGAAACAATTTGCACTAACATTTAAGTTTATAAATTGTCAGTAATTTTTGGGCTTCCTTTTTAGCCAAGCTTTTTTTTGTTTGGCTGACATGAAAGTTTCTATTTTTATATTTTTTCATTTGGCAAAAGCAAAAATTCAAAAATCATTATTTAAACATATTAATGAATCATATATGAATCCTTTTTCAATCACTCAAGTGATAAATCAGTTTTTAATCATCAAAACTGATCTAAAAAGAATCATTTGGGTGATTTTATCAAAAAATAAACTGGGTATTATTTTAAATAAATCCTTTTGTTTTTATAACTTATAATTTTTTTTACAAATGTCATGTAAATCTGCTAAAAAAAAATGTAATAAGTAATAAGTCTCATATACCCTGCAAATAAAATTGGACCACCTGGTCCATTTTGATAAAATGGACTACTCCATGGACTGGTCCGATGTAATGCAAGCATGGACCATGTCATTGTTAAAAACTGTTTGTAGTGAGACGACATGTCTTCGTTTTTTAACGACATGCTTTCGTTTTTAAACGATTTCAAAACTAACCCTTTTGAGTGTACCATGGAGTAGTTTTAAAACTACTCCTTAGTGGTCCAAAGGTGGGTTATATGGTCCTCTCCTAGGACATCGTAATGCTAAATAGACCAGGTTTTTTCCATACGTTTGGGTTAGTTTTGGACTAGTCCTGGTCCCTTGTGGACTACTCTTTACACGCGTGTTTGGACTGGTCCTATTATTTGCAGGGTATCTACAGACCGGAATCTTACAACAACTATTTTCTAAGAGGAATTCTGATAAAATATGAGGTTTTTTGGAAGAAGTTAAGAGGTCGCACAAGTCGAATTTTTGCCCAAAATCAGGTTTGCCGGTCTTTTTTTGGGTTTTCTTCATAACTTTGTCAAAAACCAAGATTTTCTTCAGTTTTGAGGAAACCATTTAAAAGAAAAATGTCGAAACTTTATACCTATTGGTGTGCAACAAATATAATTTTTTTGAATGAATTTTCTCATTTAGGCACCCTACATTACAATTTTTCCATAAATTTTGTAAATAACGCTTTACAACTTTTAAAATTGTTATGAAAATTAAAAAAACTAACAATGCAGTTTGAAAGATGAATAAATTCGTAAAAAGCTTTTTACCAAGTTTATGATATGTATTATTAAAGCTGTTTGTCAGTTTACCATTCATACCCAGCAAAGAAATAAAAATCAAACGTTTTGTTGTGCTTTGTCCAATAATCATTTATGGGGGTTCAAACGATGTAGTTCTATGTCCTGCAAGTGTTGGCTTGTGACTAGATCAGTTTTGAAGGCACTTACTATTGAAGAGCAGTCCACATCACCAAAAATTATGTTTTCACCACACTCAGCAAAGGTGGGAGTTCATTGACAAGTCCAATTTTTCGACTGTATAAACTACAAATTTGTTGAGAAAAATTATCCCGGAACCAATACGTGAAGATTTGATTAATTTTACTAATGACCAGCTTGAAGACATGCAAACAAGAGAAGACTATAAAGAATTGCTTCTTTTGAGCATTATCTCTTTGGATGATAGAACTAAGCCCCTATCCACCAGCAAAAGCCTATGGAGCTGTTAAACGGGCTCGCTGCAATCTTACATGGACAATTGAAAAACTGATGCCTTGCTTGAATTTAGTTAATTTATTTTAAGAATATGTATATATCGAAAATTGGTACCTCTGCCAATGTCCTCGATACGCATCTCCCAATGATCTAAGTCTACTAAAGCGCTTAGATAACTACAATATTATTAATTTAGCAATTGCACGCGCCACATTTTAAACTTTTCTTTACTTTTACTTTACCCCAAAATTGGTTACCTAATCGTTTTTGATGAACGTATCGACCAGTGATGCTATTCCTATTCGTAAGAAATTTTTTCTAAAAAAATTGCCGTAGGAAAAAAGAGGACAGATTTGTTTTAAATCAATAAAATGTTGGGACTCTTGAGTAATTTTGGAAAGCTGCAGTATTTTAGCAAACTCTTTTGATTTGTGATAGCATACTAACAAATTGTTAATTTTCTTTGAGTCATCACTTGCCGTCATTTTAGCTTTGATTTAAACGTAAATTTGTGATATACTCTTTTGCAAGTATGGGTATCTTTTGAACTTAATTTTACAGAGCAAGAAATAGATCATTTGTAAAAAAAAAGCGGTTTAAAATATAAAATTTTAATGAAAATTTCTTTTCCCCCTTTAGTCGAATTTAAAATCTTTGATTTATCACTGTCACATGCCAATACAGCGAAAGGATTTATTTTGTTCATCACTGATGATCGCACTAAAGAAAGAAATAAGCTAAGTCTAAAATTGTTTACAAGACGAATGCAAAAATGGTTACCCAAACCTTCCAGTGTACCGAAACTTAAAAAAAAAAAAAAAAAAATGGTATGCTTACAACTGTATGATTGTTATACCCTTTGTACACTTGCATACATTTCGGAGGAACGCATGGAATATGTTCAAAATGTGAAATACGCGTTCACACTTGAAACATCTAACATCTACTATCAATAAAAAATGTCACCATTTCTGAAAAAAATAACTTTAATTTTTTTTAAATACTTTTTTTCTACAAAAGTGCCAACATTTTAAAAGATAACACCAAAATGTATTTCTAGTTCATTTTGTTTAATAATTTTACCAAAATAAGGCTTGCAAAAAAGGAAAAACTTGAGAAATGGTAACGCTGCTTTCAAAGCAACTTCCATTTCGTCAGTGATGCCACAATAATAACAGAATTCATTGCCACTTTTCTAGTGATGACACTAAAAGAATCGAAAAATGTAAAAGGGAACAAAATGAGATAGTAACATTCTGTAAAAATGTTGAAAAATTTTGATTTTTAGCCCTATGTATTTCTTATGGGAAAATTCCAACATCTTCGCAAATTGATGTTAAATGTTAAATGTTGACAAGTGTGAAAAGGCTATTAAGGGGTTGACAAATTTTGATTTTTAGCCCTATGCATTTCTTATGGGAAAATTCCAACATCTTCGCACATTGATGTTAAATGTTATATGTTGACAAGTGTGAAAAGGCTATAAACGAGTGTTTCACATTTCTACTATCAATAAAAAATGTCACCATTTCTGAAAAAAAACTTTTATTTTTTTTAATACTTTTTTTCTACAAAAGTGCCAACATTTCAAAAGATGTATTTCTAATTCATTTCGTTTAAAAATTTTAGCAAAATAAGGCTTGCGAAAAAGGAAAAACTTGAGAAATGGTAACTCTGCTTTCAAAGCAACTTCCATTTTGTCAGTGATGCCACAATAATAACAGAATTTATTGCCACTTTTCTAGTGATGACACTAAAAGAATCGAAAAATGTAAAAGGGAACAAAATGAGATAGTAACATCCCAATAAAAAATTTCATCATTTTGCGAAGCACTAAAGGTACAGTTAAAAAAATAAGCGCACTATTATGCGCTACGCAATAAGACATACAGAAATGCAGTAAAGTAAGTGAAAGAACTCTCAACAACTTTTATTAAAAAAAAAAAAATAACATTTAAAGTGCTACGGCATTCCCTTACCACGAAGCAGGTTTGTAAGGGAGAACACTAAAAAATAACTGTATCAAAACATTCAGTGTGTAAAGCTGATCGTTACATCCAACAATTTTTATGTGCGCTGAATAATGCGCTTTATGTGTCAAAAATGTATTGCTTCAAAGTGGGAACTAACCATATAAAATTCATGTCTTCCGTAAAAGCAATGGTAAGCGAAACTTTTATGTTTCTCCCTTACAAACCTGCTTCGTTGGAAGCTCCATTTTTTATTGGGATTCTGTAAAAATGTTCAAAAATTTTGATTTTTAGCCCTTTGTATTTCTTATGGGAAAATTCCAACATTTTCGCAAATTGATGTTAAATGTTAAATGTTGACAAGTGGGAAAAGGCTATTAGGATATCTCCATTTAAAATTGATACGGGAAAATAATTAATTTTTCAATTATCCAAGTAAAATCCAAAAGTACGCAAATGTGATTTTCAGTGAATTTATATCACTTGTTTTTTTTTTTGTTTTGTTTATTTACAGCCGTATTCATAACAAAAAGTAAGCCACAGTTTGTATATAACGATGAATCTTGTCAGCTTGTTAACACAGATTTAATTCATAAGGAACTTTTCTCCCTCTACTATTTTTTAATAAATAAACTCTGAATTTTAATGATGTCACATTATATTGCTCAAAAATGCAACACGTTTTCCATTAACCATCCCTGGTTTTATCATTTAATTTTTTTCCCTCCACATATAAACATTTTAGGAAGTTTTAAGATCAAATAAAATAAAAAAAGAAAGCAAATTCAAAAACACATTAAATTAAAAAAAAAAACACCAACAAAATTCTTTGACATTGAACGGCTGTTTTTCACAAGTTGGCAAACGTTTGGCAGCTCGTTAACAAGAGTTTAGCAGAGTTTTGTAATGTACATAGTATTATGAATAAACTTTGTGCTAACTACATGCCAAATTTGCATTACGGCTGTAAGAGCTTATATTTATATATTGTCACATTAAATGCAAACGGACGTAACTACACCAAAATTCAAAATCGAGATTTTAATTGATTGTGGTCCGTTTTATCAAACTTCATGCTGACGCAAATGTTAAGACCCCTGCGATAAAAAATGGCAACTTTATTAAAGAAATTCAAACTCCTACAACACTTTATTACAGTATAACCCGGTTAATTACCCAACGCTTTAATGCCTTTTACCTTGAGTTTTAAATTCCAGTTTTTGTTCTTTCATTTTTCAAACAAAAATCCACGTTAAATTGCCATACGCTTAATTGCCCATTTCGGATAATTGCCTTAAAAATTTGTATGATACAAAAAAGTAAAAAATTTGTTCTTAAAAGTTTATTAAAAACAATATGTGTATATTATATTAAAAAAAACTCAACAAAAAGGTTAAATAAAATATAAGATCAGTTCAATATACATTAATCTTTTTAAATAAGCAATTTATGATTTCCTTGTGAGGCAAATTTGGACAGTACAAGTCCATCATCTGTCATTGTCGATCTGAGCTATGTTTGTATTCGACGAAGGGTAGGAAATGACCTCCCGCTCGTAGCAGTTTATTAAAGCATCTACAGCGTTATCTGATAGATCAGGCTCAAGTTTAAATGTTAGTAGGTGTTTATCTCTTTTATCAAATATAATCAGCTCATCAGCTAGTTGTGGTTTTAACAGTTTTGTATCTGTATATGACTTGATTACACTTTGAGGTAGAAGTTAAGGTATGTTCAATACATTTAGGATATCTATTGGGAAAGGTGTTTTGAGATCTTCTAAAATAAATACAATAAGAGGAATGTAGCCTACAACTCGGTAGTAATCTTCAACATTTTGGATGTGATCATTTCGTTAAAATCTTGTCTTTTCGATTGGAACCTCGATTTAAACGCAAGTAACTTAAACTTTTTCAAAAATTGTTCTTTGGCTTTATTTATTTTATCTTCAAGGCTCATGATTAAAGTTTTGATAAGGCTTGATCCTTTTTGAAGATATATATCTTGCTTTTGTAAAATGATACTAAGTGGCTGTGTTACGATAAGTATAACACTTAATATGTATATTCCGCAAATAAATTCAAAAGTACTAAGTGATTTCCTTAATATAAAGGTAGAGATACTACCTTTCCACTCAGATATTTTTCCAAAGCTTCTACTATAAGATTTACACTTGTGGTTGGTAGACAGTTTGGCTCCCAAATACTTTGCTAAAACAGCTCCATTTTCTGCTGACAGCAGAGGACACCCATCTGTTCCATCTCCTACACAACTTTTTAGGTCAAGACCAAAATTTGTCAAAGCTTTAAGAACTATTGATGATAGTGCCTTCGCATCAATTGATACATCAACAACAAAGCCAATAAATTATTCCCTAACAACTTTTTGTTGTATGTTGAAATATCTTAAAGATAATGAAATCTGGTTTTTCCCCGACAAATCCGTGCTTTCGTCAAAAATTATCAAATAGAATTTTTATTCATATATCACATAAGTACATAAATATTGCATTTACTAAGGCTTATTAATAATTCGACCGCACGCATTATCAAGTCAAACGTTTAGTCTTTGGATATAGATGACACCTGCTGGGATTGAATGTAGAATAATCAGGGGTTCTGGAAATCGAAAGCGCAAAACGCAAGAATTTAAAACAAAGTTTTTTTATAAGATTTTTGTAATAAACGAATTTTATGTCAAATATTGTACAAATATTTCTCTATTTAACAGAATTTTATAACAAAAATTATAAACATTAGATTAAAAGTGTATTAAAAACGAATTTCAAATTCTTGCGTTTTGCTTTTTCGATTTCCAGAACAACCCTGAATAAGTATTTGAATACGGTAAACTATATGTTTCATTGGAAATATCTAATAAATAACTATTAGGATTAAGATTTGGATACTTGTTGAAAATTTCGTTAGAGATTCAATAAAAAAAAACTTGCCGGGTTTTCCAAAAATTTTTTACATTAAAAAAAATATTATTGGAAATTCTTGTATTATCGAAATAAACAAAACATAATTTTATAATTTAGGGGGTTGGGGGAATTTCCTTTTTTTATTTGTTAAACATGTTTTGAAATACATATGCTTCAAAAAAGTGAAATATGTGTGCAATAAAAATGCAGCAATAGCTAAATTATTCACAAAAATCGATACCGAAATTCATAAAAAGCTCTAAAATGGATAAATATTTTGTTTCTACTTTCATTGGTCGCATAAGAAAATCCATGCAACTGCATTTTTACGGTTTCCCTGATCATAAGTTTGCATGTATGAGTACGCTTTTGTTAGTAGGATATGACGAGATATATAACAAAGCATTACAGATAAAATTAAAGACAGCAAATACCATTATTTTTTATTGCTATCTCTTTAGTTTTAGCTGATACATGTACAAATTCCTGTCTTAACTTTTTTTCATACATCAACGTCAAGGATTCTTGTAAATAAAAACGTTTAATTACCTCACTGAGGTATTTAAACGTATTCGCTTAATTACCTCAATGAGATAGTATAGTTAAACGTATTATTATAATTACCTAGACGAGGTAGTTAAGCGTATTCGTTTAAATTCTTACCCCGCATAATTACCCAAAAATATTGGCATTTTTGGCGAGGCAATTATCCGTGAAATACGTATTATTGATTTTGTAATGTTTTTTGCTTCTGTAAAAAAAAATTAAAGTCGTCAGATCAATTTTGGTTTGGCGCGTATGCCAAAAAGTCGGAGTGGAGAAAAACGACAAAGAAGATTTATATAAAGATTTGTCAAAATGTATATGATAGAATATTTTGATATTTTATCCGTCTTTCCGGCTGTTTTGAAGGAAAATGTAAATTTTTGTCCACTTTCATGAATGAAGTTAGAAGTTAATAGTATTTTATTGAAAGTGAAAAATATTAAGGGAAATCACGATGGGTAGTGCAAAGTGAGCAAAAGTACACACATTTGCAAAACACAACAACAAAATGTACGTATTTGCAATATGCTCTATGTTACTTCGTTTGCACTTAAAAGACCATTAGTAGTAGGCTTACCACCTTTTAAAATTGCGGGACACCACTTAAAAATTATGGAAAAATAAAAAAAAAATCCATTTATGTAAAATTACACTGTGCTAGAAATTGACACCTTTTTAGACAAGCTGAGAACTTGTAGTTTTTACCTAATTCGGGTACGCTGAATCCAGTGGTGCGACGCGATTTTTTAGGTTAGCTCTGTTTTCGAGATATGCCGTTATTTCGAAAATGGAGGAGGGTGCACATCATATGTTCTCGTTACTCAAAAACGGTTTAGTTTATTTAAATACCTGAAATTCCCAAATAAACTTTTTTCTAATATGCGCAGTCGTCTTAGAAACATAATTTTTTTTGGATAAAAAATAATTTTTTTATCAAAATCGTGTAAAAATTCATGCAAACCGCGTCTGTAGAAGATATGAAAACACCAGTGCATGCTCGTAGAGCTCGTACTGCAGAAAATATTGCTGCTGTTCGCGATAGTGTGGCTGAAGAGCCATCCACCTCAACTCGTCGTCGTGCCCAACAATTGCACCTCTCACATAAAGACTTGCATTTACAAGCAAACAAGGTGCAATTGACTCAAGAACAAAAGCCTCTTGACCATTCCAAATGGCCAGAATGGTGGCAAGAAATGGCAACAGTGGATGATCAATTTTCAAAGAAAATCATCTTCAGTGATGAGGCACATTTTCACCTCAGTGGATTCGTCAAAAAGCAGAATTGCCGCATTTGGGCGAATGATAATAGAATATTGATTGTCGAAAAACCAAGGCACCCACATAGAGTGACTGTTTGGTGCTGTTTATGGGCTGGCAGCATCTGGCCGTATTTTTTCCAGGCAGTTACTGGGAATGGTGTTCGCTATCGTGAGATCATAACAAACTTTTTATGGCCCGAATTGGAAGATATGGATGTGGACGATATGTGGTTTCAACAGGACGGTGCCACTTGTCACACAGCTAACGAAACAATGGCTCTTTGCGCGACAAATTTAATGGCCGTGTTATCTCACGTGGTGGCGATGTCAATTGGCCGCCAAGATGATGTGATTATTTCACACCGTTGGACTTCTTTCTTTAGGGTTATTTGAATGAAAAGATAAGCCAGCAACAATTCAAGAGCTTAAGGATGAGATAATTCGGCAGATTAACGGCATATAACCTCAATTATGCCTCAGCGTCATCGAAAATTTGGACCATCGGAGGTGTGTCGCCGAGAATTATTTACCAGGTAGTCGCAGTGCCTTAAAGATGTCAAATTATTAAACACAAATCGAATTCACTTTACATGTATACGTCTTGCTCATATATGTACATACACAATATAACTTGTAAATTGAGATACAAAGTTGACAGCTACAAATAAAAAAAAAGTAATCAGCTGTGGAATCAAGAGTATATAGTAAATGTATCTGCTTTTGTGGCTCATGTATTAAAAAAATCCAGTTCTGTTAAAAAAAATTTTTAGTACTATAATAAGTGCTAAAGCTCTCGATTTTTTTGATTTGCTGTGCCAGGTAATAAAAATGTTATTCAAAAAACGGGACAAATGGCGTCCAGTTCAGAGTATCGACGGGACACGGGACATTCCACTCTTTAACTGGACTGTCCCGGCGAAAACTGGCCAGTTGGCAAGTCTAATTAGTAGCGCATATTTGCTCAGTTGCAAACAAATGTAAACAATAACCTTTGACATTAACTTGAGGGTTACACGATCAAGTTTTGCCTATCAATTTTTAATACACTCACACTTTTTTACCAATACACTCATACTTTTAAAAATTGATACGAACTTGCCTTTAAAATTCTCTTGCCAGTGAGTGTTTCAATTTACGTTCAAGAAAACAGCTGATTTCAAGGTTAGTGAGCAAATTTTTCGTTTCTCTTTAAAATTTTTTTTTTTTAATGACATCTTGAAAGTAAATTGCTTTCAACTTGCGTGCAGCCTACGTCACAGCTGCCAATTTTTGCATATTTTGACAAACAGTATATGTAAAAGACTATCAAGAAAAGCTTGATCGTGTGGCTGCAATGTTAGCGACATATTGTTTTTAAGGAAACTTATAAATTGAACATTTTCATGGGGTTTAATATAAAATAGATAATTAAATTTAATTTAATTAAAAAGAAAAACTTTTAATATTCTTGTGATTTTTGGTGTTGCCAGAATAAATTTTTAGAAAAATCACACATTGGCACCAAAAATAAAAGTGGTATACTGACGATCAATCATAATAACAAGTTCACACCAACAGCAATATTCGTGTTTTGCTTTTTCATTCCTGTTTTGCGTCCAAACATGATTAAAACAACATGTTTTGCCATAAAAAATTTTGAGAGCGAAACAGGTCGTTTAATTTTGAAACATGCTGCGAAACAGGAATAATGTTTCATATCATTTTGATAGCAATTATCGGTAGTTTATCTGAACTAGCTCTCAAAAAAATCAAAACAAAGAAAAAAAAAAAAAAATAAATATTGATGTTAAATAGAATAAAGTGATAATTTTAAAATAATAATATAAATAAAAGTATTAAATAATATATTTTTAATTTTTACTTACTTTTTTTTAATCTATTTTAAACAAAATCACACTAACAACACAAAAAAAAAAATGCCAAAATAAACATCAGGTTTGGCCATTTAGTTTCAGAGAGCGAAACGAGTGGCTTATATCGTCGTATGAACATAGCATAATATGCACTGCAAATTTACAATTGCAAACTTGCACAATGACCATCGTGATTACCCTTAATAAAAATACACTTTCATTGAAATGTTTAATTATACCCACACCACAATAGTGGAGAGGGTATTATGCATTTGTGCTGATGTGTGTAACGCCTTAAAATATTGGTCCTAGACCCACCTTAAAGTATACCGATCGTCTTAGAATCACTTTCTAAGTCGAACGAACGATGTCCGTCCGGCTGGCTGGCTGGCTGGCTGGCTGGCAGGCTGGCTGGCCGTCCATGTAACCTTGTGCGCAAAGTACAGGTCGCAATTTTGGAGATAATTTGATGAAATTTGGGTCATTATTGGCACAAGGACCAAGCCTATTGAAAATGGGTCGAATCGTAGGACCACGAGGGAAGATAGGGGGAAATTTCTTCCTCTCAGAAACTATCAAACCGATTTCAATTAAATTTAAAACATAGATAGAACCATATCTATATGGACACAAAATGTATGCATTTTTTTAAAAATAGGACCACGAGGGGAGATAGGGGCAATTTCTGCCTCTCAAACCGATTTTAATGAAATTTAAAACATAGATAGATCCATATCTATATGGACACAAAAGGGATGCATTTATTAAAAAATAGGACCACGAGGCGAGATAGGGGCAATTTTTGCCTCTCAAACCGATTTTAATGAAATTTTAAACATAGATAAAACCATATTTGTATGGACACATAAGCTATACAGTTTTTCAAAAATAGGAACACAAGGGGAGGTAGGGGGCAATTTCTGCCTCTCACAAACTTTCAAACCGATTTTAATGAAGTTTATAAGCATAGATAAATCTATATTAATATGGACACATAAGCATGATGTGTTTTTAAATACTGTGGTGTAGGGTATCATATGGTCGGGCTTGACCGACTATACTTTCTTACTTGTTTTTTAGTGCAAATCCTTTAAAAAGTGTTTAAAAAACAATATTTTAAACCAAAAAAAGAAAAACATAAAAAAAACGACCCATATGGGCAAACACAGAAATACACCTCACGTAATGCCAAACATATTGACAGGATGAAAAATATTATTGCGGCAATAATCGATTTCGTATTTCGGAAGATACTTCCTTCGGGAAGAAACGTGTCTCGATGGCAATACTTCTCAGCAATACGAAAGCGATACTTCTAGATGATTATCTAGTAATATCGCCAGATAACCCCTTAATAGAAAATAGGAAGATATCGCCAAAATATCATTGGGATGATAAAAAGAAGATTTTGCATTTTAAAAAATTTTCATTTACGTACAAAGAAGCACATCTTTTTATTTATTATTAAATAGTTAAAACAAAATAAAATAATATACATAAATATTTAGTTTCCACCATATTTTTGAAGAAAAAACCTACCACTTCTTCAAAATAGCATCCAGGGTTGAGAAATATCTTGACTATATTGAAAAGGAAACAGATTAATATTTAACAGATTCATTGAATTTTTATATTTACCATTTGCAGAATATTTTGAGAACTAGTTTCTTAGATTTTATAATTTGCTTAATTTTTATGACGTACATTATAATTTAATTTTTATTCTGTTTACTTTGCGTAATTTTCTCGAAAATTATAAAAGGAAGAAAATAAAAACTTACTTTGATTATTTTCTTTTAGATGACAATTTGGGGATATTGCTAAACTATTGCCTTAGGGGATATCTTCCATTTGTTTGCAGGGATGTATGTAATTTTTTTTACTAATACATACATATTTAAGTTATGCACGACAATGTAATGCTGTCAGATATCAACTATTCGGAATAACTGAAAACCGTTTTTTAAAAACGTCGAATAATCGATCTCCCTAGTTTTATTATTTTCCTTAATTTGCTTAATCTTCTTTTTCGTTAGTAACTTAATTTTCATTTCTGTTGTTATGTTATTGACTTTTTATTTTGATTAAATTTTATTTTTTATTTTTATGAAATGTAATAATCATTGTGTCCTGTCTTCACACAAACATCAAAGTAGAAATTGCGAAAATTCTTCAGTTTACATGGATGGAAACGAAGAAAATATTAAAGAAATATCTAATTGTTTTTATTTTGAAAGGTAAATATTCAATGAATGGTAGCTAAGAACTTTGTACTTTGTTCGTATTTTAATTGCCACAAAAAATGAACCTCAAAAATGAGATATTTTCTAAGATAAATCGGGGCTGCTGATCACGAATATGATATATGTCATTTATTTTTCTCAAGAAGCGTTTTCGAGATATACGCTAAAATCGTGTTTTTCTGCAGTTGTTTTAGGTATTTCGAAAAACCTCGAGAACTTTTCAACTGAATTGTAAACGATGTGTACATTTGCATAGATATCTCTTTTCTCGTTCAGAACATGTCCAAACTGTATCGATGGATATCGTTTACTGAGTTAGAGGACTTTTATTTTTTTTTATTATTATCCAACACTCAGGGGATGCCCCCTACTAATGCAATGCATTGTGTTTGAATTAGGAAAATAGGTTATGGGGAGAAGGAAAGAGGGAGTAGTGTTTGTGGACATTTAATTTGAATTTTTCCAAATTGTATCCGACTGGAAAGACTTCTGCCGGGAGTCCATTCCACATACGGCTAGTTCGACCAAGAAACGAATTTTCTCTGTAATGCGTTGTGCGATGCATTGGACAGTCGACAACAAACGGATGTGCTCTGCTGGAAAGGCGAGTGCTATGGGCATGCACCCGCGTCTCAGGGATGAGTTCGCCCATCTCAGCTGAACATCTTCCGTTGTGCGTAAATAATTGTCTTTGTGGTTGTTGTTATGTTTTTGCACTTTTGCTTTTTTGCAAGGGTGCAACTTGTGACGGGAATACCCTTATAATGTTGTTTCAAACGTAGTAAGCGTAAAATTGTTATCGTCGGACAAAAAATTAAGAAATAACGGCATATTTAGTGAAAACATCCGAATTTGAATTTTCATAAACAATTTTTTTTAAGAATGCTACAATTGCATTGCGGAACACTAAGTTTGCGAACTGGAATTTGATTGCAAATTTTTACTAATTTGAGGTCGCTGATTTCAAATCGAATCTCCATTTTTCTCTATCAGCTCTAGTTTTCGAGATATAACCTTATGGCCAAAATTAAGGCACTTTTACTACATACATATGAGCCGTTTATTTTGAAAGTGGCATTAGTCACTTTTTCAAAAAAAATCGAGTTAATAATAAATATAATAATAAATAATAATAATAAATACTGAGAAAAATATCATTATCATGATGTATCAAATACAAGTGAATCTTCTCGAAAGTTTGCATCCATATTTTTAAACGTGTTAAAACGCAAACCCTTAAATATCTCGACTTAAAAACCGAAATGACTTATGCCACTTTCAAAATAAACGGCTCATATATTGGAATAACTTAAAAACGGTTGACCATATTGAAACTCGGCAACAATATTATCTTTAAGCCGTGAGATATCGTCGAATTTTCGAAATGTTAATTCTTTTACAATTCAGTTGAACAGTTCTTGAGATTTTTCGAAATACCTAAAACAACTGCAGAAAAACACGATTTTCGCGTATATCTCGAAAACGCTCCTTGAGAAAAATAAATGAATGCAATATTCGTGATCAGCAGCCCCAATTTATCTTAGAAAACATCTAATTTCTGAGGTTATGGCAAAAATGTAAAAATTTGTGAACCAGTGTAATTGGCCTTTTCTACTTTTACATTTTACTTCTTTAGTAGTTCTAATAACTTTACATAGATACATAATCTTTTAATTTTTCCGTGACGGTTTAATATAACGTATATTTTACTACGTATTTCAGGAAACTCATCTTGCCAGAAGATTTGACGAAACCAAGTAATTCAACAATTTCAGAAAGTTGTACTATTATTGAAAGCACAATTAAATCGACATTATCCTCAATTTCAAATAGTATTGCCGACACCTCTAACACTTTAAAAAATGATAATTTGACAACTGAAACTGAATTGAATCAATCGAAAGAATCCTTAAAAGAACAATCTGAATGTAACAGTTCCAGCAGTATTGTGGATAACACTGAATTGCACGATAAAGTATATGATTTAAATCTTAGTGACAGTAAATTATCAATCAATTCAGCAAATATACTACGCTGTGATGAGGTAAGTAAACAATTACGTAAATATTTGCATGATACATGGTAAAATTACAAGAAGTCGGCAGCACTAGGAGTCGTTGTACAACAATACAACAAACACAGGCAAATTTGTTCGTGTAAAGAAGTCCATTAAGTCAAAAATATGGATTTTCACCACACCAAAATATTATTGTTTAATTTAATTTGTAATTTAAAACACAAGTTGCTCTTTGCAACTACTTATAAATTACCTTTATAATACAATACGTATTTTATTTAAGCTATATAGCAAACTTTTTGCACAATTTTCACAATTTTTTCGAACAGAATGTTACTTTTACAAACGATTCGTTTTAATTCTAAACACAAGTTGTTCTTTACGACGGCTAAAAACGCACTTTTGTAATACAATAAGTACTTTTTTATACTCTCCACCACTATTTGTTGTGAAGAGGGTATACTAAGTTTGTCATTCCGTGTGAAACTGTTTTGTTATTCATCTCAGACCCCATAAAGTATTTATATTCTGGGTCCTTGAGCAATTCTAAGTCGATTTAGCTTTCGAAGATTGAATTCCATCAAAATCGGTTCAGTAGGATCAGAGCTATGAATCAAAATGTGAAACCACCACCTAAAAAAATTGATAATTTTGTTACAAAAACTAACATAAATGGTAGAGCAATGCACAGAATGATATAAGATTTTGCAAAAATTCGTTTTATTCGACTGGAAATCACGCTGTACAATTTCGCGAAGATCCGTCCATAATTTTCCCTAGGCCCCATATAAGCCCTACTCCCGGTAAACATAACAAATTTTGGCACGTCACAGTTTAATAGGACAAGAAATGACACTGTAAAGTTTCGTGAAGATCGGTCCATAATTTACCCTAGCCCCATTAAAAGTCTACTCTGGTAAAATAATTAAATACGCCTAAAACCGTAGCAGATATAGATATTGCGGTAAACTTTCTTCCAGCTTAGCTTCATATGGCCAGAAAAAATGTATTGCAATTTTGTGATATACGGTCCATAATACACTTTAGATCCAAACGCTAAATCTTATTGCACCGCTGTATTGATATTTATGTTTTTTAATACCAGAAATCACTCTGCAGAATTTTGGGATGATTGGTTCATAGCTTACCATGGCTACAAGATAAATTCCCCTCCTGCAAGTCATTAAAGTTCGGCTTAAACTGTTACGAATCATGATATTTTACCCAAGCTAGTTAAAACTGATTAAAAAAAGCATACAACTTTCTGATTGTCGCACAGAGGAGTATTTGCTCTGAAAAGCTGGCCAAAATTATTAAAGGTTTTTTTTGAATTAAAAGTTTTAGTTTTTTGATAGTTTTAGGTGTAGTATGATATAAAAAGTCTAGTGGCAGATTTTGAAAAAATTACACTGCGCAACAAAAAAATTTTTCTCTACCCTAGAAATAAAAGTATGTGGACTATATGGATTTGGATGCCCTTAATTCAAATCTGTTTTCCGTTTTTCTCTAGTACGTAAGGATTTTCTTTTAAAGGCGTGGCATACTTCACCCCCTAAATCGTTGGGTTGCCTTTTCGCCATAACTTGAAAACGTGTTCTCCGATTTTAAAAGCAGGAGGATCAGAAGATGCACCGGAAAATTCTGCTTAAACTAACCATACACATTTATTTTATATCTATTACTATTTTGGAGTTATTAAAAATTTAATGGCGAAAAAAAAAATTTACATGCAAAATGCGTAAAATTTTTTGTTTTCAAAATGCAATAAAAAAATTTAAGAACCAAAAAGTTTAAATTTTTAAGATTTTTCTAAAAGCCACATTCCTAAGGAATAAAAGTTGGTATAAATCGCAAAACTCAATTAACAAATGTTGATTTTAAAGGTTTAAACTCATTCTTGACAGACTGTATGTACATACATACATATGATTTACAGTCTAATTAAAAAAAAAAAATTTGAAAATTGTAAGGCTCTTATAAAACAGTATTTTTTTTATGAAAAAAGACTTTATTATATTTATTTTATATTATTTAATACTTTATAAACGAAAAGTTAAACTAATAAAAATTCCTTACTAATTATTATGTCGTATGTGTATCCTCATTAGCCGCATCATCGGTGTCAGGAAGAAGAAGTGTGATGGTTTCTGATGAAAAAGCTTTTTTATTATTCTGTTCTCTTTGCGTACTGCAGCTTATAAAAGGGTCACTGCTCAGAAATAACCTATTCAAGACATCTAGATTTGTATCGCTTCTGCTGAATTTCCTCGAATAATTCGTGCGATATAATCGTAAGTGCTTATTTCTGGCCTCGGCAGCTTCTTCTGACAATTGTCCAATTGGCAAGATTGCTTGCTTTATAACACTACCGCCATGAATAAGAATCTTGTGCATCGTAGGACTCATGGGGTGCCAGTTGTAAAGTTGCACATATATTTCGGCAGTTTTATGTGCATATTCCTCAAATTTCTCAATATTAATTCGGTGTCCGCTAGTTATTGCTTCCAATATTATTTTCAGGCGGTTGATTAATTCTTCATTTATTCCAGTGATTTTCGATGCAGTTGCTGGGTCCGAAAAAATCTTCTTGATGTGTTGCCATCATTAGTGCTACCGTATCCTGGTTTTGGAACATCTACAAGTATTCCTATCTCGTCTTAAAGTCTTTTTTGGATGAATATCTTCCTCTCTTTAACAATTGCTTTATCTTCATCGCTCCTTGCTTGCCACTTTTTAATTGGCAGTTTATATGAGAGATGAAGTATCGATTCTAAAAAGTGTATGCGTGTATGTAAAGTTGATAGTCCAAAACTCAAGGCATCACAGTTCAGACGAACATTCTTCTGCAACGTGTTAAAATCTTTCGAAGTTTGACCGCAAATGTAACACCTCATTGTCGATTTTGCTTACTTTTCCGTCGACCATTGTCATTACCATCGTGTGTTTAATTTGTGCAATTTTTCCACTACACGGTACTTCGCTTTTCTTTAAAAATTCAATTTGATTATTTATGTGTCCTATTTCTTGCTTCGTGATGTCAGTTGTTTCCTGCACAAAACGGATGCGGATTGGTCTACACAGCCTAGTTGAGGATGGTGTTTGATTTCGCCATATCGTTTTAATTTTTCCATTAGTATTTGTGATTAGTTTAATTGGTACACAACTGCTTTGGAATATATTAGCGTCACTAACATCTTCGTTTTCGAATTTCTGCTTATAACATGATTGGTGCGATCCGTCACAGCCCCATTTGGTTATAAGTTCCAAGAAATTTAGCTCTTCATAGTCTAACTGCTGCAAAACCTCTTCAAGGTATATACATAAACGTGTTGCTGTATGGTCGAGGAGAGCTTGGAGCTTCACTTCCGCTAATGTTTCAGTAACGGTTATGGCATCTTCATTGGGATAACAATTTTTTTTGCATTTTTTAGTAACGAGTAACATGGATACACATTTTTATTGGCATTATATAAAATTTCATATTGCTTTTTCGTGAGCTCTGCATTTACAAAGAGTGCTAAAGCTCCTTCCGCTGAAAGTTTATTCACTGGGTTGACTTCAGAAGTTGTTTATGATCGCTTGCAAATTATTGCTTTTCTTGGGGATCTCGTTATATCCATTATTAATTTAGCCGCATCATTATGTCCCGCTGCTCTTTGACTCATGGATGCAGCAAATGTGATCTCCTCTGTTGTTAATTGGTGACGAACTTCTTCAGTTTTTCTCCGCTTTGTTCTATCGCCCTGAAGACGAACTGCCAAATACTGGTATTGTTACAGTTCCTTCCAGCCATTTAGCGTTTGTGCTTAAAAAGCGGTCCTCTTTTCGTTGTGCCGAAAGCCAATATCTTTTGAAACAATTTTTTAAATTTTTCAAACACCGCTTCAGTGCTAATATGTCCCCATCCCCTTGACATTTTGAAATTTCGCTCAATTTTCTCACCAAAAAATCCAATTTCTCGTCCATGGTTCCAGCATTAGATTTTTTCACTATTTGGAATAGCTGTAATCTTGTGCAAACTTGTTCCATGTTGACTCTCGAAGTTACAAAACGGTTTTGATAAAAAATGGGTGCAATAACCCTTTATAAGTATTTTCAAGCGCATGCTTTTATGCCTTAATTGGATGGTAGCCTGATACCTGGGTGCCCATGTATTTGTTATGTACCTATATTTATTTTTTGTAAACTTATTTTTGTTTTTTAGAGCAGGTAGTATATAAAAATATCTTTTATGGGGATGTGTGGGACATTCCCTTAAAACTATTTTGGATAATTAAGAATTTTTGCAATTTATAAATACATTTAGGCAGGTATTAATATTGTGAAGTGTTAAAAGTGATGTGAATAACAGTTGAAATCAATAATTCAAAAAAAAAATAAAAGTTTATGACGATATAAAGGTATAAGAACAATATAGAAGAAATGTGAAAATTTAAAAAAATCGTCAAAAATAATGGCGCAAACTTGCGCACACTTTTTTTTGGATTCTAAAATTACAGATTCCAAATTTTATTGTGGTATCAAACATAATTCGTAGACATGCTAACCTCACCTTTAAAAACCTCTTCTTTTCCTTTTTTTGCAAAAAAAAAGTGTATAATTTGTTTTTTTTTTTTTTTTTTAGCTTTTGAACGAATTGTTTCAACATGAATATTCAACATATTTTAATTTTTTTTGCTGTTTTAAATAACTTTTGATCAAACCTTTTAGCGAAAAAAAATCTTTGTTAACCCTTTCAGAACCAAGCTTTAAATTGCTTTCAAATTACCCTAAATCATAAAAATCAAACAAAATATTTTTGTATTTTGTATTAGATAGACCCATAAAATATTCCTACAGGGTCCTTTTTGGCAAACAGGACATCGCACAATTGTGCGGTCTAGGTCAATATCTGCAAAGAATCTTCGAAATGATTAAACATAGCTTGGAACTTTTCTAGCGGTTATTAAACTTAAAAAATGCAGATACTTTACTACCTTATAAGAAATAAAGAATTTAATCAAAGGAGTTTCAAGTTTTGGTTCTATCTACTAATTTTTCTTACATAATCCTTTTCACATTTACTTTTTCCCCCTATGCTAATCCCGAGGAGCTCTACGCTTGTCTGCAGGAGACCAGTCTCCGGCGGGAATTTAAATCGCAACCCCCCCACTGATAGCATTTCTCACTACTAGCAATTTTACTGACTATCACTGCCTATGTGTCCTTCCATTTCAAAACAGCTTCAATTTCGATATTGGTAAATTGGGATATTCGCCCCGACTCATTTCTTTGTCCAAAGAGAATTTTACACTATATTTGCCATACTTGTACCTGTTGCTACCAACCATCTGGTGTAATGCTTCAAAAAGTAGTATTTGTGTAAAAAGTCGGTTCGAAATATATATTAATGGATATAAACGGTCCATGATCAATACCCCAATCTTTAATCTACTATTTAAAAGTTCACTAAGCCTACTCTTGTAGTAGCACAGACAAGATTTCTCAGCCCAACGGATTGTGGTTTGGCTTAATTACTTCAAGTACAAGATATCTTCCCAAAAAAATATAAACTGCCCATCAATTAAGCAATTCGAGATTTCTGTTGCCAAATCATAACACCATATTTTGGTTGAAATCTCCAAAACTTATTTGTCGAGTGTGGTGTGGAGTTATCTTCAAAATGTGCATATGAACGGAGCTGTAAAAATTTATCGCGGGACATAGAGTTATAACCGGCAGTAGTTTTGCTTCCACTCGCCCAGTACATTCTTATCGCAGGGTAAAATTGAGACACCCCATCATGATCGCGCACCAGTCAAATCTTTTTATATCTGCTGGTACGTCACGCCATGACCAGTTTACTCAACACATACATACATTTTAGTTTGTTTCACAACTTCCTCGGTATTTTTCTGGAAATAAGCTTTCAAAATATTGTAATAGTGTTATGAAAGTTATCGGAAATGATAAACTTTTCAATATAACGTGCCTGTTTGGTATTTTGGATCTTAAAACTGATGATAGTTACGCTGTATCTGGGTGGTCCGAGGAGTATGATTGCTTAACTGGTGTACTTGTTTGGTCAATCGTGTTAGGGAAAGTGTTTGGATTACATGAGCTTTCATAACTTTCTTGTGCAGCAGTATTTACATTACAAGGGATCCATGTTTCATTAGTAACATTATCATCAACACTGATGTCAGAAACAGAATCGTTAAAAATTTTTAAAACTGCCCCAACATCATAATTCCCCTGTAAAATTATTAGGTAGCACAAACGTGAGCATAAAACAAAATGTCATGTTGTGTCTGATCATCACAATTGTGCTATCTGTATTTTCTTGAGCGCTGACTCCTTGTTACTATGCACAATATCAACACTAAAGAGCCTAATTGTTGCAAATACTCATTATACAGTTACCACTACTAAAAACGTATTTCAATATTATTTTTCAAAAACACTTTACTTGTGAACGCATGTTTACACTTGTGGAAAGACACAATAAAACGTAAGCTGTAGTTTTTTATTTCTGCTGGTTAGTTTTTTTCTTTTTATTTTTTTTTTAACAGAAGCAAGAACTCACAATCATTGCTTGCCGGTTAATAGACAAAAAATTATTATTTCATGTAATTTGAGGCAAACAAAGGCAGACCGCACAATCGATTCAGTTAGGTCTGAAAGGGTTAAACCTTTATTCGTTTAGCCGCAAAAAAATATCATATAAACATCCAGAAACCGAAAAAAAAACCATTTAAATCTCATATAATTTTCTTCACTTTCCTGACTTTAGCAGGGTCTCAGAGCTACAAATCGCAACTAAAAGTCTTCAAAATTTACAATATAATGTAAAATATTGTTGTCTGTCGAGCTGCGTACTTAGTTCTTAAGATTTCTTAAAATTCAGTTTTGCCTTTTTGGCCAGCTTTTCTGGCCAGCTTTTCTGGCCATATACTCCTCTGTGTGTCGGTCAATAATTAAATATAGGTCTAAACCGCAACCAATTTCAATGCAGATGTCTGTTTTTATAAAGATAATAATAATAAATAGCCATCATATAGATATTACTCCTAAAACATTCGAAGTGTCGGTGGAGGGTATCAAAGATTCGGCTCAGCCGAATATAGCACTCTAACTTGTTAAAATTATATTTCAATTATATTTAACAATTTTAAATATAATACCGATCATGGTCCAATTAATTAGCCATGATACCGACCGAATTGTATTTTTTGATCACACAAATTATTTTTTAAAGAAAATAACAAATAGCAAACAAAATTTTGACATAACTAAGAATAAGCAAATAAGGAAGTTTACCATGGAGTAATTCAAGTAATTTCCTAAATTGTCTGCAAAACCTACCATTATCCTTTGAAACCGACAAAATTTTTAAAGGGCCTATCATCATTTTTAAAATTTGTTCAGGAGCTATAAGAAACTCAATAAAAAGCAAACTATTGCGAATACAAAAACAGTTTTTTCAGGATAGTATCATTAGCTCATAGTTTGTTAATGATATAGTTGTCTTTTTATTAAATTTTGTATCTCATTTTATATGACGATGCGCAGAGTAGGTGCGGGATACCTATTAGTTTTTAGATTGTCAAATTTTTTGTGAATAAAATATAATTTACCCATTTACATGCAACATATGTTAGGCTTCCACGAAGGCATTTGCAAAAAATAACCCACCTATTCAGATTTATTAAAAACCATTAGCCAGCAAAATACTCCGACATTGTCTAAATCAGACATTTCGTGCAAAGTCTGACTTCATTCTTAGAGACTTCGTTCAGATTTCTGTCAGACATTGAATATACATACCTGCTGTCTGGCTGATTTCTGATCGATTTCGCATGGATATATCGGGGGGAATTTATGTACAGATATGTCCAATAGAATTCCGACGGAAGGAATTCATTCAGATTTGTCTAACGAGACTTATTATTTTTTTTTTAAATAATAACAATTGTTATTCAGTGGAAAATAATTTAAATTTTTATTTTTTAATTATGCATTTGTGCTGATGTGTGTAACGCCTTAAAATATTTGTCCTAGACCCACCATAAAATATACCGATCAACTCAGAATCACTTTCTGAGTCGAACTAACCATGTCCGTCCGGCTGGCTGGCTGTCCATGTAACCTTGTGCGCAAAGTACAGGTCGCAATTTGGGAGATAATTTGATAAAATTTGTGACATAGGTTCTTAATGGCACAAGTCCTATTGGAAATGGGCCAAATCGTAGGACCACGAGGGAAGATAGGGAGAAATTTCTTCCTCTCAAAAACTATTCAAACCGATTTTAATGAAATTTAAAACATAGATAGAACCATATCTTTATGGACACAAAAGGGATGCATTTATTAAAAAATAGGACCACGAGGCGAGATAGGGGCAATTTTTGCCTCTCCACAAGGGGAGGAAGGGGGCAATTTCTGCCTCTCACAAACTTCAAACCGATTTTAATGAAGTTTATAAACATAGATAAATCCATATTTATGTGGACATATAAGCATGATGTGTTTTTTAATACTGTGGTGTAGGGTATCAATAAGTCGGGCTTGACCGACTATACTTTCTTACTTGTTTTATTTGTTCAAGATAAAAAGCATAGAAAAGGTAAGTACGTGTAAAATTTAAAATTATGTACTTTTACATATTTTGCAATAAAATTATTTCTTTCAGCTATCAGTTAGAAAGCAAAAAGAATCTCGGCTAACAAATCAGAACTTCCCATGCCTTTTTTTTTTATTAGATTTCTGTTAGATATCTTTCAGAAATGCCGACAAAACCAGAATTTCTCACGACATGTCTGTCAGATTTCGTGTCAACCACTTCATACATTTTTGGGTCAGAAATCTGACAGAATTCGTATACGATTCCGACTTTTTTGCCGACGTTTCTGTTAGATATCTGGAAGTCGTCGGACTATTTTGCTGGCTGGGTGGGTATTTTCCCAAATCATAGTATTTTCTTTAAAAGTAGTTGTGATTTGTATACATTTTTACTTTATTCTAATAAAAAAAACTTTTTCATTTAAAAAAAAAACATAATTTTATTAATGTTTTATTTGGAAAGTAACGAATTAGGTGCTTTAAGGTATACCACAATAGCTGCACTTGGGCTTAATGCAGGCACATATTTATTTATTTCAAAATGTTTACTGCAACTGTAGAGCATTTGTATATGGGCATTTCCATGAGAATGTCAACCACGACTCACAAAATTAAAACGCTTGAAACTTTTTTTCAAATATGATAGAAAGGAAAAAACACCCAAACTTTACAATGCCGAGGTACTTATAGCTTATTACAATTTTTTTTTTTATTTGTTTATTAACTGATCTAGCGCAACAAGATAAAATCTTATAAATTACAGCGCTAGTGATATTATCAATATAATTTCAAAAAATAAAAATGTAAAATATTAAAGTACATAGATAAAAACATTTATAACCAATACAAAAAAGTAAAAAGTAAAGATTATTACAAAAATTAAGGTATAAGGTATTAACCAAGTATTTCTAATAGCTTCTTTTTAAACGTGTTTGCGTTGCTTAAGAGTTGAAAGTGGGTTGGAAGGGCGTTCCAAAGACGGATTGTAAAAACAAAAAACTAAGGCTGACAAACCTGTGCTGAATTAATTTGTTTCCACGATTTGATCTGGCAAATTGCAGTTTATTATAAAGATAGCTTGGTTCTTTGGATGTAATAATTTTATGTAAAAACAAGTAAGAGTGCTATATTCGGCTGTGCCGAATCTTATATACCCTTCACCATTGTGCGAGCAGAATACAGAGCAACTAGACGAAAACTAAATAATTTTTACATATACATACATATTTGCAATACCTCAAACTTCGTTATAAATAAAATTTAAAAAACGAAAACTGGTAAATATTTTTTTTAAATCTTTTTTAGAACATAAAAAAAATAAAAATATTAAAAAAAAAATTTCTTTTTAAAAAACCAAGAATCGAACCGAGAACTCTCAGTTTGTAACAAACCCCCTAGACAACTGAACCATGAAGAAACGTTAATCGAATATCATTAAAATGAAATATGGCACGTTGACTGTTCACAAAATTCAACAAAGTTTTGTTGTAATTACTTCTGATGTTTTTGTTCACCACAAAGTTGGGAAATATATTCACCAAAATAGTTTGCGCCATGTATGTGTGTTTGTTTGTTTTCTTTTATCTTTTTTGGCGAGTTTTTAGTCTTCCGTAAGCGCAATGGTAAGCGAAACTTTTATGTTTCTCCCTTACTAACCTGCTTCGTTGGAAGCTCCATTTTTTATTGGGTAGGGCTATAGCATTGTTATTAATTTTTATTTCAATATTATCGTGAAGAACTCTAGAATTTTTTGAAGATTTAGACAGAAAAATACATTTCGACTTAAGGGGGTTAAGGGCTAATCCATTTTCCATGGCCCAATTATAAATTCTATTTAAATCATCATTTATATTGCAAACACACGATTGCACATCAGCTAAACTAGCACTACTATAAAGCTGAACATCATCAGCATACATATGTATGTATCTCGCTACTTTTAAGAACGTCTGGTAGATCATTAATGTACAAACAAAACAGAAGAGGTCCAAGGATTGATCCCTGTGGAACACTTCTGACGACTGTGAGAGGATTTGAAAATTTACCGTTAAAGTGTACAATTTGGGATCTGTTATCGAGATATGATGATATAAGCTTGCAAGCAGAACTAGAAAAGTTGAATAGTTTTTCAAGTTTTTTCGCAAGAATACCGTGATCCACAGTGTGAAAAGCCTTACTCTGATCCAATAAGATAAAAATGATACATTATTACTATCAAGTTTCATCCGCAGAGATTCAACTACATCTGCCAATGCTGTTATACAACTTTTTCCTTTCCTAAAGCCAGATTGTTTTTCCGATAAAAGGTTATTGCTTAGACATAAGTTTTTTCATTACCTTTGATAGAAAAGGAAGGATAGCGATAGGTCGAAAATCGTTGTTGGATTTGGGAATGGGAATAATTTTAGAAAGTTTCCATCCTTGAGGAAATACTGTTTTTGCAAGAGCCGTATTGAATACATGTGTCAAAAAAGGTAGAATTTTGGGAATAATAGCTTTCAGAAAGATGGGATTCATATTGTCCATACCAGTGGCATTTGATTTAACAGCCAACATACTTTCTAAAACCTCGAACTGGTCTACGCAACGGAAATAAAAACAATTTTCTACTGGTATGTACATAACAGAGGTAATTATAGACGTTTCCGGAGGGAGGTTGAATATCTATATTAACAAATTTACTATTTAGGGTGTCCACATCAATATCCTCATTGTAAGCTGTTGTGCATTTCCGGCCTATACCTATGCTTCGAATTTCCTTCCATTTAGATTTACTATCAACAGCAGACGAGAATTTTCTCTGGTAATAAGAAGATTTTGCTATTTGTATATTTTTAACAACATTTTTTCTTGCACATTTGAAAATATTTTGAAGTACAGGGGTTTTAAACCTTTTACATCTGCAGTAAGCATCATTACTTAATTTTATTAAATGTTTGATATCGTTGTTGAACCAGGGATGCTTATCAGCTTTTATAGATTTAGTCTTCAAAGGAACACACAGGTCGAAACGTTATTTATGTTTTCTTGAATAAAATTTAATTGATCATCGACAATAACTAAAGAGTATACAACGTTCCATTCAACGTTGTCAATGTGTTGATTTAAAATGTCATAATCAATGTTGTGGAAATCACGATAAGTTATATATTTATCTTCTCTGGTCACGCAGAAATCATAGGCAACAAAAAGCATATCATGTCTTGAAAACACTGATGCTGAAAGGTGGTCATTTAAAAGTACATTAGATTTATCATTTACAAATAGTAAGTCAATTAAACTGTTGGAGGTGCTGTGATAGTGTGTTGGAGTTGAAATATTTACAGGTAGTAGACCAATTAACTGCATTTTCTCAGTCAATGTGTTGTCAACAAGAATATTATGATTGAAATCACCCAGAATGACAATATCATTGTATTGGATAGAAAAATCTTCTATAATATCTATTAAAGAAATAAACTCAAGGTCCGATTTTGGCCTGTAAACGCATCCCACGAGCATTTTTCTTTTATCTATACTTGTAATTTCAAGAAAAAGATATTCAATCTTGCTATTTTCTTTTGTTTTTAATTTCACCATACAATTCCTGTCTTTTACGACACCGTTAGTTACACTTTAGTTTTCCTATCAGCTCGAAATAAGCTAAATCCATGTAAATTATATACGGAATCCTGAACATCTGACGGAAACCAAGTTTCTGAAACACAAATAATATCTATTTTAGATGGCGTAAATAGGTACATATCTGAACTCATCTATTTTGCTATTGAGACTTTGCGCATTTATATGAACAATTTTTAGTCCCAGCCTTTGTCTGGACAAAATTCTAATCATATTGTAAATATTGTCTTTGGAATTGGAGTATTATTATTAGCGATCATCATTAATATCGAAAGAAGTAACGCATTTTAATATTTGTTTCGGAATAATTGGGTTAATAAAGTTGTAACGTAAAAGGAAGCTGTACAAGTCTAAATAAATTAATAAAAGTAAAAATAAAATAAATTTAAGTAGAATGTAGTGCTTGAGAAAAAATATAAAAATATTATAATTTTTATAATTAGTTTTAAGAAGGAGACACGTCACTGCAGCTTTTATTGACTGGTGCATCCGATTGATTTGATCCAGGAAACAACCGAAACAGATGCTGAATGTCATCATTTTGCATAAACGGATCATTTGGTGTTTTTTTAATAAATATGAGATTCCGCATGCTAAATGCACTGTGTAAAATTTTTTTCTTTTAAGGCGAACAGCAGAACGAAGTAGATTAAAATTAGATTGCGTAAGATTTTCGTTGACAAAAAACTTATGGTCAGAATTAAACCCAATGTGTCGAAGACAAAAGGAAAAGTCTTTATTTATGTTCCTATAATTTGTAAATGATTTCATGAAAAAGTTTTTGTCATACTGTTACCACATCTTCACAATTATGGCTGCATCTTTTGAAATATTAGAATGTTTATTGTTTTGGTTTTGTAGACGGTAGATAGTTTTAACGGCCGGAACCGAAATATTTATAGTGTTACAAATATTATTGAAAATTTCATATAGGTTCTCATCTTGTACGAATGGTATTTCATTGAGACGTAAGTCACAAGCAACACTACTGTTTTCCTGGTGTATAATTTTGGCTTTTAAAGTTTTTATTTCGTCCTGCATACTATTTATGTTTACTGTGACTGTTTCTAAATTTTCTACTCTTTCCCTTAGAACAGAAACCTCACTCTTAACTTCGTCGATTCTCTTATCAATGTCATCAAAGAGTCGAGATTTAAACTCCTTAAGCAGACTCATTATTTGTTCCGTTTGTTTTTCTAGACGTTTATCTAATATTTCAATGTATTTAAGAGACGAGTCATTGCCAGATAGCCTAGGTCACTGTTGGGATCTGACAATTCTTAAATTGTACCGTCTCAATGGCATAATTGTACCAAATTGACATATATTGTACCATAATTTCGCTATAAAATAAAACAGCATACAAAGTAAGAATTTATAACACTTTTTTATTTATTAATAACAAAAACAAATTATAGTCTTATTTCTTCGACCTTTTTTTTTTTTTTTTTTTTTTTTATTAAATACTTTAATAAATTCTTCAAGCTTAAGGTCACTTATTTATAAAATTAATTAAAATATTTTTATTTTCAATATTTCGATTGAATCTTCTGAATCTTCTTCAGGAATTTTTTTTAAAATAAAATAAAATTTGACAATAAATGGAAAAATTTAGTTTATAAGATTCATTGTGGTGGCAATGATAATGAACAATGTAGGAAAATATATGTAGGAACAACTGGGACAAAACTAAAAATTAGATTAGCTGGACATAAACATGACCAAAAATATAGGAATTATAATTCAGCCCATGGAACGGCGTTATCAACTCATTGTAGGGATTTTAATCATTATCCTGATTTTGAAAACACATCAATTTTGAATACGGAAAGTTTTAAGAAACGTAGATATATGTTAGAAATGTTGCAGATAAATAATGTTCCATTTGAGAAAAGGATTAATTTTAAAAAAGATACTGAGGGCTTAGCTCAAATTTATAGACATTTATTGAATAAAAATAAATAGGTTGATGTAAGGGATAATTGAAATGGGTATTTGTCCTTGATTATTTTTAAAATAAATTTCAGATGGCATAGCTTATTATTGACGGAAAGGGACATTAAAATAGGTTTTACACCTAATTTTCACGATGATTTAAAAGACATGTCTTTTTTGTAGTTCTTTTTTAAAGAAACTTCCAAAAACATGTTAAATTTTCACTATGTTTCTTATTTTGTTTGATTTTTTTTATTTTCCTTATATATGTATGTATGCATTGAATTGTTTTTAATTAAATTTGTTTATTTTTTTATATTTTAATAAGCAATTGTAATTTTGAAATAAAAATACAACATAAATTAAAAAACAAAATTAAATGCAAAGAGGAATGTCAAAAAAAAACACAGAAAATACGATTCATGTCTTTTTTTCTACCCTGCTTACTTCTCTCCCCCGCTCGCTATCAAACTAAAAAAGACATGTTTCAAAAATAGGGGAAAAAATCATCATGAAAATTGGGTGTTAGGCTTTGAATAAATTTAAAAATTTTGTTTTCCTTTTTTGTTTGTTTGTCTTTTTGTTTAAAGTTTGTAGAATGGAATTTTAAATTTATTATGATAATTTTGTTTTTTGAAATTTTAAAATTTATTTTTCCATATTTTATTTTTCCATTTATTGTCAAATTTTATTTTATTTTAAAAAAATTTCCTGAAGAAGATTTCCAACGGAAATCGAAATATTGAAAATAAAAATATTTTAATTAATTTTATAAATAAGTGACCTTAAGCTTGAAGAATTTATTAAAGTATTTAATAAAAAAAAAAAAATAACAAAAACAAAACAAGTAAGATATTATAATCCGTCAAGCCCGAGCATTTTAAACTCTACACCACAATCATGGACCCGCCAGAACAAAATTAAATTTAATCTAAATAAGTAATAGGATGGTTTATATGCAATAACACTATTCCGGAAAGAAGTTTGTATGGGGACATGCGAAATTATAGACTGATTCTCACCAATTTTAGTAGGTATTGTCCTTATGAATTTAAAACTATCTTCAAAATTTCAACGAATTACCTTTAAAATTGTGACCTGTACACAGAAAAAATTATTTTTCCAATTCAAACAAAAAATTTGTAGAAACAAACAATTTTTTGTCTAAAATCGGTCCTACAAACAAATTCGCATTTTCAAACAATTTATTTGCATTTTGTTTATTGAAAAAAACGCCGATTTTTTCAAACAAATAATTTTACAGAATCAAACAAAAAGTTTACTGAAATTCATATAAATTTCAAACAAATATTTTTGCTGAATCAAACAAAAAAGTTTTGGCACAAGCAATGACGCGCACACAAGCAAGCACTGTTGGCAGAGCGGCCCGGCTGGCTTTGAGACACATTTTTTTGTTGGAACAATTTTTGAACGAAGTCATATTTATACTCACAGTGTTTTTCTTTATCACTCACTGTTGCTTTATCCTTTCCTTTGCTAATGAAGAAGAAATGTAACCAAAAACGGCGTCAGACCGACTCGATATGTTTTCCGCCATCATTCTATTTTTGTATTTGATGTATTTAAACAAACTGTTTGAAAAAATTGAATACGGGATTTTGTTTTTTTTTACCAACTTTGAAACCAACCAAAAATTTATTTTGTTTCTTATAATGTGTTTTTTCTGTTGTTTAAAAAAATGAAACGTTTTTTTTTGCCTGCTATTGCTTTTGTTGTTTTTTTTACTACAAACCTCGTCACGCTATTTTATCATTTTTCTTATTGCTGTACTTTTTTAAAGCGTCCAAAAATAGAATGCATGTGTTTTTTGTTGTAGTTCTTATATTTATCATAAAGAAGTGTTGCTTACAATCAATAAAAAAAATGCAAAAAGACGACAACATTAAAGAGCGTTAAATATTTCATACAAAAATAATGAAAACTTCAAACCAATAGCGCGTTTATTAAATTTTTGAATAGTTGTCCACATTTTTGTTGGTTAAATAAAAATCAAACAAAAATATTGATTGAATCATTAAAAAAATTTGTAGAAATCAAAAAAATTTTCAAACAAGCGTTTGTTTGAAAATAATTCGGCAATAATTTTTTCTGTGTACTTTACGCACAAGGTTACATGGACAGACAACCAGCCAGCCGGACGGAGGGACATTGCTAAATAGACTCAGAAAGTATTATTTTGTAGTGTTACACACATCAGCACAATGACATACATAATATCCTCTCCACTATTGTTATGTGGGTATAAAAATTAGGAAGCAAAATTTTGTCTATTTCTCTTTTTTCTTAAAGACAGACAAAAATGTAGACACTTGGTTGACAATCGACTAAAGTGGCGATTTGGACACTCAATCCTAGGCTTATACATGGATACGAGTACATATACTTATGTTTGTAAGTATGACCTCAAAGAAGTGATAAAACTTCGTGTGTATTTTTTTTAAATTGTGCGAAAAAAGGGTGAATATAGGGTTTTTTCCCGGGATTTCCAGTCCCGTCAATAATTATATTTCCCGCTTTCCCGGGATTTTTCATGCGGGATCCCGGGAAATAAAAAATTCCTCATAGCTTAAGAAAACAACTATTTATACTTCGAAATTTAGTTTTCTATTCTCTTAAAATTAGCATCTGTGGATGGGTTGTCGATTAGATCAATTACAAGAAGTGAGTACATACGTAAATCAATGTCTCCTGATGCAACAGTTGATAATTAATAAATTTAGTGAAGTGAAAAGTTAATAAAGAACATTAATTCAAAATAAGATGCAGGTAGTAAAGTTACATTGTCCATGGACTAGTATTTAAAACAGCAGATACCTAAATATATAGCTCCTTTATTGTAACATAGTCATATCTACAAAAACAAATGAACTTGGCAAAATGCGATTAAAGTTTTCAAAATGTACCGATTTAAAGATATATTTTGCTATAACTTCGGTTCAGTTTGAGATAAAATACTAGAAGGCATGAAGGAACACTTTGCTTAAATAACTTACAATTTTTGATTTTTTGAGATATGACTATGTTGCAATGGTGATAAATATGTTTATTAGGTGATAAACACAAATTTTTTTCAATTTGTGTTGGTTTATATAACCTTGAAGTGCGGGGAAACCGAAATAAAAAAAAAATTTGGAAACTCGTGTAAGATATTACAACATACAATTTGAAAAACACATTGCCCTAAAGATTACAGATAGACCTAATGAAATGAAAAGTTTTGTAAGAGGTTGATTCTATTTTTTGCATGAACCTTGACATACATTTGACTGATATAGACGTTGTTTATGAAAAAAATGCTTCTTATTGTGAATCAAAAGCCTTCTACAACGGTGCACTTTTAACTATTTATCCAACTTCGGTAAAAAAATTAACGAAATTTTTCGGATACATGGTAATTAGTAAATAAAATAATCAATATACTTTTTGACGACTTACTAAGCGCTTTGAGTGTGTCAGAAAGTTATTTCCTAAGCCGTTAAAAAATGTTAATATATTTATTTAAAATATTTTATCTATTTTATGAATTAACTTTTTGATCTCATATCTTGAGTACCTCAATTTGTGTTTGTTTTTATTATTGTTTTATGAATTAAATTGTTATGTTTATCTTAATTTTTTATCTTGTATCTAGAGCATAATAATAATACGGAATTTACATATAAAACCGTAAGGTAATAATAATTCAAGTTCCTCTTTTAATCTTCATTTAATTTTTTAGTATTTAAGGATTTCTTTTATTTACTTTGTAAACAAGTCACCTTACGTTTTTTTATAAAAGTTTGTTTTATTTAAAAACAAATTTACTGTGTATTATTTATATGGAGCCGGATCCCGGGATCCCGGGAAATTCAAAAAAATTTCCCGCTTTCCCGGGAAAAAAAACTAGGTGAATTGTACCTGTGTACTAATGAAGTTTCGATTGTACCAAATTGTTGTTATTGAGGATCTTTTTTCCTACTACAGCGAGTTATTGGTGGCATCAGTGTGACCACAACTAAAAAAAATTGGATGCTAAATGGGGATTAAAACAATGCTAAAAATGCTAAAATTAAAATTTGAAAATGCTAAATTTTCTTAAATAATTTTAATTAATGAATTATACATTAATTTACCTGAAAATATTATATTTCTTTAAAATAAAATGAAGATTAAATAAAAAAAATTATATACATACATAGATTTATTTAATAAAAACAGTAGTTTGACAAAAGTTAGCTATTTTTTAACCAAAAAAACAAAAGGCCCTATCTGCAAAATATTACATAATAAACGTTTAAAGTCCTAACCTACAGTTTGCAAAATATGCAACATTGTTAACTGTCAAAAAAGCAGATAAGGCGCAACCACAATGTGATTAAGTTGGCTTAAGCAAATGTGCGAATACATGTAAATCATATGAGGCAAACCATATTGAACTTCAATAAAATTTGTGTTAAGTTTTATGAAACTGTCATTTGCTTAAGCAAAGTGCGAAACGGATCGATAAATACATTTGAGAGACTTTTTGTTAATTTTTGACAGTAGGTTAAGCAAGACTATGCATATTATGGTTGGGCCTTAAGGTTTTACAAGAAAAGTAGAAGAAAAATAAATTATAAACAGTTTAAGGCGATTAATAAATTTACAGCCAGTTCATCGATTTCGAACGTTAACGTTCGCATAGAAATTTACATTTAAAACAAAAACAAGTTTTCGAATTTTGTTTTTGTTTTAAATATAATTTTCTATGCGAACGATGATGTTCGAAATCGTTAAACAGGCAGTTAACATTTTAAATGGTTTTTTGTAATATTTTCAAAATGTTATATAGGGTTTTTTGCGTTTTAGGTAACGATATACGTACATATCTGTGGCAATAAATAATAATGGCTAAAGTCGAAATTTCGTTTTTTGCGATATTAAGGGTTTTGCCGAAAATGAATTGTGTGTAGTTTTATTAATAATGCCATTTTATACTTGAAATTTAGCTGTGTCATAGATCTTGAAGAAGATAATAAGAATATGTAATAAAATTTAAAACACTTAAGTCAACTTAAACCTTTATTATTTTTTGCCAGAGATATATATTATTAAATACAAAATATATGTAAAATAAATAGTGTCATTGAAAACATAAAAGGCTAAACACACCATTATATGAATAGTTTTCCTTAATTTTGAAAGTGTTGGTCAAAATACCATTAGAATATGATCTGATTTCATCATATTCTAAACACCTATCCAGAATTCACTAGTTGAACTTTGGTTCATCAATTCGTATGCATTCAGCTTTTACCATTGCTGTTCCAAAACCGTTATTTCTTCTGTAGTAAAATTTACCATTTCTTCTTTAATTTTTTTGGTGTTTACAGGTTTGCTCTTATTATACATTTGTATAAACGTATAAATGACAAAATACAATTGTAGAGAATGACAGAAGTTATATTGTGAAATAGCAATATAGGTATAACATTTTTAAGATTAAAAAATGCTAAATAATGCTTAAAAAAATATTACTTAAATGCTGAAAATATTGCTAAATGCTATTTGAAAAATTCGCTGCTAAATCAAAATAAATAATGCTAAATTTAGCAGTGAAAATGCTAAAAGGGTCACACTGGGTGGCATATAAAGTTTTAATTGTTCAGAGTATTTTAATCTAGTTGTTGTTATTGTTTTTATTAATGTTTTTTTTCCTCACTGCTTTGTTTGTTTAGTTTGCGGTTTAAATAAAAATTATATGTATATCTATTTTGTTATTGTTTTTAAGAATATTTTTGTTTGTTAATATGGTTTTAGTATAGTTTTTTAGATTTTATTTTTGGTTTTTTTTTAATTGTTTATTTGTTCAAATTTGTGGTTCGTTTAAATTAAACTTTTACGGCCATTTTCACCAAGTTCGGTTATAATTAGCTATCGGTTATAGCTGTCAAAACATATTGGTAACCGGAACTTTAATTGAAAGTTAGTTTTAACCGAACTTGGTGAAAATGGCCGTTAAACTTAAAAAAAAACTTTTTATTTGTTTATTTTTAAATTAGTGCAAATAACAATATTATTACAGGAGCAATTTAAAAACACGACCGATTCTCTTAACTGTGCCTGATTGGATTTAACACACTTTCTTATTGATTCATTTTTAGTAACTGCAATTGACAATCTTTAATATTCTGCCGATTAAATACAGATACTGGCAACCCTGGAATTATGCTTTAAAATTAATGTTACAACAACAATGAACAAGATCCATGAGGAAAGAACAAATTTATAGTTCGATTAGCGGTAAATTTTTGTGTTTGTTTTGGATGCTATTCTAATGTAACGTACATGGTGCGAAAGCATCATTTATCTTTGTCATTTGAAATTGGTCAGTCTTAGGTATTTCAAAATAAAAGTTCAAAGCAAGATATTTGCTGCAAAAAATATTGATCGGACTTTTTTTTAAATTGGCATAATAAAAATTGTATAAGCTTTTAAAGCTCGTCACATACGATATTGTAAGTACGTAAATGCAACTAAATGCATCATCTTATTATGTTGGTATTTAGTTAAAATTTGGTCAAACCTTATTTTATTACAATCAAAATCATCTTACAAATTTTTTTTGTGATCGGTCCATATTTGACCATAGCTCCCATACAAGTGCTACTCCCGAAAATAGCTTTAAGTGCCATAACTTCCTTATAAATGTTCGTATTTACATAAAAATTTCCGACAATGACTTTTACGATAGGTACTATGTCATGACAAAATGTTGTGCGGGTAGGTCCAAAATTAAACATTCAAAGGTCCCATATAAACCCCTTTCCTTAAACCGGCTAGGGACAAACAAATCTCATATTGATGGAGATAACTTAATAATATTCCGCACAAATAACTTTTATATAATTCTTAACCTCATAGCATAATTCTGTTCTGGCGATCTTGATTGGCCACGGGCCCCAAGTAGGTACACTAAAAATTTTTTTTTTAATATCATAGTGTAGGATATCATATGGTCGGGCTTGACCGACTGTAGTTTCTTACTTGTTTGTTTTAAGATTTTATATACATATACATAATTACAAAAATATATTTCAAGCCTTGTAAATACTAGAAGAGAAAATCTGTCACGTACGGTATGTCACGAACGATATTACATTTTGTTCATCATAAAACCATCAAAAAAAAATTTTTTTTCCAATTACGGATTATAAAAAAATTTGTGGTTTAATGTAAAAAATTAAAAAAAATAAGAAAAAACTCCCACAATTCGCAGATTTTCGTATTTTTTTACATTCACCACAAACTCACTTCCGTTTTATGTCACGTACGATATGCACTTATTTTGCTCGATATTTTGGACAACAAGGTTCCGAATTTAATAATTTTTTCATATATAGTACCCTTTAAATTAAACATAATGATAAAAAAAAATTTCCAGTTCATGCTATTTTTGCAAGATTTCTATCTCTCTGAAGGCGTACAAATGTCACGTACGATGTCATGGAAATGCCCATATATTATTCACTAACTTAGTATTTACCAATTACTTTAATATTTCATTTAGAAATTTAAAATGTACCTTTAAAACGAAAAATTACTTTCTAACAGCACACACAAAAAGTCGAATCCACAGCTCCTTGCATTTTTTGCAATTGTCACTTAGAATCAGGGCTGCGCCAGGTTACTTTTTTTTGTCCTTCCTAAATTTAAAAAAAATTTTCCTCAAAAATCCTCCGATAACAGGAAAAAATCCCAAAAATAAGCCCCTGTAAAAATACACTATTTTCAACGGATAGTTTGATTATTAATTTGAGTTTTATTTGTACGATCTTCTACAAGAGATAACTTTTATCGTAAGGAAATATATATATATAGTCGAACTTCCCTAAAATGAATCAGCACGCCACCATAAAAATCACTTAATTTTTAAGAAACTTCATTATACAGCATTAATTTTCCACTTTTGTTGAAAAAATCGGGCAGTTTTAATTTGGATAACACTCTTACGTGCAGCGGTTAAATTGTTTGCATTCGAATTAAAGTTGCTTTAGCCGACCGCAAATGTAATACGATGCAATGAAACTTACCGTAACGTACTGTATTTTCTGTAATTGGTAATTAATATCTCACAATTTTAATTCTTTTAAATAGAAAATTATATTGCACAAATTAATTACAAAAATGTTTAAGGTGTGTGCACGCATTTCTCGGTCAAGTAACAATTGGCACATTGGTTGTCTGGGACATAACTAATTACTGGACTAGTTCTAAGCCGATTTTGGGATTTTATACCTTTTTGAAAACATATTTGTATCCAAGAATGACAGAAATAAAGATTACGCCTTGCGCATGTTTTACCGTTTGATGACGTAGTAGTACCCTTGTAAAGATAACCGAGTCTCTTTTATATGTGAAAATCGTAATTTCTTACAAAAATTGTATGTACTGCGTGACAGTTGGCAACCCTGCAATTAATTTACTCAGAGAGTTCAAATAAAAAATATATCAATTGTCAAAAAACTAAGAATTTTGCTTAATATTTTATATTAAAAATATTATTACAATAAATAAAAATTTTAAAAGTGTTCAAACGTGTGTTAAAAGTAGCGTAATTAAGAAAAATAAAATCTAAATAAAAATAGAAGAGAGCAGAAAAGAGAACAAACAAAAAGTGTGCAGTGGGCAAATGACAACAAATTTATCGCAAAAAAACAAATGGGGGAATTGTGCAAAAAACTAACGTGCTGCGTCCTTTTAATTATCAGCCGTATTCATAATGAAAATTTGGCATAAAGTTACAAATTCAGAGTTGATTTATTAAAAGTTGGCAGATGTAGAAAAGTTTGTTATGAATTAACTCTGTGCCAACAAGCTGCTAAGCTTAATCGGTATTCTAGTTAGCAGCTCGTTGTACGTAGTGTACAAACTGTGGCTAACTTTTTGCTATGAATACGGCTGTATATGTCTATATTTTTAACTATAGCTAATATAGAGATAATATATATTTATGTAAGTCAAAAACAAAAATTATGAAGAAAAAAGTAACTTCTAATTCAACTAATTGTAGTGGGGAATGTAAGAAGAGATAAACCCACTGTTTATTGTTGATGTGTTTTGTTTAAACTTTGATATTGTTACAAGTAGAACTGTTGCTTATAAGTCTTATACGTTTAACAGTTTTATTTGGTTAAATATCTTTAGTTTTTCTAAAATCTTTATGGATGAAATTTCCTGATGATCTGGCCTAAGCAACCAGTGAAATGCGCATAGGAATAGCTTATCCCATCAACAATAAATTTCAAGTGTTTTTATCAAGAATAAAAACTGGGAATTAAGCACGAATAACAAAATCTTTGGAAATTCTAATTAAATATTTTCAGTTTTCAAATAATTTAAATAGAAAATTAATAAATTGTCCCACTGTCATGTTTACATATAAACATAACAGTTTGAAAGCTTAAACTTATTAGCCAATGAGAACGAAGCTTGTGTGACGTCACAGTTCCTACATGCGCGGTAAAAAAAATTTTATATCTGCCTGATGTCGTAATCTTTATTTCTATCATTCTTGTTTGTATCTAAATTTTGATTAATGTATCATTTAGAATAAAAACTTTTACGACATTTAAAAAATTTGACAAACCTAAAAAAAGTGACTTTTCTTTACCCAATTGTCACCAAACTTTATATTAAATGTTTTTATATACAAAGGAACCAAATTAGCCCATCCATTGACTGAAGAGTTCACTTTAGTTCTTTGGACCAGTCCAGGGAGTAGTCCATTTGATCAAAATGGATCAAGTAGTCCAATATTATTTGCAGGGAAAGAACTTTCTTAAAAAAATAAAGTCAAGTTAAAAAAGTCTGTTAAAAGTGAAAAAATTAAATTAAGTAATTAAAAATCTAAATAAAATTAATAAAAAATCTAAACAAAATGTTTTAAGCGTTGAAAAAAAGAAGTTTAAAAGAAGAGTGCAAATATACAGAAGTATAAATATGTACCAGGGAACGCAAAGTGATTTTAGAAATGATAAAAAATTTGTGATCCGCTTAACCGGCGAGGACGAAAATGAGCTGTTTATAGAAATTGGGGCTACATTACCATTGTCATCCATTGATGCTGCACAGGACGTTGATAAGAAGTTGGAAAACCCGGTATACCGCGAGGCAGTGATATTTTAAAATTTATTGCATACCATATTTGCCATTTACTAAAAATAAATGTACATAATATGATATTTACAGAAGTCATATCTCTCCCAGCTAGAGATGCCAATCCTGAATACTGAAATCCCGGGATTATTCTAAACATTTAAGACCCAAATCCCGGGATTTTTACATATGTTTGCAATAAATCAAGGTATTAATATCAGACGTCATTCATTTATTTAAGAAGCTTTTTAAAATATAAGTTTTAATACATAATTGTTCCATATTACTTTAAAAGAATTCATTAAACTGTTGTATTTTGCAATTAGTTTAATTTTCTTCATGAATTTTTATTATTATTATTATTATTATTATCATTTATTAGACAAGTAAATAAATTACAAAAACGAATACAAAAAAATTCAGGAGCATTAGCAACAAGCCCATCCGCTCTAGGGTTAAAGTAAACAAACTCAATAACTTTATATACATAATTACAAAGAAGAAAATAACATTTGTAGGTAAATAAATTGAATGAAATTTCCAACTTTCTTAATATAATGGTACATTTTCTCTACGTTTTCGCTGCTGGGAACTTTCAATACGTTCCTCGGATTGGATGGACCAAAAATTGCATCTCTTATCTTTTTAAAACGTAATCATTCTACTAAAAACAAGTAAGAAAGTATAGTCGGTCAAGCCCGACCATATGATACCCTACACCACAGTATTTAAAAACACATCATGCTTATCTATATATATAAAATTGTAACGTTACTGACTGACTCACTGACTCACTGACTCACTGATTCATCATCGCACAGCCTAAACGCCTGAAGCTAGACACTTGAAATTTGGACCAGAGATTGGTCACTCCCCAAATCGATCCACTAAGACGGGATTTTTGGAAATTCGAATGTTTAGGGGGTAAAAAAGGGTAAAAACGGGAAAATTCGGTAATCTTATATCTCCAAAATTAAAAGAGATACAAAAAAAATTTAATACCTATCGTTGTTCTTTAGAAAAAAAAGCGGACAGGTGTCTGGTACTTTTTTGAAATTCGGCCCTATTTGGGAGTAAACGGGTAATATCTGAATTTTAGTACTTTTTTGACACCCCATCTATCTTTTGAACCAATAAACATAGAAACAAAGTTAATACCACATTCGAAACCTAACAAAAATATACGAATTTAAATTTGGTACTTTTTCGAAATTCGAACATTTAAGGGGTAAAAATCGTAACTATTTTTGGTACTTTTTTTAAAAACATTTTTCTCCATTTATTGAAATATTCGTACTAAATTATGGGCTGCCACTATTATACTGAAATTTTTTATACTTTAATGGGGGGAAAATAGTACCAAAAAGGGGAAATACGAGAAATTTGATATTTTACTTAACTTTTTGGTTCTACAACTGGTATTTTTTAAATTATCGTTTATGTTGGACCTAAAAACATAAGATTCATCATGCAATGTCCGGAATGGATAAGAATCCATAAGGGGCAGTTTTTGGTACTTTTCTGTTAATTAACTGGTACTTTTTGAATTTCCGTTAGTATTGGACCTATAAAAATAAAATTAAACATGCAATGTCCCGAATGGATGAGAATCTATAAGAGGGAACTTTTTGGTACTTTTTTGTTCATTAACTGGTACTTTTTGAATTTACGTTAATATTGGACTTAGAAACATAAAATTCAAAATGAAATGTCCTGAGTGGTTAAGAATCCATAAGGGGATGTTTTTGGTACTTTTCTGTTAATTAACTGGTACTTTTTGAATTTCCGTTAGTATTGGACCTATAAAAATAAAATTAAACATGCAATGTCCTGAATGGATGAAAATCTATAAGAGGGAACTTTTTGGTACTTTTTTGCTCATTAACTGGTACTTTTTGAATTTCTGTTAGTATTGGACCTAGAAACATACAATTCAATATGCAATGCCCTGGATAGATGAGAATCTATAAGAGTGAACTGATTGGTACATTTTAATCTTGGACTGGTACTTTTTGAATTTCCGTTGGTATTGGACATAGACAGATAAAATTAAACATGCAAGGTCCAGGGTGGATAAGAATCTAAGAGGAAAGTTTTTGGTACTTTTTTGTTCATTTACTGGTACTTTTTGCATTTCCGTCAGTATTGGACCTAGAAACATAAAATTAAACATGCACGATACTGTGTAAATGAGAATCTTTAAGTGGGATCTTATTGGTACTTTTTTATTCGTTAGCTGGTACTTTTTGAATTTCCGTTAGTATTGGACCCAGAAACATGCAATTAAACATGGAAGGTCTTAAGTGAATGACAATCTGTTAGAGAGATCTTTTTGGTGCTTTTTCGTTTTTTAACTGGTCCTTTTTTTAAATTTTCGCTAATGCTGGTCTAATGAAAATAAAATTAAACGTGCATGGTCCTGAGTGAATGAGAATCTCTAAAAGCGCTTATAGGTACTTTTTAGTTATTAAACTGGTACTTTTTGAATATCCGTTATTATTGGACTTAGAAACATAAAATTCAAGATGCAATGCCCTAAGTGGATAAGAATATATAAGAGGGAAGTTTTTGGTACTTCTTTGTTCTTTAACTGGTACTTTTTGAATTTCCGTTAGTATTGGACCTAGAAACATAAAATTAAACATGCAAGGTCCTGAGTGAATGAAAATCTGTAAGAGGGCTTTTGGTACTATTTTGTTCTTTAACTGGTACCTTTTATATATCCGTATTTATTGGATCTAGAAACATAAAATTAAACATGCAAGCTCCTGAGTGAATGAGAATCTGTAAGAGGGATTTTTTTTTAAATAAACTGGTAATTTTTTTAATTTAATATTTATTTTTGTGCATTAAATAAAAAAGCAAATTGGTGTCTGGTACTTTAACGAAATTCGGTCGTTTTAGGTAGTAAATCTAGCTTTTAAGCCAATACGTATAGAAATAAAAATTAAATAACATTTGTTACTTATCTAAAAAATACAAATGCGAATTTGGTACTTTTTCGAAATTCGAACGTTTCAGGGGTGAAAATTGTACCTATGTATATCGATCCCGCGAACCTCATACCTCCTAAACTAAAAGAGATAAAAAACATCAGCAATTCGCTAACCGTATATTTCCTAAACAAAAAGATATACAAAAAATTTAATACTAATTATTGTTCATTAAAAAAAATAAACGGAGAGGTGTCTGGTACTTTTTTGAAGGAAGACCTTTTTGGGGTGTAAAAGGGTAAATAAATATTGTACCACATTTTTAGCTTATCTAAAAAATACAAAACAGGTTTGCCCCTTTTTTGAAATTCAAACGTTTAAGGTGTGAAAATCGTTCCTAATTTTGTTACTGTTTCCTCAACATTTTTCTCCATCTCTATATAATATAAATTTGTAAAGTAACTGACGGATTCATCATCGCACATCCTAAACTCTTGAAGCTAAAAAGCTGACTTTTGGACCGAAGGTTGTCCTCTCGCCAAATCGATTCCGCTAACCAAAAAAATCCAAAATTAAAGAGATCCAAAAAATTTAACACTTATTGTTGTTCGTTAAAAAAAATAAGGGGACAGGTGCCTGGTACTTTTTTAAAAATAAACTTTGGCATAAAAATATGTCCACGAAGAAAAAGGAGACGCTAACGAAGTAGCGGGTTAAATGCTAGTGTGTCCATATTAATATAGATTTATCTATGCTTATAAACTTCATTAAAATCGGTTTGAAGTTTGTGAGAGGCAGAAATTGCCCCCTTCCTCCCCTTGTGGTCCTATTTTTGAAAAACTGTATAGCTTATGTGTCCATAAAGATATGGTTCTATCTATGTTTAAAATTTCATTAAAATCGGTTTGAAAGGCAAAAATTGCCCCTATCTCGCCTCGTGGTCCTATTTTTTAATAAATGCATACATTTTGTGTCCATAAAGATATGGTTCTATCTATGTTTTAAATTTCATTGAAATTGGTTTGATAGTTTCTGAGAGGAAGAAATTTCCCCCTATCTTCCCTCGTGGTCCTACGATTCGGCTTGGTCCTTGTGCCAGCCAGCCAGCCGGACGGACATCGTTAGTTCGACTCAGAAAGTGATTCTAAGACGATCGGTATACTTTAAGGTGGGTCTAGGACCAATCTTTTAAGGCGTTACACACATCAGCACAAATGCATAATACCCTCTCCACTATTGTGGTGTGGGTATAATGATTGACTGTTAGTACCAGTCCACATTTAGTACACAAAGGGGTTGATTGACTCCGAAGAATAATTTGTTGTAATACTTATGTATACATACACATTTAATTATAATTATATGAATTTTAAAAATTGGCTTTTATTTATGAAATCCTGATCCCGTTTTTTTTAATTAAAAATCCCGAATCCCGGGTTTCAAAAAACCTGGTCCCATTTGGCGTCCCTACTCCCAGCTCAAAGGTGGCAAAGGAAAGGTGGATGGATGAGGTATTTAGAAAATTTATGAAGGACGAGCTAATTAGCCTTTTTAATTTTGATGGGAGGAAAGAGAACCCAGCGTTGGTCCAGCTGATGCTCATCAATAAAATTCTTAGTGGTATGAACACTGACCGACAAAAATTAAGTATTCCTTTTAATAATTTCTTATGTTTTTGCAGCAGAAGGGCGAAAATCTTTTGAAAACGAATTAAAAAAAGCGTCGAGCTAAGCCATAACCGATACAAACAACGCAAATTCAATTCATTAAAAAAATGAAAAATACCTCATTTATAAGTTTTTGATCTTTTAACAAGCTTTAAATTAAGGCCCTAAATTTGTAAAACGCAAAAGCAACGCCAAAAATTATATTGAAAGCAAAAACAAAATCGAAAATATTTCATAATTTTGTTGTTGTTTTCTATTGAAATGAATATTGAATTTTTAAATTTTAAACGCTGCATATCTTGTGGCGTTGATAATTTTTAAACGCAATATGTATTTCTGTAGAAAGCAACAACAAAATTTTGAAAAATTTTTGACATTGTTTTTGCTTTCAATGTTATTTTTGGGATTGCGTTGCGTTTTACAAATTCAGTGCCCAATTGTTTTTTGGTTTTATAAGTTTTTTGTATTACAAAAATGAATTGTTTTTTGGTTTTTATCTCATTCTTCAGAGAATTGTTTTTTGTTTTTATCATAGTTTTTATTGTTATTACAACTATATTTTAATTTATTATTACAACATCATTAAATGAATTATTTTTTGGTTTTTATTATACTTTATACTTTTTTTAAATTACGATCTCAAAGTGACCTCCAAAAGTTTAAAGTTTTCAGTTGTTTATAATACTCTTTTAATCTTATTTGTATAATTTTCATTATAAAATTCTGTTTAATAAAGAAATATTTGTATACTTTTTTTCGTAAAATTCTTTTTACGCAAATCTTATTAAAACACAACATTTAAAGTTTTTGCGTATTTTGTTTTCGATTTCCAGAACACCCATGATTATGTTTATGGACAGACGCTTAACAGTATTTTTACTTCATAGAGTTTTAACAGGTCAACCTAAACAAAAGAGGCAAACGTTTTTTAGATGAGAAAAATTCTGCTGCTGATTAATTTTAAATAAAAAACTGATATTTACTGATCAGTAAATAAGATTTTTCAGCTGTCCGATATTGTATTTGCGTTATAATTTGTTTCATATATATTGTATTAAAATTAGTTTTGTACATAAAAAATCTTGCAGATCTTATAAACATATGTATGATGGCTTGTAAAAGAAACAAATCTAGCAAATTTTTCCCCAAAAAGAAATGCTTTTTTTACATTCTCAGTATAAGCCCGAAATGAATTTTTTTTAATCTAATTAGCCCTATTTTAGTCAACTGTTTTATACAAGGCGATTTTTTTATATATTAATTCGCCTTGTTTTTGACATTACATGACCGAAAAACAAAAACAAAACACTATGTTGGTTTTTGTGTTGTTGACTTGTTGTAGTCTCGCCGCCACCTGAAGTAAATTCGCCTTGCTATTAATATTTTTTAATTTTTATGTGGGCGTGGCAGTAAAAAAACTGAGTACCTGGATCCCAGATTTGGTTTTTAAAAAGTTATTTTAAACAGGTACATTTATTTTGCTCCAAAAAATAATGTCATTTAGAACACACCTGCACAGGTGGGTAAAAACCGTTACATATTGTTTCGGTGATATTAGTGTTACGTGTAGGGATGCCAATACCGATCCCGAAAAACCGGGTTTTAGTCAATCCCGAAAGTTTTAACTAAATTTTTGTTGTTTTATCTTTTTTTATAAAAATATATTCATTATGACTGTCTTTAATATTTATTTGATCAATAAGGCTGGGTTTTTTAGATCTCAGTTAAACCAGGATTAGTTAATCTGAAAACTGATTTGTGCCGCCAATACCAAGTATGTATACAAAATGTTGCCGGAACAGCGCAGTCTTGCTTAAAATGTGGGTCTTTAATAAAATAATAGAAAAAAAATCACATTACACTAGAAAAATCCGAGATGTAGAGAACGTTAAACTAAGTTCAAACTTAATCCCCATTTGAAAAACCCGTCCTAAGTGTATTAATACTGTCATTAAAAACGAAAGAAAAAAGTTATTTTTTATTTATTTTTTTTAAGCGTGTCTAACAATTATAACGAACTTTTAACGTGATAAGTGCTGAATCTAATAAACTAAGAAATAAATGCCTTTTGAAATGCACAAAACATTTCACTGGTAAACCACGAGTGTTTACCGAGAGTTGGAATAGGACTTTTGTAATTTCTTTCTCGAAATTAAGTAGTGTATTTAATACACTACCACTACTGGTGGTGGGTATAAAAATGTGGTTCTGTTAAAATAAGATTTTTATGGTTAATATATTGATTTAGATTTGTCAATTAATTTCGAGTTCAAATTGAAATTATTAATTTTAATTTATTTAAAAAAAGGTCAACAGAAAAGAAAAAGACAAAATGAAAAAACAAAAAATGTACTTGGACTTCAAGAAAAATTCTTGACAAAAGTACGAAAAAAAAAACAGAAGTAAGGAAAAAACATGTAAAATCGATTAAAATGGATAATCATTCAGGAAAGCAAATTTCGATCTACCAAATGTTAGAATACAATTTGGTTTAAGGATTGATGTTTGACTATTGACGTCAGCAGTCGTCGATGGCTCCGGGTGTAAGACGGCAAATCCATCTGAGGAGATTGAGTGGTTGCAATCGAAACATGTCATGGTAATCTGCCGGCCGGGGTTCGAGTCCCAGCCACGTCAAGAATGAAAGATTATCAATAACAATTTTAATTAATTTTCATGTTGTAAAATTCCTTTCTTCATAAAAATAATTTAATGAAAAATTAAATTTCATGAACTTAAGCCAAATTAAAATATTAAAAATTTGGACTAAAAACCATAAATAGTTCAACAAAATAACCACAATACTAATTATTTTAATTTATTTAATAAAAATTTTAATTGCATCTTACAAATAAATCAATTACTAGTTTGCTCTAGTCAATTACAAGATTAATTATTTTTTTCAACTGAGGTAATTGAATAAAATATAGATGTTATGGTAATTATTTATTTATTCAATTAATAACAATAATACAACATTAAACAAACAATATAACATTAAACTTATTTACTTTAAAATCATAAATTAATTATAAAACTTTTGTTTGAAACCCTCTTTTAAAGAGACGGTTTTTTTTTTAATAAATATCTTTAAAAATAATTAATTTTTTTAATTTTTGAAAAACCGCAAAAAATCCCGAAAATCCCGGGATTTGCGAAAACCAGTCCCGATTGGCATCCCTAGTTACGTGTAATTATTTTAATAAAACACATCTACAAACAATTATTATAAACCCAAACTTGTTCTGACTGGCAGACGGGTTGCTTACTCATATGTACCTATCAGTGATGCCAACTTTTTGAGAGCAAAAAGCACTTTCAATTTAAAAAAAAAGCACTAAAAAGCACTATTTCGAGCAAAAAAAAAGCGTAAAAAAGCACTTAGCCATTTTTACAATTTAATTAAACACAAAACAAGTTGTAGTCAGCTGTGCCGAATATTATATACCTCCAAAATTTAAAAAAAGGCGACGGCGTAGATGGGGACCATTTTCATTAAAGATAAAATAATAAATATTTTTACATTTGTATATAAACATTTTTAAATGAATTATTATTATCTTCAATAAAAATAATATCATCCAAATCATTTGGAGTTTAAATTGGCCTAAAACAGGTAATTGCCAAAAATTTTCATTGACTGACCATTGTTTATAAAACTTAATAACAGCATATATTTTAATAAACATCCTTATATTTTATCGTTTAAATAAATCTTAATTAAAAGCGTGCAAAGTTTAACAAAACAATTGGCTTATGATATTATCCAATTATTTTAACATATGTACGCTTCTGAGTTAAGAACACACATAAGGTGTAAAATAGAAAAAAGATGTATGTTTTCAATAGCACTAGAGGTAGAAGTGCACAAAACCTGGAAAACTTAAGCGCATGAAAAATGGCAGGTTACACAACGCTCGTTATAAAAGTATTTTCTGTCAGCTGTTTTAATGTTTAAGTTAATTAACACTTTGCATGTACCAAGCTACGGCTCTTTTTTGTTTTTAAAGTTTTTGCGTTTTTTTGTACGGTTTCCGACTGCATGTTTTTTAACAATTCCTAATACTTTTCAATCCATATTCTATTTTTGTAACAGTGTCTACATCTTTAAAAATATCCTTACCGAAATACATCGTTTATATTACGATTACTAATAATGTTGTCAACGCTTAAAAGTGCAACGTTTCGTAAAATTTTCAAATTGCTAGGAAGCCTAGCTCTAACCTCGTAAATAAAGTTTTTGGTAAAACGAATGTAATCTTCTTTTATCCCTTTTTTTTATCATTTGAAATCTTAAAATCTGTACAAGACTTCTCAAAATTGTTCCCCAAATAGCAAAGTCAACTAAATCATCCTCTTTTTAATCGTAGTTTTAAAAAATGGTAGAAAAAAAAAATAAAAATGGATAAAATTTTGGCGTTTTGAGGCATCAAAAAGCACCATAAATAGTGCCAAAAGCACTAAGTTGGCATCGCTGGTACCTATGCAAGATAAGCAGTGGTGGATTTAAGGCCCGGGCCTACAGCGGCATAATTTAAAGAGCGCCAAAATTTAAACGAATACGAAATTAATATTAAATTATATGTATGTACATATTAAGTAATTCAATGGTTGAATTTACTTCTTAATAAGTACGTCGATTTAAATCGGTCCATTTTCAAAAAATTTGTTAAGAAGAATGTAAAATAACTCCCCAGAATAACGTTATCCTTCCTGCAATGTTTATGCCATTCATTTTTATTTTAAGCTTTAATCAAGAGGATCACAGTAATATATTGAATGTATGTTTTTGTGCACACTGGCTATAAAAATTCTAACAATTTTTTGTTTGTTCTACAATCTTAGAGGTAATAAAATTTTGATTTACAATTCATGGAGAAGTCCCAAAGGACGTAATTATAAGTCGTTTCATTAGGGCTAATAGTGGATGTACCGAAGACTGGATTTGGAAACAGCAACGATGGTAACACCAGCAGAAGATTTTTTTCAGAAATAACTGGAATTGCATTGGATTTCATCTACCGAATCAAAGTTATTATTGAAGTAATTACAAGTGGTCACAAAATCCATTTGCACGAGGTTTACCTCCCCCTATCCATAAAAGTTCAAAAATTTAATTTTTTTAGTATTAAGGCGTTAGTAATCTATTTCTTTTAATATTTACATTTTTTTAAATATTATTTTATGTAACCGCCCTTAAAAGGGGGCGGCGGCGAAAAGTGTAATTTTACGATCTCATGGGTCTAATTTTATTTTTTTAACTTCCGCCGACGTTAAAAGTTGCATTTGCCAAACAAAAGTATGGGAAAACTTTAAAAAAATTTAATTTTTCAGAGGTTGGATTAGTTCTTCTAGTGGGAACCTTTTCCTACTTGGTCCGATTTTATTTATTTTTGAGGTTTACCTGCCTATGACAATATCACATATTTCTGCCACATTTCATCGATCAAGGGGCACTCAATAACTTTTAAGAAGCAATATAAGCTAAAACAAAAAGTAATGTCCGGCTAGATTGGCAAAAAACTCCTATGTGCGTCATTCAATTTCGCTTAAAATTGGAACGTATATGTTGGTGTGGTTCATACGCAAAGATCCAGCCTTGAAGAGCATAAATCGGACTGCTTCAGACGTTTTAAAGCACCCTAATATGTATGTATGTATATAAATTAATAAAAATGAATACAGAATAATTTTAGTATTTAATTTTTTTTTTTTTTTTTTTTTTATGATCACTCCTATATAATCAAAAAGGGCGACATATTAAAGAGTGCCTAGGGAGGAAGCAGTCCTAAATCCGCCACTGAAGATAAGCAAAACAGAAAAAAGTTGAAATTTAAAAACAAATCACCCTAAAAAATGGCGCATAAACGCGAACCGTTTTTTTTTTTTCAATCTTAAAGATTTCCAATTTTATCGTGATGTATAACATTTTCAGGATTGCGACTACCTTCACTTTTAAAAATCTCTTATATTTTTTTTTTTTACAAAAAAGTGAACAAAAAATAGTTTTTTTTTAATTTTAAATGAAGTTTTTTATAATACAAATCATTTCAAATACGTAGATTTTCATAAGGACCCAGAATATATCTACTTTATAGGGTGTAGGATCAATATTGTAGAAATTACAAACGGAATGACAAAGTTATATATACCCTTTTACCTTCGGTGAAGGGTATAAAAAAAATAATTTTTGGGATTGCAGTATTTTGATCATAACTTAGCCATTTTTAAACCGATTTGAAAGATTTAAATACCGACGTGCTTAGGAAGAAATTTACCATTTACTTGACTTAAAAAGTTTGGACTCGGGAAGATCTATGATTCCCAAAAATGGATATTTTAATAAAAAAAAATTTTATTTTGGCCATAACTTTTTTGCATCTGAACCGATTTTTCCGAAATTTTCAGAAAATATTTTCTACTAAAGATTTCCGGTCTTTCCACATTTTGTAGGATGGTGTGTATTGACAACCTTATTGTGTGTACCTAATTTGGAAACTTTGGCTTTTTCCGTTCACCAGATATACAGCAAAAAGTAATAAAAATACAACAACAACAATGGATTTTTTTAAAAAAATAGAGGTAGTCGTGGTTTTTTGCTCATAACTCAGCCATTTTTTAACCGATTTGGCAGATTTATATACCGACGTGTTAAAGAAGAAATTTACCGTTTACTTTAGTTATAAAGCTTGGACTCGGGGAGATCTATGGTTCCCGAAAGTGGGTATTTTAATAAAAAAAATTTTATTTTTGCCATAACTTTTTTGTGTCTGAACCGATTTTCCCGAGTCTTATGTAAAATATGTTCTACTAAAAATTTCCGATATTTTGGTATATAAATCATATCCATAGGACATATGGCAGCCTTAAAATTTAGGTTTTTATAAAATTTTTAATTTTTTTTGTACGGGAGGTACCACGCCCACTTCTCCAATCCCGCCCACATTTTGTAGAATGGTGTATATTGGCAACCTAAATGTGTGTACCTAATTTGGAAACTTTGGCTTTTGCCGTTCCCCAGTTATACAGCAAAAAGTAATAAAAATACAACAACCACAAGGGATTTTTGGGAAAAATTAGAGGTAGTCGTGGTTTTTTGCTCATATCTCAGCCATTTGTGGACCGATCTGGCTGAATTTCAATAGCAAAATTATAATAAGAATACCTGACAGAAAGATACCCCAACGAAGCTCCCATCATATCTGGGGGCTTCGGAAAACCCATTTCAACAGACAGACGGACAGACGGACAGACGGACAACCGGATTTGAACTTCGCTTTTCATAAGGACCCAGAATATATCTACTTTATAGGGTGTAGGATCAATATTGTAGAAATTACAAACGGAATGACAAAGTTATATATACCCTTTTACCTTCGGTGAAGGGTATAAAAAAAATAATTTTTGGGATTGCAGTATTTTGATCATAACTTAGCCATTTTTAAACCGATTTGAAAGATTTAAATACCGACGTGCTTAGGAAGAAATTTACCATTTACTTGACTTAAAAAGTTTGGACTCGGGAATATCTATGATTCCCAAAAATGGATATTTTAATAAAAAAAAATTTTATTTTGGCCATAACTTTTTTGCATCTGAACCGATTTTTCCGAAATTTTCAGAAAATATTTTCTACTAAAGATTTCCGGTCTTTTGATATATAAGGTGTAACCATCGGTCATATAGCAGTGCACAAATTCAGGTTTTTATGAAGTTTTTGATATTTTTTCTACGGGAGGTACCACGCCCACTTCTCCAATCCCGCCCACATTTTGTAGGATGGTGTGTATTGACAACCTTATTGTGTGTACCTAATTTGGAAACTTTGGCTTTTTCCGTTCACCAGATATACAGCAAAAAGTAATAAAAATACAACAACAACAATGGATTTTTTTAAAAAAATAGAGGTAGTCGTGGTTTTTTGCTCATAACTCAGCCATTTTTTAACCGATTTGGCAGATTTATATACCGACGTGTTAAAGAAGAAATTTACCGTTTACTTTAGTTATAAAGCTTGGACTCGGGGAGATCTATGGTTCCCGAAAGTGGGTATTTTAATAAAAAAAATTTTATTTTTGCCATAACTTTTTTGTGTCTGAACCGATTTTCCCGAGTCTTATGTTCTACTAAAAATTTCCGATATTTTGGTATATAAATCATATCCATAGGACATATGGCAGCCTTAAAATTTAGGTTTTTATAAAATTTTTAATTTTTTTTGTACGGGAGGTACCACGCCCACTTCTCCAATCCCGCCCACATTTTGTAGAATGGTGTGTATTGGCAACCTAAATGTGTGTACCTAATTTGGAAACTTTGGCTTTTGCCGTTCCCCAGTTATACAGCAAAAAGTAATAAAAATACAACAACCACAAGGGATTTTTGGGAAAAATTAGAGGTAGTCGTGGTTTTTTGCTCATATCTCAGCCATTTGTGGACCGATCTGGCTGAATTTCAATAGCAAAATTATAATAAGAATACCTGACAGAAAGATACCCCAACGAAGCTCCCATCATATCTGGGGGCTTCGGAAAACCCATTTCAACAGACAGACGGACAGACGGACAACCGGATTTGAACTTCGCTTTTCATAAGGACCCAGAATATATCTACTTTATAGGGTGTAGGATCAATATTGTAGAAATTACAAACGGAATGACAAAGTTATATATACCCTTTTACCTTCGGTGAAGGGTATAAAAAAAATAATTTTTGGGATTGCAGTATTTTGATCATAACTTAGCCATTTTTAAACCGATTTGAAAGATTTAAATACCGACGTGCTTAGGAAGAAATTTACCATTTACTTGACTTAAAAAGTTTGGACTCGGGAAGATCTATGATTCCCAAAAATGGATATTTTAATAAAAAAAAATTTTATTTTGGCCATAACTTTTTTGCATCTGAACCGATTTTTCCGAAATTTTCAGAAAATATTTTCTACTAAAGATTTCCGGTCTTTTGATATATAAGGTGTAACCATCGGTCATATAGCAGTGCACAAATTCAGGTTTTTATGAAGTTTTTGATATTTTTTCTACGGGAGGTACCACGCCCACTTCTCCAATCCCGCCCACATTTTGTAGGATGGTGTGTATTGACAACCTTATTGTGTGTACCTAATTTGGAAACTTTGGCTTTTTCCGTTCACCAGATATACAGCAAAAAGTAATAAAAATACAACAACAACAATGGATTTTTTTTAAAAAATAGAGGTAGTCGTGGTTTTTTGCTCATAACTCAGCCATTTTTTAACCGATTTGGCAGATTTATATACCGACGTGTTAAAGAAGAAATTTACCGTTTACTTTAGTTATAAAGCTTGGACTCGGGGAGATCTATGGTTCCCGAAAGTGGGTATTTTAATAAAAAAAATTTTATTTTTGCCATAACTTTTTTGTGTCTGAACCGATTTTCCCGAGTCTTATGTTCTACTAAAAATTTCCGATATTTTGGTATATAAATCATATCCATAGGACATATGGCAGCCTTAAAATTTAGGTTTTTATAAAATTTTTAATTTTTTTTGTACGGGAGGTACCACGCCCACTTCTCCAATCCCGCCCACATTTTGTAGAATGGTGTGTATTGGCAACCTAAATGTGTGTACCTAATTTGGAAACTTTGGCTTTTGCCGTTCCCCAGTTATACAGCAAAAAGTAATAAAAATACAACAACCACAAGGGATTTTTGGGAAAAATTAGAGGTAGTCGTGGTTTTTTGCTCATATCTCAGCCATTTGTGGACCGATCTGGCTGAATTTCAATAGCAAAATTATAATAAGAATACCTGACAGAAAGATACCCCAACGAAGCTCCCATCATATCTGGGGGCTTCGGAAAACCCATTTCAACAGACAGACGGACAGACGGACAACCGGATTTGAACTTCGCTTTTCATAAGGACCCAGAATATATCTACTTTATAGGGTGTAGGATCAATATTGTAGAAATTACAAACGGAATGACAAAGTTATATATACCCTTTTACCTTCGGTGAAGGGTATAAAAAAAATAATTTTTGGGATTGCAGTATTTTGATCATAACTTAGCCATTTTTAAACCGATTTAAAAGATTTAAATACCGACGTGCTTAGGAAGAAATTTACCATTTACTTGACTTAAAAAGTTTGGACTCGGGAAGATCTATGATTCCCAAAAATGGATATTTTAATAAAAAAAAATTTTATTTTGGCCATAACTTTTTTGCATCTGAACCGATTTTTCCGAAATTTTCAGAAAATATTTTCTACTAAAGATTTCCGGTCTTTTGATATATAAGGTGTAACCATCGGTCATATAGCAGTGCACAAATTCAGGTTTTTATGAAGTTTTTGATATTTTTTCTACGGGAGGTACCACGCCCACTTCTCCAATCCCGCCCACATTTTGTAGGATGGTGTGTATTGACAACCTTATTGTGTGTACCTAATTTGGAAACTTTGGCTTTTTCCGTTCACCAGATATACAGCAAAAAGTAATAAAAATACAACAACAACAATGGATTTTTTTAAAAAAATAGAGGTAGTCGTGGTTTTTTGCTCATAACTCAGCCATTTTTTAACCGATTTGGCAGATTTATATACCGACGTGTTAAAGAAGAAATTTACCGTTTACTTTAGTTATAAAGCTTGGACTCGGGGAGATCTATGGTTCCCGAAAGTGGGTATTTTAATAAAAAAAATTTTATTTTTGCCATAACTTTTTTGTGTCTGAACCGATTTTCCCGAGTCTTATGTTCTACTAAAAATTTCCGATATTTTGGTATATAAATCATATCCATAGGACATATGGCAGCCTTAAAATTTAGGTTTTTATAAAATTTTTAATTTTTTTTGTACGGGAGGTACCACGCCCACTTCTCCAATCCCGCCCACATTTTGTAGAATGGTGTGTATTGGCAACCTAAATGTGTGTACCTAATTTGGAAACTTTGGCTTTTGCCGTTCCCCAGTTATACAGCAAAAAGTAATAAAAATACAACAACCACAAGGGATTTTTGGGAAAAATTAGAGGTAGTCGTGGTTTTTTGCTCATATCTCAGCCATTTGTGGACCGATCTGGCTGAATTTCAATAGCAAAATTATAATAAGAATACCTGACAGAAAGATACCCCAACGAAGCTCCCATCATATCTGGGGGCTTCGGAAAACCCATTTCAACAGACAGACGGACAGACGGACAACCGGATTTGAACTTCGCTTTTCATAAGGACCCAGAATATATCTACTTTATAGGGTGTAGGATCAATATTGTAGAAATTACAAACGGAATGACAAAGTTATATATACCCTTTTACCTTCGGTGAAGGGTATAAAAAAAATAATTTTTGGGATTGCAGTATTTTGATCATAACTTAGCCATTTTTAAACCGATTTGAAAGATTTAAATACCGACGTGCTTAGGAAGAAATTTACCATTTACTTGATTTAAAAAGTTTGGACTCGGGAAGATCTATGATTCCCAAAAATGGATATTTTAATAAAAAAAAATTTTATTTTGGCCATAACTTTTTTGCATCTGAACCGATTTTTCCGAAATTTTCAGAAAATATTTTCTACTAAAGATTTCCGGTCTTTTGATATATAAGGTGTAACCATCGGTCATATAGCAGTGCACAAATTCAGGTTTTTATGAAGTTTTTGATATTTTTTCTACGGGAGGTACCACGCCCACTTCCCCAATCCCGCCCACATTTTGTAGGATGGTGTGTATTGACAACCTTATTGTGTGTACCTAATTTGGAAACTTTGGCTTTTTCCGTTCACCAGATATACAGCAAAAAGTAATAAAAATACAACAACAACAATGGATTTTTTTAAAAAAATAGAGGTAGTCGTGGTTTTTTGCTCATAACTCAGCCATTTTTTAACCGATTTGGCAGATTTATATACCGACGTGTTAAAGAAGAAATTTACCGTTTACTTTAGTTATAAAGCTTGGACTCGGGGAGATCTATGGTTCCCGAAAGTGGGTATTTTAATAAAAAAAATTTTATTTTTGCCATAACTTTTTTGTGTCTGAACCGATTTTCCCGAGTCTTATGTTCTACTAAAAATTTCCGATATTTTGGTATATAAATCATATCCATAGGACATATGGCAGCCTTAAAATTTAGGTTTTTATAAAATTTTTAATTTTTTTTGTACGGGAGGTACCACGCCCACTTCTCCAATCCCGCCCACATTTTGTAGAATGGTGTGTATTGGCAACCTAAATGTGTGTACCTAATTTGGAAACTTTGGCTTTTGCCGTTCCCCAGTTATACAGCAAAAAGTAATAAAAATACAACAACCACAAGGGATTTTTGGGAAAAATTAGAGGTAGTCGTGGTTTTTTGCTCATATCTCAGCCATTTGTGGACCGATCTGGCTGAATTTCAATAGCAAAATTATAATAAGAATACCTGACAGAAAGATACCCCAACGAAGCTCCCATCATATCTGGGGGCTTCGGAAAACCCATTTCAACAGACAGACGGACAGACGGACAACCGGATTTGAACTTCGCTTTTCATAAGGACCCAGAATATATCTACTTTATAGGGTGTAGGATCAATATTGTAGAAATTACAAACGGAATGACAAAGTTATATATACCCTTTTACCTTCGGTGAAGGGTATAAAAAAAATAATTTTTGGGATTGCAGTATTTTGATCATAACTTAGCCATTTTTAAACCGATTTGAAAGATTTAAATACCGACGTGCTTAGGAAGAAATTTACCATTTACTTGACTTAAAAAGTTTGGACTCGGGAAGATCTATGATTCCCAAAAATGGATATTTTAATAAAAAAAAATTTTATTTTGGCCATAACTTTTTTGCATCTGAACCGATTTTTCCGAAATTTTCAGAAAATATTTTCTACTAAAGATTTCCGGTCTTTTGATATATAAGGTGTAACCATCGGTCATATAGCAGTGCACAAATTCAGGTTTTTATGAAGTTTTTGATATTTTTTCTACGGGAGGTACCACGCCCACTTCTCCAATCCCGCCCACATTTTGTAGGATGGTGTGTATTGACAACCTTATTGTGTGTACCTAATTTGGAAACTTTGGCTTTTTCCGTTCACCAGATATACAGCAAAAAGTAATAAAAATACAACAACAACAATGGATTTTTTTTAAAAAATAGAGGTAGTCGTGGTTTTTTGCTCATAACTCAGCCATTTTTTAACCGATTTGGCAGATTTATATACCGACGTGTTAAAGAAGAAATTTACCGTTTACTTTAGTTATAAAGCTTGGACTCGGGGAGATCTATGGTTCCCGAAAGTGGGTATTTTAATAAAAAAAATTTTATTTTTGCCATAACTTTTTTGTGTCTGAACCGATTTTCCCGAGTCTTATGTTCTACTAAAAATTTCCGATATTTTGGTATATAAATCATATCCATAGGACATATGGCAGCCTTAAAATTTAGGTTTTTATAAAATTTTTAATTTTTTTTGTACGGGAGGTACCACGCCCACTTCTCCAATCCCGCCCACATTTTGTAGAATGGTGTGTATTGGCAACCTAAATGTGTGTACCTAATTTGGAAACTTTGGCTTTTGCCGTTCCCCAGTTATACAGCAAAAAGTAATAAAAATACAACAACCACAAGGGATTTTTGGGAAAAATTAGAGGTAGTCGTGGTTTTTTGCTCATATCTCAGCCATTTGTGGACCGATCTGGCTGAATTTCAATAGCAAAATTATAATAAGAATACCTGACAGAAAGATACCCCAACGAAGCTCCCATCATATCTGGGGGCTTCGGAAAACCCATTTCAACAGACAGACGGACAGACGGACAACCGGATTTGAACTTCGCTTTTCATAAGGACCCAGAATATATCTACTTTATAGGGTGTAGGATCAATATTGTAGAAATTACAAACGGAATGACAAAGTTATATATACCCTTTTACCTTCGGTGAAGGGTATAAAAAAAATAATTTTTGGGATTGCAGTATTTTGATCATAACTTAGCCATTTTTAAACCGATTTGAAAGATTTAAATACCGACGTGCTTAGGAAGAAATTTACCATTTACTTGACTTAAAAAGTTTGGACTCGGGAAGATCTATGATTCCCAAAAATGGATATTTTAATAAAAAAAAATTTTATTTTGGCCATAACTTTTTTGCATCTGAACCGATTTTTCCGAAATTTTCAGAAAATATTTTCTACTAAAGATTTCCGGTCTTTTGATATATAAGGTGTAACCATCGGTCATATAGCAGTGCACAAATTCAGGTTTTTATGAAGTTTTTGATATTTTTTCTACGGGAGGTACCACGCCCACTTCTCCAATCCCGCCCACATTTTGTAGGATGGTGTGTATTGACAACCTTATTGTGTGTACCTAATTTGGAAACTTTGGCTTTTTCCGTTCACCAGATATACAGCAAAAAGTAATAAAAATACAACAACAACAATGGATTTTTTTAAAAAAATAGAGGTAGTCGTGGTTTTTTGCTCATAACTCAGCCATTTTTTAACCGATTTGGCAGATTTATATACCGACGTGTTAAAGAAGAAATTTACCGTTTACTTTAGTTATAAAGCTTGGACTCGGGGAGATCTATGGTTCCCGAAAGTGGGTATTTTAATAAAAAAAATTTTATTTTTGCCATAACTTTTTTGTGTCTGAACCGATTTTCCCGAGTCTTATGTTCTACTAAAAATTTCCGATATTTTGGTATATAAATCATATCCATAGGACATATGGCAGCCTTAAAATTTAGGTTTTTATAAAATTTTTAATTTTTTTTGTACGGGAGGTACCACGCCCACTTCTCCCATCCCGCCCACATTTTGTAGAATGGTGTGTATTGGCAACCTAAATGTGTGTACCTAATTTGGAAACTTTGGCTTTTGCCGTTCCCCAGTTATACAGCAAAAAGTAATAAAAATACAACAACCACAAGGGATTTTTGGGAAAAATTAGAGGTAGTCGTGGTTTTTTGCTCATATCTCAGCCATTTGTGGACCCATCTGGCTGAATTTCAATAGCAAAATTATAATAAGAATACCTGACAGAAAGATACCCCAACGAAGCTCCCATCATATCTGGGGGCTTCGGAAAACCCATTTCAACAGACAGACGGACAGACGGACAGACGGACAACCGGATTTGAACTTCGCTTTTCATAAGGACCCAGAATATATCTACTTTATAGGGTGTAGGATCAATATTGTAGAAATTACAAACGGAATGACAAAGTTATATATACCCTTTTACCTTCGGTGAAGGGTATAAAAAAAATAATTTTTGGGATTGCAGTATTTTGATCATAACTTAGCCATTTTTAAACCGATTTGAAAGATTTAAATACCGACGTGCTTAGGAAGAAATTTACCATTTACTTGACTTAAAAAGTTTGGACTCGGGAAGATCTATGATTCCCAAAAATGGATATTTTAATAAAAAAAAATTTTATTTTGGCCATAACTTTTTTGCATCTGAACCGATTTTTCCGAAATTTTCAGAAAATATTTTCTACTAAAGATTTCCGGTCTTTTGATATATAAGGTGTAACCATCGGTCATATAGCAGTGCACAAATTCAGGTTCTTATGAAGTTTTTGATATTTTTTCTACGGGAGGTACCACGCCCACTTGTCCAATCCCGCCCACATTTTGTAGGATGGTGTGTATTGACAACCTTATTGTGTGTACCTAATTTGGAAACTTTGGCTTTTTCCGTTCACCAGATATACAGCAAAAAGTAATAAAAATACAACAACAACAATGGATTTTTTTAAAAAAATAGAGGTAGTCGTGGTTTTTTGCTCATAACTCAGCCATTTTTTAACCGATTTGGCAGATTTATATACCGACGTGTTAAAGAAGAAATTTACCGTTTACTTTAGTTATAAAGCTTGGACTCGGGGAGATCTATGGTTCCCGAAAGTGGGTATTTTAATAAAAAAAATTTTATTTTTGCCATAACTTTTTTGTGTCTGAACCGATTTTCCCGAGTCTTATGTTCTACTAAAAATTTCCGATATTTTGGTATATAAATCATATCCATAGGACATATGGCAGCCTTAAAATTTAGGTTTTTATAAAATTTTTAATTTTTTTTGTACGGGAGGTACCACGCCCACTTCTCCCATCCCGCCCACATTTTGTAGAATGGTGTGTATTGGCAACCCAAATGTGTGTACCTTATTTGGAAACTTTGGCTTTTGCCGTTCCCCAGTTATACAGCAAAAAGTAATAAAAATACAACAACCACAAGGGATTTTTGGGAAAAATTAGAGGTAGTCGTGGTTTTTTGCTCATATCTCAGCCATTTGTGGACCGATCTGGCTGAATTTCAATAGCAAAATTATAATAAGAATACCTGACAGAAAGATACCCCAACGAAGCTCCCATCATATCTGGGGGCTTCGGAAAACCCATTTCAACAGACAGACGGACAGACGGACAGACGGACAACCGGATTTGAACTTCGCTTTTCATAAGGACCCAGAATATATCTACTTTATAGGGTGTAGGATCAATATTGTAGAAATTACAAACGGAATGACAAAGTTATATATACCCTTTTACCTTCGGTGAAGGGTATAAAAAAAATATTTTTTGGGATTGCAGTATTTTGATCATAACTTAGCCATTTTTAAACCGATTTGAAAGATTTAAATACCGACGTGCTTAGGAAGAAATTTACCATTTACTTGACTTAAAAAGTTTGGACTCGGGAAGATCTATGATTCCCAAAAATGGATATTTTAATAAAAAAACATTTTATTTTGGCCATAACTTTTTTGCATCTGAACCGATTTTTCCGAAATTTTCAGAAAATATTTTCTACTAAAGATTTCCGGTCTTTCCACATTTTGTAGGATGGTGTGTATTGACAACCTTATTGTGTGTACCTAATTTGGAAACTTTGGCTTTTTCCGTTCACCAGATATACAGCAAAAAGTAATAAAAATACAACAACAACAATGGATTTTTTTAAAAAAATAGAGGTAGTCGTGGTTTTTTGCTCATAACTCAGCCATTTTTTAACCGATTTGGCAGATTTATATACCGACGTGTTAAAGAAGAAATTTACCGTTTACTTTAGTTATAAAGCTTGGACTCGGGGAGATCTATGGTTCCCGAAAGTGGGTATTTTAATAAAAAAAATTTTATTTTTGCCATAACTTTTTTGTGTCTGAACCGAGTCTTATGTAAAATATGTTCTACTAAAAATTTCCGATATTTTGGTATATAAATCATATCCATAGGACATATGGCAGCCTTAAAATTTAGGTTTTTATAAAATTTTTAATTTTTTTTGTACGGGAGGTACCACGCCCACTTCTCCAATCCCGCCCACATTTTGTAGAATGGTGTGTATTGGCAACCTAAATGTGTGTACCTAATTTGGAAACTTTGGCTTTTGCCGTTCCCCAGTTATACAGCAAAAAGTAATAAAAATACAACAACCACAAGGGATTTTTGGGAAAAATTAGAGGTAGTCGTGGTTTTTTGCTCATATCTCAGCCATTTGTGGACCGATCTGGCTGAATTTCAATAGCAAAATTATAATAAGAATACCTGACAGAAAGATACCCCAACGAAGCTCCCATCATATCTGGGGGCTTCGGAAAACCCATTTCAACAGACAGACGGACAGACGGACAACCGGATTTGAACTTCGCTTTTCATAAGGACCCAGAATATATCTACTTTATAGGGTGTAGGATCAATATTGTAGAAATTACAAACGGAATGACAAAGTTATATATACCCTTTTACCTTCGGTGAAGGGTATAAAAAAAATAATTTTTGGGATTGCAGTATTTTGATCATAACTTAGCCATTTTTAAACCGATTTAAAAGATTTAAATACCGACGTGCTTAGGAAGAAATTTACCATTTACTTGACTTAAAAAGTTTGGACTCGGGAAGATCTATGATTCCCAAAAATGGATATTTTAATAAAAAAAAATTTTATTTTGGCCATAACTTTTTTGCATCTGAACCGATTTTTCCGAAATTTTCAGAAAATATTTTCTACTAAAGATTTCCGGTCTTTTGATATATAAGGTGTAACCATCGGTCATATAGCAGTGCACAAATTCAGGTTTTTATGAAGTTTTTGATATTTTTTCTACGGGAGGTACCACGCCCACTTCTCCAATCCCGCCCACATTTTGTAGGATGGTGTGTATTGACAACCTTATTGTGTGTACCTAATTTGGAAACTTTGGCTTTTTCCGTTCACCAGATATACAGCAAAAAGTAATAAAAATACAACAACAACAATGGATTTTTTTAAAAAAATAGAGGTAGTCGTGGTTTTTTGCTCATAACTCAGCCATTTTTTAACCGATTTGGCAGATTTATATACCGACGTGTTAAAGAAGAAATTTACCGTTTACTTTAGTTATAAAGCTTGGACTCGGGGAGATCTATGGTTCCCGAAAGTGGGTATTTTAATAAAAAAAATTTTATTTTTGCCATAACTTTTTTGTGTCTGAACCGATTTTCCCGAGTCTTATGTTCTACTAAAAATTTCCGATATTTTGGTATATAAATCATATCCATAGGACATATGGCAGCCTTAAAATTTAGGTTTTTATAAAATTTTTAATTTTTTTTGTACGGGAGGTACCACGCCCACTTCTCCAATCCCGCCCACATTTTGTAGAATGGTGTGTATTGGCAACCTAAATGTGTGTACCTAATTTGGAAACTTTGGCTTTTGCCGTTCCCCAGTTATACAGCAAAAAGTAATAAAAATACAACAACCACAAGGGATTTTTGGGAAAAATTAGAGGTAGTCGTGGTTTTTTGCTCATATCTCAGCCATTTGTGGACCGATCTGGCTGAATTTCAATAGCAAAATTATAATAAGAATACCTGACAGAAAGATACCCCAACGAAGCTCCCATCATATCTGGGGGCTTCGGAAAACCCATTTCAACAGACAGACGGACAGACGGACAACCGGATTTGAACTTCGCTTTTCATAAGGACCCAGAATATATCTACTTTATAGGGTGTAGGATCAATATTGTAGAAATTACAAACGGAATGACAAAGTTATATATACCCTTTTACCTTCGGTGAAGGGTATAAAAAAAATAATTTTTGGGATTGCAGTATTTTGATCATAACTTAGCCATTTTTAAACCGATTTGAAAGATTTAAATACCGACGTGCTTAGGAAGAAATTTACCATTTACTTGATTTAAAAAGTTTGGACTCGGGAAGATCTATGATTCCCAAAAATGGATATTTTAATAAAAAAAAATTTTATTTTGGCCATAACTTTTTTGCATCTGAACCGATTTTTCCGAAATTTTCAGAAAATATTTTCTACTAAAGATTTCCGGTCTTTTGATATATAAGGTGTAACCATCGGTCATATAGCAGTGCACAAATTCAGGTTTTTATGAAGTTTTTGATATTTTTTCTACGGGAGGTACCACGCCCACTTCCCCAATCCCGCCCACATTTTGTAGGATGGTGTGTATTGACAACCTTATTGTGTGTACCTAATTTGGAAACTTTGGCTTTTTCCGTTCACCAGATATACAGCAAAAAGTAATAAAAATACAACAACAACAATGGATTTTTTTAAAAAAATAGAGGTAGTCGTGGTTTTTTGCTCATAACTCAGCCATTTTTTAACCGATTTGGCAGATTTATATACCGACGTGTTAAAGAAGAAATTTACCGTTTACTTTAGTTATAAAGCTTGGACTCGGGGAGATCTATGGTTCCCGAAAGTGGGTATTTTAATAAAAAAAATTTTATTTTTGCCATAACTTTTTTGTGTCTGAACCGATTTTCCCGAGTCTTATGTTCTACTAAAAATTTCCGATATTTTGGTATATAAATCATATCCATAGGACATATGGCAGCCTTAAAATTTAGGTTTTTATAAAATTTTTAATTTTTTTTGTACGGGAGGTACCACGCCCACTTCTCCAATCCCGCCCACATTTTGTAGAATGGTGTGTATTGGCAACCTAAATGTGTGTACCTAATTTGGAAACTTTGGCTTTTGCCGTTCCCCAGTTATACAGCAAAAAGTAATAAAAATACAACAACCACAAGGGATTTTTGGGAAAAATTAGAGGTAGTCGTGGTTTTTTGCTCATATCTCAGCCATTTGTGGACCGATCTGGCTGAATTTCAATAGCAAAATTATAATAAGAATACCTGACAGAAAGATACCCCAACGAAGCTCCCATCATATCTGGGGGCTTCGGAAAACCCATTTCAACAGACAGACGGACAGACGGACAACCGGATTTGAACTTCGCTTTTCATAAGGACCCAGAATATATCTACTTTATAGGGTGTAGGATCAATATTGTAGAAATTACAAACGGAATGACAAAGTTATATATACCCTTTTACCTTCGGTGAAGGGTATAAAAAAAATAATTTTTGGGATTGCAGTATTTTGATCATAACTTAGCCATTTTTAAACCGATTTGAAAGATTTAAATACCGACGTGCTTAGGAAGAAATTTACCATTTACTTGACTTAAAAAGTTTGGACTCGGGAAGATCTATGATTCCCAAAAATGGATATTTTAATAAAAAAAAATTTTATTTTGGCCATAACTTTTTTGCATCTGAACCGATTTTTCCGAAATTTTCAGAAAATATTTTCTACTAAAGATTTCCGGTCTTTTGATATATAAGGTGTAACCATCGGTCATATAGCAGTGCACAAATTCAGGTTTTTATGAAGTTTTTGATATTTTTTCTACGGGAGGTACCACGCCCACTTCTCCAATCCCGCCCACATTTTGTAGGATGGTGTGTATTGACAACCTTATTGTGTGTACCTAATTTGGAAACTTTGGCTTTTTCCGTTCACCAGATATACAGCAAAAAGTAATAAAAATACAACAACAACAATGGATTTTTTTTAAAAAATAGAGGTAGTCGTGGTTTTTTGCTCATAACTCAGCCATTTTTTAACCGATTTGGCAGATTTATATACCGACGTGTTAAAGAAGAAATTTACCGTTTACTTTAGTTATAAAGCTTGGACTCGGGGAGATCTATGGTTCCCGAAAGTGGGTATTTTAATAAAAAAAATTTTATTTTTGCCATAACTTTTTTGTGTCTGAACCGATTTTCCCGAGTCTTATGTTCTACTAAAAATTTCCGATATTTTGGTATATAAATCATATCCATAGGACATATGGCAGCCTTAAAATTTAGGTTTTTATAAAATTTTTAATTTTTTTTGTACGGGAGGTACCACGCCCACTTCTCCAATCCCGCCCACATTTTGTAGAATGGTGTGTATTGGCAACCTAAATGTGTGTACCTAATTTGGAAACTTTGGATTTTGCCGTTCCCCAGTTATACAGCAAAAAGTAATAAAAATACAACAACCACAAGGGATTTTTGGGAAAAATTAGAGGTAGTCGTGGTTTTTTGCTCATATCTCAGCCATTTGTGGACCGATCTGGCTGAATTTCAATAGCAAAATTATAATAAGAATACCTGACAGAAAGATACCCCAACGAAGCTCCCATCATATCTGGGGGCTTCGGAAAACCCATTTCAACAGACAGACGGACAGACGGACAACCGGATTTGAACTTCGCTTTTCATAAGGACCCAGAATATATCTACTTTATAGGGTGTAGGATCAATATTGTAGAAATTACAAACGGAATGACAAAGTTATATATACCCTTTTACCTTCGGTGAAGGGTATAAAAAAAATAATTTTTGGGATTGCAGTATTTTGATCATAACTTAGCCATTTTTAAACCGATTTGAAAGATTTAAATACCGACGTGCTTAGGAAGAAATTTACCATTTACTTGACTTAAAAAGTTTGGACTCGGGAAGATCTATGATTCCCAAAAATGGATATTTTAATAAAAAAAAATTTTATTTTGGCCATAACTTTTTTGCATCTGAACCGATTTTTCCGAAATTTTCAGAAAATATTTTCTACTAAAGATTTCCGGTCTTTTGATATATAAGGTGTAACCATCGGTCATATAGCAGTGCACAAATTCAGGTTTTTATGAAGTTTTTGATATTTTTTCTACGGGAGGTACCACGCCCACTTCTCCAATCCCGCCCACATTTTGTAGGATGGTGTGTATTGACAACCTTATTGTGTGTACCTAATTTGGAAACTTTGGCTTTTTCCGTTCACCAGATATACAGCAAAAAGTAATAAAAATACAACAACAACAATGGATTTTTTTAAAAAAATAGAGGTAGTCGTGGTTTTTTGCTCATAACTCAGCCATTTTTTAACCGATTTGGCAGATTTATATACCGACGTGTTAAAGAAGAAATTTACCGTTTACTTTAGTTATAAAGCTTGGACTCGGGGAGATCTATGGTTCCCGAAAGTGGGTATTTTAATAAAAAAAAATTTTATTTTTGCCATAACTTTTTTGTGTCTGAACCGATTTTCCCGAGTCTTATGTTCTACTAAAAATTTCCGATATTTTGGTATATAAATCATATCCATAGGACATATGGCAGCCTTAAAATTTAGGTTTTTATAAAATTTTTAATTTTTTTTGTACGGGAGGTACCACGCCCACTTCTCCCATCCCGCCCACATTTTGTAGAATGGTGTGTATTGGCAACCTAAATGTGTGTACCTAATTTGGAAACTTTGGCTTTTGCCGTTCCCCAGTTATACAGCAAAAAGTAATAAAAATACAACAACCACAAGGGATTTTTGGGAAAAATTAGAGGTAGTCGTGGTTTTTTGCTCATATCTCAGCCATTTGTGGACCCATCTGGCTGAATTTCAATAGCAAAATTATAATAAGAATACCTGACAGAAAGATACCCCAACGAAGCTCCCATCATATCTGGGGGCTTCGGAAAACCCATTTCAACAGACAGACGGACAGACGGACAGACGGACAACCGGATTTGAACTTCGCTTTTCATAAGGACCCAGAATATATCTACTTTATAGGGTGTAGGATCAATATTGTAGAAATTACAAACGGAATGACAAAGTTATATATACCCTTTTACCTTCGGTGAAGGGTATAAAAAAAATAATTTTTGGGATTGCAGTATTTTGATCATAACTTAGCCATTTTTAAACCGATTTGAAAGATTTAAATACCGACGTGCTTAGGAAGAAATTTACCATTTACTTGACTTAAAAAGTTTGGACTCGGGAAGATCTATGATTCCCAAAAATGGATATTTTAATAAAAAAAAATTTTATTTTGGCCATAACTTTTTTGCATCTGAACCGATTTTTCCGAAATTTTCAGAAAATATTTTCTACTAAAGATTTCCGGTCTTTTGATATATAAGGTGTAACCATCGGTCATATAGCAGTGCACAAATTCAGGTTCTTATGAAGTTTTTGATATTTTTTCTACGGGAGGTACCACGCCCACTTGTCCAATCCCGCCCACATTTTGTAGGATGGTGTGTATTGACAACCTTATTGTGTGTACCTAATTTGGAAACTTTGGCTTTTTCCGTTCACCAGATATACAGCAAAAAGTAATAAAAATACAACAACAACAATGGATTTTTTTAAAAAAATAGAGGTAGTCGTGGTTTTTTGCTCATAACTCAGCCATTTTTTAACCGATTTGGCAGATTTATATACCGACGTGTTAAAGAAGAAATTTACCGTTTACTTTAGTTATAAAGCTTGGACTCGGGGAGATCTATGGTTCCCGAAAGTGGGTATTTTAATAAAAAAAATTTTATTTTTGCCATAACTTTTTTGTGTCTGAACCGATTTTCCCGAGTCTTATGTTCTACTAAAAATTTCCGATATTTTGGTATATAAATCATATCCATAGGACATATGGCAGCCTTAAAATTTAGGTTTTTATAAAATTTTTAATTTTTTTTGTACGGGAGGTACCACGCCCACTTCTCCCATCCCGCCCACATTTTGTAGAATGGTGTGTATTGGCAACCCAAATGTGTGTACCTTATTTGGAAACTTTGGCTTTTGCCGTTCCCCAGTTATACAGCAAAAAGTAATAAAAATACAACAACCACAAGGGATTTTTGGGAAAAATTAGAGGTAGTCGTGGTTTTTTGCTCATATCTCAGCCATTTGTGGACCGATCTGGCTGAATTTCAATAGCAAAATTATAATAAGAATACCTGACAGAAAGATACCCCAACGAAGCTCCCATCATATCTGGGGGCTTCGGAAAACCCATTTCAACAGACAGACGGACAGACGGACAGACGGACAACCGGATTTGAACTTCGCTTTTCATAAGGACCCAGAATATATCTACTTTATAGGGTGTAGGATCAATATTGTAGAAATTACAAACGGAATGACAAAGTTATATATACCCTTTTACCTTCGGTGAAGGGTATAAAAAAAATATTTTTTGGGATTGCAGTATTTTGATCATAACTTAGCCATTTTTAAACCGATTTGAAAGATTTAAATACCGACGTGCTTAGGAAGAAATTTACCATTTACTTGACTTAAAAAGTTTGGACTCGGGAAGATCTATGATTCCCAAAAATGGATATTTTAATAAAAAAACATTTTATTTTGGCCATAACTTTTTTGCATCTGAACCGATTTTTCCGAAATTTTCAGAAAATATTTTCTACTAAAGATTTCCGGTCTTTCCACATTTTGTAGGATGGTGTGTATTGACAACCTTATTGTGTGTACCTAATTTGGAAACTTTGGCTTTTTCCGTTCACCAGATATACAGCAAAAAGTAATAAAAATACAACAACAACAATGGATTTTTTTAAAAAAATAGAGGTAGTCGTGGTTTTTTGCTCATAACTCAGCCATTTTTTAACCGATTTGGCAGATTTATATACCGACGTGTTAAAGAAGAAATTTACCGTTTACTTTAGTTATAAAGCTTGGACTCGGGGAGATCTATGGTTCCCGAAAGTGGGTATTTTAATAAAAAAAATTTTATTTTTGCCATAACTTTTTTGTGTCTGAACCGAGTCTTATGTAAAATATGTTCTACTAAAAATTTCCGATATTTTGGTATATAAATCATATCCATAGGACATATGGCAGCCTTAAAATTTAGGTTTTTATAAAATTTTTAATTTTTTTTGTACGGGAGGTACCACGCCCACTTCTCCAATCCCGCCCACATTTTGTAGAATGGTGTGTATTGGCAACCTAAATGTGTGTACCTAATTTGGAAACTTTGGCTTTTGCCGTTCCCCAGTTATACAGCAAAAAGTAATAAAAATACAACAACCACAAGGGATTTTTGGGAAAAATTAGAGGTAGTCGTGGTTTTTTGCTCATATCTCAGCCATTTGTGGACCGATCTGGCTGAATTTCAATAGCAAAATTATAATAAGAATACCTGACAGAAAGATACCCCAACGAAGCTCCCATCATATCTGGGGGCTTCGGAAAACCCATTTCAACAGACAGACGGACAGACGGACAACCGGATTTGAACTTCGCTTTTCATAAGGACCCAGAATATATCTACTTTATAGGGTGTAGGATCAATATTGTAGAAATTACAAACGGAATGACAAAGTTATATATACCCTTTTACCTTCGGTGAAGGGTATAAAAAAAATAATTTTTGGGATTGCAGTATTTTGATCATAACTTAGCCATTTTTAAACCGATTTGAAAGATTTAAATACCGACGTGCTTAGGAAGAAATTTACCATTTACTTGACTTAAAAAGTTTGGACTCGGGAAGATCTATGATTCCCAAAAATGGATATTTTAATAAAAAAAAATTTTATTTTGGCCATAACTTTTTTGCATCTGAACCGATTTTTCCGAAATTTTCAGAAAATATTTTCTACTAAAGATTTCCGGTCTTTTGATATATAAGGTGTAACCATCGGTCATATAGCAGTGCACAAATTCAGGTTTTTATGAAGTTTTTGATATTTTTTCTACGGGAGGTACCACGCCCACTTCTCCAATCCCGTCCACATTTTGTAGGATGGTGTGTATTGACAACCTTATTGTGTGTACCTAATTTGGAAACTTTGGCTTTTTCCGTTCACCAGATATACAGCAAAAAGTAATAAAAATACAACAACAACAATGGATTTTTTTAAAAAAATAGAGGTAGTCGTGGTTTTTTGCTCATAACTCAGCCATTTTTTAACCGATTTGGCAGATTTATATACCGACGTGTTAAAGAAGAAATTTACCGTTTACTTTAGTTATAAAGCTTGGACTCGGGGAGATCTATGGTTCCCGAAAGTGGGTATTTTAATAAAAAAAATTTTATTTTTGCCATAACTTTTTTGTGTCTGAACCGATTTTCCCGAGTCTTATGTAAAATATGTTCTACTAAAAATTTCCGATATTTTGGTATATAAATCATATCCATAGGACATATGGCAGCCTTAAAATTTAGGTTTTTATAAAATTTTTAATTTTTTTTGTACGGGAGGTACCACGCCCACTTCTCCAATCCCGCCCACATTTTGTAGAATGGTGTGTATTGGCAACCTAAATGTGTGTACCTAATTTGGAAACTTTGGCTTTTGCCGTTCCCCAGTTATACAGCAAAAAGTAATAAAAATACAACAACCACAAGGGATTTTTGGGAAAAATTAGAGGTAGTCGTGGTTTTTTGCTCATATCTCAGCCATTTGTGGACCGATCTGGCTGAATTTCAATAGCAAAATTATAATAAGAATACCTGACAGAAAGATACCCCAACGAAGCTCCCATCATATCTGGGGGCTTCGGAAAACCCATTTCAACAGACAGACGGACAGACGGACAACCGGATTTGAACTTCGCTTTTCATAAGGACCCAGAATATATCTACTTTATAGGGTGTAGGATCAATATTGTAGAAATTACAAACGGAATGACAAAGTTATATATACCCTTTTACCTTCGGTGAAGGGTATAAAAAAAATAATTTTTGGGATTGCAGTATTTTGATCATAACTTAGCCATTTTTAAACCGATTTGAAAGATTTAAATACCGACGTGCTTAGGAAGAAATTTACCATTTACTTGACTTAAAAAGTTTGGACTCGGGAAGATCTATGATTCCCAAAAATGGATATTTTAATAAAAAAAAATTTTATTTTGGCCATAACTTTTTTGCATCTGAACCGATTTTTCCGAAATTTTCAGAAAATATTTTCTACTAAAGATTTCCGGTCTTTCCACATTTTGTAGGATGGTGTGTATTGACAACCTTATTGTGTGTACCTAATTTGGAAACTTTGGCTTTTTCCGTTCACCAGATATACAGCAAAAAGTAATAAAAATACAACAACAACAATGGATTTTTTTAAAAAAATAGAGGTAGTCGTGGTTTTTTGCTCATAACTCAGCCATTTTTTAACCGATTTGGCAGATTTATATACCGACGTGTTAAAGAAGAAATTTACCGTTTACTTTAGTTATAAAGCTTGGACTCGGGGAGATCTATGGTTCCCGAAAGTGGGTATTTTAATAAAAAAAATTTTATTTTTGCCATAACTTTTTTGTGTCTGAACCGAGTCTTATGTAAAATATGTTCTACTAAAAATTTCCGATATTTTGGTATATAAATCATATCCATAGGACATATGGCAGCCTTAAAATTTAGGTTTTTATAAAATTTTTAATTTTTTTTGTACGGGAGGTACCACGCCCACTTCTCCAATCCCGCCCACATTTTGTAGAATGGTGTGTATTGGCAACCTAAATGTGTGTACCTAATTTGGAAACTTTGGCTTTTGCCGTTCCCCAGTTATACAGCAAAAAGTAATAAAAATACAACAACCACAAGGGATTTTTGGGAAAAATTAGAGGTAGTCGTGGTTTTTTGCTCATATCTCAGCCATTTGTGGACCGATCTGGCTGAATTTCAATAGCAAAATTATAATAAGAATACCTGACAGAAAGATACCCCAACGAAGCTCCCATCATATCTGGGGGCTTCGGAAAACCCATTTCAACAGACAGACGGACAGACGGACAGACGGACAACCGGATTTGAACTTCGCTTTTCATAAGGACCCAGAATATATCTACTTTATAGGGTGTAGGATCAATATTGTAGAAATTACAAACGGAATGACAAAGTTATATATACCCTTTTACCTTCGGTGAAGGGTATAAAAAAAATAATTTTTGGGATTGCAGTATTTTGATCATAACTTAGCCATTTTTAAACCGATTTGAAAGATTTAAATACCGACGTGCTTAGGAAGAAATTTACCATTTACTTGACTTAAAAAGTTTGGACTCGGGAAGATCTATGATTCCCAAAAATGGATATTTTAATAAAAAAAAATTTTATTTTGGCCATAACTTTTTTGCATCTGAACCGATTTTTCCGAAATTTTCAGAAAATATTTTCTACTGAAGATTTCCGGTCTTTTGATATATAAGGTGTAACCATCGGTCATATAGCAGTGCACAAATTCAGGTTTTTATGAAGTTTTTGATATTTTTTCTACGGGAGGTACCACGCCCACTTCTCCAATCCCGCCCACATTTTGTAGGATAGTGTGTATTGACAACCTTATTGTGTGTACCTAATTTGGAAACTTTGGCTTTTTCCGTTCACCAGATATACAGCAAAAAGTAATAAAAATACAACAACAACAATGGATTTTTTTAAAAAAATAGAGGTAGTCGTGGTTTTTTGCTCATAACTCAGCCATTTTTTAACCGATTTGGCAGATTTATATACCGACGTGTTAAAGAAGAAATTTACCGTTTACTTTAGTTATAAAGCTTGGACTCGGGGAGATCTATGGTTCCCGAAAGTGGGTATTTTAATAAAAAAAATTTTATTTTTGCCATAACTTTTTTGTGTCTGAACCGATTTTCCCGAGTCTTATGTTCTACTAAAAATTTCCGATATTTTGGTATATAAATCATATCCATAGGACATATGGCAGCCTTAAAATTTAGGTTTTTATAAAATTTTTAATTTTTTTTGTACGGGAGGTACCACGCCCACTTCTCCAATCCCGCCCACATTTTGTAGAATGGTGTGTATTGGCAACCTAAATGTGTGTACCTAATTTGGAAACTTTGGCTTTTGCCGTTCCCCAGTTATACAGCAAAAAGTAATAAAAATACAACAACCACAAGGGATTTTTGGGAAAAATTAGAGGTAGTCGTGGTTTTTTGCTCATATCTCAGCCATTTGTGGACCGATCTGGCTGAATTTCAATAGCAAAATTATAATAAGAATACCTGACAGAAAGATACCCCAACGAAGCTCCCATCATATCTGGGGGCTTCGGAAAACCCATTTCAACAGACAGACGGACAGACGGACAGACGGACAACCGGATTTGAACTTCGCTTTTCATAAGGACCCAGAATATATCTACTTTATAGGGTGTAGGATCAATATTGTAGAAATTACAAACGGAATGACAAAGTTATATATACCCTTTTACCTTCGGTGAAGGGTATAAAAAAAATAATTTTTGGGATTGCAGTATTTTGATCATAACTTAGCCATTTTTAAACCGATTTGAAAGATTTAAATACCGACGTGCTTAGGAAGAAATTTACCATTTACTTGACTTAAAAAGTTTGGACTCGGGAAGATCTATGATTCCCAAAAATGGATATTTTAATAAAAAAAAATTTTATTTTGGCCATAACTTTTTTGCATCTGAACCGATTTTTCCGAAATTTTCAGAAAATATTTTCTACTAAAGATTTCCGGTCTTTTGATATATAAGGTGTAACCATCGGTCATATAGCAGTGCACAAATTCAGGTTTTTATGAAGTTTTTGATATTTTTTCTACGGGAGGTACCACGCCCACTTCTCCAATCCCGCCCACATTTTGTAGGATGGTGTGTATTGACAACCTTATTGTGTGTACCTAATTTGGAAACTTTGGCTTTTTCCGTTCACCAGATATACAGCAAAAAGTAATAAAAATACAACAACAATGGATTTTTTTTAAAAAAATAGAGGTAGTCGTGGTTTTTTGCTCATAACTCAGCCATTTTTTAACCGATTTGGCAGATTTATATACCGACGTGTTAAAGAAGAAATTTACCGTTTACTTTAGTTATAAAGCTTGGACTCGGGGAGATCTATGGTTCCCGAAAGTGGGTATTTTAATAAAAAAAATTTTATTTTTGCCATAACTTTTTTGTGTCTGAACCGATTTTCCCGAGTCTTATGTAAAATATGTTCTACTAAAAATTTCCGATATTTTGGTATATAAATCATATCCATAGGACATATGGCAGCCTTAAAATTTAGGTTTTTATAAAATTTTTAATTTTTTTTGTACGGGAGGTACCACGCCCACTTCTCCAATCCCGCCCACATTTTGTAGAATGGTGTGTATTGGCAACCTAAATGTGTGTACCTAATTTGGAAACTTTGGCTTTTGCCGTTCCCCAGTTATACAGCAAAAAGTAATAAAAATACAACAACCACAAGGGATTTTTGGGAAAAATTAGAGGTAGTCGTGGTTTTTTGCTCATATCTCAGCCATTTGTGGACCGATCTGGCTGAATTTCAATAGCAAAATTATAATAAGAATACCTGACAGAAAGATACCCCAACGAAGCTCCCATCATATCTGGGGGCTTCGGAAAACCCATTTCAACAGACAGACGGACAGACGGACAACCGGATTTGAACTTCGCTTTTCATAAGGACCCAGAATATATCTACTTTATAGGGTGTAGGATCAATATTGTAGAAATTACAAACGGAATGACAAAGTTATATATACCCTTTTACCTTCGGTGAAGGGTATAAAAAAAATAATTTTTGGGATTGCAGTATTTTGATCATAACTTAGCCATTTTTAAACCGATTTGAAAGATTTAAATACCGACGTGCTTAGGAAGAAATTTACCATTTACTTGACTTAAAAAGTTTGGACTCGGGAAGATCTATGATTCCCAAAAATGGATATTTTAATAAAAAAAAATTTTATTTTGGCCATAACTTTTTTGCATCTGAACCGATTTTTCCGAAATTTTCAGAAAATATTTTCTACTAAAGATTTCCGGTCTTTCCACATTTTGTAGGATGGTGTGTATTGACAACCTTATTGTGTGTACCTAATTTGGAAACTTTGGCTTTTTCCGTTCACCAGATATACAGCAAAAAGTAATAAAAATACAACAACAACAATGGATTTTTTTAAAAAAATAGAGGTAGTCGTGGTTTTTTGCTCATAACTCAGCCATTTTTTAACCGATTTGGCAGATTTATATACCGACGTGTTAAAGAAGAAATTTACCGTTTACTTTAGTTATAAAGCTTGGACTCGGGGAGATCTATGGTTCCCGAAAGTGGGTATTTTAATAAAAAAAATTTTATTTTTGCCATAACTTTTTTGTGTCTGAACCGAGTCTTATGTAAAATATGTTCTACTAAAAATTTCCGATATTTTGGTATATAAATCATATCCATAGGACATATGGCAGCCTTAAAATTTAGGTTTTTATAAAATTTTTAATTTTTTTTGTACGGGAGGTACCACGCCCACTTCTCCAATCCCGCCCACATTTTGTAGAATGGTGTGTATTGGCAACCTAAATGTGTGTACCTAATTTGGAAACTTTGGCTTTTGCCGTTCCCCAGTTATACAGCAAAAAGTAATAAAAATACAACAACCACAAGGGATTTTTGGGAAAAATTAGAGGTAGTCGTGGTTTTTTGCTCATATCTCAGCCATTTGTGGACCGATCTGGCTGAATTTCAATAGCAAAATTATAATAAGAATACCTGACAGAAAGATACCCCAACGAAGCTCCCATCATATCTGGGGGCTTCGGAAAACCCATTTCAACAGACAGACGGACAGACGGACAGACGGACAACCGGATTTGAACTTCGCTTTTCATAAGGACCCAGAATATATCTACTTTATAGGGTGTAGGATCAATATTGTAGAAATTACAAACGGAATGACAAAGTTATATATACCCTTTTACCTTCGGTGAAGGGTATAAAAAAAATAATTTTTGGGATTGCAGTATTTTGATCATAACTTAGCCATTTTTAAACCGATTTGAAAGATTTAAATACCGACGTGCTTAGGAAGAAATTTACCATTTACTTGACTTAAAAAGTTTGGACTCGGGAAGATCTATGATTCCCAAAAATGGATATTTTAATAAAAAAAAATTTTATTTTGGCCATAACTTTTTTGCATCTGAACCGATTTTTCCGAAATTTTCAGAAAATATTTTCTACTGAAGATTTCCGGTCTTTTGATATATAAGGTGTAACCATCGGTCATATAGCAGTGCACAAATTCAGGTTTTTATGAAGTTTTTGATATTTTTTCTACGGGAGGTACCACGCCCACTTCTCCAATCCCGCCCACATTTTGTAGGATAGTGTGTATTGACAACCTTATTGTGTGTACCTAATTTGGAAACTTTGGCTTTTTCCGTTCACCAGATATACAGCAAAAAGTAATAAAAATACAACAACAACAATGGATTTTTTTAAAAAAATAGAGGTAGTCGTGGTTTTTTGCTCATAACTCAGCCATTTTTTAACCGATTTGGCAGATTTATATACCGACGTGTTAAAGAAGAAATTTACCGTTTACTTTAGTTATAAAGCTTGGACTCGGGGAGATCTATGGTTCCCGAAAGTGGGTATTTTAATAAAAAAAATTTTATTTTTGCCATAACTTTTTTGTGTCTGAACCGATTTTCCCGAGTCTTATGTTCTACTAAAAATTTCCGATATTTTGGTATATAAATCATATCCATAGGACATATGGCAGCCTTAAAATTTAGGTTTTTATAAAATTTTTAATTTTTTTTGTACGGGAGGTACCACGCCCACTTCTCCAATCCCGCCCACATTTTGTAGAATGGTGTGTATTGGCAACCTAAATGTGTGTACCTAATTTGGAAACTTTGGCTTTTGCCGTTCCCCAGTTATACAGCAAAAAGTAATAAAAATACAACAACCACAAGGGATTTTTGGGAAAAATTAGAGGTAGTCGTGGTTTTTTGCTCATATCTCAGCCATTTGTGGACCGATCTGGCTGAATTTCAATAGCAAAATTATAATAAGAATACCTGACAGAAAGATACCCCAACGAAGCTCCCATCATATCTGGGGGCTTCGGAAAACCCATTTCAACAGACAGACGGACAGACGGACAGACGGACAACCGGATTTGAACTTCGCTTTTCATAAGGACCCAGAATATATCTACTTTATAGGGTGTAGGATCAATATTGTAGAAATTACAATCGGAATGACAAAGTTATATATACCCTTTTACCTTCGGTGAAGGGTATAAAAAAAATAATTTTTGGGATTGCAGTATTTTGATCATAACTTAGCCATTTTTAAACCGATTTGAAAGATTTAAATACCGACGTGCTTAGGAAGAAATTTACCATTTACTTGACTTAAAAAGTTTGGACTCGGGAAGATCTATGATTCCCAAAAATGGATATTTTAATAAAAAAAAATTTTATTTTGGCCATAACTTTTTTGCATCTGAACCGATTTTTCCGAAATTTTCAGAAAATATTTTCTACTAAAGATTTCCGGTCTTTTGATATATAAGGTGTAACCATCGGTCATATAGCAGTGCACAAATTCAGGTTTTTATGAAGTTTTTGATATTTTTTCTACGGGAGGTACCACGCCCACTTCTCCAATCCCGCCCACATTTTGTAGGATGGTGTGTATTGACAACCTTATTGTGTGTACCTAATTTGGAAACTTTGGCTTTTTCCGTTCACCAGATATACAGCAAAAAGTAATAAAAATACAACAACAATGGATTTTTTTTAAAAAAATAGAGGTAGTCGTGGTTTTTTGCTCATAACTCAGCCATTTTTTAACCGATTTGGCAGATTTATATACCGACGTGTTAAAGAAGAAATTTACCGTTTACTTTAGTTATAAAGCTTGGACTCGGGGAGATCTATGGTTCCCGAAAGTGGGTATTTTAATAAAAAAATTTTTGCCATAACTTTTTTGTGTCTGAACCGATTTTCCCGAGTCTTATGTAAAATATGTTCTACTAAAAATTTCCGATATTTTGGTATATAAATCATATCCATAGGACATATGGCAGCCTTAAAATTTAGGTTTTTATAAAATTTTTAATTTTTTTTGTACGGGAGGTACCACGCCCACTTCTCCAATCCCGCCCACATTTTGTAGAATGGTGTGTATTGGCAACCTAAATGTGTGTACCTAATTTGGAAACTTTGGCTTTTGCCGTTCCCCAGTTATACAGCAAAAAGTAATAAAAATACAACAACCACAAGGGATTTTTGGGAAAAATTAGAGGTAGTCGTGGTTTTTTGCTCATATCTCAGCCAGGGTTTAAAATGCTATCGCCATATTAGCAAAAGCAGCCAAATTTTGACTTTTTCCTATTAAAAAAAAAATCAAAATTAAAACGCCGACAAGTTCCACTACTAAAAAAGCCCACACTTTTCAAAAGCAGCAGCAAAATAAACACACAAAATAATTGGCACTGGCTTTTTTCAGCTTTTGCTTTTTTAACAATTTGATGGAACTCAAAAAGCAACGGCAATTACTTTTATGTTGTAGGAAAAAATAGGTAGGAAAAAGAATGAAACAAACAGCTTCTGTCAAACAGCCGCCAAATCAAAAACCAATGCATGCTAATAGCCGCAAAATAGGAGATAAAAGCAGCAAAAAAGGTTGCAAAGGCACATGATTGCGAAAAAAAATACTCGACGACGACAAGTGATATTTTTCATGCAAAACAAACACAACAAGAATTTTTTATTTGTTTGGCGAGCAACAACAACATTACTACAACATTACTGAAGAAAGGCAAAAATTTATTTTTCCTCATCACCATAAAAAAACCATGTTGCTTGTACACTGATCAGTATTTTTTCGTTGTAATCTGCCTTTTTGCAGAGCTAATAGCTCTGCTCAGACTGCTTTTAGCACACACTTCCGCTGCTTTTCATTTTATTGAATCGGCTTTTTGTTATTACCAGCCAGAGAAGAATTTTTGTTCTTTGAATTTTAGATTTTTTTTTTGGTTTGTCTTTTTTAACTAGCTCTTCTTTCAGGAAAAAGTAAAAAAGCAAAAGGCGAAATAATTTTTTTTAGCTTTTGCTTTTTATGTGGTTGTCCATTTTTGTCGCTGGCTGGTAAAAAAGCAGTTGTCAGAAAATAAAAATATACAAAATAGCAGGGCTTAAAAGCATCCATCAGCTGAATGCTTTTTATTTTTGCTTTTGCCACTGCTATTGAAATTTGTAATTTTTTTTCCAACAGCCAATGTTTTGTTTTTCGTTTGTGCAAAAAAGCAAATCTCCTATTTTGTATATTTTTATTTTCTGACAACTGCTTTTTTACCAGCCAGCGACAAAAATGGACAACCACATAAAAAGCAAAAGCTAAAAAAAATTATTTCGCCTTTTGCTTTTTTACTTTTTCCTGAAAGAAGAGCTAGTTAAAAAAGACAAACCAAAAAAAAATCTAAAATTCAAAGAACAAAAATTCTTCTCTGGCTGGTAATAACAAAAAGCCGATTCAATAAAATAAAAAGCAGCGGAAGTGTGTGCTAAAAGCAGTCTGAGCAGAGCTATTAGCTCTGCAAAAAGACAGATTACAACGAAAAAATACTGATCAGTGTACAAGCAACATGGTTTTTTTATGGTGATGAGGAAAAATAAATTTTTGCCTTTCTTCAGTAATGTTGTAGTAATGTTGTTGTTGCTCGCCAAACAAATAAAAAATTCTTGTTGTGTTTGTTTTGCATGAAAAATATCACTTGTCGTCGTCGAGTATTTTTTTTCGCAATCATGTGCCTTTGCAACCTTTTTTGCTGCTTTTATCTCCTATTTTGCGGCTATTAGCATGCATTGGTTTTTGATTTGGCGGCTGTTTGACAGAAGCTGTTTGTTTCATTCTTTTTCCTACCTATTTTTTCCTACAACATAAAAGTAATTGCCGTTGCTTTTTGAGTTCCATCAAATTGTTAAAAAAGCAAAAGCTGAAAAAAGCCAGTGCCAATTATTTTGTGTGTTTATTTTGCTGCTGCTTTTGAAAAGTGTGGGCTTTTTTAGCAGTGGAACTTGTCGGCTTTTTAATTTTGATTTTTTTTTTAATAGGAAAAAGGCAAAATTTGGCTGCTTTTGCTAATATGGCGATAGCATTTTAAACCCTGCAAAATAGGAGATTTGCTTTTTTGCACAAACGAAAAACAAAACATTGGCTGATGGAAAAAAAATTACAAATTTCAATAGCAGTGGCAAAAGCAAAAATAAAAAGCATTCAGCTGATGGATGCTTTTAAACCCTGATCTCAGCCATTTGTGGACCGATCTGGCTGAATTTCAATAGCAAAATTATAATAAGAATACCTGACAGAAAGATACCCCAACGAAGCTCCCATCATATCTGGGGGCTTCGGAAAACCCATTTCAACAGACAGACGGACAGACGGACAACCGGATTTGAACATCGCTTTTCATAAGGACCCAGAATATATCTACTTTATAGGGTGTAGGATCAATATTGTAGAAATTACAAACGGAATGACAAAGTTATATATACCCTTTTACCTTCGGTGAAGGGTATAAAAAAAATAATTTTTGGGATTGCAGTATTTTGATCATAACTTAGCCATTTTTAAACCGATTTGAAAGATTTAAATACCGACGTGCTAAGGAAGAAATTTACCATTTACTTGACTTAAAAAGTTTGGACTCGGGAAGATCTATGATTCCCAAAAATGGATATTTTAATAAAAAAAAATTTTATTTTGGCCATAACTTTTTTGCATCTGAACCGATTTTTCCGAAATTTTCAGAAAATATTTTCTACTAAAGATTTCCGATCTTTTGATATATAAGGTGTAACCATCGGTCATATAGCAGTGCACAAATTCAGGTTTTTATGAAGTTTTTGATATTTTTTCTACGGGAGGTACCACGCCCACTTCTCCAATCCCGCCCACATTTTGTAGGATGGTGTGTATTGACAACCTTATTGTGTGTACCTAATTTGGAAACTTTGGCTTTTTCCGTTCACCAGATAACTCAAAAAGTAATAAAAATACAACAACAATGGATTTTTTTAAAAAAATAGAGGTAGTCGTGGTTTTTTGCTCATAACTCAGCCATTTTTTAACCGATTTGGCAGATTTATATACCGACGTGTTAAAGAAGAAATTTACCGTTTACTTTAGTTATAAAGCTTGAACTCGGGGAGATCTATGGTTCCCGAAAGTGGGTATTTTAATAAAAAAAATTTTATTTTTGCCATAACTTTTTTGTGTCTGAACCGATTTTCCCGAGTCTTATGTTCTACTAAAAATTTCCGATATTTTGGTATATAAATCATATCCATAGGACATATGGCAGCCTTAAAATTTAGGTTTTTATAAAATTTTTAATTTTTTTTGTACGGGAGGTACCACGCCCACTTCTCCAATCCCGCCCACATTTTGTAGAATGGTGTGTATTGGCAACCTAAATGTGTGTACCTAATTTGGAAACTTTGGCTTTTGCCGTTCCCCAGTTATACAGCAAAAAGTAATAAAAATACAACAACCACAAGGGATTTTTGGGAAAAATTAGAGGTAGTCGTGGTTTTTTGCTCATATCTCAGCCATTTGTGGACCGATCTGGCTGAATTTCAATAGCAAAATTATAATAAGAATACCTGACAGAAAGATACCCCAACGAAGCTCCCATCATATCTGGGGGCTTCGGAAAACCCATTTCAACAGACAGACGGACAACCGGATTTGAACTTCGCTTTTCATAAGGACCCAGAATATATCTACTTTATAGGGTGTAGGATCAATATTGTAGAAATTACAAACGGAATGACAAAGTTATATATACCCTTTTACCTTCGGTGAAGGGTATAAAAAAAATAATTTTTGGGATTGCAGTATTTTGATCATAACTTAGCCATTTTTAAACCGATTTGAAAGATTTAAATACCGACGTGCTTAGGAAGAAATTTACCATTTACTTGACCATTTTCTTGGACTCGGGAAGATCTATGATTCCCAAAAATGGATATTTTAATAAAAAAAAATTTTATTTTGGCCATAACTTTTTTGCATCTGAACCGATTTTTCCGAAATTTTCAGAAAATATTTTCTACTAAAGATTTCCGGTCTTTTGATATATAAGGTGTAACCATCGGTCATATAGCAGTGCACAAATTCAGGTTTTTATGAAGTTTTTGATATTTTTTCTACGGGAGGTACCACGCCCACTTCTCCAATCCCGCCCACATTTTGTAGGATGGTGTGTATTGACAACCTTATTGTGTGTACCTAATTTGGAAACTTTGGCTTTTTCCGTTCACCAGATATACAGCAAAAAGTAATAAAAATACAACAACAATGGATTTTTTTAAAAAAATAGAGGTAGTCGTGGTTTTTTGCTCATAACTCAGCCATATTTTAACCGATTTGGCAGATTTATATACCGACGTGTTAAAGAAGAAATTTACCGTTTACTTTAGTTATAAAGCTTGGACTCGGGGAGATCTATGGTTCCCGAAAGTGGGTATTTTAATAAAAAAAATTTTATTTTTGCCATAACTTTTTTGTGTCTGAACCGATTTTCCCGAGTCTTATGTTCTACTAAAAATTTCCGATATTTTGGTATATAAATCATATCCATAGGACATATGGCAGCCTTAAAATTTAGGTTTTTATAAAATTTTTAATTTTTTTTGTACGGGAGGTACCACGCCCACTTCTCCAATCCCGCCCACATTTTGTAGAATGGTGTGTATTGGCAACCTAAATGTGTGTACCTAATTTGGAAACTTTGGCTTCTGCCGTTCCCCAGTTATACAGCAAAAAGTAATAAAAATACAACAACCACAAGGGATTTTTGGGAAAAATTAGAGGTAGTCGTGGTTTTTTGCTCATATCTCAGCCATTTGTGGACCGATCTGGCTGAATTTCAATAGCAAAATTATAATAAGAATACCTGACAGAAAGATACCCCAACGAAGCTCCCATCATATCTGGGGGCTTCGGAAAACCCATTTCAACAGACAGACGGACAGACGGACAGACGGACAACCGGATTTGAACTTCGCTTTTCATAAGGACCCAGAATATATCTACTTTATAGGGTGTAGGATCAATATTGTAGAAATTACAAACGGAATGACAAAGTTATATATACCCTTTTACCTTCGGTGAAGGGCAGCGTTTAAAAAGCTGCAGTTGAGATAGTAAAAGTCATAAGATTGTGCTGTAACTTCGACATCTTCATTTGTCATTGGACAAAATAAACTGTTGCCTTTACTTCTGATTCATTAAATGAAAACAGTCGCAGTGAAGGCAAAAGCAAAAAACGAGATGTTGTACACAACAAAGAACATCGGCAGTCAACATGTTCGGAAGTGTTTGGTTTGCCCGACTGAAACTTTTAAAAAATCCCGTAGTTAACGAAGATGGGACGTTGCGTTTGTGTTTTTGTTTTCCATATTTTTTTTAAATAATACATGCGTACATAAATACATAAATATGTACATACATATTTATTTATTTTTAAGCTTAACAAATCTTTTTAATTTTTTGAAATGAAATAAAACTGTAAATAACATTATCGCTTTCATATACATACAATGAGCACAAAGTCCCATCTTCGTTAACTTCGGGATTTATTAAAAGTTTCAGTCTGTCAAACCAAACACTTTCGAACATGTCGGCTGCCGATGTTCTTTGTTGTGTGCAACTTTTCGTTTTTTGCTTTCGCCTTCACTGCGACTGTTTTCATTTAATGAATCAGAAGTAAAAGCAACGGTTTATTTTTGTCTAATGAAAAATCAGAAAGTGGAAGAAAAAGCAATTTTTTGATTTTGACTGCAGCTTTTTAAACCCTGGTGAAGGGTATAAAAAAAATAATTTTTGGGATTGCAGTATTTTGATCATAACTTAGCCATTTTTAAACCGATTTGAAAGATTTAAATACCGACGTGCTTAGGAAGAAATTTACCATTTACTTGACTTAAAAAGTTTGGACTCGGGAAGATCTATGATTCCCAAAAATGGATATTTTAATAAAAAAAAATTTCTACTAAAGATTTCCGGTCTTTTGATATATAAGGTGTAACCATCGGTCATATAGCAGTGCACAAATTCAGGTTTTTATGAAGTTTTTGATATTTTTTCTACGGGAGGTACCACGCCCACTTCTCCAATCCCGCCCACATTTTGTAGAATGGTGTGTATTGGCAACCTAAATGTGTGTACCTAATTTGGAAACTTTGGCTTTTGCCGTTCCCCAGTTATACAGCAAAAAGTAATAAAAATACAACAACCACAAAGGATTTTTGGGAAAAATTAGAGGTAGTCGTGGTTTTTTGCTCATATCTCAGCCATTTGTGGACCGATCTGGCTGAATTTCAATAGCAAAATTATAATAAGAATACCTGACAGAAAGATACCCCAACGAAGCTCCCATCATATCTGGGGGCTTCGGAAAACCCATTTCAACAGACAGACGGACAGACGGACAGACGGACAACCGGATTTGAACTTCGCTTTTCATAAGGACCCAGAATATATCTACTTTATAGGGTGTAGGATCAATATTGTAGAAATTACAAACGGAATGACAAAGTTATATATACCCTTTTACCTTCGGTGAAGGGTATAAAAAGCTGAAGAAAGATATTAATTTTCCCGTATTTCCCATTTTGGTACTATTTTTCCCCCCATTATAGTATCAAAAATTGCAAAATGCAAAATGTTATGTAAAAAAGTACCAAAAATAGTTACGATTTTCACCCCTTAAACATTCGAATTTCGAAAAAGTACCAAACTTGTATTTGTATTTTTTTGATTAGTTTCGAATGTGGTATAAACTTTATTTCTAGGTTTATTGGATCAAAAGATAGATGGGCTGACAAAAACGTACCAAAATTCAGGTTTTACCCGTTTTCACCCTAAAAGAGTCGAATTTCAAAAAAGTACCACACACCTGTCCACTTATTTTTCAAAAGAACAACGATATGTATTACAGTTTTTTTGTATCTCTTTTAGTTTTGGAGAAAAAAGGTTTCCGAATTACCCCCTAAACTTCGAATTTTTAAAAATCCCGTCTTAGTGGATTGATTTGGGGAGAGATGCACCTCAGGTCACTCACTCAATAAGTACACATACGCAGCACAAAAAGCCACTTTTAAAATTTTTTTTTTTTAGAAGAGTGGCGTATGCGGCACAAAACAATATTTTTCATTTTCAAAAAAAACTTTTAAATTTTAACTTTATTTATGAAAGTACGCAAAAATTTAAATTTTTCTTCAAAACATATACCGGAAGCAGTGGTAAAAATATAAAAAAATTCTATCGGGTACATTTTGAGAAATTTTCATGTAAATCTTCTTTGTCGTTTTTCTCCACTCCGACTTTTTGGCATATACTTATCAGTCAGATAATAAAGAGGTGCATATTGAATCACCCTGTTAAGTGGGTTTGGGTGCGAGTATTTGCCCAACGTATATTTCAAATTATTAATGTAGATATAGTAAAAGTGAATTTAAACAAAGATACATATTGGATTTCGCAATAGTGTATTAACTGTAAATTTTTATTTTTTCACTTTTTGCAAACAATCATTACATATCTAACCAGTGTTGCCAAAACTTGGTGACCAAAAATGGCTAAATTTACGGAAAAAATGGCTAAAAGCTTTTTTAAATAAAAACACATTAAAATTGAATAACAAAACAGAAATAATTCATTTAAAGTTGTTTACGATAAAATTGTGAGTTAAGATCAATTTGTCAAATAAGAATAAACGTATCTAAATTAATATTAAAATAAATTAATATTAAAAAATTAAATCATTGAAAAATACGATGTCGTTATTGTTCATCTCATAGGAATCACTCATTAGTTTCAAATGATCATAAGCTTTAAATAATTTGAATGTAAATCATAATCACGACAACATTTACCCAAACTTTTGAGTCCAGTAGCTCGTTTCTGTATTTCCCGCAGCGTAAAATTTCTTACATGAAGTGCGAAACAAAAATTTTCCATCGTATCTCTGTATTTCTGTATTTGAATGCGAAAACAGACAACACACACTCTGTTTTAACTGGAATATTTCCAGTGGTTAAGTGTCAAATAAAAGCGAAACGTCAACAAAAGAAATAAATATAATAAAAACAGGGCTTTCAGATTTGACGAGTTATTGTCATTTTGACGATTTTTTGTTCCGAATTTAGCAGTGACGATTTGATGATTTTTTCTAAAAAAGTGACGAAAGCTAAAACAAAATCCAAAATATTTTATAATTTTGTTGTTACTTTCTATAAATTCATATTGAATTTTTAAATTTCAAACACTTCATATTTTGTGGTGTTGAAAATTGAAAAAACAATATGAATTTCTGTAGAAAGTAACAACAAATTTATAAAATATTTTTGATTTTGTTTTTGCTTTTGCTTTCAATGAAATTGTTGGCATTGCGTTTTACACTATAAGTCCCTTAGTCTTCGAAATAATATAATTTTAAATATTTGTATGTATATGTTTGGTTACTAGGCATTACAAAAAAAGATATCTTTAGAAACAAGGCAGCCTTATTTTTCATATTTATCCCTATTGTGAAAATTGTCCTCGAAATTGTTTGTCTCTTCCCTAAAAAATATATTGGCAAAAGCAAAATTTCGAGGGAAAAGAGTTTACTTTTTATGCCCGTGATTATTTAATACAATTGTTTGTGTTCAAACATTAAACCATTAACTTAATTTCGAGAGGATACTTGCTTGTATGAGGACCAGGTGAAGTAATGAACCGACTTGGCTTTTTTTTTTAAATATATATTTTATTTTTTGTTCAATATGATATTTTGTCACGCCTTTGTGTGACTTCTTCAGGGAAAAATAACAACTTAAAATTTTTATCGGATTAAAGGAAATAAATAATTTTATAAAAAAAGACCTCAAGCTTAATAAAATAAATAAAAATTAAAAAAAATTAAGGTCAAACAATAGACAATTTATATGTACTAGTGTTCGCCTAATGGTCAAAATTCGACCATTAATTATTATGTACATATGAAGAAAACATACCACATCTAAGTTTATAGGAATTAACGTGTTTCGAGCATTTATTTTTTCCGTCTTAGTGGATCGATTTGGCGAGGGAGCAACCTCCGGTTCATATTTTATCTTCTTCGTGAGTTAATGTTATTTTATAAGTTCAAAATAAAAAATATCAATTGAAAAACAAAAAAAAAAAAATTTAAAAGTATCCTTTATAGACTGTCAGCTACTCAGAACATTGCATGTTTAATTTTATGTTTCTATGTCTAATATAAGCGAAAATTAATCAAAGTACCAGATGTTGAACGAAAAAGTACCAAAAAGCTCCCCTTACATGTTCTTATTCACCCAGTTTAACGTATAATTTTATCTTTATATGTCGAATATTAACGAAAATTCAAAAATTTCCAGATGAAAAACAGAAAGTACCATCATTTTTCATCTAATAGGTTTTCATTCACTCAGGACCCTGCACCTATAATATTATGTTTATAATTTAAATTTTATAGAAAATTTAAAATTTTCACGTGCAGCACGGAAATGTAAAAGAAAGAAATTTAATTTCCCGTATTTCCCCTTTTTGATACTTTTTTTCCCCCATAGAGGTTCGGTTGACAAACAAAGGAGAGCGTTCTTTATTGTTCCGATTTAAAAATAAGATTTATATAGTCGAAATATTCGAAAACCGGCTTCTGAATAATGTTGAATAATCGACCACCCTATTTTTTTTATTATTTGATAATTGAAAAAAACAAAATTTTTATTATGTGTTCTGCATATGTGTTAGTATCAAATTTAAACGATTATAACTCTGAAATGATTGAACAGATTTTAATAAAATATATATTGTGCACTTCGGTGAGTAAATACCTTTCAAATGGTGTATATTTTGTTCAAATCGGTTGAAATACAGATGAGGAAAGTGTTCTTAACTGTTTTGCCTTAGCCGATTTATATATACTAGATGTATGCATAAAATACCCAACCAGCTAGCATTTGGGTGATTATTTTTTGTAAAAATTACCTAAATGAATCTGTTCAGATCAGTTTTAATGATTAAAAACGGATTTATCACTTGAGTGATAGAAAATGGATTCATTTATGTACATGTTTAAATAATGAATTTTAAATATTTTGAATTTTTGTTTTTGCCAAATCAAAAAAATAAAAAAAGCTTGGATAAAAAAGAAGCCCAAAAATTATTGACAATTTATGAGTATAAATCGCGACCTTAGAACAACAAGGTCTTAACTACACCAATGTGTGTTTTGAGAAAACTTAACTTGAATGTTAAATATAGTTTAGTTGTTATAAGCAATTTTATTTTGGCAATCACAATTAACTTATTTGTTTCAATTTGTTGAAATAATTTAAACCTGAAAGATAATCCCGATTAAGTTTGTAGTTTTCTGGAATTTTGCATTTAGAAAACGGGGTAGAACTTTGATGCTCATTTATTTGGCACAATAACTTGGAACTACAATGTTCTATGAGCCACATAGAACCTTGTGGATCTGTAAGAACTTAAAATTATCACTTAGAACTTTGTTGCATTAATTTATTTTGACACAAGACAAGATTTTATTTGTTTATTTAAGTCTATTAATGGGTTTTACTTCTTTAAATTAGAATATTTCCAAGAATGTTAATTAACAAATTAAAAAGGAAAAATAATATGGCTACCAAATTCACACTGCCGGTACTAAATTTTTTAGGAAACAATATAACAAAATGACATAAATGTATTTAATTAATTTATATTATCCACTATTTGAAGCCTCTGAAGTCATTTTTTTCTTGGTGTAGAATCCACTGATGTTGTACCTAAAAAGATAAAAATCGGAATAAAATTAAATCAGTGGAGATAAAGAAAACATTTTTTACATACCTATTTTAAGAATTGTTCTGTAATATGATATGTCAGCTGATATATTTGAACATTGCTATTAGATGCCTCGATTTTTCCTTAGATATGATTCTTTGTTCTGAGATTGGCTCAATAACTTGTGGCACATTGGGAACATTTGGAAAAACATTTTTGTTTCTACGAAGCTTAACTGCTTGCTTTCTTAAGCTTACAGATTTCAAACTTTCAGATTTGTAATCTAAAGAATATTCAAGTTCATGCTCTACCCCCTTAAGGTTAAGAATTTTCAGTGAACTAAATGGAACATGTTTATAGTCAAAACAAGTTTTTGTATATTTGGTAAAATTTCTGAAATCTGATGATTTCATTTCAATTATCACAAACGGATTTTTGCGGTTCACCTTTTTGAGAATTGGTGGAAAATATTCGTTAACCGACAAACATTTCTCTATTTGACTATGGCATTATCAACTTCCTGTAAAGCCGAATGCCCTGGTAAGGAATATTTCATAGTAATATTTTCTATTTGAGGATGTGTTTTTATGAAGTGTTGTATTGCTAGAGTCATGATTGAATTTTAATTCTGAGGAACACAAGATTCGCTCCATGTTATTAAAATAGTTATATTTTTATCCTCACAAACTTTTTCCAAAATCTTCCATAAAGCTGAAGCTATATCCTTACCACTTCTTCCACCTGTATATTCTGTCCATATTGCCCAATATATTTTCTTTGTAGTGGACAATTGTGCTGTCAAATTATATGTACACAGTTTGGAATGATAAAATATTGTACCAATTTCAGCCCGAGGACAAGATAGAACATTTTGTAGATCGAAAGTTAACACAGGAATACCAGATTCTTTATCCAAGGCTTTCTGCTCTCTCATCATGACTTTTAAACGCAAGTGATCGTCTCGTTCTTTTTTCATTTCTTTCGTCAACAGATTTTCTTTTTCTGCTACAGTAAAAGTTTCGCATTTACCACATCGGTCAGATTTAGGACGGTGGAAATCTAAATTAAAATTAGTATTGAAGATATGTCTGTAAAAGCTTTCCTTTACAGGATCTTCACATTTGTCTTTATATAATTGGTAAATTTTTGCAATATTTAAGGCCCCTATTACGGTTGACTGAGTTGAGTTGTAATAAATACAACCGGTTGTGATCAGTTGTAATTTTTGTTATGTTTTTGTTCACCGCAATTTAGCAAAGTTGTAAACCATAATACAAAAATTTAGAAATTACAACTCAACTGAGTTGAGTTGTAAACCGTAATAGGGGCCTAAATTTGAATCGAGATATTGCTTTGATGAATTTACTCGACAATAGTGAGATTCTGCCGTAGGAAATGATGTGATATGATCTTTGATATCTTTAACTTTTGTTTCATCAATTCGATTTACCGATTTTTCAGTTCTGTTTTTAGTTCCCATACCAGTTACAACATTCTTTTTGTTGTGTGTATCGTAAACTGGTTTCTGAGAAATTGCGAATGTGCCTAACCAGTAAGGTTTACACACCTGTATACGGCTCCCTTTTACTTTAACATAATAAGTAAATGAACAAATTCGACGAGAATCACGTGGTTTTTTGGTTTTTCTCTGAGTGTCAGTTCTAGTTGTAATTTTTAAAATATAGTTGTTTTTCTCTTGTCGATTCAGTGAGTAAAACGTTTGAAATAATTCGTTCCTTTCGTTTCTGGTAATTTTGGTTTCGCATTGAAATTTGCAAGTGCCACTGTTGGAGCAATCCTTTTTGGAAATAATTTGTTTAGCAGATACTACTTTTCCTCTGGAACTTGTGTAGCTCTCTCATGCTTGCCATTGTCTTTGAAGTACATTTCTCTTCCAGCATTTGGGATTGCTTTTTCTTTTGCGTGTATTTGATTCACGATGAACTTCCATAGATTCCTCTTGCTGAACTTCTATTGGAATTATGTCAGAATCTTCGATTATTTTGCATGCGCTAATATCATTGGTATCACTTTCACACGAAGAACTACTTTCTGGCCACATTTCTCTAAAATCATAATTAAATAAGGCACAATAACTAAAATCAACTATTTTACTCACCAGTTTGTTTTAATATAAATTACCAATTTAAAATGAAACTCCCTTAGCGATAGCACGGTAATACAACTTATTTTCTTCGGCCAAACTTTTGATAATTTCAATAAAATTGCATTTATTTATTTTCTTTTGACAAAGCGTAATTATTGCGAAGAAGCGTGAGAGAAAGAAGAAATCGTAAGTGTCAACTTCTGTTTGACAAAATACGCAAGGAACAATGCATAGTGTAATCAAACAAGTGAGAGCGCACCTGACAGCTCTCAATTTTTTTTATCGGTGTTTGTTTTGAAGTACAAGTGCACACACAATAGCACTATGGTGTTAAGCATAATGATATTTTCACAATCGCGGGTTCAATCAATCAAGAATACAACAAAATTTGTCTCATTTTACAACAACACGATGCGCTCGCACATCGTAATGACGTATGTATATATATAGAACAATGATGATCAACAAAGCCCTATTGGCTTAAGTAAACTGAACAATGCTGTACAATAAAGTTCTATCAACAATACTCTAGTAAACATAGTTCTATCTTCAACATTTTTCATTTAGTTAAGGAACACAAGGTTCTATCTGGTTGTTAGAATTTTGTTTACCAAATTATTATACAAAAATGCATAGTTAGAACTTTGCTGCTTTGGGTATCTCGTAAACGGCTAGAGATATCTTTACACAGAAAAAATTATTTTTCCAATTCAAACAAAAAATTTGTAGAATCAAACAATTTTTTGTCTGAAATCGGTCCTATAAACAAATTCGCATATTCAAACAATTTATTTGCATTTTGTTTATTGAAAAAAAACACTGATTTTTTCAAACAAATAATTTAACTGAATCAAACAAAAAGTTTACTGAAATTCATATACTAAATTTCAAAATAAAAAAAAAGGTTTTTGCACAAGCAATGATGCGCACTCAAGCAGGCACTTTATTAGAAGATGTTGGCAGAGAGAGAGCAGAGCGGCCGGCTGGCTTTGAGACACATTTTTTTGTTGGAATAATTTTTGAACGAAGTCTTTTTTTATACACACAATGTTTTTCGTCATCACTCACTGCTTCTGTATCCTTTCCTTTGCTAATGAAGAAGAAATGTAACCCAAAAACGGCGACAGACCGACTCGATATGTTTTTCGTCATCATTATATTTTTGTATTTGATGTATTTAGCAAACAGTTTGAAAAAATTGAATACGGGATTTTGGTTTTTTTAACCAACTTTGAAGAAACCAACCAAAAATTTATTTTGTTGTTGTTTCTGTTGTTTAAAAAGATTGAAACGTTTTTTTACCTGCTATTTTTTTGTTTTTTTTTTTTTTACTTCAAACCTCTTCATCTTTCTTACTGTTGTACTTTTTTAAAGTGTCCAAAAATAGACTGTATGTGTTTTTTGTTGTAGTTCTTATATTTCACATTAGGAAGTGTTGCTTACGATCAAATAAAAAAATTCAAAAAGACGACAACATTAAAAAGCGTTAAATATTTCATACAAAATTATGAAAACTTGAAACTAATAACGCGTGTATTATATTTTTGAATGGTTGTCAACATTTTTGTTGGTTAAATAAAAATCAAACAAAAATTTAAATTGAATCAGTAAAAAAATTTGTAGAAATTAAAAAAATTTTCAAACAAGCGTTTGTTTGAAAATAATTCGGCAATAATTTTTTCTGTGTAGGGCGATAGCAGTAATCGAAAGAGCATACCAATTTTAGTACGATGTGATATATAACTCAATTTATCAAAAATTGTCAGTTACAACTTTGTTGTTCTAAGGTCGCGAAATGTTAGTGCAAATTGTTTCTTTTCTTCTTTTTTTTGGTTCAAAATAAAGCTGGTTTGAATAATCAAAAGCCTTCATGGTGCTGATTTTATCGGAGAAAAATTTAAAAACATGGCAATGAAAAAATGATATGAAATATAATCAAAAACTTTATAATTTACAATTGAAAAATGAGCTACTATACGGGTATTTTGCTCGTGAAGCTGATTCCTAAATAATTAGATTATCATACAAAATGCTAGCTGGGCATTAACATTAACAATGCTTTTTGTTTGATTATGTTTTAAAAAAAATCGAACAAAATTTGTTTAAAATAAATTGTAATTATTTTAAACAAAAAAGACGATCTTATTATAATTTTTTCAGGAATTTGACGATTTTTACATAAATTTATCTGGCAGCACTGAATAAAACCTAAACAAGGAAAGGCTAAAAAAAAATTTAAAAATACCAAAATACCTATAACAATTTTGTTTTGTTTATTTTCATCATATAAATTATGCATTCATCATTAAAATTCCTTCTATTTCTTATTTATTAAAAAAAAATAGTATATAAACATATTTTAAATTTAAAATATCTTCATTTTGTTTTTCTCGCACCAATTTCAAATGCGACTTATTTTGACAATTCTTGTAAGGAACTTTTCGCAAAATATTGTTACAGAAACACTTTTTCTCACATCCTTCCAATAATTGCTGGAAAATTATTTAAATGACAGATAATTCTCGCAAAGAAAAGATACAGAAACACTTGTGTGAGAAAAACCATTTTTTGTTTCATTTCACACTATTTTTGTTGCAATTCACACGTTTCATGCGAAAAGTTTTACGATGTGAGAAATACAGAAACGGGCTACAGATCTACAATAAAAAACAAGTAAGAAAGTATAGTCGGTTAAATCCGACTTTATGATACCCTACACCACATTAGAACCTTTGTACCAAATGTTATCAAATAATCTCTAAATTGCGACCTGTACTTTGCGCACAAGGTTAACATGGAGAGCCAGCCAGCCGGACAAACATCGTTAATTCGACTCAGAAAGTGATTCTGAGTTAATCGGTATACGTAAAGGTGGGCTAAGGACTAATATTTTAAGGTGTCACAGACATCAGTACAAACGCATAGTACCCTCTCCACTATTGTGGTGGTGGTATAAATATTGTATTGTTATGGTTAAAATATTTACCTAATTGTAACCTTTTTTCTCAAATTACTTTTAACGATGTTTACTTGGCTAAACACCCTCTCTACTTCAGCATTAGACCATGGAAGTGAGAGCAACTTTATAGTCAATTCTGAAATTTCTAAAACAATTTTGTTACCGTCTGCATCCCTTTATTGAAATACTTGCAACCAGAAAAAAACAACGATCTTTGTGTTGATCCATTTTATAAATTTAATAGTGGAATACTGTTCCTTTATTTTGAAAGATGTTTCTTCATCATCGTTTATAGCGATTTTCAACGTTTGTAAAAGTTGTGATTTAAATTAAAGGAGTTCTAATTGTTCAAAATGTTTATTTTACTTTTATAAATTTTTATAATAAAATAAAAATTATTCTTTTAAAAGAAAAACGGCAATAAAAATTGTATGGCTAAACAAGTCGAAAAATGGCTAAACTCATTTTTAAATGGCTAAACAGGGTGAACAATGGCTAAATCTAGCCACTAAATGGCTAAATTGGCAACACTGTATCTAACCGCTGTAAAAATATCGTGATGTTAATTAAACGGTTGGATTAAAAATTCTTTTTCATATGCTTTTCATACTTAATTAAAAAGTGTTTTGATTCTACTGAAAAATTTTGAATTTTGAGTTAATACAGTATTGTTGAACAAGTGCGATATGTAAGTAAGTGAGTAAATTTTTTTGTTATTGTTATAAAAGCACAAGTTAATTAGAGCAAAAAAGTACAATTTCTTAGTGAATTATTTACAATTTTTAAAAATGTCTTTTATCATCCCTGGCTTATGAAACTTTGGGTAACTTCGGTGTAGTACGGGACTACAACTTTTGTTTGTTGGTATTGGTGTAAACATGGTTGATGGTTCGATCAAATAGCTTGTACTCATATTTAAACAAAACGTTAAAAAAGCACTAAACAAATTTGATTAGAAATAGAGGGTTATTGGCGAAAAGCTCCCGTTGATAACGATAACATGTTGTTTTGTGTGTGTGTGTAAGTGTAGAATTCCATGCGAAACATTCATATGATATTCTACGTACGCCAATGCCATTTAAACTAGTGAAATACTAAAAGTTTGAACTAGAAGCACTAATTTTAGAAATATTTTCTTTTCTGTTTATCAAACTAAAGAAAAAAAACCTAAAAAATAAATTATCGTTGACATTTACTAGTTTTTGATAAGAGCTATTAATTTGACAATAATGAATAGCATAAACTAAAAATTTTAATCTCGAATGTTAAAATTGTTAACTTTTATTTACGTGTGTTAATATGTTTTTAAATGTGACGTTGGTTTCTTTGTAGGATTCTTTAAGTAAATCCAGTGAAAACTCTGTGGATTTGCTAAGATCTCTCTATACGCCGGATTGTGTTGATAAAATAAAAAACGTAACACGTCTATCACAACGCGCCAAAAAGAAATCGTGGTACAATGTTTTGTATCCCAATTACAAATCGCGATCACAGGATTTTAAAAAATTATTCAAGGATGTACCAAATGAAGAGCGTTTAATCGTAGGTAAGTCCACAATCTATTTATCGTTATAAAAACTATCCTTTAAGTTTCAAATAACACTATTCATATTTAAATAAAAATATTATTTAGATAATGTGGAATTAGACTTAACTTGAGTTCCTTGAAAGTTACAACGAATAATCTTGGTATTTAATGTCAAAAACAAAAAAAAAAAAAAAAAAAAAAAAAAAAATCGCAAAATGTTTTCTCTTTAACTTGCTAATTAAACATGCTGTATAGTTAATAATTCTTGTAGTCGTATCAGCAAGATTATGACATATAGATACATTTTAACGCCAATATGTAACGTGCCATTAACAATTAAATTTGAAATAAGTAATAAGGTATAGTCGGTCAAGCCCGACCATTTGATACCCTACACCACACTACATATATCAAGAGAAATTTTCGAAAGTGTATCCTATTTGGGACCCGTGACCATTCATGGATAAGGTGACTTGATGTAATGAAAAAATATCTTATTGATAAACATTGGCTGTGCCGTAACGCGTCACTATTTTCCAAAATATGGTCCTTTTATTTCTAAAATTGTTCGAAAATTGCAAACTAATTTCTTGTTTTTGAAAATATCGAATTTCAACTAAAATAACAACTATGTATAATAACCTGAAGCAGTGATGTTATACACTTTTTTGAAAAGTCCTTACGCAGCCCGAAAAAATCCCTATTTTTCCCTACGCGTTAAGAAAATTGTCTCTACAAAAATCCCTACAACTAGTACTACAACAGTACTGTACATACATAAATGTTATTTAAAGTTGTTCCCAGCCTTGTGTTTGGGCTGGGTCATAATTTTTTTCAAAAATTCACCTAAATGAGTCTTTTCAGATCACTTTTGCTGATTTATCACTTGAGTGATTAAAAAGGATTCATATGATTCATTACCGAACAAATAAAAATATTGGCTAAAAAGAAGCAGTGTGGCAGTGATAAATCAAAAAAAGCTAATTTTTGCTTAAGGGGGAAAATGACATTTTCATTAAAATGGGGACTTTTCTCCAAAACATTTTTATTCCCATCTTTAGCAAATTATCTGTTTATTGCTCTTAAAAATTAAATTCAAGGCATTTCCACTTTTGTAAAAGAGAGTTTCACAAATTTACCTTTAAATCAAAGCTGAAATGGCGACAAGCGATCACTCAAAGAAATTTAACAATTTGCAATGTTGTCCTATCAACAATTTTATAAATATTAAATAACAATTTGTACAGATGACCACTTATACAAAGCTTCTAGTTTGGCTTTGAGTTGTCAAAAATGGCCAAATATATAGAGTTTTTCCACATTTTTAAGAAGTCCCTACAATATAATGCTTTAAAAAAATCTGTCCTTTTATCCCTACGGCCAATTTTTTTAGAAGAAAATTCCTATGAATACGGATTTTTCCCTACGTATAACATTACTGACCTGAAGTGTGAAAGTATCAAGGAGCGATTCGACAATCGATAAAGAATATAACCGATCTTAGAATGAAAACTCAATGTTGTTTTTTAGGGCAATTTGGGATGCTGAATCCACGTCTGCACTTAGTTTTTTTGTATCAGCTCGACTTTTCGAAATATACCGTTATGTGCAAAATTAACGCACTTTCACTGCATATATTGCAATAACTTGAAAACGGTTCACCATATTCAGTTCAAAAAAAATTCGCCAACAATTATATTTAAATCGAGCTAACAGTGGTTTTTAATTTGCCCAGTAGTTTCAGAGATAGCGTTATAGACTTTTAACACTGATCAACATCTACCATCAAAGATGAAGAAAATGTGAAACACTCGTTTATAGCCTTTTCACACTTGTCAACATATAACATTTAACATCAATGTGCGAAGATGTTGGAATTTTCCCATAAGAAATGCATAGGGCTAAAAATCAAAATTTGTCAACCCCTTAATAGCCTTTTCACACTTGTCAACATTTAACATTTAACATCAATTTGCGAAGATGTTGGAATTTTCCCATAAGAAATACAAAGGGCTAAAAATCAAAATTTTTGAACATTTTTACAGAATCCCAATAAAAAATGGAGCTTCCAACGAAGCAGGTTTGTAAGGGAGAAACATAAAAGTTTCGCTTACCATTGCTCTTACGGAAGACATGAATTTTATATGGTTAGTTCCCACTTTGAAGCAATACATTTTTGACACATAAAGCGCATTATTCAGCGCACATAAAAATTGTTGGATGTAACGATCAGCTTTACACACTGAATGTTTTGATACAGTTATTTTTTAGTATTTTCCCTTACAAACCTGCTTCGTGGTAAGGGAATGCCGTAGCACTTTAAATGTTATTTTTTTTTTTTTAATAAAAGTTGTTGAGAGTTCTTTCACTTACTTTACTGCATTTCTGTATGTCTTATTGCGTAGCGCATAATAGTGCGCTTATTTTTTTAACTGTACCTTTAGTGCTTCGCAAAATGATGAAATTTTTTATTGGGATGTTACTATCTCATTTTGTTCCCTTTTACATTTTTCGATTCTTTTAGTGTCATCACTAGAAAAGTGGCAATAAATTCTGTTATTATTGTGGCATCACTGACAAAATGGAAGTTGCTTTGAAAGCAGAGTTACCATTTCTCAAGTTTTTCCTTTTTCGCAAGCCTTATTTTGCTAAAATTATTAAACGAAATGAATTAGATAGAAATACATCTTTTGAAATGTTGGCACTTTTGTAGAAAAAAAGTATTAAAAAAAATAAAAGTTTTTTTTCAGAAATGGTGACATTTTTTATTGATAGTAGAAATGTGAAACACTCGTTTATAGCCTTTTCACACTTGTCAACATATAACATTTAACATCAATGTGCGAAGATGTTGGAATTTTCCCATAAGAAATGCATAGGGCTAAAAATCAAAATTTGTCAACCCCTTAATAGCCTTTTCACACTTGTCAACATTTAACATTTAACATCAATTTGCGAAGATGTTGGAATTTTCCCATAAGAAATACATAGGGCTAAAAATCAAAATTTTTCAACATTTTTACAGAATGTTACTATCTCATTTTGTTCCCTTTTACATTTTTCGATTCTTTTAGTGTCATCACTAGAAAAGTGGCAATGAATTCTGTTATTATTGTGGCATCACTGATGAAATGGAAGTTGCTTTGAAAGCAGCGTTACCATTTCTCAAGTTTTTCCTTTTTTGCAAGCCTTATTTTGGTAAAATTATTAAACAAAATGAACTAGAAATACATTTTGGTGTTATCTTTTAAAATGTTGGCACTTTTGTAGAAAAAAAGTATTTAAAAAAAATTAAAGTTATTTTTTTCAGAAATGGTGACATTTTTTATTGATAGTAGATGTTAGATGTTTCAAGTGTGAACGCGTATTTCACATTTTCAACATCTTCCATGCGTTCCTCCGAAATGTATGCAAGTGTACAAAGGGTATTACAGAATGTTACTATCTCATTTTGTCCGCTTTTACATTTTTCGATTATTTTGGTGTCGTCACTAGAAAAAAGGCAATAAATTCTGTTATACCCTTTGTACACTTGCATACATTTCGGAGGAACGCATGGAATATGTTGAAAAAATGTCACCATTTCTGAAAAAAAAACTTTTATTTTTTTAAACACTTTTTTTCTACAAAAGTGCCAACCTTTCAAAAGATGACACCAAAATGTATTTCTAATTCATTTCGTTTAATAATTTTGGCAAAATTAAGCAAAATAAGGCATGCAAAAAAGGAAAAACTTGAGAAATGGTAACGCTGCTTTCAAAGCAACTTCCATTTTGTCAGTGATGCCACAATAATAATAGAACTTATTGCCACTTTTCTAGTGATGACACTAAAATAATCGGAAGATGTTGAATGGAATAAAATGAGATAAGAAAATTTTTTGAAGATGTTGACAGATGTTGGTTTTTAGCCCTATTTTTCTTATGGAAAGATGTCAACATCTTCGAAAATTGTGGCAAATTGATGGTAGATGTTAGATGTTGATCAGTGTAAAAAGGCTATTAAAGTTTTGAAAAAAAGAAAAATTAAAAAAAAATTAAATTTGTGTTCTTTAAAAATTCATAAAAAATCACAGTTTTGGTATAAAAACATTTAGTTAAACAAATTTCGAATCTAAAGAGCTTTACTTCATTGTAATCGGTGCGCAACTTTTTATTCACAGTTTACTGAGAAAATTGAATTGATAAAAATCGCAATTTCCTTACAAAAATAAAATTTTTTAATGTGTGTGTGTTCTATTTATGGACGTTTTTGCTTTACTTAAAAACATAGTTTTTCTTTTCCCGGACTTTTTCATGTCCCGGGAATTCCCGCTCAATACAAATCGATGGAAAATATTATTGAATTTAATTTTTTTGGATAAATAACATTTCCTAAGATCAATTTAATAAGTTTATAAGTGTATTCAACTTTTTTATATCTGCGGCAAAAAGGATAAAGTGCTTAATGGCACCTTTAGATCTTCATGTTCAAAAGTAAACATGGGCGAAATTTCAATTATTTTGTAAGACTTTTGAGGAAGTTATAGCAAAATAACTTTTTTTCAATGTGCAATAACATTTGGAATAATAGAAACTTCCGATCTCTGACATTTGGAGTATTTAGGAATAAAAACTTGAAAAACTATAACCGCAGAGAACTGATGATTATATTGAATTCTTTAAAGTTTTAAATTGTTCTCTTATAAAACTAAGCAAATAGACTTAAGTTGGAAAATACAAATGCTTATTGTCTTCTGATATTATTTTAAATTAATATTTTTTTTTACTTTTTTAATTTCACAATCATCGGCATCAACAAGCTCTTTTAACATTCTTAAATAACTCAAAGTTTTTTGAACAGAATTCTGTAGCATCTAGCCAGGCCACCATCTTGTTACTACTAGCTACGGTGGAAGGGGAATCAAGGGATACATTTCATTAAAAATTGCAATATTATCGAATTGGCTTCTAATTTCCTCTGCAACGCTGTATAACCCATGTATCAAGCAAGTAATTTGTAACAGTTTTGGATAAAACATTTTTAACCCAGGAAAATCTGAAATTTCACCCGAAGTCCGTATAAGGGTTAAATATCGAATGTTGATTGCGCTCATGTCATAATTATTTATTTTACTGAATACAAACGAAGCGAATACAAAATTATAATGAAGGCTTCATAAACACCATTATTAAGTTTCATGCAGATGCTTAAGGTATAAGTATATGCATACATATATGTACATGTACTTACATGCAAACATAAAAACATAAATGTACCTATATTTTAACAAACTTACTTAAAACCAGTAGTGCGATTCTCTATTCGATTTTAACATAACTTAAATTGTTAAAAATATTTAATAGCAAAGTTAACGTAAATTTTATTCAGTAACTTTTTTACCAATAACGTTTGCTGCTAAGTTCTATCTTAACGTCAGGTATTTAAGTTATCTTAACGGCAAAATATTTTTCATTGTTTATTTTTAAATTCGTAGTTATTAAAAAAAAAAAAAACAAAAACAATTTTGGCAAATAAAAGCCACAATAACATATTTAAAATTTACGTTATTTAGATACATTTTTCAAAAATAATATTAAAAAACTTGTTTTTTGGGAATTTATAAAAACCATTAAAAATTTATTGATAATTTTTCTTGGCTGAGCTGGGCTTTGAACCCGGGTTGATCTTTACATGTTTCAAGAATCACCACCAGGGTTGCCGTTTGAAAAATTTTTATCCGACCAAAATTGTCTGCAAAACCTACCAAAATTCTTTGAAACCGACCAAATTTTTGAAATATTCAAAAACAATTATATCGTCATAAAAATGCAAAAGGGCCTATCATAATTTTTAAACAATTTTCAGTAGCGATACCACTGAGTTTACAAAAACTGTTTTTCAGGATAGTGTCAGTCATGCATAATTAGGGATGAAACGATACGAGTAAAGTACATATTCGATACTTTTATAAAAGTACCAAGTATTTTTGTAATCGATACTTAGAAGCCGAGTACCAAGTAGTATCGTTAAAAAATACTCGGTATCGGTCAAAAGTAATCGTTTCACTTTGGTATTGAATTTAATCTTAAATTTTTGATTATTTACCAAAGCGGGAGCAGCAGTAACGGTATCAAGAAACCGTTTGACCATAAAACACTAGGGATGCTGATCCCGAATACCGAAATCCCGGGATTATTTTAAAAATTTAAGTCCCGAATCCCGAGATTTTGAGCTTAGTAAAAATTCAAAAATTTAATATTAAACCATACTGGCATGAACCTAATTTTTAACTGGTTACAAAAAAAGTCACAAGTGAATAAATGTTACATGCAATGCATTTTGTACCACGAAAACAAATTAAGAAGGTGTGGTCTTTTTTCTAAGTTAATAATAATAGGACTGCGCACGCAAAATTGGCTTTCAAAGGTCTTTGGACACATATTTGCTTAAGTTCATTTTATTTAAATTAATACTTGCATATACATATATTTGAAATAAAATAAATTAAATATCGTCATATAGCATATATGAGGGGTATAGAATCAAAGACTGCAAAGTCCACATTTATAGTTTTCGTAATAAATAGTAAAAACCTCTAGCTCAAAGTATATTCATATTTATGTATTGTATATCTGATATTCATGATGATATGATATGATGATATGATATGATCAAATCGAAATTGCTGCTTTTTTAGCATGGACAAGCACTTAAAAAAATCAGTAGTTATAAAATTCTTAAACTTAACAAAGGCTTAGTTCTTTATTGATTGATTTGGAGGAACTTCATAACAACTTAGCTCCATAATAACGACTAAAGACAAAGTTATAAAATGAACAATAAAACAAACTGCTTTATATAAAAAAAAAATTTGTTATATTTTTAATTTATTTTTAGTTTTGTTTTGCAAAAAGTAAAAAAAATAAAAAAAATAGCCTGCATTTTCGAAAATGGTTGAGAGAAAAAGAGCTTAACAAACTGTGATCATTGCAAAAACGGCAATGTCCATTGGACATTGCATCAATTCTTAATTTTTGAACATACTTTTTTATGTGATAAAAGTGTTTCTGGCAATGTAATATTCACTAATTGGAAGCATTCATTAAATACAACTAAATGGCATTTTTAGTTACGTTTGCGAAAAAAGTGGACTTTGCAGTCTTTGATTCTATACCCCTCATATGTAGCTATTTATTTACGATACCCAGAAGAGTTGAATGCGAACATTGGTTTGCAATAAAATAAGGTATCAATTATACTGTGCAAGAAACTAACATTTTTTTTGAGAGAAGCTGGGCACCTGGCGTTTTAACCTAGTTGTTGGCGGCTTAAGAAAATTCTTAAACTTTGGCTCTTGCAGGGCCTAGGATGCCCCTAGATGGGTCAAATGTATGACCGACCCCACTTTATTTTTCATCCCAATCTTTTATTTCTAACATACCTACCCGCTTTCTCTATTCCTTAAGGGCTCCCATACAAAATATTCAATGCAGACTATAAATATATTGAAGAAAAAATCCCATAAATGCCCAGGAGACGCTCCTAGTGGGATAAAATGTATGACCGACCTCAATAAGAAAGAAGTTATTTTATAATTTTATTGCGGAATTTCGTTTTTTTTTTGGTTTTTCAATAAGCTAAAGCGTTTTTGAGTAATGCGAATACATGATGTGTCCTCCTCCATTTTCGAAATAACGGAATATCTCGAAAACCAGAGCCAACCTAAAAAACGGCGGGCACCACTGGATTCAGCGTACCCGAATTATGTTAAAATGCCATGTGCCCGGCTCGTCTGTTTTTTTAACTAGCATAGTGTTATCAGACGTCATTAATTTGTTTTAGAAGCTTTTTACAATATAAGTTTTAATACATAATACTTCCATATTACTTTAAAAGAATACATTAAACGGTATTATTTTGTAATGAGTTAATTTTCTTCATGAATTAATTTGTTTTAATACTTATACAAAAACAATCAATTATAATTATATGAATTTTACAAATTGGCTTTTATATATGAAATCCCGATTCGTCCCGGGATTCCGTTTTTTTAATTAAAAACCCCGAATCCCGGATTTCAAAAAACCTGGTCCCGTTTGGCATCCCTAGTAAACACCTATAAACCACATATCGTTTTGGTCCATTTCCTCAAATTCTGGCTACAGAAAGTTCGTTATCATCTCGCGATAGCGAACACCATTCACGGTAATTGCTTGGCCAACCTCATTTTCGAAGAAGTACGGCCCGATAACGCCGCCAGCCGCAGCACTAACTGGACAGCATGCGCATATGGTTTCCCATTTCCTACAGACCCGGTTTGCTGAAATTTGCGCACAATTCTCCCGATTGTGGAAACATTTGGTCGATTATGCTGACCAAAAAAATCACGATGTGCACGAAATGCATATTGATTGAACGCCCATTTTAGTAAAAGGCTTTAACAATCTTAACGCGCTTCTCAATTGTGTACCTCTCAATGGTAGAAGTTGTTAAATACTGAAACAAAGAAAGGTCAATTTAAGTTGCGCAAAAAACTTGACGTTAAGGTGTGACTCACAATTAACATCGTGGATTATTGTTTTACCACCCTTTATTATATAATTATCAATTTAAAAATAAAATGCATATTAACATTTAAAATACATAAATAGTGACATAGCTCATTTCTGGAATAAAAGGTGAATGAAGGTTGTTACCCTGAACGTTCTATAAAATTTTGTTTCCTAAGATAAAAAAGATTTAGAAAGGAAATTGGTACTAGGTGGTAACTAAAAGTGGTCTCAATCTTTACACTTTCCGTTTTGCACAAAAATTCTAATAGGTCGAAGTTCTTATTTTATTGTGTAGTACTAAAACACTAATAAGAAAGTTTTTAAATTCTGCTTTCCATTCTGTTATCATACAAACGATACAAGTACGATACAAGTAAGTATTGATACTTTTTTTTCGATACTAAGTAGGTATCGATACTTTACGAGCGATACCACATCGAGTAAAAGTATCGATACCTTAGAGGTATCGTTTCATCCCTATGCATAATGTGGTAACGATATTAACCAGAAAACCCCGTTGTAAATAATCACAATAGCTGGCTTTTTATTAAGTTCTCTCTTTTTCTTAAAATGATCATAGGCCCTTTTGCATTTTATATGACGATATGTATGTATATGTATTTTTGATAAAAAGTATAATTTTTATTGGATAAAGCTTTGACATCCTACACGTAACCCCTAGTTTTATTAAAAGTTTATTTGCTGGTAACGTTTAACTTAAACAAAATGTCCCAATACAAATTTTTATCATTTTGCGAAGCACTAAAGGTACATTTAAAAAAATAAGCGCACAAATATGCGCCACGCAATAAGACATACAGAAATGCAGTTAAGTAAGTGAAAGAACTCTCAACAACTTTTATAAATAAAATAACATTTCAAGTGCTACGGCGTTCCCTTACCACGAAGCAGGTTTGTAAGGGAGAATACTAAAAAATAACTCTATCAAAACATTTTGTGTGTAAAGCTGATCGTTATATTCAACAATTATATGTGCGCTAAATAATGCGCTTTATGTGTCAAAAATGTATTGCTTCAAAGTGGGAACTCGCCATATAAAATTCATGTCTTCCGTAAGCGCAATGGTAAGCAAAACTTTTATGTTTCTCCCTTACAAACCTGCTTCGTTGGAAGCTTAATTTTTTATTGGGGTATGTATATTAGGGCGGGTCGATTTTTTTTTTTTTTTAATCGTATAGCAAAAACGTTATCTACAAAAAATTCTAAGCAAATTCTCCAAAGAAACCATGGGTCTAAAATAAAATCCTAATCCGCGCCTCTCGACTTGAAAATTTATATGCCCGCCTTTGCAAAAAAAATATTTTTTTAAAAATAGCTTTTTCCAAAAAGAAATCGAATTTTTTGAATAAAATTGTTTAGTGAGGTAGTTCTTTTGCACTTTATATGTTTTTACACTCAAAATTTTTTTCAAATTAAAAAAATTTTCAGCCAAGTAAAAAAATTTTAAAGTCGAGAGGCGCGGATTAGGATTTTATTTTAGATCCATACAAATCGACCCGCCCTAATGTATATATACAAGTTCATTTAATAACGCTTATAAACTGAAATAATTCTATGATCGTATGCAATAACACATATAGATCACTTATAAAATATGAATCAAAATTTATTAACTTAAGTTTATACAATTTTTTAAAAAAAAAGTATTAAACTTTACAAGACATATGCTGAGCTCCAATACATCCTAATACCTTGCAGAGAACGTAAAAAATGTATCAAATTGTTTAACAATGCATAGTTGGCTTATTCTATACGCGTTGATAACTTGCTCTGTTTTGGAACTCATCCATCTCTCTGTAAGTTCTGCAGTTCTTATACCATTGCCTTTATAAAACTATCCCAATAAAAAAATGGAGCTTCCAACGAAGCAGGTTTGTAAGGGAGAAACATAAAAGTTTCGCTTACCATTGCGCTTACGGAAGACATGAATTTTATATGGTGAGTTCCCACTTTGAAGCAATACATTTTTGACACGTAAAGCGCATTATTCAGCGCACATAAAAATTGTTGGATGTAACGATCAGCTTTACACACTGAGGCCCGTTTTCACAACTTACCGATAGCTTAAAGTAGACTTTAAATGGCCCGTTAAAAACTGTTTCATTATAAAAACTTTACTTTAACCTAAAGTGAGCGATAAAGTAGATTAAGGTTAAACCTACCTGGTAGGTTAAAGTAAAGTTGTTATAATGGAACACTTTTTATACGGCCTATAAAATCTTACCTTTAGCTATCGCTAAGTTGTGAAAACGGGCCTGAATGTTTTGATACAGTTATTTTTTAGTGCTCTCCCTTACAAACCTGCTTCGTGGTAAGGGAATGCCGTAGCACTTTAAATGTTTTTTTTTTTAATAAAAGTTGTTGAGAGTTCTTTCACTTACTTTACTGCATTTCTGTATGTCTTATTGCGTAGCGCATAATTGTGCGCTTATTTTTTTAAATGTACCTTTAGTGCTTCGCAAAATGATGAAATTTTTTATTGGGATGTTTCAAAATACAGTATCAAAGCATCCCGCTGTTCTACGATTCTTACAACATCTTCCTTTAAGAAGTTCATCTTGTATAAGAAACACCTAATACAGAACAGAATTCCTGAAATTCTTTTATTTATGTTATTCTTTTAGGACTATGTGAAAAAACTTTAAACTAAGTAAGATTAACTGCCTGTTCATCTATTTCTGAACGAAGACTTCGTTCGATTAACTTACATTTAAAACGAAAAGAAATTATACAATATTGTCTTTGTTTTACATGTAATTTAAGCGAACGAAGTCTACGTTTGACATCGATGAATAGGCTATAAGCTTACCAACAGTTCCAATCATGGCGTGAGCGCCGTTTGTTGCCAATCCGATCAAATTTTGTATAGGAATATTGTTTGTTGATAAAAAGTTTTTTATAAGAAGAAAAAGTTAAACGGCATCTGACTTGGTAAGCTCGAATAAGATGACAAAGCTATCCTTTATAAAACTAATACCGTCAAAGTAACTTGCTCCTAACGTAATATCAATGCCATATCCATAGTTTCATCAACAATCAAAAAAAATGTTTGTGTTTGGCGAAAAAGCTATGAGATTTGTAATTGTTTGCTATCCGTCCAATTTTCTAAAACCGACCAAAATTAGGTTTGGCCTACCATCCGACCAAACTAAAAATATCCGGCCAAATTTGGTCGGAAAAGACCATGTTGGGCAACCCTGATCACCACATTCTATCGTCGGAAGATCTTTGAGTTCTACCCACTGCACCACTACGGTGCCCGTTTGCCAACAGTCAAACGTCAATCTTTAACCAGTAGTACTGGTGGTTCGAAATTTGCTGTTTTTATCACTTAAATTTCAAATTACATGTTGCCTCCTATTTCCTCTGTTTTTTCGTATTCTTTCTGTCAAGACTTTGTCTTGAAAACCTGAATACATTTGTTTATTATGTTTTTTTTTGTCCACGTTCGTCGACATTTTATTTGTACAAATTATTATTATTAAATGTGAGCTAAATTCGCTGTATAAGCGATTTTTTCCTGTGGTTCTTTAGAGCTTTAAGGATTTTTAATAAATAGCCGCTGTTTGAAAACTTTTGCGAATTTCCGCTAATTTAACACTTTTTATCGAATTTTTGCAATTCCTTATAGGTTTAGCGACTTTTAATCAGTTGTATGGCTTGTTTGAAATATTGAAAATTTTCGCTATTTTTGCAAATTTTCCGAATTTTTGCAAAACCTAAATGGGGGTTTGTTAGTTTCGAAAGTACTTTAAGTCGTTCCACACGAGAAGTAAATGCACTCGATGACAGTTTTCGTTAAATATACTTATTAATTAACAAAGATGCCACTTGATTGAAATTTTTAGCCATGTTGGTAAAATTGAGTTACTGAATTGCTGTATTGTTACCGTAAGCAATAAACTGTGCTGGTAAAATTAATGTTAACGATAATTTTTTAATCCAAATATTTAATCAGGCTTAAGTTCATCAAATTTAATTTTCATTAAATTATTTCCATGAAGAAAGGAATTTTACAACATGAAAATTATTGATAACACTACGTGGCAATTTTTTGACCAAATGAATTTGACACCTAATCTTTATGTAAAATTGTCCGCTGAATGAATATGAAGTCAGAATTGTCAAAAGTAGAACAGTTTTTGAGATATTCCAAAATAACCGTTATTTGTGTTTTTAAAAAAGATGCTGTGACTGAAATGCAAATATCCAAGAACTAAAATTTTAGCCTATTTCCATACGAACATTTTGTGTCCAATAGGATCCGGATCGGTGCAAAAATTACAAAGTTACAGAAGATTAATTGAACTAACCCACAACAAATTAATATACAAAGCTAAATTTTTAGTAACAATAAATATTAAAAATTGCCTAAAAGAATTGAATTTCTATGTGGGTTAATTTACTAAATCTTCTGTAGCTTTGTCATTTTTGTAACAATCTATGTCTTGTTGCACGCAAAATGTTCATATTAAAATAATCTAATGTCGCATGCAATAAAACATTAGGATTTTGAAATCTTTGGTTTAAAAAAAATAACTTGAATAGAGCAAAATTGAACAAAATCATAAAATTTTCAATGAAGTTTGAACTTTTGTCCCCTGTAACTCTGTCATTTCTTTACCAATCTTCACCAGCAATCCATGGCTATTTTAGAAATTTTATAACCTTTCACTGGAAAAAAAGATATTTGCATATCAGTCACATCCTCTTTTTGACTTCATATTCGGATTCAGTGGAAAATTTTACATAATGATTAGCTGTCATATAATTTGTTCACGACTTTGTTGAAATTTTGTCACGTAGTGTAATCACGCATTCTTGACTGACCTGAGATTCGAACCCAGGCGTCTAATTACCGTGACATGTTTCGATCGCTACAACTCGATCTCCCCAGAGGGATTTGCCGTCTTACAATAATTGTTAAAAGTTAGAGAATTCCACTACAGGGCAAGTTTTTTATGGCATATGCCATAGTTAAGAAGCCGTTTTTGGTCCAGCAACCTAGAAGACAATTTTTAATAAGCTTATCGAATATGAGGCAGAATCTTTTCGAAATGCTAAATAAATGTTGCAAAAATCGGACGTAAGAGGTGACTAAGTGTACATCAAAGAGCACTTTCAATGCAACTGCTCAAGTCTTGAAATTACAAACAAAAGGGCTTTCTATAATTGAAAGCTTACACTTATGTAATTGATAGTGCTAGAGAAAATATTAAAGATGTCAGTAAAAAAGATTTTGTTGAAAAGTTTAAAAAAAGTTTTAGATCGTAATACGGGATTACAAGATTAATAAAAATAAGAAATAGTATATGTATGTGCAAACACAGCCGTACAAAAAATAAAAAGTCTGTAAAAGTCGCAATTTTATTTGTTTTTTAAAATTCCTCCCCTAGCCATTATCAATCTCGTACAAAACTCTTTAAGTTACTCGCCATTTCCGGTTAATTATTCAATACTCCTGCAAAACTCTTTATATGGCTTGGCATTTCAATTTAAAAAAACTGTTTAAATCGATTTTCTCAGAATTTTGTTTTTTTCAACTTAGCGGTGTTTGCAAGTGGACTACTCATATTTTAATAAAAGTGAGACGAATTAATTGACAACTTTTCTCCATCTGAATTATTAGCGTTCAAATATGGTACAGTTGCATTTTGCGATGTTGAAAGAGTTTTTTTCATTTGTTGAACTGTTTTATGCGATAACAGGAGATTATTTACTTTTGACAATTTGAAGAAACATGCTATTGTACAATACAATCAATTGTTTCTTAAATAACAACATGTTTATTTTTGCAATTTTGTGCCATTTTTTATACTTTTTCATGCCACTTTTAACCATTTTTCGAACCATTTTAAACTTACCCTGTTTATAACAAGTAAGAGTGCTATATTCGACTATGCCGTATCTTATGTAGCCCTCATCATGGTGCGATAAGAATATAAAGTTATATAAACACCATTCTTTAGATATAAAAAAAATCAATTTTTTTTCCACGCCCATTTCTCCAATCCCGCGCATATTTTGTTGAATGTTGTGTATTGATAACCAAGATGCCTGTTCCTTATTTGGAAAGTTTGACTCTTGCCGTTCTCCGGATATACAGAAATTTTAAATGTACTTATACGGGAGGTGCCACGCCCACTTCTCTAATCCCCCTGTGTATTAGTAACTTAGCTATGTGTACTAAAATTAAACAATTTTTCTCTCACTGTTAAGCACTAAATTTATGTTTTTATAAAAATGTGGTTGTTTATTTTAGCCCATTTTTGGAGTATTTTGGGCATAACTTTTTTGTTTCTAGATCGAGTTTTCCAACTTTTCCAGGAAATAAGTGTTGATATTTAAAACGTATCCATAGGTCATACTTAAACCCTAAAATTTAGAAATTTAAATTTTTAGAGTGTTTTGGTCATAACCGGGGAAACCAAAAATATGCAATTGCATATTTTTCCTTGTGCGACCAATGAAGGCAGAAACAATATATTTATCCACGTTAGAGCTTGTTATGAATTTTGGCATCGATTTGTTAGTGCGTATTTTTGCATATTTTACCGTTTGGAGCATTTTTTTTTTTTTTGCATAATTTGGTTGAAAGAGCCTTTAGCAGCATTTTTTACGTTTTTAGCGCATATTTTGATACATGTTAATTTTTAAGACGCCTACAATAGCTTTCGCAACATATAAATTTTTTTTGTTGCGATATTTTGGCTTTTCTATTTTAAATATCTATCTGTATACCCAAGGTGTTGCTTCAATTTCACCCTAAACATTTAATTTTTACTCGAAAATTGTAAGACAAGGCAGGTTGTTGTTAAAGATTAATGTTATTTTAAACTTTAAAATTTTATATATGGGCATTTCCGTCAAAAGGTCCACCGTGACCAAAAATTTAAAAGTTATTAAAAGCTGATTATTTTACGATATTGTTATAGAGAAATATTTAGATTTTACTAATTTTATAAATTTGTTCACTTAGATGAACAATCAGACTGCAAAGTTGTGCAAACGTAATTTCTTATATGTGAGAATGTTTTATTGTATTTTTTCTTTAATATTTATCTTTCTAAAAAGAGGTGATATTTGATTAAAATGATTCCAAAAAAATTTTCTTACATGGTCTGTAATCTAGAAAGAGTTCAAAGAGAAATATGTTATTCGGATTAACGGTAAATTTTTTTAATATTTTAATCATTATTCAGTTAAATTATTACGGAAAACATTTCACGTATCGACCCAGATTTTGGCTTAAAAAAAAAGAAAATACAAACGATATTCTGAAAGTAGTTTGACCAAAAAATTGTGCCAGGTTTCGCTAAATGACGCCTTTTTATACAGGGTCACAAAAACTACTTCGGTTTTTTTCACGTTCGAACCGTTACTTATTTTGCCATTATCTTTGACCTAGAATCGCGCCCTCCATAAACTTTAGCATGGATAACAGTGCTTTCTTAGTGCTATAATTTAAGGGTTAAGAGAACGTGAAAATATTTTTTGTTTAAAATGTTATTGCATTTTTGATGCGTGCGACTGTCACGTTCAACACTTTGGAATTATCCATATAAGAAAAAATTAAGGAAAATTAATTTGATCAAATTTGGTTAATACACTTTTTAATTGTACTGAGGATGAAGTCTATGTAAATGGTGAGAATCGGTCTACAGTTTCACATATTCCCCATAAAAACTTGTTTCCAAATTAGACTCTATGTGTCCATCAACCATTGCATTATGTCGGTATGTATTTAGATTAAATTCGCACCAAAAATATTTTTACATATATGAAAATATCAGTACATTTGCGTACTGATTTGCTTGTAATGCATAAATCAGTACGTTACACAAGAAACAGTACATGTACTTATAAAAACAGTACGGCTTGCGGCCCTAATTAGCAGAATTGTGCCGAAACAAAAATATTTTATGAAAATTACTTAAATTGATGATATGTATGCTAACATTTGAAGGCATTGCTTAATTATCGTAAGAAAATTCTCGATAACTGGAATGGATCAATTAAATACCAAGATAATTCCAAAGCCTATCGCCAATTAATTAAAAAGTATAACTGATATTCATGAGACATTGGAAAAAAACTCGAAGAAACTTTTTCTTTGCAAACACCTTCTAACAAAACGTCAATTGGGTTTTGCTAGTTCAGCTGCTGTCCGTATTTTATGGGCTCATGAATATTTTGGCTAAAACTTGATTTTTCCGAAGAACATGCAACTTTTCTCACGATGTTATCATTGAAACCATTTGGAATTTTGTTTTTCTGTCTTCGGCACTGTTGTAGCTGTAGTCTACGAGAAAAAGTGTAAAACAAAGTGCCTTAAAATTGCAAAAATTTCGAAAAATTTCAATTTTTTATATCGTTACTCATAGCTGGCAAACTGTGAAAAAATCGGTAAAGAAATCTTTTGAAAAATATTCATTAAAAAAAGTTCATAATACTTCAGAACATAATCATAACTGAAAGTGCATTTTTTACGTTTCGATATAAAATACAATTTGAAATCTATGAAAAATGTATCAAAAGGTAGGTCGAAAACAGCTAATTTAAAATTTCAAAGTCCCATATTTCCGATATATGTAAATATGTAGGCAACACTATTGTTGAACAAGTGCGATATACAGGTATCCCTTGATTTACACGGTACTTCATTTACGTGATTTAGATATAACACGGATAAATAATAGTAACCTTTTTTTGAATTACGCGCTTTTTTTGCGCGGTTTAAATAAAACACGCTCAAAAAATTATAAAAATCTTTTTTTTTTTACGGGAATTGCAGCAATGTGATTCAAGAAATTTCATCAACTGTGTGCTAAAATAGATCTGCACAAGTGCATACTGACATATTTTACAAAAATTAAAAGATTTTTTTACAACGTACCTAAAATTTTTTGCATTAAAATTTTTAAATTTACTGCTTAATGGAAATTTTTACAGGTTACTGCAATTTTTTTCAGGAACCTGAACAGTTTTTATATTTTTTCAGAAACCAGTAAAATTTTATTGGGTTTTAGTCAATTCGCACTGGCTTAGTTTGTTTTTGACTATTTTACAATTGACATACATAATTTTCTTATAATTTTGATTTTAAATATTTAAATGTGTTTCAATGTTTTTTTTTTTTTGTTCACTTTTAATTCAAATGTTTTATAAAAATATAATAACAAAGCTTTATACATATCATTTAATTTATTTGTTTGAAAAAATCAGTGTTTTTTTCAATAAACAAAATGCAAATAAATTGTTTGAATATGCAAATTTGTTTATAGGACCGATTTCAGACAAAAAATTGTTTGATTCTAAAAAATTTTTGTTTGAATTGGAAAAATAATTTTTTCTGTGTAGTTTAACTGAGATCTGAAAAACCCAGCCTAAATGAAATGAAGATTTTATTTTTGTTTACAGTAGTGTGTTTAGAGGGGTTCTAAATATGATTTTCCATACAAAGTTGGGAGCCAGTCCTTTTATACTAGAGGGGTTCTAAATATGATTTTCCATACAAAGTTGGGAGCCAGTCCTTTTATACTAGAGGGGTTCTAAATATGATTTTCCATACAAAGTTGGGAGCCAGTCCTTTTATACTAGAGCGGTTCCAAATATGATTTTCCATACAAAGTTGGGAGCCAGTAAATTTTGTGAGGGATGAAAATTTTACTTGTGCATAAGAATTTGTGGGAAAATTTTTTTTTGTTTATAGTGGCAGGTGTTAAATTTTACTTATACGTGTCTTGAATATTTGTTTATGACTTTTTTTTGCTTGTGCGTATTCATATTGATGATTTACAAGTTGTTGATGTGAAATTTCTTCGTGGACGTCTCCGTCTTGAAGATTTTAAAAATTTTGTTAGGAATGATTTGCTTGTGCGTATTCATATTAAAGATAAAACTGATTGTGAAATAATTATTTTTAGTTTTTTCAGTTATTGTGTGTGTGTTTAGAATAGTTAATGACTTTGTTGCATAGGTTTCCTAGTGACTTTTTGCTTTGAATGACTCGGTAGGTTTGTGGGATAGTGAGCTGGTCTATTAGTATAAGGGTTGAATATTTGTGTATACATTGGAACCAGAGAATCACTAGCACATTTTAGTAAAAGTAGTCTTCACTTTCTGTAAGAATACGAAATCATAACAATCTTTTTTTAATTTTTCTTCAACTTTTATATGAATTGTACTTCTCAGTTGTTATTGATAAAATATTTTTCGTATTTAAGCCAAATATAGTGGCAAATGTAATGTAGTGTAGACACTTCGTTGACAATGTCACCAATATAGTCGACAAAACTGGTGACTTGGAGACACTTGCATCCAGGTTTCCTTCAGGGTATTGATCGGTTGTGTCTGTGTGTGTGTGTGTGTGTGTGTGTGTGTGTGTGTGTGTGTGTGTGTGTGTGTGGGTATGATTGATAACGATTATTCATGTGAAAAGTAGGATTCCATCCACTTTTTTTTTATATCAACAGCAACTAATATTTCAATTCTATTTATAGTTTACAAGAATTTTCTTAAATCGTGGGAGGAATATGGAAATATTGTTAATGAACCTTTTTTGGATAGTATTTATAAAAATATTTGACCATATTAAAATATCCCTACAGTAACAAATACGAACATGAGTGTAAAAGGGAAATGACGTGTAAAGAAAGTTGATTATTTAGCAGGTATGACATTTTTATTAGTTGTAAAATTTCTTCTTGTACGTGTCTTGAAGATTTTAAATTTTGTGAGGGATGATCATTTTACTTGTGCGTATTCATATTGATGATTTACAAGTTGTTAATTTTAGTGGAAGGTGTGAAATTTCTTCGTGTACGTGTCTTGAAGATTTTAAAATTTTGTGAGGGATGATAATTTTACTTGTGCGTTTTCGTATTTAAGATAAAACTAATCGTGGAATAAGTATTTTTTTAGTTTTTTTTCAGTTATTGTGTATGTGTTTAGAATAGTTAATGACTTTGTTGCATGGGTTTTCTAGGGACTTTTTGCATTGAATGCCTCGGTAGGCTTGTGGGATTAACCACTTTTTTATATCAACAGCAACCGGCTGCACATCACTTTTAATTACATTTAACAAATAGAAGGAGTTATCATTTTTGGGTTTTGTTAATCTTAAATAGAATTATATATAAATATTTTTTTTTTTGCGCAGATTTAATTATCACAAGAGACTCTGGTCTGTTTCACTACAACGGACTAAAGGTCAAAGTAACTATTAATCGGTTAATTAAGTTAGCATATAATTTTTGTTGATAACACTTAATAAGCATTTTCTAAAAACATTTGCAGATAGTTTCACTATTACTCAATGTTTATAAACTTTTATTTATTTTTTCTAGTTTGATACTCTATAATATAAGTTTAATGAAGAATTTTTCTATGGTTTGATACTCTACAATGACAGTATAGTTAAGAATTTAGTTCAATCCATGGATACACTTCATACAGTTAATAATTATACATTATACATACAAATACAATAAAATTTCCATTTTATTAACCATAGTACATGGTTTATTAATTGTTTTGATAATATTTAGTAAAAGTTTATATATAGTATAAACTTGAAGTCGATTATACCAATAGAATATTAAATGTTAATGAAAAAAGGAAATCATATTACAAAATCAATTAAGATGATCTAAAAAAGAGTATTACATAGGAGTTTTGAATATTTAATAAGGAAATATCTATTATATCTGCTTATAATTATCAGTTAGAAATTTAAAGATAACAAATTTGTTTTATAATTAGTACAGCTTTATATGTTTTTTTTTTTCTAGTTTATTAACCATACATTATCATACCATACCATTATAATCCATAGAATATAAAACAATTTAAAAGAGTTAAATCCGCAAAAGAAAATCACAAACTTTATTTATTTATTTATGTAAAACCTTACTCCATTAATCATTTATTTATACTTTATATATACTAATACCATGAAATGAATAGTTCAATAACCATATTATATGGTTTATTTAATGTTTTGTATACCGTTTTGTAATTCCTATAATTTGTTTTCCTATTATTTCCCTTATATATTTAATATTTATACACTTCCATACATCCTTAAATATACATTCTGTTTTAAGCATTTATATAAAAATTTTTTTTTCTTATACTAACATTCTATATTTAATCTTAGTATTATAATCTTACTCTTGATTTTAATCTTAGTCTTAGTGTTAATCTTAGTAGTAGTCTTTTGATCTTGGTTTTATAGTTTCGGATTCCGATCTTATTTTTTTTTTTTGTTTATAGACTTGCAACATTACTCTTGTATTACTCTTGCGTGCTGCTTTGTTTACGTTTTCTTAGACTGAATACATATCTGGAAATTTAAAATTTCTTTAATTACATATAAAATATCTATCTACTGTTATACGAATGCTTTGAACTTAGTGTTTTCAATTGAAATATTAAACTTCGATTTTAAACAGACATATACATATTTTATTTTATATAGGAAATTAATACTCGGTACTAGCGACAACCTCGAAGCTTGCACCGACCTCAGTTTTCATTACGTGCAAGAATCGAGTTTCTACTATACTTCATTCTCATCAAACTAATCACACAAGGCGATTTTAAGAAAATCCATACTAATCCTTTCCATTTTATCAAATCTATCCATTATATTATTATTTTAATTTAAACAATTCTTATAAATTCTATTCAGTTCCCACATAATTTAATTCATTCTATATACAACCTTAACGAGTAACTCATATTTATGTATACAGTTTTTTCAAGCCACTTTTAAAAACATATTTTGATTTTTACTTGTCTACTATATTAAAAAATAATCTATAAACTTAAATGAAAATTTAGGTTTATATTAAGTAATTTAATTATACGCTGAGATACGCTGATGGTTTTTCTACCTTAAATTTATATATTGAATAGAAAGTTACATCTGAATGTAGTGTTTCGGTAAGAATGTCTCTATATTACTTTAAATCAGGTTTCTTATAATACAGAGTTTTTAAATGAAATATTAACAATCCTAATGTTAATTTCAATATAATTTCATTTAAATCATATATACATACATATAAATATTAATTTGTTAGAATCAAACCATCAATTACCATCATGATCTTATTAATGTCATATATTTTTTTTTTTTTTCATTATTTTTATTATTCGTTAAAAACTTTATATTCTTATATATAGGAGATGCATATGATTTGGGATTTCTCCTTCATTTTAAAATTGTTTGATTTTACAATTTTTATATTAGTTATTTCAGCCTCTTCATTATCATTATGATCATTATCATAATCATCATAATTAAGATCAGTAATATTCTTTGATCCTTAAAAACAACAATTCTATTATCTTATGTTTTTTTTTTCTAGTTTGCTACTCTATAATATTAGTTTAATGAAGAGTTTTTCTATAGCACGAAATGAATAGTTTAATAACCATATTATATGATTTATTTAATGTTTTTGCATACAGTTTTGTAATTCCTATAATTTGTTTTCCTTTTATTTACCCTTCTATACTTAATATTTATATACATCCATACATCCTTAAATATACATTATGTTTTGAGCATTTCTTTACTATACATATATATAAATTTTTTCCTTTACTAACATTCCTATATTTAATCTTAATTTTATGATCTTAGTCTTGATTTTAATTAATCTTAATCTTAGTGTTAATCTTGATAGTAGCCTTTTAGTCTTGGTTTTATAGTTTCGGATCTCAATCTTAGTTTTTGTATAGACATCTCATTTACAAACCTATAACTTCAATCTAATCAAACCTATCACACAAGACGATTGTCTTCTATTTTTCAAGAAAATCCATACTAATCCTTTCAATTTTATCAACTCTATACATTATATTATTATTTTAATTTTAACAAATCTTATAAATTCTATTCAGTTCTCACATAATTTTATTCATTGTATATACAATCCTTAACCATTATCTCATATTTATAGATACAGTTTTTCAATACACTTTTAAAAACATAGTTTGATTTTTACTTGTCTACTATATTAAAAAATAATCCATAAACTTAAATGAAAATTTAGGTTTATATTAAGTAATTTGATTAAACACTGAGATACGCTGATGGTTTTTCTACCTTAAATTTATATATTGAATAGAAAGTTACATCTGAATGTAGTGTTTCGGTAAGAATGTCTCTATATTACTTTAAATCAGGTTTCTTATAATACAGAGTTTTTAAATGAAATATTAACAATCCTAATGTTAATTTCAATATAATTTCATTTAAATCATATATACATACATATAAATATTAATTTGTTAGAATCAATCCATCAATTACCATCATGATCTTATTAATGTCATATATTTTTTTTTTTCTCATTATTTTTATTATTCGTTAAAAACTTTATATTCTTATATGTAGGAGATGCATATGATTTGGGATTTCTCCTTCATTTTAAACTTGTTTGATTTGAAAATTTTCATATTAGGTATTTCAACCTTTTCATTGTTATTATACTCATCATAATCATCATAATTGAGATTAGTTATATTCTTTTCTCATTAAAACCAACAATTCTATTATCATAATCATCAAAATTGAGTTTAAATATATTTTGTTTTTATTTTTTCGTTGAAACCAACAAATCATAATCATTATTATCAAAATCAGGTTAATATATGTTTTTTTTTTTTTTTTTTTAGTCAAGATACTTTAACATCATCATAACCAGAAATATTATTTTTACAAATGTTGATATTGTGATTTTAATTAAACTGGTTATAATCACCTAAGGTTGAAATGATAGAGATGTTATCCGTTTAATTCTGTTGACTAATTCACATTTATTAAGACATATAGATAATAACAGAATTGATAGAGGATTCATAATTGAATAACTTTGAATAAGAATTGAGCTTATAGTTGGATGTAAGTACGATTTAAACAATAATAACCGACATCGAATAAGTGATTCATCATTTTATTTAATTGAAAACATACCACTTTACATCAAGATACCTTATTTTTAATCTGGTAGCATAAAACAGTTACCTATTTTTGATCTGGTAACGTATAAACAGAGAGAATTAATATCAGATTTAAATAACAAACCAAATATAAGATACATTATATAATCCAACAACAACAACAACAACAACAATATATTCAACATGAATTGATTCGAAATAAAATACACACAATTCTTAAATACATTCAATTAGTTTGTCTTATGATTATACTTTAGCTGAGAGAGATTAATACCATATACATATTTACACGTTATGCACTTACAACATAAAATTCAAAGTTTATTAACCATAATATATGGTTTTATATAATGTGTTAACAGCAATCATTAAAAATTTATATATAATATAAACTTATAGTTGACTGTACCATCAGAATATTGACTGATAATATCACAATAGAATCATATTACACAAACAATATATAGAATATTATAAAGAGAAAGGTATAAACTCATATGTCTATAGGTAACAGTTAAGAATTTTACAATATATTGGTTTAAGATATGTTATTTCTAATTAAGAGTTTAGTTTGATGGTTCTTGGAAGTTTATTTTCAATATAAATACATACATACATATTTGCTGATTTATTCCTATTTGATAATTTTTGATTTGATTGTTTTTTTCTTTTTACCTACAACACATTAATGAAATGGATATACATTAATGATGATGTTTTTTAACACTTTTAAATATTTGTTAAATATAGCTACATCAACTTCTTAATACATCGAATCAACTTACTGAGAATTAATTTTTAAATTAATATTTTGATATCCGTATACCCAGCTGATAGGCTGGTTGTGTATAGGTTTACATGATAATCACAAATTTCTTTAAAATAATAAAATTTCATTGAATTAACTCTCAAATTGCAACCATACCCATAAAGTATAGATAGTACATCCCATATAAATTTATACTTTTACATTAAATTATTTAGTTTCACTATGTTCTCATCATGATTAATATAGAAAATCATATTTTCATATACCCACACCACAAAAGTGAAGAGTATATTAGATACACGTTAATACTAATCCTAGTTACCTTTTGATATACTAAATCAACTTATTTACTTAGAATTACTTTTTAAAACAATTTAAACATGAACCAATTCGACTGGTTGGTGGGCTGTTCATATAAAACTAAAAATAAAATTTGATTTTTAGGTTTACATGCACAGCTAGCTGTCTATTGTGTGATTTATAGAACACAAACGCAAAACTCATCAGTTCAACTTACATTTAAAACTGAAACAAATTTTGTTTTAAATGAAAGTTAAACTGATGAGTTTTGCGTTTGTGTTCTATAAACCACACAATAGACAGCTAGCTGTGCATGTAAACCTAAAAATCAAATTTTATTTTTAGTTTTATATGAACAGCCCACCAACCAGTCGAATTGGTTCATGTTTAAATTGTTTTAAAAAGTAATTCTAAGTAAATAAGTTGATTTAGTATATCAAAAGGTAACTAGGATTAGTATTAACGTGTATCTAATATACTCTTCACTTTTGTGGTGTGGGTATATGAAAATATGATTTTCTATATTAATCATGATGAGAACATAGTGAAACTAAATAATTTAATGTAAAAGTATAAATTTATATGGGATGTACTATCTATACTTTATGGGTATGGTTGCAATTTGAGAGTTAATTCAATGAAATTTTATTATTTTAAAGAAATTTGTGATTATCATGTAAACCTATACACAACCAGCCTATCAGCTGGGTATACGGATATCAAAATATTAATTTAAAAATTAATTCTCAGTAAGTTGATTCGATGTATTAAGAAGTTGATGTAGCTATATTTAACAAATATTTAAAAGTGTTAAAAAACATCATCATTAATGTATATCCATTTCATTAATGTGTTGTAGGTAAAAAGAAAAAAACAATCAAATCAAAAATTATCAAATAGGAATAAATCAGCAAATATGTATGTATGTATTTATATTGAAAATAAACTTCCAAGAACCATCAAACTAAACTCTTAATTAGAAATAACATATCTTAAACCAATATATTGTAAAATTCTTAACTGTTACCTATAGACATATGAGTTTATACCTTTCTCTTTATAATATTCTATATATTGTTTGTGTAATATGATTCTATTGTGATATTATCAGTCAATATTCTGATGGTACAGTCAACTATAAGTTTATATTATATATAAATTTTTAATGATTGCTGTTAACACATTATATAAAACCATATATTATGGTTAATAAACTTTGAATTTTATGTTGTAAGTGCATAACGTGTAAATATGTATATGGTATTAATCTCTCTCAGCTAAAGTATAATCATAAGACAAACTAATTGAATGTATTTAAGAATTGTGTGTATTTTATTTCGAATCAATTCATGTTGAATATATTGTTGTTGTTGTTGTTGTTGTTGGATTATATAATGTATCTTATATTTGGTTTGTTATTTAAATCTGATATTAATTCTCTCTGTTTATACGTTACCAGATCAAAAATAGGTAACTGTTTTATGCTACCAGATTAAAAATAAGGTATCTTGATGTAAAGTGGTATGTTTTCAATTAAATAAAATGATGAATCACTTATTCGATGTCGGTTATTATTGTTTAAATCGTACTTACATCCAACTATAAGCTCAATTCTTATTCAAAGTTATTCAATTATGAATCCTCTATCAATTCTGTTATTATCTATATGTCTTAATAAATGTGAATTAGTCAACAGAATTAAACGGATAACATCTCTATCATTTCAACCTTAGGTGATTATAACCAGTTTAATTAAAATCACAATATCAACATTTGTAAAAATAATATTTCTGGTTATGATGATGTTAAAGTATCTTGACTAAAAAAAAAAAAAAAAAAACATATATTAACCTGATTTTGATAATAATGATTATGATTTGTTGGTTTCAACGAAAAAATAAAAACAAAATATATTTAAACTCAATTTTGATGATTATGATAATAGAATTGTTGGTTTTAATGAGAAAAGAATATAACTAATCTCAATTATGATGATTATGATGAGTATAATAACAATGAAAAGGTTGAAATACCTAATATGAAAATTTTCAAATCAAACAAGTTTAAAATGAAGGAGAAATCCCAAATCATATGCATCTCCTACATATAAGAATATAAAGTTTTTAACGAATAATAAAAATAATGAGAAAAAAAAAAATATATGACATTAATAAGATCATGATGGTAATTGATGGATTGATTCTAACAAATTAATATTTATATGTATGTATATATGATTTAAATGAAATTATATTGAAATTAACATTAGGATTGTTAATATTTCATTTAAAAACTCTGTATTATAAGAAACCTGATTTAAAGTAATATAGAGACATTCTTACCGAAACACTACATTCAGATGTAACTTTCTATTCAATATATAAATTTAAGGTAGAAAAACCATCAGCGTATCTCAGTGTTTAATCAAATTACTTAATATAAACCTAAATTTTCATTTAAGTTTATGGATTATTTTTTAATATAGTAGACAAGTAAAAATCAAACTATGTTTTTAAAAGTGTATTGAAAAACTGTATCTATAAATATGAGATAATGGTTAAGGATTGTATATACAATGAATAAAATTATGTGAGAACTGAATAGAATTTATAAGATTTGTTAAAATTAAAATAATAATATAATGTATAGAGTTGATAAAATTGAAAGGATTAGTATGGATTTTCTTGAAAAATAGAAGACAATCGTCTTGTGTGATAGGTTTGATTAGATTGAAGTTATAGGTTTGTAAATGAGATGTCTATACAAAAACTAAGATTGAGATCCGAAACTATAAAACCAAGACTAAAAGGCTACTATCAAGATTAACACTAAGATTAAGATTAATTAAAATCAAGACTAAGATCATAAAATTAAGATTAAATATAGGAATGTTAGTAAAGGAAAAAATTTATATATATGTATAGTAAAGAAATGCTCAAAACATAATGTATATTTAAGGATGTATGGATGTATATAAATATTAAGTATAGAAGGGTAAATAAAAGGAAAACAAATTATAGGAATTACAAAACTGTATGCAAAAACATTAAATAAATCATATAATATGGTTATTAAACTATTCATTTCGTGCTATAGAAAAACTCTTCATTAAACTAATATTATAGAGTAGCAAACTAGAAAAAAAAAACATAAGATAATAGAATTGTTGTTTTTAAGGATCAAAGAATATTACTGATCTTAATTATGATGATTATGATAATGATCATAATGATAATGAAGAGGCTGAAATAACTAATATAAAAATTGTAAAATCAAACAATTTTAAAATGAAGGAGAAATCCCAAATCATATGCATCTCCTATATATAAGAATATAAAGTTTTTAACGAATAATAAAAATAATGAAAAAAAAAAAAAATATATGACATTAATAAGATCATGATGGTAATTGATGGTTTGATTCTAACAAATTAATATTTATATGTATGTATATATGATTTAAATGAAATTATATTGAAATTAACATTAGGATTGTTAATATTTCATTTAAAAACTCTGTATTATAAGAAACCTGATTTAAAGTAATATAGAGACATTCTTACCGAAACACTACATTCAGATGTAACTTTCTATTCAATATATAAATTTAAGGTAGAAAAACCATCAGCGTATCTCAGCGTATAATTAAATTACTTAATATAAACCTAAATTTTCATTTAAGTTTATAGATTATTTTTTAATATAGTAGACAAGTAAAAATCAAAATATGTTTTTAAAAGTGGCTTGAAAAAACTGTATACATAAATATGAGTTACTCGTTAAGGTTGTATATAGAATGAATTAAATTATGTGGGAACTGAATAGAATTTATAAGAATTGTTTAAATTAAAATAATAATATAATGGATAGATTTGATAAAATGGAAAGGATTAGTATGGATTTTCTTAAAATCGCCTTGTGTGATTAGTTTGATGAGAATGAAGTATAGTAGAAACTCGATTCTTGCACGTAATGAAAACTGAGGTCGGTGCAAGCTTCGAGGTTGTCGCTAGTACCGAGTATTAATTTCCTATATAAAATAAAATATGTATATGTCTGTTTAAAATCGAAGTTTAATATTTCAATTGAAAACACTAAGTTCAAAGCATTCGTATAACAGTAGATAGATATTTTATATGTAATTAAAGAAATTTTAAATTTCCAGATATGTATTCAGTCTAAGAAAACGTAAACAAAGCAGCACGCAAGAGTAATACAAGAGTAATGTTGCAAGTCTATAAACAAAAAAAAAAAAATAAGATCGGAATCCGAAACTATAAAACCAAGATCAAAAGACTACTACTAAGATTAACACTAAGACTAAGATTAAAATCAAGAGTAAGATTATAATACTAAGATTAAATATAGAATGTTAGTATAAGAAAAAAAAATTTTTATATAAATGCTTAAAACAGAATGTATATTTAAGGATGTATGGAAGTGTATAAATATTAAATATATAAGGGAAATAATAGGAAAACAAATTATAGGAATTACAAAACGGTATACAAAACATTAAATAAACCATATAATATGGTTATTGAACTATTCATTTCATGGTATTAGTATATATAAAGTATAAATAAATGATTAATGGAGTAAGGTTTTACATAAATAAATAAATAAAGTTTGTGATTTTCTTTTGCGGATTTAACTCTTTTAAATTGTTTTATATTCTATGGATTATAATGGTATGGTATGATAATGTATGGTTAATAAACTAGAAAAAAAAAAACATATAAAGCTGTACTAATTATAAAACAAATTTGTTATCTTTAAATTTCTAACTGATAATTATAAGCAGATATAATAGATATTTCCTTATTAAATATTCAAAACTCCTATGTAATACTCTTTTTTAGATCATCTTAATTGATTTTGTAATATGATTTCCTTTTTTCATTAACATTTAATATTCTATTGGTATAATCGACTTCAAGTTTATACTATATATAAACTTTTACTAAATATTATCAAAACAATTAATAAACCATGTACTATGGTTAATAAAATGGAAATTTTATTGTATTTGTATGTATAATGTATAATTATTAACTGTATGAAGTGTATCCATGGATTGAACTAAATTCTTAACTATACTGTCATTGTAGAGTATCAAACCATAGAAAAATTCTTCATTAAACTTATATTATAGAGTATCAAACTAGAAAAAATAAATAAAAGTTTATAAACATTGAGTAATAGTGAAACTATCTGCAAATGTTTTTAGAAAATGCTTATTAAGTGTTATCAACAAAAAATTATATGCTAACTTAATTAACCGATTAATAGTTACTTTGACCTTTAGTCCGTTGTAGTGAAACAGACCAGAGTCTCTTGTGATAATTAAATCTGCGCAAAAAAAAAAATATTTATATATAATTCTATTTAAGATTAACAAAACCCAAAAATGATAACTCCTTCTATTTGTTAAATGTAATTAAAAGTGATGTGCAGCCGGTTGCTGTTGATATAAAAAAGTGGTTAATCCCACAAGCCTACCGAGGCATTCAATGCAAAAAGTCCCTAGAAAACCCATGCAACAAAGTCATTAACTATTCTAAACACATACACAATAACTGAAAAAAAACTAAAAAAATACTTATTCCACGATTAGTTTTATCTTAAATACGAAAACGCACAAGTAAAATTATCATCCCTCACAAAATTTTAAAATCTTCAAGACACGTACACGAAGAAATTTCACACCTTCCACTAAAATTAACAACTTGTAAATCATCAATATGAATACGCACAAGTAAAATGATCATCCCTCACAAAATTTAAAATCTTCAAGACACGTACAAGAAGAAATTTTACAACTAATAAAAATGTCATACCTGCTAAATAATCAACTTTCTTTACACGTCATTTCCCTTTTACACTCATGTTCGTATTTGTTACTGTAGGGATATTTTAATATGGTCAAATATTTTTATAAATACTATCCAAAAAAGGTTCATTAACAATATTTCCATATTCCTCCCACGATTTAAGAAAATTCTTGTAAACTATAAATAGAATTGAAATATTAGTTGCTGTTGATATAAAAAAAAAGTGGATGGAATCCTACTTTTCACATGAATAATCGTTATCAATCATACCCACACACACACACACACACACACACACACACACACACACACACACACACAGACACAACCGATCAATACCCTGAAGGAAACCTGGATGCAAGTGTCTCCAAGTCACCAGTTTTGTCGACTATATTGGTGACATTGTCAACGAAGTGTCTACACTACATTACATTTGCCACTATATTTGGCTTAAATACGAAAAATATTTTATCAATAACAACTGAGAAGTACAATTCATATAAAAGTTGAAGAAAAATTAAAAAAAGATTGTTATGATTTCGTATTCTTACAGAAAGTGAAGACTACTTTTACTAAAATGTGCTAGTGATTCTCTGGTTCCAATGTATACACAAATATTCAACCCTTATACTAATAGACCAGCTCACTATCCCACAAACCTACCGAGTCATTCAAAGCAAAAAGTCACTAGGAAACCTATGCAACAAAGTCATTAACTATTCTAAACACACACACAATAACTGAAAAAACTAAAAATAATTATTTCACAATCAGTTTTATCTTTAATATGAAAACGCACAAGTAAAATTATCATTCCTAACAAAATTTTTAAAATCTTCAAGACGGAGACGTCCACGAAGAAATTTCACACCAACAACTTGTAAATCATCAATATGAATACGCACAAGCAAAAAAAAGTCATAAACAAATATTCAAGACACGTATAAGTAAAATTTAACACCTGCCACTATAAACAAAAAAAAATTTTCCCACAAATTCTTATGCACAAGTAAAATTTTCATCCCTCACAAAATTTACTGGCTCCCAACTTTGTATGGAAAATCATATTTGGAACCGCTCTAGTATAAAAGGACTGGCTCCCAACTTTGTATGGAAAATCATATTTAGAACCCCTCTAGTATAAAAGGATTGGCTCCCAACTTTGTATGGAAAATCATATTTAGAACCCCTCTAGTATAAAAGGACTGGCTCCCAACTTTGTATGGAAAATCATATTTAGAACCCCTCTAAACACACTACTGTTTACTTATTTCAATTTTATTTTTTCCAGACTATTCCTGTGCGCTCTATAGAGACTTACTTATACAGGGACGCTTGTATATATCTCGGAACTACGTTTGCTTTCATGCCAATATTTTGGGTTGGGAGACGTGTTTAAATATCAAATGGAAAGACGTTACGTCGATAACTAAAGAGAAAACAGCACTTGTTATACCTAACGCTATTTCGATTTGCACACCAAAAGATAAATACTTTTTTTCTTCATTTACAACGCGAGATAAAACGTTTTTAATACTCTTTCGAGTATGGCAAAATACGTTAATGAATAACCCGATGACATCGCAGGAGATTTGGCAATTAGTGCACTATTATTATGGTGACGAATTAGGCCTTACAACGGATGACGAAGATTATACTGATCCAACAATAGAGGATCGCGACGACAACACTTCAAACTTGGAATTCGTATCTGCGATAGATGATTCAAACTACGCAGAAGCTATAGAGAGATCTAGTTTGAATATATATCAACCTATTGATAGCAGTAGTGGAAATAGTCTTTCTAATAACAATAGCGGAAATAACAGTGCCACTAGTGGCGATTACATAAACTCTAAAACAATGAAGTCTAATGCTAAAGAGCTAACATTGATCTCTGCAAAACCAGAAGATAATATCACTTCAAACTCTCAAACACAGCAGACTTCTTCTGCCAGTGCCAGTGCCAGTGGCAGCGGCAGTGGTAGTGCAGTAGCTGCTACTAATAGCAGCAATGTCTTAAAAGAGGCAAAGCATAGCTCATCAACATTCGATTCAAAACGAAAGGTTGCGAAAAACACTCGGCAGCGTGAAGAAAATACAAATAAAAATTCAGAGACCCTGCCAACAGATATATCAGATTCCAGTGATTCTGAAGAAAATAATATTCCGTAAGTTTGAATAATACTTAATCGAAAAATGCACAAAATGTTTTGTTAAAATCTAAAGTAAATCTAAGTCTGAGTTCATACCGCTTATTGACAAGATTCTTCCTTTTTCTTTTTTGAACATGAAATGGCGTTCAAATGATTCATGTCATTTTGACGACATGTTTTTTATTTTGTATAGTCGTGCGTATGCATGTGTGCTTTTTTGATATTGAAAACAATAACAAAATTAAACAACGAATAAAAAAGCAAAACGTAAAGACAGTACATGCATCTGTGTACTCGTTTCTTTTCCCCTCGTCCCTCTCGCCTTTAAAGTAGCAATCATTTCAATAAGACATGAGCCGTATGAACACAGACTAAGTAAAAGTTATAATAAGGGTAATCACGATTGACATTGTGAAAATTTGCAATTTGCTAGTTTTTGATTCTGAAGTGTTATGCCATTCTTGATTAATAACTCAACAGTTGAAAAATTGAAGCCAACTGAAATATAGAAAAATAATAGATTTAATTTTGGCAAGAACGAGTTTTGTTACGAATTTTCGAAAGAAACGATTTTAGTTCAATCCATATGGTATCGAACTAGTTTTACAATACACTGTATTCCACCAGGAAAATTAATCATTGAATTTAAGTATATTTTGATAAATCTATTAACTAATTAAAATTATGTAACCAGTGCTAAAAAATGTAAAAATAGTTCTGAAAGGGAGATTTTACTACACCAATTCACATCATTCCTCTACACGCAAAGAAAAAATATGGTTGGGCATGGTTACGGCAACAACACTATGTTTAATGTAACAATATATTGTTGTCGTACACAATTAATTATTATTTTTATTGAATATCAACAACATTATAGTAACTGTAAACATATCAATGTTAATCGCAATTATAAATTTGAGTTTTGTTGGCCGAAAATTAATTATTGTTCTAACAACAAAATTATGATAACTTTCAAAACATATTATATAACTCACAACCATATCATGATATCTAATAGCCATAACATGAGAACTTTCTATACATTTATCATACTATGTTAAGATGCAATCAAACTATTTTTACTCTAATAATATTATGTTAGCGCCATTTGTAAGATAATTTGGAATCAGTTGTGTCGTTTATTTTATATGTGAGCGGTTTAACAATTTAAAGATAAATTCCCATAAAAAAATTATTTTAAAGAAATTAAAAAAATTAAAATATTACCGGAGTTCATTCAGTATTAGTGATTTAAAAGTGCAAATGCGAAATATTGTAGTTTTTTTTTGTAAAATCCAACAACAAAACACACAGAGATTTCGTTATATTTTATAAAAGTGTTACGATATTTCTGTGGTTTTCATGGGCAACCGCGTATGTATGTCTTAAAACAAATTTTTCAGGAGAGCCGAAAAATCATTCTAGATCAAACTATGGGCTAGGTATTGCACTTTTTAAACTTTGTCATTACGTTAAAAAATCGGAATTGATCCATCTTTTTTCAAAAACTTTTAGAAACATGTAAAGAGCGTTTAAAATTAGGCGATATGGCATCAACATCTCAAAATCGGAAAATGGACATACGCGGTTGCCCATGCAAACCACAGATTTTGCATTTGCTCTTTTGCAAGTCTTATATTGAACTCCGCTATTTGATTTACATTAAAAAAATTTTAAAAAGCCACAAAATAAAAAATCGATGAAAATAAAATTTTAATTTATTTTATATTTTTATGACAGTTATGAAATGTACATGACAATAATTTGATTACTTCTTAACTTAGTATGATTAACAGAATAATAATAATAATATTATTCAGGGGAAAATATTATGATGTAATATTACGAATATATTTAGTCATAATATGATTCAATAATAATCTTAATATTTATTTAATTTTATTTATTTAATATATATTTAGGTCTATGGATAAATCCTTGCAGCCTAATACAAATGAGTATTTAACTTAAGTATAATATTACGTTTAACAATATTTAAATCTAGATAAAAATCAATAAATTCAAACATTACATTAAAGCAACAACACAGCTTTCTAAATGGGTCTGCCATAGCATAGTTAGTTCGGAAAGTTTTTATAAATAAGGGAATATAGTACCGTACCGTACGTCGCGGAATGTTAAATGATAAACTTCTTAATAAAAAATTCGAGCATACTTTTCCATTTATTAAGTTAATTACAAATGAGACATTTAGCATAACTCTGCGACTTTTCAGTGTTGGCAAACGTATTAAGGATAATCTTGTAGGATATGAGGGGAGATTATCATATCCTCGATATGTATCTCTCAGGCAAAAAAGCAAGAATTGTTTTTGAATGGATTCAATATGATCACTATGAACCATATAATGTGGATCCCATACAATCGAACCGTATTCCAGGATTGGTCTAACGAGAGATGTGTAAAGTTGTTTACTTGTTGCTCTTAGAATATGTTTGCCACAACCATGTTTTTCTTTGCGTGTATCGATGGGTGAAGTCCTATCTTAAGTTGTTTTCGGGATAGAAAAGTTGAAAACACTACCAAGTTCAACTTATTTAGGGGTAAAAGGCATCAAATGTATTAAGCGTTGTTTACCATTGAATTTGGAGAAGAACATTAAGAGTCCTTGTGAATTGTGAAGTGAGTTCTTTCGTTTTTAATAAAGGTAAATTAAAAAACTGTAATTTTGGTTTCATTTTATTTATTTAGTCGTATTTCGGCCAGAGAACCTCAAAATCACTATTTTTCTTGATTTATTCATACGCTAAAATTTACATTCATTCTTTGCTTGCAAAACAAAGTTCAATGTTGGTAATTTTTACATCCTTTCGTACACATTTTATTTTTGCATTTATTCGTTTTTTATTGAAAGTGCTTTATTTGCATTTTTGTTGCTCACGCAATATAACACAACTGAGTAAATTCAAAAGAACACATTCTTATACTTTTGTTTACATTAACAACAACAATAAAATACTCGATGACTCATCATCGACGATGAGACGCTTTTTCCAAATTAACAACAATAAAAACAACAATAACAAGAATACATTGTACCTACATACAGAACTACCAAATACTATAAATATATAAAGATGTTGCACTTAGTACATTTGAAATTTTAAAAAATTTTGTGCTTCTTAATGATGAGGGGGGGAAGTAACAAGAAAGCAAAAACTTCGTGCTCACATTCAGAGAACTAAAGAGAGCAAGAAACCACATGCATTAATACATACACATGTTTGCTTTTTTTGCCAGCCAAAGTGTGTGTGTTTTTTTTTTCGTTGAAACCGGTTTTTGGTATTTTTTTTAATTGATTTCGTTTTGTTTTCAAACAATTTATGTGCAAATAACCTACGTAAGAGGGAATGCGACCAATTGCGTAATTGTAGGGCAGCAGTATGTGTTTTATTTTTGTAAAAATTATACTATATCGATTTGCACCGAATTATAATTCCATTTTTTAGATTATTTAATTACGTACTTACCATGTGTGTATGTATACATTAGGGCGGGTTGATTTGTATGGATGAAAAAAAAATTAAAAATCGTATAGCAAAAACGTAATATATGTACATAAAATTCTCCGAAGAAACCATGGGTCTAAAATAAAATCCTAATCCGCGCCTCTCGACTTGAACATTTTTTTACTTGGCTGAAATTTTTTTTTAATGTAAAAAAAATTTTTAGTGTAAAAAAATAAAAAGTGCAAAAGAACTACGTTACTAAACAATTTTATTCAAAAAATTCGATTTCTTTTTGGAAAAAACTTTTTTTTAAAAAAAATTTTTTTTTGCAGAGGCGGGCATATAAATTTTCAAGTCAAGAGCGCGGATTAGGATTTTATTTTAGACCCATGGTTTCTTCGGAGAATTTTCTTAAAATTGTATGTAGATTACGTGTTTGCTATACGATTTAAAAAAAATCGACCCGCCCTAGTATACATATGGGCAAATCCTGCGTGACGAACGCTACATTCGCACGCGTTTTCTGATTGAAATATAACAATTTTTTGGTCTTTCAAAAAAGATAGCTTCAACTTTTATATAGTATTTAGTGACATTAATATGTACTTACGAATGGCATATATTAAAATTTCTTAGCAAGTATTTGTTGCGAAATAATTGATCACAAAGTTTTGTGACGCACGCTACAAAAAGTGGAAGTAACTTCAAAGGTTGAAGTGCGTTTTCCTAATTTTTAGCGAATTTGGCATGATAAGGTATACAAAATCTAATTCCTAAAAGAAAGATGACTAAAAGAGAATTCTAAACGCACTTATTCGCAGCCAAAAAAGTTGTGATTTTTTAACAAAAGCCGTGAACCCTTTGTGACGCACGCTACGTAACGCACGCTACAGTTTTTCCAGTAGTATTTTATTATTATATTTTATTTGTTTTAACAAAACAAATTATATTTTTATGAATTGCATTTCTTAAACTAATTTCTTAACTAATGAATGTCAACTTTTTTTTAACGAAATTTATATTTTGATAAGTCTGCTGTAAGTGCTATTCTAAGCACGAAATCACCTAAAATAATGCTAAATTCACGTATAACATTAAGAAGTCAGCAGTGGTAGGATTTGGTAAAAATTATTGCATTAATGATCATTGAAATACATTTTTTTTAATATAAAAATGAAATTATACATCTAGTCTTATATTCCATTAAAAAAAATTCATTTGAAAAATTTTTGGTTGGTGGACTGTTTCTGGGATTTGCCCATATATCAAACGAATTTAAAAATAAAAAGAGAGTTTTTTTCTTACTATTTACTATGAGTATTTATTAATTTTACGTATGAGCTCTTTACAACTTTAATGGTTTAAAATTTTAACTTTTTCAGTACTAAATAATTTGTATTTGTAATAATTATTAGAAGTAATGCTTCCGTAATAATAATTAGAACTAGTAAATTAAGCATCTCCATCCTGTGTTTATAACATACGTCATTCTCCTCAAACCAAAAAGAATAAATTGAATTTTTGGTACAACTCACGCATTGCTCAACAATAAATTTTTTTATGCCTTTCATTTCTTTATTTTGTAAAAATATTTTTTTAAAGACCTTTATGTATCACTCAGTTTAGATGAGGGCTTTTACGACGTCGCTTTGTCGACGTCTCTTTTGGTTTGTTGGTGAGCGGTGTAGAAAAGAAAGAGGGGTTAACAAAATGACTCGTTTTGTATTTTGCATGTCGTTTTTTACATTTCTCTTTTAACTTTTTCTGTTTACGTTTTATTCTTTTTCTTACTTTGAAGTGTGTGGTTGAAAATACAGTAAGACCTCGATTATCGATAATAGACGGGATCGGCAGAATTCTTGATTATTTATTTTTTTTGGTGTGTTTCTAATTTTATGTAAATATATAACGTTTTATTATGTAAACATGAGGAAAAAAGTAAATTTGGCAGAACATGCTTCCACACCGTTAAGATATTCTCTTTCTTCGTTTATTTAAATTTCTTTTGATTGTTCAAAATTTAACGAAAAAAAGATAATTTGTTTATAATTTCGGATAATAGAGGCAATTTAAATCAGTGCAAAAAAATGTTTGTTTTCCATTTTATTGAAGCTGCCGGTTAATCGAATGACGGGTAATCAAGGCCATACTGTAAATAAAAAAAAAACATGCAACCAAAAATCATCGTATGAACGCAAAGAGATTTTGGAAGTTGCTTTAAAAGGGAATCAAGATAAAACGACGTCGTAAAAGCCCTCATGTGAATTGAGTGTATGTATATGAATTTTACAAACTTCAAAAAATAAGTCAGAGGGGTCACACACACCTCCAAAGTCGGATTCTTCTTGATAATTTTTTGCATGAATAAACTTTTCTGAAGGATATGACAAAATTTGCGCTGGTTTTATTATATCCATACGACATTTAACGCATGATATTCGTTGTACTAAGTAACCAACAAAATATCGACTCGATGTTAATTCTATTGGCACATTGTTGGATGTAAAAGAATCAACATCTTCATTAAAATATTCTTCATTTTCATTGTATATACATATCTGCGATTTCTATTTCAGGGGTGTGAGTACTCTCTGATGTACTGCCAGTTCTTTGAGTATCTTCTAAAAAAAACTCGATAACTACTTTGACTGTTTTAATAGTAAAAATTTCAATGATCCCAACCCGCTGAAGCGTGGGTTAAGGCTTAATAATAAAACTTGGGAAGTACTGCAAGAGCTAGTTTCGTACATACGGCAAGTTGAATATCTCGGTAACAAAATATTCTGCATCAGTGGACTAATCGAAACCACCAGTGGTATATTATCGTTAACCGAGGAAATGTTACAAGAAAATTCTAATTTACTTACCATTTTAAACAGCCGTTTTAACCAAGACCCATTAGAAAAAGTATTTTCATATGTACGCGCCAAAGGTGGCCATTGCAAAAACCCTTCTGTTCACGAATTCAACATCGCAATGGCCAAGCTTTTATCTTTAAAAATAATGCAATTTAGTTCCTCAAATTGTGCAAAAGACTACGCAATATTCGGGGCTAGTTGGTAGTGCTTCTTGCTTTATCTTGTAAAAACATTTTTGCAGACCTTTGAAAGAATTTTACAAACTTCAAAAAGTAAGACGGAGGGAGCACACAAACTTCCAAAGCCTGAATCTGTTGCATAATTTGTGATAATAATTTGTTGTAATAATAAATAAAATTGGATTTTTCGGCGGAAACGATTTAATAATTTTTCAAATAATACAATTTTAATAACAATAAAATTTAAAGAAATTACGTTCATACACATCAAACTAGTGGCAAATTTTTATGAAAATTAAAAGTATTTTGATTATCATCAAATTCACATTGAACCATACTTGTGAGTTTTTTATTACAAAATTGTGAGTTTGATGAGGCATGTTAATGTGTGGCCATGTCGTTTTAGAAAATATAAAATATCATTTATTCTTACTTGACCTTTATTTTTATAATAACTTTTTAATTATTTAAGCTTGAGGTCTTTTTTTATAAAATATTATATTTTTTATTTTCGATATTTCGCTAACCTTTGGTTAGCATCTTCAGGAATTAATTAAATAACCTTTGGTTAGCATCTTCAGGAATTAATTTAAACAATTTTTGTAAAAATAACAAAAAACGATAACAAAATTATGAAATTTTTTTTTTTTTTTTTTTTTTTTTTTTTTTGTTTTCATAATTTTTTCATAATTTTGTTATCGTTTTTTGTTATTTTTACAAAAATTGTTTAAATTAATTCCTGAAGATGCTAACCAAAGGTTATTTAATTAATTCCTGAAGATGCTAACCAAAGGTTAGCGAAATATCGAAAATAAAAAATATAATATTTTATAAAAAAAGACCTCAAGCTTAAATAATTAAAAAGTTATTAATATAAAATATCTTTTATGAACAAAGCAGTTTATTCTTTCAGAAAAATTATTTTCTATATGCCTACAATTGTTTAAATTTAGACAATAACAGCATTTGAACTTCGGTGCGAATCGATACAATTTCATCTGTACAACAATAAAACACATATTATTGCCCTACAATTAAAATCTGTCACATTTGGTTTAACGTAGGTTATTTGCACAGAAATGGAATGCAAACAAAACATCTTTTATTGTTTAAATGTGTTTTCAACGAGAAAACCAGACTTCTTTTAGTTTGTTTTTATTTTTTTAATGCAATGTATACACATACAAACACACACACTCGTGTGCACATATATATACGCTGATAAGTGAGAAAAATTCTCTGAGAGTAAAAGACTGTAATTTACTCTCACAAGTGGATTTAGCGGCTAAATCCACCAGAAAAATTAATATAGAGAGAAAAATGCATGAACTTTGTATGGTCGTGCAATATCTTTATAAATCTATAGTCTTTGGAACTACTGTACTTTTTAAAATGAAAAAAAGTCTGTTTCTATGGAAATTGTGTGTACCTACATATGTATGTGTGTTAAGTTTAATTTCAATTTTTTTTCTTTTCCCTGCAAATAATGGGACCAGTCCAAACACGCGTGTAAAGAGTAGTCCACAAGGGACCAGGACTAGTCCACAAGTAACCCAAACGTATGGAAAAAACCTGGTCTATTTAACATTACGATGTCCTAGGAGAGGACCATATAACCCACCTTTGGACCACTAAGGAGTAGTTTTAAAACTACTCCATGGTATATAACCCACCTTTGGACCAGTAAGGAGTAGTTTTAAAACTACTCCATGGTATACTCAAGAGGATTAGTTTTGAAGTCGTTTAAACACGAAAGCATGTCGTTAAAAAACGAAGACATGTCGTCTCACTACAAACACTTTTTAACAATGGCATGGTCCATGCTTGCATTACATCGGACTAGTCCATGGAGTAGTCCATTTTATCAAAATGGGTCAGGTGGTCCAATTTTATTTGCAGGGTTACTACATAGTTGCTGCTGAATATCTTCATGAGTAATGATTGTTTCATTTCAGGCTTTTTTGTTTGTATTTTTTTTTTTCTTTACCAAAAAAATCATTGTCGTACCGAACACTCAAACATCTTTATTAAAAAACGAAGGTAACGATTGTATAAATAACAAAGCACGATGTGCGTTATTTGAATGACTGCAAACCAGCAGCGAATATTTGCTGTTGCGCAAGTTTGACTGTATGACCGTAAGCGAGTGTATTTGTTGTCGTTGATTAAAGGTGCATGTAGACGACATGTTTTTTACATCTGACTTGTCAACTTTTCAAGTCACATGTAATTGTGCATGTCTGTCAAAATTGCTGTTTTACAGAAGGATTATAATATTCGGTCACAAACGTACATTTAATTTGCTTCTGACATTGTCTCTGTTTTTTCGCATAGTTATTGCAAAATCCAAAATAAAAATGCCACGAAAATTTTTATTTACGCCGTAAAATAGTTTAGCCATCTTCACATATTTTTCTTTTAACCCAAAGATACCAATTTAGGATATTATAATGAAACGGTTTTTATATATATATTTACATAAATTCTATTCAATGGTGCGATGATCATACATATCTTGGTATTTTAAAATATGTATTAACTGCAGCCGGCTAATGATTCCGTCAATAGTGGACGCCGCTGCGAGTTTCTTCTCGGCATAGATTTCTGATGTCAGATGGTTTGTCAGAAGAAAATAGAGCACGCTCTAATTGAAATTTTGTCAGATGACTTTGCATCTGACTTTTACAGAAGCAAAGTTAAAAAGGTAACACACGGCATGTATGTATTTTGCAGTGGGAAATTTGACATGTCAGATGACAAAAACATGTCGTGTACGGTCGCCTTAAATGCGATTTTTTTCAATCGTATAAAGCTGTTCTCTGATTTCGACCAACTTTGTCAATCTCAGGAAAATTAAATATACAAGTGTTCGCCTAATGGTCAAAATTCGAACATAAATTTTTTGTAGAAGAATACATAGTACATCTACGTATATATGAATTTACATGTTTCGAACATTTATTTTTTCCATCTTAGTGGATCGAATTGGTGAGGGACCAACCTCCGGTTCATATTTTTCTTCCACTTAAGTTAATTTAATTTTGTAGGTTCAATGAGCAATTCCATATGAAAGCGATCACCTTTTGGACGACCCCTCTCCGATTTTAAAATAAATAGTCTCAATCGATTGCCCAGCAAAAAATAATGTACCTACATATTTTTTTTTTTTTTTATAGTGACTGGTTTAGTGGTGGTGTACACCACTGTCATGTGACAAAATTGAAGAATTCTTCATAAGGGACCTCATTGAAAGTTGTTTTAAAAAAAAACTACTAAAGTGATAGCTCGTTGGAAAGGTATTGAATCAGGCTTTAATTGAAAAATAAAATTTTCCTAATTTTTCTTAGAAATTTACCTTTAAATTTGTCCATGAAAATTAAATTTTCCGATTTTCCACAGAAGCTCCTAAATTTTCCGGCAAATTTTTTTTTTGTTGGATTCCTCATAATTTTTGCTTTAAGAATCAGCAATAAAAAAATGGGCCCCGACTCCTTGTTTGGACAGGAGAAGAGCATTTAAGAGACCACCTTGTTAAAAATACATTTTAAAAATTATTTTACAGTTAAAAATACATTTATGAAGAAAAAATCAATTTTTTTTTTAAGAGCCCCAAGTTGAGTGTGTAGTGAATATGGTCTGCCTGCCTTCACAAGATCGGCCATAAATCCATGGATAATAGCAGCAGTGGCATGTAATGGCACACCAAACCCGACTGAGGCTACAGGTCATAAAATGTTTTGTAAATTTTTTAAATTACCAGGTAATAAATATTTCGCCTAAAATGACACGTGCAGAAACAAGTCATAAAACACGGATTTTCCATAAATATGGCGAAATATTTATTACCTGGTAATTTAAAAAATTTGCAAAACATTTTATGACCTGTGGTCGGCTTATTGGCAGTAACCAATTAAGTCCCTCTTTAAAAAACATTTTATGACCAGTAGTTCACGCAAATTTTCCTATTAAAGAAAAGCAAATATCGCTTATTTTTTTTTACCTATTTTTTACCAAAAAATAAATAGAAATACTTCACACACTCTAGAGTCAAATTTCAGTTGAATACTAAACGTGAAAGTGTTAAAGTGTTTTTTTTTTGTAAAGTAAAGAGTGAAGGTGTAAAGACAATTTAAAGTAAAATGAATAAATTTTGCTGCAATCCGTTTAACAAGAGTGGACATCGTTCGAAAAAGATAAAAGTATTAAAATTAACTGGTGTTTCGAAGCGATACATGAATGAATTAAATATACAATACGGTGAAGAAGCAGAATTCATTTGCCCCAAGTGTAAAATCGATTTGTCTCAACAAGCAAATGCATTGAAACAAATGCAGCCACAATCCGAGAGTGAAATGACAAGTGAACAAAATGTTTCATCTGATAGTGAGGCAGACATTCCGATGGTCAATATGTCTTTGAGTACTTTGAATGAGGCTATTACCACTTTAGGTGAAACGCCTATTAGAAAAAGAAAGTTGCGAAGTGAAACATACAGGAAAGAGAAAAAAGGCAAGGTTATAAGTGCAATCGCGACAATATTTGATGAAAGCTCTGATAACGAATGCAGTCAAGCAGATGACGTTGATGACGGCAAACAAATGATTGAGCAGTTGAAAAGAAAATTCAATTTAGCGACCACTTTTCCGGAGAAATATCTCATTTTATCTGTGCTGCCTCAATCATGGTCTTACGCAAGATTTCTGAACAGTTTCAAACATCTTTTTACATCGCGAGAAGAAGCAAAGAATTAGTTTGACAGAAGGGCATATTGGCGACTCCCACCAAGAAATTTGGCTCAAGGACCCTCAGCGAAGCAACGGTGAAATTGATTCAAGATTTTTACTGCAATGATGACAACAGTCGCGCCTGCCCAGGTACACGTGACTATGTTATCACACGTGAAGATGGAGAAAAAGTACACAAGCAGCGCAGATTATTATTATGTAATCTATCCGAAGCATACCATCAGTTCAATGAGAAATACCCAGCAGAAAAAGTGGGATTTTCTAAATTTGCCATCCTACGACCAAAAGAATGCGTGCTGGCATAAGACAGGCACGGAACGCATTCAGTCTGCGTTTGCATGTTTCATCAAAACATCAAATTAATTTTCTTTCCATGCAAGAAATTGAAAGTATTTCACGGTGAAATTGAAACATATAGGGACCTCCTGTCGAAGTCGTTGTGCGCATACCCCACGGAAAATTGTCATCTGTCCAAATGCGACAATTGTCCGAAGATTGACGAGCTAGAGTAATATTTGGCGGAAAAGTTTGAACAGCTGTTAATTCAGGAGGTGCATTTCAAACAGTGGATAATTAGCAGCGGCAGATGTTCCCTTGAGACCGTTGTAAAGCAGATTCCGGAATTCATCGAGGAATTCGGATTCAAGTTGAATGAACTGAAGGCGCACCATTTCAGATCCGAGATGCAATCGAAATTTCTAAAGGAAAGTAAGGAGAAATTAGCCCAAAATGAATTCATTTTGATAAGCGACTTTGCCGAGAATTACACTTTTCTCGTTCAGGATGAAATTCAGGCTTATCACTGGGCAAACTACCAGTGCATGGTGCATCCTTTTTGCATTTATTTCAAAAACGAAGATAACGAACTACAGACCGTAAGCCTTGTTGTTGTCGCGGAGAGTTTAGCTCATAATTATGTGTCCGTTTATTTATTTCAAATGAAACTGTTTGAATTCTTAAGATCAAAATTCGATGCAATCGACAAAGTAACGTTTTTCTCAGACGGCGCGGCATCTCAGTACAAGAATAAAAAATTTTTTTACAATCTTTGCATAATTGAAGAAGAACAAAACTGCAAGGTCGAGTGGCACTTTTTCGCGACGTCCCTCGGTAAGGGCCCATGCGATTCGTTAGGGGGAACCCTAAAACGCATGGCGACTAAGGCAAGTTTGCAAAGGCCATATACTGACCACATCTTAAATGTACAACATTTGTTTTCGTGGATTCAAAGCAAGGAAATTGCCATTAACACAGTTTTATGCACTCAAAAAGAACACGATTCCATGGAGCGACGAATTCAAAACAGATATAATAATGTCAAAACTATAACTGGAACGCAAAAGTTTCATTGCTTCATACCAAATATTTCTGATATGTCAATTAATGTAAAGCGGTACTCTTCGTCTGCCGAATTTTATTTTTCAATTAAAGCCTGATTCAATACCTTTCTAACGAGCTATCACTCGTTGCGATCGCTTTAGTAGTTTTTTTTTTAAACAACTTTCAATGAGGTCCCTTATGAAGAATTCTTCAATTTTGTCACATGACAGTGGTGTACACCACCACTAAACCAGTCACTATAAAAAAAAAAAAAAATATGTAGGTACATTATTTTTTGCTGGGCAATCGATTGAGACTATTTATTTTAAAATCGGAGAGGGGTCGTCCAAAAATTTGCCAATTTTGATCGTTTTCATATGGAATTGCTCCAATATAAAACATATCAATTGAAAAACAAAAAAGTATCAAAAAATCTCCTTTATAGACTCAGGACATTGCTGGTTTAATTTTATTTTTCTATGTCTAATATTAACGAAAATAAACATGTTCTAACATGTTCTTATTCACCTAGGTTAATGTATAATTTTATTTTTATAGGTCGAATATAAACAAAAATTCACAAAGTACCAGATGAAAAACAAAAAGTACCAACATTTTTCATCTAATAGGGTCTCATTCACTCAGGATCCTGCAGCTATAATAATAAAATATAATAAAAAATTTTTCTAAGTTCACAGGCAGCACGGAAAAGTGAAATAAAGAAATTTAATTTCCCGTATTTATAAAGTCGAAATATTCGAAAACCGGTTTCTTAAAAATTTCGAATAATCGAGCACCCTACTTTTTAACAATTGAGAAAAACGAATTTTGTATTTACATATGTTTTAGTAGAAAATTTGCACGCTTATTTCTCCGAAAATATTGAACAGATTAAATATAGTTAATATCAAATAATTAATTATTCTTAAAAGCTAAGGCACGGGCTCTATATTTACATTTGTCCTTCAAGTTGTGCTGAAAAAGGTCAACGGAAAAGAGAAAGACAAAGTGAAAAAACAAAAAAAAAGTACTTGGACTTCAAGAAAAATTCTTGACGAAAGTACGAAAAAACAGAAGTAAAGGATAAAACATGTAAAATCAATTAAATGGATAATCATTCAGGAAAGCAAATTTCGATCTACCAAGTGTTAAAAAAATACAATTTGGTTTAAGGATTGATGTTTGACTAGTGACGTCAGCAGTCGTCGATGGCTGCGAGTGTAAGACGGCAAATCCATCTGAGGAGATCGAGTGGTTGCGATCGAAACATGTCATGGTAACCTGCCGGCCAGGGTTCGAGCCCGGGCCACGTCAAGAGTGAAAGATTATCAATAACAATTTTAATTGATTTTCATGTTGTAAAATTCCTTTCTTCATAAGAATAATTTAATGAAAATTAAATTTCATGAACTTAAGCCTAATTAAAAATATTAAAAATTTGGATTATAGTTAATATCTTTGAAATGGTGTATATTTTGTTCAAATCGGTTGACATACAGAGGAGGAAAGTGTTCTTAACTGTTTTGCCTTTGCCGATTTATATATAGATTTTTATTTAGACATGTAGATTCGCCTTCAGTTGTTACTTGTATAATTTGTATAACACATTTTGAAGAGAAAGAAGTCATTCGTCGGCTTAGAGTGTAAACCTGCTAAATCCTCTTTTTAAGTAAATTGAGGTTTTAATGCCGTATGGTAGAGAAAGATATGCCTCGTCGGTCAGCATTTAGTTTTTCTTCAATTTGAGTCCTGAAGTGTGTCAACTCAACAATATTTTTGGTTTTCCTCTCAAGCAGCAAATAGGAAAAATAAAAAGTTTTGTTAAAAGGGAGTTAGCAGGTTAACACTCTCCAATTTTCCCCAAAGAACGAAGATAACAGAATTCTCAAATCTTTTTGCGAGTTATGCCCCATATTGATGTTAAGTAGTTCTGAAACAATATCATGCATTTTTTCCAAGTTCCTTTTTTTGTGTTATTATTCGCTTTGAAGGCTGTGCTTTTACCACAGGAGCAACAGCAGATTTCCAATCATATACATACACAGAAAAAATCAAAAACCAACTTCAATTAACGTATTTGTTAGAAATTTGTACTATTAATTAAATTCTGTACTGATTTTCCGCCAGCAAACAAATTGATCATACCAATTAACACGTTTGTAAGTTAGAGCTTTTCTTGCTGTTCAGTTTCAATCAATAGGTTTAATTGAAATGTGACCACCAGCAAAAGAGGCTAAATAAAACGTAAAGACAAATTAATATATTTTTTTCAATCAACACAGTTAATTGAAACAATTAAAAAATAGTTTGAAAATTTTAAATATTTTAAAGTTTGTGTGTATGTGTTCATATTTGCAAATATACACACAAACATTATAATTTTTATTTTCAATTAAGGGAAATTAATTGGAACAATTAAAAAAATTGTTTGAAACAGCATTATTGAATTAATTGAAAAAATATTGGTGAAAATTTTTTCTGTGTACATACCAAAGTATACTAAGTAACACGACTCTTTGACAATCCCTCTCAGCAGGTACCTACCCTGCAAATAATAGGACCAGTCCAAACACGCGTGTAAAGAGTAGTCCACAAGGGACCAGGACTAGTCCAAAACTAACCCAAACGTATGGAAAAAACCTGGTCTATTTAACATTACGATGTCCTAGGAGAGGACCATATAACCCACCTTTGGACCACTAAGGAGTAGTTTTAAAACTACTCCATGGGATACTCAAAAGGATTATTTTTGAAGCCGTTTAACAACGAAAGCATGTCGTAAAAAAACGAAGACATGTCGTCTCACTACAAACACTTTTTAACAATGACATGGTCCATGCTTGCATTACATCGGACCAGTCCATGGAGTAGTCCATTTTATCAAAATGGATCAGGTGGTCCAATTTTATTTGCAGGGTAGTAGTACATAACTCAAAAATGTGTTAGTGAAAAAAAATGTACATGTATTGATACATTTTTTTTTTTCACCAGACATACAGGGTTTCATTAAATATATTATACATAATTTTATTTATTTTATTAAGTACTTTTTTTACAAAAATATTTTCAAATCGCATTGATTAAGTTTGATATGTGTACGTATATGCATATGATTTATATAAAACGTAGAAATTTAACATTAAACCGTATTTTAATGTATCATGATTAAAAAAAATTGTTTTAGATCCACTTTTTGGGTTTGAGATTAAAGTTAATTTTATTCTATAATTAGCTAATCTGAGAATTAAGTTAATCTAGTATCAATTGAATTTGATATTTTTGGGATTTAGAGATTTTCCCGCTAAATCTAGCGTTTTTGAAATTTCAATCGCGGGAAAAAATACGTTTTAGCGGTAAGCGGGAAATCTAGCGATTTTCAAACAGCTCTCAGCGGCCTATTTTCGCTACAAAAACCTTTCCCAAATTTCTGGCTAAAAACTACTTGCTTATGTTCACGGTTTTAATTACTTTTATAGTTTTAGTGATCAAAAAGATTGATATGACATTTTTTTTCGATTTTCAGTTAGTATTTTGTTAGGGCTGTATGCAAAAATTCACACACACAAAAAATTCATAGGTAAAATTACCTAAAAATATGGTATAGAATTAACTAAGCGCAAGGGTAGCATGGCAGTATCTAAGTTTCTTAGATAACATAACTATTAACTTAGGTAATTTCCGTGTTCGAAAAAAGTTCTAAGTATTTTTTTAAAATTACTTAAAAATATTGAAAAACTACCAATGATAACAAGGTAAATTTATAATTTTATTTTTGGTAATATATCCTAAATTAAAGGTAATTTTTTATTTTTTTTAAATTACCTGAATTAAATTTTCTACAAGAACAAAGATTTTTGGTAAATTGGCAATATATTTAATAATATGTATTATATATTTTCTTTTACATAAATTTAAAATTATGAAATGGTTATGTATACCTTTGACATTTTTAATAGTTTTCTTTAAATTTTTTTTAACGGTTTTCAGCTTGAAAATGGTATCTTCAAATAGAGAAAAATGTCACTTATTATCCTAAAAAATTCAAGAACTTTGATGGCAAACACGAAGTTAGTATCGCCATGAATGCCATTGAATTGATCTTTTTCGCTAGTAAATGTAGTATTATCTCCAACTTCTTGATTTGTAGTGCAACTGGCTCTATAAAAGGGAAAATACAAGAAAAGGAATGGTGAATTATGGATAATACAATAAATTTACTTGCTCTAATTTTCCAAATTGAGTGGCGTTTGAAACGTTTGAAGAAGATCCTCTCTAAATGCTATTTGCGTCACAACTGGAATCTCCTCGTACGCGGTAAATACACACGGTCGCCTTGTCGTTGTATCCAAGCAGTATATTCTATATTTTTTCTTTTTTGGGTTATTTTTGTGTTTTTTTTTTTAGTTCTAGTTCTATTTTTTGCATCTGGAAATGGGAATTTTGAGTGCGCGTGCATTTGAAAACAATTGAAACATTTAAGAAAATAATAAATTTTATAATAATTTAATAGTATAAATGAAAGTGAGCGATTATTTCGAATTTTTACGTTTTTTCAAAAAATAAAATATTTTCAATTGACAATTACAGTACTTTTCGCTTATAGTCCACTATTATAGTTGCACAACTTTTGTGGACTATAAGCGAATTTGGACTATAACCGATTTTTTTATAAGCCATTTTATGGATAATAAGTGAAACCTAGTATAATCCACATTTTGGACTATATAAATATTATAAAATATATAAAAAACAGAGTGGATTATAAGCGAACATTTTTGCATGAAGAATTATATACGCATGCTAAGAAAATGTGGCTTTTAAACGAAAATGGACTACAAGCGAAATGGACCTTAGAACAAATAATTTGTATGAAATTCGAAAAAATCTGCATGTGAATATGACAGTTTTGGCTTATATCCTTTTTTGGCCTTTAAGCGGAATGGACTATAAGCGAAAAGTACTGTAACTACAATCGAAGAAGAAACCTAACACAATTAGTAATATTAACAAAAATTTTAGGCAATATTAGGTTTATATATTACCAATTGTCTTAGGCAATTAAACTTAGTTTTTTGGTCTTATATAAAAATGAATTACCCATGCACCATTTGGTAAAATTACCTAGACTATTTTTTTGTGTGCAACTTCAAGCTTGCTTAAATTTTAAAACAACAAAAGATAAGGTATTGATCTAAATTGTCTCGATAGAACCTAATCAATATAATCACTTACTTTCATGTAACTAATTTTATCTTATTGCTTAAAACGGCAAATAATAAATAGCGTCAATGTTATAATTTTTTTTTTGTGTTTACGTACTTATGTACGTACTTGGTATGTCATTCCGGGTGAAACAGTTTTAATATTCATCTAAGACCCCATAAGGTATATTTATTCTGGGTCCTTGGGTAATTCCAAGTCTATTAAGCCATGTCCGTCTGCCTATGCGTCTGTTGTCACTTTAAAACGACTCAAAATGGAATATAAATATTGGCATCAAAATGTTTAAAATTCACCTAAGCAGTTTGAGATTGCCGTCCAGCACAATCGGTTCAGTAGAAAAGAGCTATAAATTAAAATGTGGAACAACCACCCTAAAAAACTAATCATTTGGTACAAAAACTAGCATAACTAGTGGCGGAATCCACATATTGATACAAGATTATGCACAAATTCGTTCTATATGACTTAAAATCATACTGTTAAATCGTTCCATAATTAACGATAGGCTTCATATAAAGCCCACTCTCGAAAAAAACAGTACATATTTTACCATATGCCACATATAAAACCTACTCTTTGAAAACAGTAACTCTTAAGCCCTAACAAATTTTTTTTTTATAAATTTTGGTTTGTCACAGGTTTATATGACTAGAACTTACACTGTCAACTATCGTGCAGATCAATCTACAACTTACCATAGGCCACATATAAAACACACTCTCGGAAAAAGCTTAAGAACGCGTAGAACCGTAAAGCGTTCAATCTGTGTTCTATTATAATGACATTTGGTTAATCAAAGTTTTATAAGACTAAAAATTACTTGTTCAAATTTTGTAAAGATCGGCCCATAATTTACCATATGTCCCATATAAAGACCACTTCGGAAATATTCTAACTGTAGGTGGAGGATATCAAAGATTCGCACAGATGAATATATAACTCGAACTTATTTTCTTTTAGGTATAAAATAACTAGGGAAACAATATTTAAAAATTTGTTTTTGTTTTAAATGTAAGTTAAGCGAGTCACTTTTGTGCTCGCGTTCTACAAAAAGTCAGTAACACTCAGGCAATCAACTAGTTGAACGGACATGATTAGATAGAGTTATAGAAATGTTACTCTGCAATAAAAGAAATTCCTTTGCAATTCATGGCGATACAGAACCCAGTAAAAACTTCGCCTACAAAATAATCTGTTGAGTAATCAGAAAAAAGTTAAAAAGCTACTTACAATTCTACTGAGAGAACCAATGAATTTTACAAGCGAAGTCTCAAAATGAATGAATTAAAAAGTAACTGTCTTATTTATAAAAAATAAAACATGTTAATAAAGGGTTTATTAAACGGATTTCGTATGAAAATCCGTTTCATAAAGCCTTTATTAACCGGTTTTATTTTTTATAAATTAGGCCGTAAGTCATTAATATACCCTTCACCACAGGTGGTGAAAAAGGATATATGTACATATGTATTTAAGTTTGTCATTTCGTTTGTAATTTCTACAATATTGATCTTAGACACTATTCAGTATGTTCTGGGTCCTTCTGATGAGCGAAGTGGATTTAACAATGTCCGTCTGTGTGTTTTTGTGAAATAAGAGTTATCTTAAAGATACACATTTCAATAACCATAACTTTGTTTTTGAAATTATGTGTTGAACAATGTAATTTAAGCATTTAAAAGGTTTATGTAAACTTTGTCAATTTTTATTTTTAATCCCTTTATTCAACACATTAATACTAAAATTAGCAACTCTGATAAACTAATTTAAAATCTAAGATAAAAAAATTTTACGTCAAAAATTATATTTTTTATTTGTTTTATTTGTGCAATAAGAACTTATTTTATTTGTTAAAATGTGAAAAATATTTATAAAAAATTAAAATAATTAGATGTGTTGTTATAAAAATGTGAAACAATCCCAATTTTCCGAAATATTTGACGAAAAAATTCGTGACATTTCTTTTGTTTTTGTTTCTCTCAAGTGTGTTGAATTAACACAGGACATGTACATGCGAGAGAATAAAATTAAAATAAAAGAGTCGTGTTACTTATTATACAAAAACAAAAAACAAAAGAAATGTCACGAATTTTTTCGTTAAATATTTCGGAAAATTGGGATTGTTCCACATTTTTATCAAAACACATCTAATTATTTTAATTTTTTATAAATATTTATCACATTTTAACAAATATAATTAGTTCTTATTTCACAAATAAAAAAACATAAAAAATATAATTTTTGACGTAAAATTTTTTTATGGTAGATTTTAAATTAGTTTATCAGAGTTGCTAATTTTAGTATTAATGTGTTGAAAAAAGGGATAAAAAATAAAAATTGACAAAGTTTACATAAACCTTTTAAATGCTTATATTACATTCTTCAACATATAATTGCAAAAACAAAGTTATGGTTATTGAAATGTCTAACTTTAAGATAACTCTTATTTCACAAAAACACACAGACGGACATTGCTAAATCCACTTCGCTCATCATAAGTACCCAGAACATATATACTTTATAGTGTCTAAGATCAATAGTGTAGAAATTACAAACGGAATGACAAATTTTAATGCATACATATGCAAACATATCCTTTTTCACCACCTGCACAGTGTGAGGTTTTAACATTCTAGCTGATCAAAATTGCATATTTCTTTAACAAATAAAGGTACAGTCACGCAATTTGGTACAAGTAATATGTGACTAACAACACAACTTCTGTAGAAAAATGGGCGGAATTGAATAATTGTCACGCCCACTTTCCATAAGAGATAACATATAATTTTTTTAAATTTGTTTATAATTAATAGCAAGATTGCCTTATCTTGAGTAGGACAATTGGGGAAAATCAAACAATACATTACCCATGCATATCTCGTTACCTTAAATGCAAACGCTCCAATTAACAAAAAAATTTTATAGGCCGACAATATCTATCTAGTTGACGATGGTGCAGCATTTTTCCAAATTATTGTTTTATGGTTGTAACCAATTTTTTCTAAAGACATTTCAAGTGGGACCATAGATATGCTAAACAAACTCTCGTCAGAAATATTTTCTTGAGAAAATGATTGCTTGTAACGATTATGGTCAGCACCGTCACAACCCCATTTGATCTTAAAATTCACGTCATTAAAATCATCTTCTATCAAAAGAAATGTATCCTTCAAGGCCAAACAAAGTCTTAAGACTGTATGGTCAATAAGTGATTGGAGGCTGACATTCGCGAATGATTCTGTTACAGTTATTCCATTTGGATAACATGCACGCTTGGAAATTTTTATAGAATCATAACAGGAAAACATTTCAGAGTTAATAGATTTAATTTCAGAGTTAATATGTTGTCTCAAGAATTGGTAGCCATGTGTAGATAAACCGATATCTATTATCAGCAGAAAGGCTTATGGGCTTATCTGAAACAATTCTACTTTTTTGTAAAAGTGTTCCCCTTTTTGGAGCAGCAGTTGTAAGCTCACGAACAATTGAGGCCGAAGTTCGTTTGCCATCTAAGTGCATTTTCATTTCGGCTGCCATAAATAACTGATTATGATCAACCGTATTCAAAAGTTCTCTTGCTTTCCTTTTTCTTGTTACTTCTGAGCCCACATGGAATTTTTTCTCTGGCCTTCCACTAGTAAAAGACGAAGAAGAAATGGTTTTATCACAAATAAATTGTGATAAATCAATCTCTAGTTGACTACCAACCAGTATTTGTTTTCAAAAATCGAAGTTTTGTTCTTTTCGATATTTGTCATTTTGAGTTTATTTGTGCGCAAATTTTTTGAGAAAAAAAGTTTTATTTCTTGCAAATTAAGACTTTGTTTTGAACCAGTACTAATATTTCCTAAAATAAATTCAAATACACGCAGACATTTTTAATTTTTTTCTGCAAGCAGCCAAACATCAAAAATTTGTTGGCGCGAAATACAAGAATTCATGATCAGTTTTTGGATCGGGAATAGTGGGGGGGGGGGGCAAGTTGGGGCAGATTTTTTTGGTTGATTCAGAAAGAAGACAAAATAGGTAATCTGATGCAAATAATGCGACTACTTGTGCTTGCTTGTGTATATATTTTTATGTCCAATGAAAAAAAATATTTTTCAAAATAACTTCTAAAAAGAGATATATTTAAAAACCTTCAAACTTTTATTCTGATCAAGTGATTTACAATTGATTAATTCAGTTAATAAAAAATATACAGAACTACAAAATAAAAAAAAAAATCATAAAGATATTGCATTTTATAAAAAAGTTACAACCATTCAAAGTTGGGCCACGCGCTTTAACTTGCTTATGCCTAGCAATAGTCTGCAATTACAGTGAAGTTTAAGGTGCTTTAACTTCATAACGCGGTTAATTTTTTTAATTCCAAATGCAATTAAACGTAGTTGGGATTGTTATTAATCAATTCTAGTAAAAATTATTTAAAAAAAAAACAAACAAAAAATTGGGTTTTGATAAGCTAAAATGTTAAAACCTTACAGTGTGACCTGTGGTGAAGGGTATAATAATGGCTTATATTTTAATGCATTCATTTTGGGACTTCCCTTGTAAAATTCATTGGTTCTTTCAGTAGAATTGTAAGTAGCCTTTTTACTTTTTTCTGATTACTCAACAGATTATTTTGTAGGCGAAATTTTTACTGGGTTCTGTATCGCCATGAATTGCAAAGGAATTTCTTTTATTGCAGAGTAACATTTCTATAACTCTATCTAATCTTGTCCGTTCAACTAGTTGACTGCCTGAGTGTTAATGTTACATCAGTGTATAAAGTACTTTAAAGTAATTTGATGAAGTTTTGTAACAGGGTATATAAATTAACAAAATAATTTATTTTAATAAAATAATGTAACGTAAAATTATCAAAAAACTTAAATTGCATTTAATAACTCAGAACACCACCAGTAATTAAATGAAATATAATTAAAAATAGTTTTAAAACAGTTTTTTAATGCAAATCTTAATTATATATTGGATAGTTTTAAAACTTAACTTTTTAAATTTGGAGTGGCAGAATCTCTGTTGAGAAATTTTAAAACGAAATAAATCCGCTCTCCAATAAAAAAATGTATAAAATCTTTGTGATTTAGGTTATTACAGCATTTAAATTTTGTGAAAGTTTTTCATATACAATTTTTGTTAAAAAAAATTTTTTATGACACACAGTATTAAATATACTTAGGAATGCTTCACTTAATTACTTGACGTATATCTGGAAAACTTCAGGAGGTTTAACTAATGTGTTTCTTTTTAATTCCTTTTCATAACAAAAACAATACTTGTCATAAAAGGTTATATTGTTAAATTTTGGCAAATCACTTAAACAATTATGCATTTTGTATAATTTTTTATAAAGATAACCACACACGTTTGTTTCCGCATTGTTTTCCAAAAATATCTTTTCTTCTGAATTTTCTGCATCATAAAAATCACGTGAAAAAACCTTATGTATGTATATTTTGGATTAAATCTAAATTTTGTTCAATGTTAAAGTTCAGTACAGCTTCTTCTAGTAATAACTCGGGAGTTGAGTTAGGTGTAGCATAATTAGAAAATTCATTTTCATTATATATTTCGCAATTGCCTTTTGCGACAACGTTTACAAAATTTAACCCCCACCGTTTTTGGAAAAGACTATAGAACATTGTGCGACATTTCTTGCTCCACGTCGTATGTGCCCGAAAAAGTGTTCTAAATTGTCTTGTGTTAATGAATAACATCTGCCGAGAAATATTCACGATATTACCCTATTGAATATTTGCAAATATTTATGTATTTTAATTTTAATATTTTCAAGTATTATTTTCTGTTAATGATTTATTTGGTTTCGACATCGAGGTAAAAAAGGTGATAAAATGTATTCTTAAAGATGATATTAAAGGTAACAATTTTTTTCCAGTGCATTTTTTTAAAATAATATTAACTTTAAACAGATTTTTGTATACATGATACATTAAAATACGGTTAACTGTTAAATTTCTACGTTTAATATAAATATGCATATACGTACATATTTCAAACTATCAATGCGATTTGAAAATATTTTTGTAAAAAAGTACTTAATAAAATAAATAAAATTTTAACATTTTTAATGAAACCCTGTATGTCTGGTGAAAAATAAAAATGTATCAATACATGTACATTTTTTTTCACTAACACATATTTGAGTTATGTACTACTACCCAGCAAACCAAATGCAACGAAATCGTTCAGACTTCATAACGACTTTCTGCACAAGTTGCCGATTTCGGGACTGATTTCGTCTAGAAGTCGACACGAAAAATATATGAAGTGGTTGACACGAGTTCCATAAGAATTGTCGGGGAAAATTCCCTTAACTTCACAGATAGATCTATCTGATATCTGAACGATGTCTGATGTTATTTCCTAGGGAAATTCTGGATTTTCTTCCGATATTTCCAATCGATGTCTGACAGAAATCGTACTTGTAGTCGTTTAAAATTCGCATAGTTTTTGGGACAGTTTGTACAGATATATGCCAGTAATCTGACAATAAATCTTTTTTATTTCTGAAATGATTGCCGACCAATCGTGCAGATTCAGTTAAATTCAAATTCAATTTAATTATTATTACCACATTTACTACTAAACACTTTATGTTTTTAGCACGTCTTCTCTTTCCAAATTCACTTGATACACTGCTGTGAACGACGATTATTAACATGTTTTCTTTTCTTCAAATTGGATAATCCCGTTAGACACATTAAACATTTATTGTAAACATTGATCAAACAAAGAATTGAAAAAAACTTCGAACTTTTGATCCGAGTTCTGTACGAAATCTTAAAGATTTTGCTGCACAAGAAAAACATAAAAACCATTGAAAAATCTATCAGCAGTCTGCAAGCTTTTGTGATCCGAGTTCCTTACGTAATCTTGCAGATATTTCTGCACAAGCAAAACATAAAAACCATTGTAAAATCTATCAGCAGTCTGCAAGCTTTCGTGCAGATATTTCTTAACAAATGAATATGAAATATTCCTCCGAGGTTTCTATCTGAAGGCTGAACGAAATCCTGCAGACATTTCTGCATAAGCAAAATATAAAATTCCTCGAAAGTTCGTTAACAATTTTTAAAGAACTCTGTACGATTTGTCGAAAGACTTACGAATTTGTACAGAATTGTCTTTTATCAGACAAAATCTGTAAGTTTGGTTGGCTGGGTAGGTACCTGCTGAGAGGGATTGTCAAAGAGTCGTGTTACTTAAGTTATTATTTAAGTTATTTAAATAACTAAACACATACATATAAAAAGTACGTGAAACGTAAATAAGGTGTTGGCAATCAAATATTTAACCCACTTTTCGCCACATTCCTGTTGATCGATGATGAAGATAAAAAAGAATTGAAAAACATTGTAATTTTATTCATCGGTCGGCGGGAAATGGGTATGAAAAAATATTTTCTAAACAAATACAAAAAAATTATGTTATAATACTACAAAGTATTGAAAGTTTTATTACTTCGTTTAATCGGTTAATCGACTGAAATTAATCGGTTTAATCGTTAATCGAAAAAAGCCAATTTGAAATTAACCGATCAGTTAATCGGGTAGTAATTAATCGGTTAACCGGTTGACGGTTAACCGAATGAATACCCTAGCCCATACACTTTTGTTGGGCATTAACTTTTTTTATTTTGTATCACAGGGATTAATTGCTTTAAAAGTACTTATATTCTGTTTGCTTGTGTTTAATATTTTGTAGAGATATACATATTTCCAAATTATGCAAAGCGAATATTTTTTTAAAAAATGTTAGAAAAATAAAACTTGAGATGGGAATATACATATTTTTTTGTTTAAAATTTACATACATCTTGACCAGTGTTGCCATATACTTTTTTTAACTTCCTATTGCTGATAAAAAAAATCTTTTTTTTTAACATTTTTCTACAAAAGTCCCAACATTTAAAAAAAATCACAAAAATGTGTGTATTAAGTATTCATGCAGTTTAAAAATAAAAATAACTAAAGAAATTATTTAAATATAAAGCAGTTTCTTTTGCTGGCTTAAACTTTAAACAATCGCTGTTATTTTTTTTTCAATAAGTGTTTTCTTAAATACCACATTATAGGAGAGTAGCACACTCCGCTTATCATCAGCTTCTTGAATATCACTTAAATCTACTACATTTGCAAAATATCATGTGTGTAATTCGATGTCAAATCGACCAATAGTGGGACTTGACCCCTTTCGATTTGAATGTTGTTTTTTTTTTTTGAAAATGTAAGATCTACAAAATATTCACCCCTATCGTGAAAAGTTTTTCCCTCGTAATTTTTCCCCTTCTCACATATTTGCTATCATGAACAACTCAAATGAAAAAATGTAATTCAAAGGAGAATAATAACGTGAAAAAATGTTCACGGGAAAAAATTCCCCTTATCGTGAAAAATTTTTTCCCTCGTAATTTGTTCACATTTCCCTTAGATTTTCTCACTTTATTTTTGCTAGGGAACAGAACATGTATGTAAGAAGCTCCTCCCATAAATCAAATATTAAGGGTTAATAAAGTTAAAAAGGCACAAACCGACATATTAGTCAACAAAATGCAAAGCAACAGGTCGATTGCCTGCGGATTTGTGAAACTTTCGATTGACTTGGTGGCAGAACTTTGGAAAATATTTTACTACATTAAATTTAAAAAGTGCAAAAAACTAACGTTGTAATCAAACTATCCCTCCAATACTAAATATTTTGCTTTATTATTTTAACTTTTCTTTAAAATATATACTTGTATATATTTGAAGAAAAATTTCATTGATTTTTAAATTTTTTTAATCTTTCTTCTTTTTTTTACATTCACTGGAAATGATAGCGTGAAAAATTTTTCACATGAGATTCACGATTGCTTTTTTCTCTTCGAGGGGAATGAAAATTTCAGGGGAACAAAAATTCCACTTGTTATTCATGAAAAATGGACAAATTTTTTTTTTTATTTAATTCCTCAAACTGTTCTTTAAAAATACTGAAACTCTGAATGAGGTTTTTTTTCTTTTTTTAAAATATGACTTTTTTCTTTCGCAACCTTTAAGAAATAATCTTAAAATAAAATTATAATCTTGTAATTTTGAGCAATAAGTACACTGTGCTAGATAATAAAAAAAGACAAGCCGGGCACATGGTGTTTTAACCTAATTTGGGCTCGCTGAATCTAGCGGTGCTAATCGTTTTTTTAGATTAGCTCTTGTTTTCGAGATATACCGTTATTTCGAAAATTGAGGAGGTTGCACAACATATATTTACGAAAAAAGCTTATAAAAAGTCCTTATGTATAAATTAAAATGCCTTAAATAATAAAGTTATTTTGATTTTTTATTTTCGTTTTTCAGATTCGTTGCTACTGCTGAATGTAATTCACCACACGAAGGGCGTCAACTGGTTCACACTATTTTACCAATCAATATAGAAACATTATTTAATTTGTTGTTTTCCAAGTCAAAATTTTTGCTGGATTTTCATGCAATGCGTAAATCAACAGATTTGGTCTTTGGTGAATGGATTATGAATGAAGACGACCAAAAAACGCGAACCTTCAATGTGACTGTGCAGTTGGCCGCTTCAGTAGGCCCAAAAACATCTAAGGTATAAGGAACTTTAACGTTTACTTTAACGTAACATAATAAAAAATCAATAACTATTTTAAGGTTACGGAATTTCAAGTAATGCGTGATTGCAGTAAACCTGGAGAATTGTATTCCATTGATATAAATAACGTCAATGCTGGCATTCCATATGCGGATAGTTTTAGTGTATTAGTACACTACTGTCTAGTTAAGTAAGTTAATAAACAACTTACAAATACATTTTGCAAATTGTTTTCGACTTTCGTTTAACTTTTATTTTTCTAAAAAGGACTGTAGATGATCACACAATGCTTTCGGTGCATGCCCAAATTAAATATAAAAAATCCATTTGGGGCGTTGTTAAGGGTTTTATAGAGAAAAATACTTGGGCTGGTCTAGACGACTTCTATACGTCATTATTACATTCATTACAAAGTGAAACTTGCATCCCACCGGCCAAAGGCAAAGGAAGACGTCCACGCAGGGGTAAGCATAAACAAACAAATGCTTTTTGTCTAGTTGCCCCATTAAGTGAAGATGGTGGTCACACCATCACTTTTTCTGTAATAAGCGTTGACGAATACGAACATCAGGGGGATGGTATTAAAAATGTTGATACCTGTTTTGATAACACCACAGTTCATTCCACTTGCCGTCATCACTTTCACCATAATCACAATCACAACCACCATCACCACAACTACCGCCAATGTCACTACTGTTCTCAACATAAAACAGAAAACGATAAAAAAGGTAAATTGGCAAATGTCAATTTCCATTTCCCTAAAAAAGTTCCTCTTCGATTTTCAATGAAAATATTAAATAATTACGATTAATAAATTCTTTTGTCATAATTATCAACTACTTTTAATTGTGTTTAATACATAATACGTAACAGACGTATGAAGCAAAATTCTTACAGCAACGAATTTTAAAAGGGATTATTTTTACACATACAAAATATAAATAAAATTTCACTTAATCAGGGGGCTACTTCTGGCCGAACAAACGAATCGAAATGATTTTTAAGGATTTGTACAGCATTCATAAGACGAACGTTTTTAAAGAAATCGATATTCATCACATATCTGATTGTTTACATTTTTCATTAATACTTACGATTTCTTAAATACCAAATTAATTAAAATATTTTAATTTACTTAAATATATTGAAAACGAAATTTTATACATGAATTTTTACGTAATTACCTTTAAAAAGCGCGTAAGTTTATTTCGTTAAAGTAAACATTGAGTTCAAAAACAAAAATTAACACACACTTATTCACTTTAACAACCTTTACCCTACGTTTCCCGTGCAAGTAAAATTACTTGCAAGTAGCGTATACGTATTAAGTCTGAGTTCCAGGCGCGGATCCAGCTTAAGCCTTAGGGGGGGGGGGAAATTTTTTATGATACAAAAAAAAAATTGTTTTTAAAAGTTTATTAAAAGCAATTTGTGTATATTATATTAAAAAAACTAAACAATAAGGTTAAATAAAATATTCAATATAAATTAAAATAAACTAATCTTTTTAAATAAGCAATTTATGATTTCCTTGTGAGGCAAATTTAGATAGTACAGTCTATGTTCAGTTTGTCATTGTTGATCCGAGCCATGTTTTTATTCGACGAAGGGTAGGAAATGACCTCTCGCTCGTAGCATTACTTACGAGCATTGAAACGAAAATTTTAAATATTTTTCTTAGATTTGGGTAGATATCTTCATCACAGTTTATTAAAGCATCTACAACGTTATCTGATAGATTTTTAGATAATTTCCATGTTTGTTGCCAATGCTACAGTTCAGGCTCAAGTTTAGATGTTAGTAAGTGTTTGTCTCGAGTTGTGGTTTTAAAAGTTTTATATCTGTATATGACTTGATTACACTTTGAGTAGAAGTTTTGGTATGTTCAATACATTAAAGATATCTATTGGAAAGGTGTTTTGAGATCTTCTAAAATAAATTAAATAAGAGAATGAAACCTACAACTCGGTAGAAATCTTCAACATTTTGGATGTAATTATTTCGTTCAAATCTTGTTTTTTAGGTTGGAACCTCGATTTGAACGCAAATAACTTTACCTTTTTTAATCACTTTAAATTGTTCTTCGGCTTTATTTCTTTTTTCTTCAAGGCACATGATTAAAGTTTTGATAAGGCTTGATCCTTTTTGAAGATCTATATCGTGCTTTTGTAAAATGATACTAAGCGGCTGTGTTACAATAAGTATCACACTTAATATGTTTATTCCGCAAATAAATTCAAAAGTTCTAAGTGAGTTCCTTAATATAAGACTCTTGATGAAGTATCTCTACCTTTCCACTCAGATATGTTTTCCAAAGCTTCTACTATATGATGTACACTTGTTGCAAAGTGTAAAGCTGAGTCGTGACGGTCCACCCATCTTGTCTCGCATAATGTAGAGAGTTTGGCTCCCAAATACTTTAGTAAAAACGTGTTTTGCCTGATTTACGGGAAATAGCAAGGCGTTTGTTTCGCATTTGTCGCGGTTTCCAGAATTTTTAAACAGCTCCATTTTCTGCTGACATCAAACGACACCCATCAGTTTCAACTCCTATACATTTTTTTAGGTCAAGACTAAAATTTGTCAAAGTTTTAAGAACTGTTGATGATAGTGCATCAATTGACACATCAGCGTCATAATCAATATCCTGTGAAGGCTCTTCAAATGCTTTTACAACAAAGCCAAAACAATTCTTCCCTAACAACTTTTTGTTGTATGTTGAAATATTTTAAAGATAAGAAAATCATATAACTCATATATATGTATGTACATAAATATTACAAATACTAAGGCTTTTTAATAATTCAACCGCACGCATTATCAAGTTAAACGTTTACTCTTCTGGGATTGAATGTAGAATAATAACCCAGTAAAAACTTTGCCTACTTTTTCCAAATGAATAGCTTCTTTAACTCATTATTTTGTAGCTTTCTTCTATAACTACATCTATAACAACTTCTATAACTACTTTTTTCTGGATGTGTGCAGGTAAAAAAATAATGACTTACTTTTTAATGCGTTCATTTTAGGACGTCCCTTGTAAAATTCATTGGTTCTTTCAGTAGAATTGTAAGTAGTGCTCTTATGTTTTTCTGATTACTCAACACATTATTTTGTAGGCGAAGTTTTTACTGGGAAGTATTTGAATACATTAAACTAGATGTTTCATTGAAAATATCTAATAAATAACTATTAGGATAAAGATTTGGATACTTATTGAAAATTTGGTTAGAGATTCAACAAAAAAACAAAAAAATACTTATTGAAAATTTCGTTAGAGATTCAATAAAAAAAACAAAAAAAAACCTTGCTGGGATTTCCAAAAATTGTGTACATTAAAAAAAGATAATATTAATGGGTATTCTTGTATTATCGAAATAAACAAAACATATTTTTATAATTTACGGGGGGGGGAAATTTCCTTATTTCACCCCCCCCCCTGAATCCGCGCCTGCTGAGTTCATACGGCTCATGTCTTATTGACAAGATTATTCCTTTTTCTTGTGTCGGTTCACACACGTCAAGTTTTACTCGTCAAGTCTTGAGCTTTTAGGAGAGAGAGGAAATGAAATGGCATTCTCTTCTCCCAAGACTTGACGAGTCAAATTTGACGTGTGTGAACCTGCACCTTCTTTGAACATGAATTGCTGTTAAAATGATTCATGTCGTGTTGGCGACAAGTTTTTTATTTTGTATAGTCGTGCGTATGGATGTGTGCTTTTTTGATATTGAAAATAATTACAAAATTAAACAACGAATGAAAAAGCAAAACGTAGACAGTACATATATCTGTGTACTCGTTTGTTTTCCCCTCGTCCCTCTCGCCTATCAAGTAGAAATCATGTCAATAAGACATGAGCCGTAAGAACACAAACTAATTACGAATATTTGAAGAAATACCAAAAAACAAATAGTGCAAGTTCGTTTTTAAAATGTCGTCATCAATTAATATTCTAGCTTTTATTTTCAAATCGTTGCATCTATAGACTCTCCTCATGGCTACGATGTTATTTAATTAACTTAATAACTTGTTCTTTATTTAACTTTTATGAAATTTTAATGAAAAGAAATGTTTATTTTTAAAAATATGTGAATACAGTATTGCCGTGTTTCCGATATCATAAAATTACTAAAAAGAATATTTTGATTCAAATTTTTTTTCTAAATGCCTGAAATTTATGTTTAAAAATATGTTGTATAGTTGTATCCTTTTTTATTTTAAATTTTTTGTAAATACACAGAAATCAGCTATAAACATAACTTTTATTTAACTACGTACTAGTTTATTAATACAAAACTCATCCACAGTAACACTTTTTTCCATCTGTCATTTCACTTGCGACAAGTGTCAAAAAATTTACTTGCAAGCAAATTCTCTTGCAAGTTCCCAGCGGGAAAAAGAAGGAGTACGTAGGCCTTCCAGAAAACCTCTGTACCCCTTCTTTTGGATAAACAAGGCCTTCTCGCTCCATTCCATACTCATATCTTTTTTACACGCGTTGTCATTGCGGAGAAGGCCTTCCGCTTTCCTTTCTTCCCCAGAGCTTCTTAAAGGCCTTCAAAAAAATGGCTCTTAGAAGGCTTTCCAGAGAATGACTGTCAAAAGGCCTTAGCAAAAAAGTTATCTTGAAGGGTTTTTAAGAAATGTTAAAAGGCCTTTCAATTAATGGCTCTTAAAAGGCCTTTTAGACCATCCTTCTACAAATGCCTTTGATTAAAGGTCATATTGGAGGGCTTTCAGTCTAAAACAGTAAGCAATACTTCCTTACAAATGAAATTAGAAGACTGAATAGGTTTTATGTACATATTGGATCTCCAATATAGAAAATGAAACAACGCTTAACTTTTTATTTTATTAAACTTATTGTAGTTTAATAATACATGTGATATTTTTTTATTGAAATAATCAAATTTGCTAAATATTGTAAAATAATAAAAATAAAACTTTTAACCACAAGTACCTATTTTCCTTAATGAACAAAACTCAACTGAAATGATTTACATTATTGTTTTTATTTTGTATTTTAATATGTACTTTCTTTGTTTTTATAACGGGATCTGAATTCTTTCGCGTTGGCGAAAAAAACAAAACAAAAAATTTTACGCTTTCTCTTTTCAACTTCAACAAAAATGATTTACAACGTACTTATGTTACTTTGTTTTTGTAAAGTGATCTGAATTATTTTGCTTTTGCTTGTGCAAAAAAACAAAACAAAAAATTTTACTCCTTCTTTTATACCAAAGAGCCGAGGCCTTCTATGAGGCATTCTTTAGCAGTTACGTAAGAATAGTAATTAAATCAAAAAAATACAATATACTTTATTGCTATCCAAAGGATAGCTAAGGTAAAATGTAACAAAAAGATACAAAATAATAGTCTGGTAGTGTATGAAGTCATTCCTAAAAATTAAAGGAATTGGACTATTACAAAAAAAACTTTATAAAATACATAACTGAAATTTAACTCATAGAATAAATTCGAAAAATAAAAAAATGTTGAATTTAAATGTTTTTGTTCAAAAAAAAATTCGTTCATTATATAAGGTCTGTTCATTTACTTTGCTAGTAGAAACTTGTAACGAGAGAGTTAATCTAAAATGTACAACATAAAAATAAAACATTAAGTCTAGACTTAACTAGCAAAAATTTAAAAATTTTCAAATCGGGCAAATCGGGCATATCGATATAAGATACGAGATTCTCTTATGCTTAATTTAATAGTTCCGAGATATTAACACCAGAGTTGTAAATGAATCATTATTTTTTTAATTTAATCAATTCAAACGATTTAGGCAGAAATGAATTTCAATGCGTTTCCAATTCAAATGAATTTTTAGAATAAGATGCAATTCGTTTTTAATCCAAATGAGTCTGTAAAATTAATTGCAATTCGTTTCCAATTCAAATGAATTTGTTAAAGTGAATTGCAATTCATTTGAATTGATTTTGAATTCATTCAAATGAAATCAAAAATGAGTTGCAATCAATCAAATTCAAGAGCAGATCTAGGGGGAATTACTACAATTTATTATTTTTTATTGCATTTGGAAGTTTTCAATACAAAATGTAAACAATTTTTTTCCAATTGTACTAAAAATAGTAAGAATTTTGAATGTTGTTAAGATTCAAAGTTGCTAAAATCTTTAAAATTCCATTCAAAAATTTAAAAAAATAAATTTTCCCCAACATACAAATGTGAGATTATTTAAACAAAAAATTATTGTTAAACACACTCTTAATAATATTTTCACACTATTTGATTAAAATAAATAAAAATTTAAGTTTCCTTTAGAAAATAAACAAAATGTTTCGATTTTTATAGAATTTTCCTCTATACCTAATAATTTAATTCCAATTCTGCCGCCATATACACTGAAATTTAACAAAAATTCAAATTGGGAATTAAGCACAACTAACAACATATTATTATTTTATTATAAAATTTAATTTTATTGAAATTCATTCAAAACTATTGCAAATATTAGCAATTTTACATTATGACAAACAATAGCTCTGTTTAGTGCTTAATTCCCAAAACATTTGTAATAAAAAAAATTTAATTTTATATCGTTTTAGGCACTGCGGCGCAAATACGTCCACCGGAAGAAATGCCTATATTGCAAGTAAAACCTGAGCCAGCGGATCACTGCGGTATTGCACAAACTATATCTACTCGCCATCCAATCGGCAGTCCTGTTGCAGCAGCAGAAGCAACAACAAAATTCAGGTGGCTGTCACTGTTTGTTCTTGTTCTATTATGTTTCCTCATAATTGTTAATGTCATATTATTGCTTAAATTATGGAAATTAGAGGAGCGCATTGAGGAAGACATGTCCACTAGAGCTCGCATGCCAAATCTATCGGCTCTAAAGTATGTACAAACATAATAGTAAATTTTTTTATACTAACTATAACATTTATCTGCTATAATTTTATTTTGAATCTCGTATCCGTGGCGCTTATTAAATTACAGACAATTGCCTAATAATCATGAAGACTGGATTGAATTATTGCGTCAACAGGAAGTTTTGCATGAAACCGAATTGAAAAAGTGGCACACAGTACTGCAGACAGCAATTGAGCTTTTAAAAAAGGTGAGCGTTGTTTGTCAAAATATATTCCAAAGTGACAAACTAACTCTTCAAATCAATCAAATCAGCGATGAACTATAATTAAAATAAACACAAAACAAAGTAGACATTATTAAAAAAAACTTGAAATTAATTGCAACACAATCACTTGCATGCAAAAAAATCTGAAATTTTAAGAAAACTTTTAATTTTTCCCCTTATTAAATTGAATAACAAGTGGAATTTTTGTTCCCATTAAATTTTCATTCCCCCCGAAAGGAAAAAAGCAATCGTGAATCTCATGTGAAAAATTGTTCACGCTATCAGTTCCAGTGAATGTAAAAAAAGAAGAAAGATTAAAAAAATGAAAAATCAATGAAATTTTTGTTCAAAAATATACACGTATGTATATATTTTAATGAAAAGTTAAAATAATAAAGCAAAATATTTAGTATTAAAGGGATAGTTTGACCAAAGTAAGTTTTTTAAACTTTTTAAATTTTATGTAGTAAAATATTTTTCAAAATTCTGCCACCAACCACGTCTTTCGAAAGCTTCACAAATCCGCAGGCAATCGACCTGTCGTTTTGCATTTTGTTGACCAATATATCGGTTTGTGCCTAATAAACCGTTTTAGCCCTTAAAATTCGATTTATAGGAGGAACGACTTACATACATGTTCTGTTCCCTAGCAAAAATAAAGTGAGAAAGTCTAAGGGAAATGTGAACATTTTTTCACGTTATTATTCTCCTTTGAATTACATTTTTTCATGGGAGTTGTTCATGATCGCAAATATGCGAAAAGGGGAAAAATCGCGAAAATTGCAAGCAAACCCTAAAATTTATTTGAAATCGCTAAATCGGTTAAAAAAATTAACAGCCAGGCCCACGATGTCATACGTTAACGTTCGCATAGAAAATTACATTTAAAACAAAAACAATTTCTAAAATAAATGTCGTAAAATAATAAAAAAAAATTCTAATTCTAACTTCTAATAGTTTCAATTCAAACAGGTCATAAAATTGTTTAAAAGTCCCATAAACTATAAGGAATGGCAAAATTTGCTAACTATAAAGCTAAAAAGAATCAGAAAACTTACAGTAAAAGTTAGGGAGATCGGACGGTTATTACTCGACCGGTTTTAACCGGTTATTTTAGGATTACCCAAGTCGGTTATTTTAAAATATCTATTTTTCGAACATCAAATAAACCGGTTATATTAGTATAATAATCTGGTTATTATAATAATGTGTAATTTATATACGTTTTTCTTACTTTTGTTTTAAATGTTCCCGTAATTAAAGTATTTTTCTAATTGAACATTGGGCAAACTTAAACTCTTTATAAAGAATGTCAAAACAAAATGTAACAAAACTGCAAAAATATTATGAACGATGTAAATACTAATCGCTAATAAAAGCTTGTGTTCTTGTAAAAAAATACTAAAAATAATTAAAGATATGTACTACAAAAAAATTTTGAGTTAAAAAGGCAAATAAGAATTTGTTACTTTCACACTAAATATTAAATATATTTTAATACAGATGTTATTTCTGGAGATATTTCTAACGGGATTAAAAAGACAAAGTAACGTATCTGAAGTGCCCTAAATGATAAGTTGCAAACATTCTTCGACGTCACGACTTATTAATCACCTTAATTTGTCCATTTGTCCGTTCAAAGTAGTTCTAAAGAGACGGCCAATAATACTTTACTGAAATACGCTGTTTCAATGAATTATTGGGTGCGATATTAGCCCGTTCTAGAATTAATGCAAGTATATCTTCATGCTAAAAACTATAACATTCCGACGAAAACAACGATATGGAAAAAATTCACCAGCTTTATTTATTAAAACGCCAAGAACTAAAAAACAAAATTGAAGAAATCAAACAATGTCATAGAACATTTTCAATTGTAGTCGACGAATGTACAGACATTTAAATAAAAAACATGTTCTTTTTACTATTTTTTCTATTGATAATTCTAAAACAAAATCATTTAAAATTTGTATATAATCCGGCTAAGAGGAATTGCTTGAAACTTTTCAAAAATTTGGTTGAAGTCTTCTGATATAGACATGCTTAACACCCAACAAATTAAAACCTATTTAAAATTAAATTTGGAGAATATCTCAAACAATTTTAAATTTATTAAATTCCTATAAGTTTTTAAAACCACAGTTCTTAAAAATTCAAATGCTTCGTACATACGGTGGTCATATCTAACAGTAAAATTTTTTGAAAATGTTTTACAACCGTCTGAACGGGCAATTTTTGTTAAACAACGTTGTCAGAAAAAACATTGGCAGTTTACTTTAACAGCAAAATTTTTCTTTGGCATTATATTGTCAACACATTGCCACCCCTTACATTATTAGAAGATCTAATCATCGTCTGTCTGTACGATGCTTAAGTCATGTTTATGAATTTTGTTCGTTTTTATTCAAAATTACTTTTTATTTGAAAAGATAATTTGAATTTTGTGTTTTTATTTATTTAAATTAAACCCGGTTAACCGATTATTTTTTAAATGCCTAACCGAAAACCGGGTTTTGAAAATAGCAATTATTTGGAATAATTCATCTCCCTAGTAAAAATATCTCTTATCGAAAACATGGCAAAAATTCGCGAAAAAATTCAAATTTGGAAACTCTACACTTTATTTGAAAAAGCTAAATCGGTTAAACAAAAATATTGTTACGTTACTGCCTTTCAATAACGTTTTGGTTTATTTCCTTTATAATAAACCGTTTCGAGTTCTTTATTGCACTTTTAATAAAACTAAATAATCACAACACTTTAAATGCTGCTTATAATTTACACAACTTTATTTAGTACTTAGTCACTTTAACAACCGTAATTTATAGCTTTTATTCACAATAACGTGATACGTTATTAAAAAGTCTGAACTTAGAATAAACTTATGCCATCTCTTGCGATCCTATTTATACTCTAGCCCAGACGTGTATATGATACTAGTAACGTCTAGATGGTTCTGGAAAGTTCGCCTCATAACGGCTACTTACTCATCTATAGTTACTATTTATATGGCTGAATTAATTGAGTAATTAGGCATCATAAACTAAGGCATACTTTTGGGGCGTAAATAACGAACAATCTAGTATTTACAGTGGGGTTGAAGTACAATTATGCACAACAATTTTAACATTACATCTCTACATTGATTTTTACACTAGAAGTGTGCATAACTTACACAATAACAATTTAAACTAATAAAATAACTAACCAATACTAAATAACTAATCATTACAAGATAACAAATAAATTAATCTAATTTTTAACTAGAGTTACTTTCGTAACAATATATTGGAAAAAAGTAAAAATAGCATTAAAAAGTGAGCTATAATGCTGAAGAACAAAAATAATTGGAGATGGGATTTTTTTTGTCAAATTTTCGATAACTAGGCGACGTCGACACAACATTCTTATAAAATACCAAATCAACGTCGAAGTGATGTAGTCGTGAACTTGGTGCGACAACAATATAAAATTAATGTCGTGGTCGATGACGACTAAAATAATAGGGGTGATTAATAGTTTTTGAGTTTTCAAAGGAAAATAGCAACAGCAAGAAAAATATTCTAAGGACAAACTTCGATATGCGTTCTTATATACAAATGTTTTGAAATTTGTTTATTTTTGTCCATTTAATTTTGTTTCGCAGAAAATAAATTTTCATTACGCCAACGAAAACTTGGTGAAAATCTTATAAGTCAATTAATAAAGGCGCCCTAATATATTTTTATATATTGGCGCTTTTCTTCAAGTTTCTTACGCCTTTTTCGAGTGTGTATTTGTGATTTTGAAAATTAAAGTTTCAAAATCAAAATAAACAAGAATAAGTTCAGTTATGTAGATCGTGTTATCCTAGAGGAAATTTTAAATATCTTAAGATTTTACGGTTGTGTTCTTTAATATCTTTTGTGTAACAAAATAGTTTCTTCGTACAAAAAGTCTATTGCTGATTTGACATGGTTGCATAGGGTGAGTTCCAGAACATCAAAACACATTGCAGTGATGCGGTTTTGATACTGTTTCGATGCACTGTTTGCGCATCGATAACTGTTATTATACAATTTATTATGTCTATATGGTTGCGTTTAGGAATGCAATACTTTTTTCGGTTGCATTGCAAATGATGTTTTGGAATCCCCCCGTACTGTTTTTAATTTGCAAATTTTTTAAAAATAAAAACATTTAATTAAAAGCAAAAAAATATTACATATTTCATTTGTAAGTGTGCTGTGCTGGCAGTCAAAATAGCTTATGTTTTTTCTTAATCATGTACTTTTAATTTTCTTTTAAAGTTTTTTTTATTTTATTATTTTTTTATATCTCTTTTATCATTTCAGACTGAAAGAACTTTGGCCGAACTTATGTTTCGCTAATATATTTCCACCTATAGAATAAGATTTTTTTTTTTTAATTTTTGTTTTGCTTTCTTCATCATTATTTATAAGTTTTTGTTTTATTGCATTATTTTTGTTTTGTTAATACCTTCATACAAACATATAACCAAAAATAGTTTATTAGTCAAATAATGAACCATAAAGGAAGAAGAAAAAAATACAAACATATTTATAATGAATGTTTGTGAAAATTATAACTTTTGATGTAAAAACAATTATAAAAGTCAAATGCTTTCCTATTTTTTATTATATTATTGTTATTTCCATAAATAATAACGGTGCATTTTTGTTTCGTTTCGAAAATATTGTAGAAAATTTAAATTATTATTATTTATTTTACAGATACTATAGCAATGAGTAATTTATTGTCAATATTTTTAATGAGTTGCAAGTATAATTTACTATTTTTTTAATAATTATTAAGAAACAAACACCTCCGCAAAAACAAAGAAACGTATTCGATTTTTGCATACAATTTCTGTTTTGGCGTGTTAAACATTTATGCTGGACGTTCACACCATGTATTCTATACGTTTCAATCTTTCTTGACCTTTTTTTCAAGACGCATGCAAAAGTAGAAAGTAATCCAACCTCATGATGCGTATATGCATTCTACGCGTTTTCTGTGTAACTTGTCAATACTGGGGTCTAATCTATGCGGTGATATCGAGCAAAATTGTTCGAAATTATTTATTTTGGTATCATGAAACCCGATATCGAATGAAATGTATTGAATTTGAAATTACAGCATTCGATATCGAGTAACTCGACATTACATTTATCGAGTTTTCATTCGATACGTCATTGTCTATCGTATGCAAAAAAAAATCGAAAGTTTATTCGATACGATAGTATCGAATGCGGTGATTAGACCCCAGTATTACACTGATTCTAATTTTTTGACAGATGCACAAACGTATTAAAAGCTCGTGATGTGAACCCCCAGCTTTAAGCTACAATAGTTTGTTATTGCAATTGAAATGTATTAAAAAATATATAAATGCCTCCTCACAGTTTAGCATTTCTTTTCAATACAAAATATAAAAAGTTTTCGAAGTTGTGTATATGTATATATTTGAATTTTTTATTAATATTGTTTTGCTACTATTATTATTATTTTGAATTTTGAATGTCGTAAGCAGCACACGAATAATTTACCTTTTAAGATAATTGTAATAATATAATATTTTTGTATAAAACCTTTTTAATAAAACTATTTTTAATGTACAAAAAGAATATAGAAAATTAATTGTTAATATCCAAAAATGTCACAAGTTCAGTGTGAAATATGTATAAATCCATTGTACTATTCCAGAATCCATAAAAAGAAACCAAACACATTTAGAACAGCTTAAGGTCTGTTGTATTGTATGTCAGTCATTCATTTAAGTATTTATCGTACAGGTAGTATATTAATACTGTAATTTAAGAGGGGCATTATGCATGTATTGCGTAAAATAGTGTAATTTAGGTATGTATGTATGTAGAAATTAAGAGTGAAGCATTTAAATATTTATCGATTACACATTTAATTGATTTAAAATACAAAATCAGTAAAAATAAAGCTTTGCCACAGCATTAAGTGAATAAAAATAAACTAAACTAAAAAGAAAATCTATCTAGAAGTTTCTTAAACTGTCATAAGTGGTAAGGTACCGCAGGGATACTCCGAACAGAGATTAACTTGGGGAAAATAAATTTTATTTTAAGCAACGAAACCATAAGGTAAGTGACTTTTATAAATATGTTACATATTAAATCTATTTTTAATAGAAATACCCTTAGAGCCACTTTTTGGGATAGAGATTAGCGATTAAATTAACTTTAATCTCCGTATTTACTTTTTGAGTTGTATTTTTTAATCTTTTTTTTGCTAGTTTAAGCGGCCAACGGTGGTGGTTTAAACCTAAACTTAAACTGTCAACATACACATGCTTAACATAAAGAACTTGCAAAAATATAAACAAAACATACATTTTAAAACATTGCTTAGCATTTTTATATAATTTTTCCTTTCTATATTTGTTCTGTATAATATTCACCCCTATCGTGAATAAAAATTTCTTGGGAGTTTTTTCCCTTTTCCCATTTTTACTATTGAATTAACACAGGAAAAATGGAAAAAAGGGAAAAAACTCCCAAGGAATTTTTATTCGCGATAGGGGTGATTTTTTCTTTAAACGCAAAAAATTTCTACCTTGTAAACGATATTATGGCGATTTCTTTTCTGAAAACAATATGCTACAGTATATACATGTAACATTTTCTAATGTTACCTATAATCACTGGAAGTGTTACATGTTGTGCAATTTTAATAGAACACAATTAGCTGCTTTTATTTACAACTATTACACTTTCATCATTAATGTACTTCATGAGCGATTTTTAATGCTATTTGAGCGGTTTCTGAACGCAATTATGGCTTGAAAACAAATATTGACATCACTAATGGCTTAGAAAAATTTAAACGATTATAATATAAATAGACTTTTTTTGATTTTAATGTGTAAATATATTTATATTTTCTTTTAAAATAATTTTTTTTACAAAATTATGAGATTTATGAGTTATGACAAGCAAAATAAAACATTGGTTGTACAAACAAAGTAGTAAGTACCAAAGTTGTAAGACAGGGCAGTATGAACACCTTAAGTAAAAGTAAGGGTAAAACATGCAACATGTTTTGCATGTTTTTTATCAACATATTCACAAAAGAACTTGAAAATTTTTCCCACAGTTGTATTTATGTACAAACGAACACAAAAATGTAGAACATGTAACATTAATGCAACATTTTTCTCAGAAAAGAAATCGCCATTAAATTCGAGCATTTTCTTCTTCTTCTTTGAAAACATCCATATTGCTTGATAAAATGTTGATATTTGCAAAAAAATGTTGCCATTTATTTGTGCTCTGTATGGTAGCGCTACATGGTTTAAGCCACCACCCAAAAATATCAAATTCAATTGATACTAGGTTAACTTAATTCTCAGATTAGCTAATTATAGAATAAAATTAACTTTAATCTCAAACCCAAAAAGTGGCTCTTAAAGTTTTCGAATATTTGTACATATATCCATTTTGACATGACGTGATATTTCTACGACAAAATATAAAAAAATTAAAAGAAGTCAAATATGTAAAAGGGTTTTTATATTTGCAAAGTAATGAAGTAGCACTTTATTCAGGAAAAAAATTACAACAATCGACGCTAAGGATTGGCAGATATAGATAGAAAATATGCGCTGGCGTGACGTTAAAAAAACAGAAGTGGATTTTGACTTGCTTTACAAAACTGAATAAGACTGCGAATTGAGCAAGACGTTTTATACAAAACCATTTTTAGTAAGCTTTGGACTTATAAAGATTTATTGTTCAAGCTATGAAATTTAAAAATCTTTGTTCGTTTTAAGGTACATATGGGCATTTTCAGCGAAAAGTCTACTTTTTTTAATGTAACGCCAGAATGCAAATAAGTTTGTATTTTAGAACCATGTTGTTCAACCGTTATCCCTTTTGTTACTAAATGTAGAGATCGCTGCGCTTTACACCAAAATATAAAAAAGGGACCGTAACAGTTATTCCTTTTTTCATAAAAGTCAGATGAAAACACTTATTTTATGATTATTATTTTTTGAACAAAAATAACAGTTATTTTTTGAACAAAAATAAAAGTTATTCTCATATAACAAAAATAGCAGTTATTTTATGATTATTATTAGGTCTGTCTTCGTACACATATTTTGCGCAAAATTTTGTAAAATCTTGCAAAATGTTGTCTGCGTACTCCAAATCTCTTGCAGCGAGAGAGCCAAAACGAGAATTTTTTGACAGTTGGAAGCAGTGTGACCCTTTTAGCATTTTCACTGCTAAATTTAGCATTATTTATTTTGATTTAGCAGCGAATTTTTCAAATAGCATTTAGCATTATTTTCAGCATTTTAGTAATATTTTTTTAGCATTATTTAGCATTTTTTAATCTTAAGAATTTTATACCTATATTGCTATTTCACAGTATAACTTATCAGTTCTGTCAATCTCTATAACTGTATTTTGTCATTTATACGTTTATACAAATGTATAATAAGAGCAAACCTGTAAACACCAAAAAAATTAAAGAAGAAATGGTAGATTTTACTACAGAAAAAAAAACGGTTTTGGAATAGCAATGGCAAAAGCTATTGAATTCAGGATAGGTGTTTAGAATATGATGAAAACAGATCATATTCTAATGTTATTTTGACCAACACTTTGGAAATTAAGGAAAACTATTCATATAATGGTGTGTTTAATGCGTAATTAAATTTACTGAAAATGTTGTTAAATAGTCTTTTATGTTTTCAATGACAATTTTTATTTTACATATAATGGCTTAAGTTGACTAAAGTGCTTTTTAATTTTATTACATATTCTTATTATCTTCTTCAAGATCTATGACGCAGCTAAATTTCAAGTATAAAATATCATTATTTATAAAACTACACACAATTCATTTTCGACAAAACCCTTAATATCATTAAACTGTTAAACTGTTTATAATTTATTTTTCTTCTACTTTTCTTGTAACACCTTAAGTCTCTCAAATGTATTTAAAAAAACAAAATCAAAAAACATTTGATTCTGTACGGTATGTGCGATCCGTTTCGGACTTTGCTTAAGCAAATAACAGCTTCATAAAACTTAACAAAAATTTTCTTTAAGTTCAGTATGGTTTGCCTCATATGATTTACATGTATTCGCACATTTGCTTAAGCTAACTTAATCACATTGTGGTTGCGCCTTATCTGCTTTTTTGACAGTTAACAATGTTGCATATTTTGCAAACTGTAGGTTAGGACTTTAAACGTTTATTATGTAATATTTTGCAGATAGGGCCTTTTGTTTTTTTGGTTAGAAAATCGCTAACTTTTTTCAAACTACTGTTTTTATTAAATAAATCTATATATGTATATAATTTTTTTTATGTTAACTTTATTTTATTTTAAAGAAATATAATATTTTCAGGTAAATTAATGTATAATTCTTTCATTTAAATGATACAATTGAAGTGCAGCCGCGAATAACGTTGTAAAAGCCACTTTTTGCAAAAACTGTTTTTTTGCAGATAACCTTTTAGATTAATCTCTTACACTGTTTCAATATCAAAACACCCGAAATTGTGCTGCTTAACCACTTCAAAATGGCATACAAAGTGTCAGCCAGTGGAAGAACATTGTTAGTTACTAACAAAATGTTACAATCGAAATGCTTTTGCAAAGTGGAAAAACGTTTTAAAAGCCTTTAGCATTAAAGATTTTATTATCGTTATTTTTGTTAATCTAAAAAACAAAAATTAAAAAATTAATAATCCTGCCAGTTAAAAACGTTTTTTTGCTCTCCTGAAAAATAATTATTTTGTAACTTAAAACGTTATTCGCGGCTGTGCTTCAATTATTTAAGAAAATTTAGCATTTCTTTAGCATTTTCAAATTTTATTTTTAGCATTTTTAGCATTGTTTAAGTCCCCATTTAGCATCCAATTTTTTTTTAGTTGTGGTCACACTGGTTGGAAGTTAGAGAACTTGCAAAATCTTACTGGAGAAATTTCCGCTTGCAAGATTTTGCAAATAGTTTGAACAGCTGTTTGAATCAAATAGTTTTTGTGAAATGAATATAAAAATTTAAATTTAACAATGGCGGAGGTAAGTAGTTATAATTGTGTTGATTGTTAACGTTTATAATAAATTATAATAAACAAAACATTTTACTTCATGCTAGAAAAATCCAAATATACAGTGCGACCGTGGCGTAAGTGGAGTGGAGATGGCAGAACCGATAGAACCAGCAGAACTTTGTGGGACAAACTTTGCAATTGAAGACGCGAGTATTTGGAGCACTTCACATCCAAATTATTTTTCTCCGTTGTCAAGCTGTTGGAGGGCACTGTATTGGGTATTTAATTCTTTTTTTCCATTGTAAGCCGGCACTATGTTGGGCAATGTAAGCAAAAGAATTTTATAAAAAACCCGACAAATAAAACTAAAAACTAAGAAGAAATTGAATTTACCAAACTAATAACAGTGTAATAAACAAGTTTTTTAATTTACAATAGTTTTTAAGCTTCACTTGGATACTGTCTGCGTACTTTTTGAGATTTTTTCAGCCGATAGAGTAATATTGGTCTTACTCTCCCAAAAAAATTTACTGAGTATTTGCTACTGGAAAAGTACCCAGACCAGTGACGTCCGAAATTGTGGTTGTATTGCTTTTTATTAGTATAAGTGAATAAAGAGACAAATATTCTTAATAAAAATACAGAAAATATGTAAGCATCCGCCGCATGTGCACTCGTCGCTTGGTAATCGACGACTGAATTGTGTACTCTCGTGGACTAAATGAAAGAGCGTAAGAATGCGTGTGAAGAATGTGTGTGAATTTATTTCCACAATTGTGGTATGGGCTGGACACCAATGACCCAGACAGACCTATTTTTTGAGCAAAAATAACAGTTATTTTTTGATTTTTTATTTTTTCGATCAAAAATAATACTTATTCTAATATAACAAAAATAACAGTTATTTTGGTTCAAAAAAATAAAAATGAAAAAATAACTGTTTAGTTTGATCGAAAATATAAAAATCAATATATTTTATCATTGACAAGTGCATAAGGAAGAATATGGTAAACTTGAATCAATTTAATTCTATATGGGCATTTCCACCGCAAGGTCCACCGCACCAAAAATTTATAAGTTCTTGAAAAGACTTTGTTTTATCATATTTTAACAGGAAAACAATCAAATTTAATAAAAGTAAAAAAATTTTATATTTATTTTTAACCCATTTCAAGATTTATGAGTGCAAAGTGGAACAAGTGCAACTTTTCTTATTTGGATATTTCTATTGTACGTTTTGCTATGATAACAGTTCTTTAAGAGAGACATTATGCATTGACTTTTTCTTTCTAAAACCTTTCGGAAGGTACAAAGAGTCAAAATAGAATGCACAAGAAACTATGCGATTGCAAATAACTGTAATTTTTTTCTTTGTATTATCTCATATTTCGATGTCATGTGCGACATTGAAAAACATCATTTTCTATCAATGCGTCGAAAGTAAAAGTAGAAAGCTCATCAAATTACCAGGCCAAACAGAGATTTTTTATAATATTAAAATAAAAAAAAAATTCTGTAAAATAGCAAGATTTGTGATCTTGGTACTTATGTATATAAAGTTGTTCACGTGCGACATCGTAAGTGTGAAAATTAATAATTTGAAAATAATTTTTTATATATGTAAATGATTTATTTATGTTAATATATACATTTCAATCATTTAAATCTAGATGAGCAAAAAAAGCACTAAATTCAAAAATAAAGCCATATTCTAGCCATTAACAATGATATACGATACGATGAGATTAGACTTTAAATGACGATGCTAAATATGTATATAAAACAAAATGTTGTAATTTAGGGCGTGGCAAAAACAATTTTTTTAAAGTTTTTCAAACTTATTAAATATACCTTTTATTTTAGGGCGTGACTGATGAAAATATTATTGCTTGTATTGGCTTCTACCTGATTTAATGTAGTGTGTGTGAAAAAGAAAAAAGGGGCTTAATTTGAAGGCGTGTAATAAAAGTGGGCATATTAAAATCTATACATACGTAGTCTTAGAAGGACTTTCTTGGACCGTCAAAAAATTGGACATTTGGGGGAAGGATCCGAGATGGCATAAGAGGCGCCCAGAATTTGAGGTCGGATTAAAAAGTCACTAAAGACAAAAATGAAGCCACTATCAAGCCATGAAAAACGTTATGCAATATGATGAGATCGGACTTTAAATGGCAGCGCTAAATATAAAAAACCAAAAGGGCTGTATTTTGGGGCGTGGCAAAGAAAAATGTTTCCTGTTTTAGAAACTTCATTGACATATCTTTCATTCTAGGGGGTGACTGGTACAACTTTTTTTTTTTTTGTATGGAGGTCAACCCGGTCTAATAAACATATGTATATATCATGATGGAAAAAAATGTCATGTGCGACAGATCACGTGCGACAGCGTTCAAAGCTAAATAAAAAAAAGTATACATTAAGAGACATGAGGGCATAACATTCTACAATTTTTTGCATTCAAATATTACCTCTGGTTTCGCTGAAATCGGCATTCGAAAAAATGGCCACAAAAATCACGTATGTTTTCGTCACGTGCAAATGCCTTGTTTTTTTTTTGCAATTTTCTTGAAAACGAAACAATTTATCCAAATGAACAATAGCACCAATTATAGGTCTAATTAAAGGCTATAACTTGAATCTATTGCCAAAACAAATATACGTTTTATTTAACTTTTTTTAACTTTAAATGTGTACGATGGTCACTTTCGACATGATGGAAATGCCTATATTCAATATTCTTTTTTTGTTTTAAAATTCCAATATAGCTGTTTTTTTCGGTCCCTGATACAAAAGTAAACTATACATATACAATTTTTTGAGAAACAATTTAAATTACTTCTAGCGTTACGTTACAAAGAGTAGACTTTTCGCTGGAACTGCCCATATACGCTGTCGTGATTGAAAAACCGAACGACAGTTTTTGCAACAAAACCCCCAACCACGATAAACTTTTTTGTAATAGATTTGTAAACAGTATCGTATTTTTGTTTTGTTTACTATGTGTCTAACTTCCGCCCCAAAACGCCAAGCACGATAAATACAGTACTTATCGCTTATATGCATTTCAAAATTTGTATGTATGTACGTGATTGGTGCTTTTGAGCGAGAAATTCATTTATAAAAACTTGTTTATTTGCATATTACCCTGCGGTCACACGATCATGTTTTTCTTGATAGGCTTTTACATATGTATACTGCTTGTCAAAATTTACATAAATTAAAAGCTGTGACGTGCAGATAACGAGACTAGCCCATACATGCATGTAAAGAGTAGTCCACAAAGGAGTAGGAGTACTCCAAAACTACTCCAAATATATGGTTAAAAGGTAGTCGATTTAACATTACGATGGCCTAGGAGTGGACCAGTTTTGCATTACAACGGAGTAGTCTTAAAACTACTCCATGTTCATCCACTCTCCTAGTGGATTAGCTTTGAAACTACTCCATGGTTTAAAAACCCAAACATTTCGTTTAAAAACGAAGACGTGTCGTTTCGCTACAAACTCTTTTTTAACAATGACATGGTAGTTCAGTAGTACATTTGATCAAAATGGATCAAGTAGTCCAATATTATCTGCAGGGATAAAGACAAACTTGTAATCAGCTGTTAAATTGAGAGTAAAATTGCCAAGCAAATGGAAAGGCGTCCTGTTCTTTTGCATTTTGTTGAGAAATATATCAGTTTGTGCCTTATTAACGGATCTTGCCAGTAATATTCCAATTATAAGAAGCACTACTTACATACAATGTCTGTTCGCCAGCAAAATTAAAGTGATAAAATCAAAGCGAAACAGTTTAATGACAACCTGCTTTGCCTTACAATTTTCGAGTAAAACTTGAATGAAGATGGTGAAATTGAAGCAACTCCTTGGGTATAAAGATAGATATTTAAAATAGAAAAGCCAAAATATCCAACAAAAAAAAAAAAATTTATGTCGCGAAAGCCATTATTGTAGGCGTCTAAAAAAATTTTACATGTATCAAAATATGCTTCAAAAAGGCAAAATATGCGCTAAAAACTTAAAAAATGCTGCAAAATGCTCTTTTAACCAAATTATGCAAAAAAAAATTTATCCAAACGGTAAAATAAGCAAAAATATGCACTAACAAATCGATGCCAAAATTCATAAAAAGCTCTAAAACGGATAAATATATTGGGTGGTATTATTGATTCCGTTCCGCAAGTGCGGAAAGCAATTTTTGTGCGGAAGCCAAATTTGTAATAATTCATTCCGTTTGTGTGGTATCCTTCCGTTGTTGCGGTATAATGTCTAGCTTGACGGTATTGCCATATTATTGATTGCGCAATGTAGATATATTTCTTCATTTTGCTTACGCTCAAATTTTATAACGAAAAGCTAACGGAAAGAACAAAATTGTAAGGAATTGTAAAATTTGCAAGAAAAATAGTTTTAATTTAAATATTTTGATTTTTTTATATTTTTGTAGGAGTAAAAAAGAAAAATACTCAAGTAAATTCCAAATAGAAGCAATGGTTGATTTAATGAAAAAAAAAATCAAGACATTAATTGTGGTTTTAAACATATTTATAATAGATTTATCCTGAAATTTTTTTATTTTTGAACTTACTCTCTATCCTTCATTTGTAACACGTCTTCAAATTTATAGCGTAAAACTCTTCTTTCTAACCGCATGTCCAAGTCATCATCGTCGAAAAAGGCAATTGTATCCATATTTTAATTTTATGTTAACTGCCTTTTAAAATTTCACATATAATTTACTAAAAACTATTTTTATTTTACTTTTCAATTTCTAATCTTGTCTTGAAATGTCTTTTTTCCATCAGCTGACACAAAATTAACTCGTAATTAATTAAAACAGGGATGTTAAATTTCCTTCGCAGAAAGTGTATACCGCAGGAATAAATAATTGCAATTTTCATATCGATCGATATTTTTTTCCGTAAAATTTTCCTTTCCGTGCGGAATCAATAATACCGCCCATTGTCTCTGCCTTCATTGGTCGCACAAGGAAAAACATGCAATTGCATATTTATCCCTGGTAGTACCTATATAACGCATTATGTCGTTAAGACCTCTTATAAAAATACGTATTTATACAACAACAGCTTTTTAACTATTAAATATTTGTAGAAATAGAGTTTTCCTTAGATTTCATAAAAAAGCTACTACATTTTGCATTTTCGCAAGACTTTTTGCACCAAACAATAAACTCCGCTTATATTCATTGGAGTGTAAATACGAGTTGCCATTTTATATCAATTATAAATATGTAGTTTTGAAAAATTTAGAAATAGTATCAAAAAAGTCACGGGGGTACGAGCGTACTTTTTAGTTTTGAATTGTACCAAAAAAACTACAATTGTACCAACTTTATCAACCCTGTCGTTTCTTAAAAATAAAGTCGCACAAAAAAGTCGTTTGAGAAAATAAAAGAATAGCAAAACAAAAAACAATTGAAACAAAACAGTCAGTTGCATTTTTTCATTTTCAGAAATAATTTTTTTATTATTAGTAATGTGTTTTTTTTTTTTTGTTTTTCCATTACGCTGAAGATGATTGTTTTAGTTTACTTAAAGCTGTTTACCACAGAGCACACAGAGGCGTCACGAGACAGAAAATATTGTGTTTTTTCCTGTCTTTTTCTTCGAAAGATGCCCTTTTTGCATTTTTTGTTTTGATTACGCAATTCGTGTTGATAGTAGCGGCATGTTTTTACACATTGCCACTTTACTACCAAAAAACATTTTCTTTCTCTTTCTTCGAAAGCTGCCCTCGCAAATGATTTGGGCATTTTTCATACGTCATTTTTTTCATCTCTGTATGCTTTGTGCTGTTTACAAACATTGCAAAAAGGACGCTTTGAGGCACAAAGCATACAGAGATGAAAAAAGTGACGTATGAAAATTGTCCAAATCATTTGCGAGGGCAGCTTTCGAAGAAAGAGAAAGAAAAAGTTTTTTTGGTAGTGAAGTGTAATCAAAACAAAAAATGCAAAAAGGGCAGCTTTAGAAGAAAGAGACAGAAAAAAACGCAAAATCTTCCGTCTCGTGACGTCTCTGTATGCTCTGTGCTTTGAGGGGTCTGTACACGGTCAAACATTTGCCATCAAGCGCTATGCTAGCATTAGTGAAAATGCGTTTGTATGTGTGACACCGACGATGCTGGATAGATATGACGGCGAATATTACGTCCAGTACACGTAAAGGAATAAATTCGCCGTGACGTCAAGCATTTTGACCGTGTACAGACCTCTTTAAACTTTTGGTAATTCTTAACACGTTATAAACTTTAAACTCATGTTCTTTCCCCCGTATTTATAAACGATTATTAAATTTAACAAACGTTTATTGAGTAAAATTTCCAGAGGACTTAAGTAAAGGTGTATGGGTAAAAATTGGCTTGTTTTGGGTAAAAGTTAAAAGAACTCGTGATGTTTTGCACAGATCTGAAACATATCCTGACTAAACGCGATATATACTACGTTTATACGTAGCCTATTCGCGAATAAAAATTATTTGCGATTAACTAACTTACTGTTTATACATATGTCTATTTCTTAGTCCCAATTTACACTAGGGACAGTTTGATGGCGAGGGGTTGAAAAGGTAGAGTGTATAGTACATGACTATCTGTACTGGACATTTTTTCATATCTCTTTCTTACTTTTCGTAGTTTACATACAAGTATTAATTTCTGTCTGACTTCTAATGATTCATATGTAAACGCTTCGGGTAAGATTAAAAGAGAATTCAAAAAATGTCCGGCAAGAAATGTCCCTAGTGTAAATTGGGACTTAATGAAAATTCTTATTTTTAAGTGATGCCAGATGGAAAATTTATTGATTTAGTAGCACTGTATGTATATAAACTTTTTATTTATTTTTAATGAAAAAGATAAAAAATTATTGTGTATTTTTAAATTTATTTGCACATTATTGATTTAATTTTACTTTTGTTGTCATATGAATGTGCCACATCGAAATAAAAACGTAAAACGGTTAAAAGTGTGGCAATGCTTAAAATCTTATTTGCAAATAGTGTCGTTAATTAGGAATTGCTTTCATGAGTTAGCTATTTGCAAATAAAAATTTAATTCACTGTTTATGCGGCAATATTCTCTACTTGCAATATATTTATTTGCGAATAAGTGCTGCGTATAAACGTAGTAATAAACATCTGGGGTCTTTTTTTAATTCCTTAATCTATTTCTGCGAAGCTCTACGCTTGTCTGCAGGAAAGATACCAGAGTCTCTGGCGGGAATCGAACCCACAACCCCGGCGCTGATAAACTAGCTTGTTGCCAGCTAGCCTACATTTCAACCCATTACACTTACACTTTTTTTGTTTGGAAAGTAATATGAGTTTTCTTAACATCTTATTAATATAAACTTTAAATATTAATAAACTCTTACACAGTAATTTTGTATAATAAAATAATAACTCTACTTGAGTTTTGTTAATTTTACCTTGAATTTATATATATAAAGTATATATATTCTGGGTCCTTATAAGTAGCGAAGTTGATTTAACGATGTCCGTCTGTCTGCCGATTGAAAAGGTTTTTCCGAAACCCCAGACATGATGGGGGCTAGGTTGTTATACATTCATGTCGCATATAGTCCGAAATAGTTTGCTAATGAGTTTCATCAAGATCGGTCCATAAACGGCTGAGATATGAGCAAAAAACCCTTGTTGTTGTTTTATTTATTTGATTTTTATGTTCATCTGGATAACGGCAGGAGCTAAAGCATCCAAATTAGATACAAGCATCTTGGTTATCAAAACACAATATCTGACAAAGTGTAGGCGGAATTAGACAAGTGGGAGTGGCAAAAAATTTATTTATTTATATCTAAACAACAGTATTTATATAATATTCTGTTCTTATAGCACCATGGCGTCGGGTATATAAGATTCAGCACAGACAAATATAGCCCTCTTACTTGTTTTTTATATATTGTTTTTGTTTTAAATGCAAGTTTAGCGAATTAAATTTTCATTCGATATCGAGGAACCGGTCTATATTTGACCATAGGTCCCACACAAATAGATACTACTCCCGAAAATAGCTTTAAGTGTCATAATCTATATATATAAAACAGGATGTGTGTATGTATGTATGTTACGTATGGACTCCAAAACGGCTGGGCCGATTTTGATGAAATTTTCAGGGAATCTTCAGAATATTCAGGCGGGTGACACTGTGAAGTCTGATTTTTAATTTTGGTCTGCGGACGGAGGGTGGATTTTCCAATTTTCATATTGCACTTTTACGCCCACTTTTTCTATTAAGCGCATAACTTGAGAACAGCTTGACCGATTTGGATGATTTTTTCTTTAAAATTATTGCCATGGCCCAACTTAGGTTTTACGAACAGAAAATTTTGCCCCGCCCACTTTTTTCGATTTACCTTAAATCAAAAAACGGCTCTGTCGATTTGACTAATTTTTCTTTTAAATGTTCGTTTCATCGAAAGAAAAATGTACCACGCCTTTACGCCCACTTTTTCTATTAAGCGCATAACTGGAGAACGGATTGACCGATTTGGACGATTATTTCTTTAAAATCATCGCCATGGTCCAACTTAGGTTTAGAAAATTTTGCCCCGCCCACTTTAACGCCCACTTTTTTCGATTTACTTAAAATCAGAAAATGGCTTCATCGATTTGACTAATTTTTCTTTCAAATGTTCGTTTCTTTTTAACGGATTTTAAAAATCGAACGCAAACATTTTTCCTAATTTGGACAGGACAACGTCTGTCAGGTCAGCTAGTATCCTTATAAATGTTGGTATTTTTTTTTTTTTTTTTGAACATAGGTCATACAAACGCCCAGCCCCTGAAATAACTTTAAGACAATTACTCTCATGGATGAAGATATCAAATTAATATTCGGTACAAAGTACTTTTTCAAGAATCTTAACCTCATTAAATAATTATGCTTTGAAGGGTCCATAAATGCCCATCCGTCCCAAATAGGCTACACTCTCTAAAATGTGTCTCTTAATTCTGTAGTGTAGGGCATCATATAGTCGGGCCTAACCGACTATACATTCTCACTTGTTTTCTACTCCCTTTTTACAGAAAATAATGTTTACTGTTGGTAATGTAATAACAGAAAATCTTAATAAAAACGTTTGTTCCGGGTACGTGTTTCTAAAACTCAATAATTGCTGGACTGATTGACAACAAAGTTGGAAAATAAATTAGTTTAGTCTGGAGACAGTTCCCATGTTCTATAACTTTGGTGAGGGCTTCTCGCTCCGAAAAGATGTGAACCAAAATTTTCAATCGTTTTTCAAAAAGTGAGAAAAATGTGTGTCTGTAACTCATGTCGAACACTATCAAAAGATATTACGTCGTTACGTTATAAATATCATAAATATCATTCTACTTGAAGCTTATGTGTAATTGCAGACGTTGAGAACGCCAATCGCACGCATTTCAACGACGGCGGTGAAAATCCCGGGCATCGCCGGGACCAAACAGCTAGTACATATATATACATATGTATAAATATTTCTTTGTACATTTATTTTATAACATATTAATATAATTTTTATAACATTAAACATGTACTTATGTATGTATATTAAATAATAAAATGTATGCAAAACTTTAAATATGTATGTATGTACAGGTATTTAAACTTATGTAAATATATAAAACACACTTGAAACACAAAATATTTGTTTGTTGAGTTGAGTTGATTTTGTTGAGATGGATTACAACCTTTTCAATTCCGTCTACACTTAAGAAATAAAAATACTCGTACATTTGAAGGGGTATATTGATGGAGATGTATTATTATAAATCACTGTAGACGCTGAAAGTGAAATAAAAAATATTTGATTGATCTTTGGTCCCACTTGGTATTCAAATAAGTAGATTGGTTTAGTAGGTAAATATATAAGATTAGTGATCGTGAGTAATTGTAGTGGCCTAGGAAGAATAGAATAAAAATCTAGAGACATTGTTGTTAAGGAAAAAAACCATTTGGTGTAAGTACAAGGCTAGAGTTTCCGCTTTTCAAAAGTCCTCGAATAAGGGCGAGGTCATCCGGTGTTAAGGACCATCCGCTCAGTTGGCCGACGGATTGCAACTCGGGGCATCTTTCCATTAGTATCTACAAAAAAAAGGTGTTTTTTATTTTTCTTAAAAATAAAAATATCTTCATTTTAAAGAAAAAGATTTATTAACAATAATTAGTATTGGGGTTATTTTTGTTAAAATGTTTATGGTTTTTAATCCCAATTTTGAGATTTTTAGTTACGCTAAAGTTCATCAAATTTAATTTTCCTTAAATTATTTTTATGAAGAAATTAATTTTTACAACATGAAATTAATTAAAATTTTATTGATAATTTTTTGGATGTTAAGATGAATAATAAAAAAGTTTCGCGCGGAATGACAAACTTAGTATACCCTCTTCACAACTAATTGTGGGGAAGGGTATAAAAAGAATTTCCTGTTTTTTATATTTTCTTTAAGTGAACAAATATGTTTTCTCTAAGCACAAGTATTCACTCTTTGAAAAATTTATATCAGTTTTTATACCGAAACGGTTATAACGGTATGATACCGGTATTAAGGGAAACCGTATTGGTATACCGGTATTTTACTCAAAAAAACTAATTTCGGTATCAATACCGGTATTCAATTTAAACGGTATTGGTATCGGTTGCCAACCTTGATAGCAATGAATCCAAAATAAAATTTCCCTATCAACACGAATTCATACAGGTGACCGCATCATGAGATTGAGTTATTCTAGCTATCCCTTTTTTAAATACTAACAGCTGTATTCATAATGAAAATTTGGCATGAAGTTAGCACAAAGTTTATTTATAATACACTTACCAAACTCTGGCTAATAATTTGTGCTTTGTTGTGATACAGACGTGTATTTTTAACCCCGCATACGATTTGAACTATTAATTATGGTCATACATGTGTATGTATACATATTCTGAACAAAAACATTTAAGTTTAAATTTCTTATTTTTTTGTGTTGTTGTAAAATACAATAAATAATATAAATATTAAAAGCACAGCAAAACGGTGAAAAACAAAAACAACTCTTTGCATTATTATTCGAACACGTTCCCTATCACCCTCGGTGTTTACAAAAACAGTGGATAGTGATACATTAAAAAATATTAAAGTGTCTCTTGGGACAAGTGTTGCCGAGTCCGCAAGTATTGCCGCGAATGCAAAAATGTAGGAAATGGTGCCATGCATTTAACCACAGTCACTATGGAAAACCCTCTAGTAAAAAGTTGTCAAAAGCCTCAAGTACAAGTTGGTATAGACAGGTATATAACAGTGCTAAAACGGGGTCGCAGCCCTACCTCTTCAGCAGTTGCTTCGGCCTCAAAAGTACCAACTATTGAAAGAATAAATACAGTAAATCGTTTTGCGCACAGAGCACACAGAGGCGTCACAAGACAGAAAATATTGTGTTTTTTCTGTCTTTTTCTTCGAAATCTGCCCTTTTTGCATTTTTTGTTTTGATACACATTGTCACTTCACTAACTAAAAACGTTTTCTTTCTCTTTCATCGAAAGCTGCCCTCGCAGGCATTTAGGCATTTTTCATACGGCACTTTTTTCATCTCTGTATGCTTTGTGGTTTTGCGATTCTGGAGGATGAATCCTCTGAAGCACCAAACGTCATAAAATCGTCTAAGCCACCCCCGATATACCTTAGAGAGCAAAATTCTAATGAGTTAATAAAAAGTTCAATTTCGGTGATAGGTGAAAATTCCTTTTATGTAGATGCTATAAAGCATCATTAACGAGACTAAAATACAGGCGAATCACGACGATGATTTTCGAAAAGTAATTACAAGATTTGAGGCTCTTAATAAAAACTTTTATACATTTCAACCGAAGAGCAGTAAAGATCTTCAGGTAGTAATCAAGGGCATAGACTCATGCGTAGACCAAGGGGAAATTAAAGCTATTTTGGAAAAATAGGGAAAAAATCCCCAGCCACTATTTCGAGTGGAGTTAGAACCCGGCGACGTTAAGCTCAAAAAAAACGAAACGCATCCAATTTATAATTTAAAATATATTCTGTACAGAAGGGTAACTATTGAGGAGCTGCACAAAAGAAATGGTCCTGTTCAATGTCTAAACAGCCAGGAATTTGGCCATACTAAGGCATACTGCTACTTACCCCCTGTTTGCGTAGTATGTGGTGAATTAAATGGAACAGTTCTTGTCAACAAGTCTAAAACCGACCCCAACGTAAAAAAATGTAGCAACTGTGGCGGTAATCACACTGCCAATTATAGAGGATACTATCGTCAAGCAGTCGGTCGGATCGAAAACTAATCCCCCTCAAATGCAGGTAAACACTAATAACATTCAGGCTCCTCAGCCTAGTTATAACAGAACCTCTTACGCTAACGTCCTAAAATCAAACCATGTGCCAATGCTAGCTGCTTCGCCCAGTAATGATGACACTCCAGTTTTAAATTTAAGTCGTCTAGAAAAAACCATGGAAACATTAGTGCAAACAGTAACTAATTTTACGAACACAATGGGTGAAATGATGCAGGAAATTCTTAGAATGCAATCGATGTTATTGCAAGATGTGCTTAACAAGCCATGAACTGTTTAAAAATTTGTTTTTGGAACGCAAACGGCATCCGCCAACATAAAAACGAATTAAAATACTTTCTTAACAATAAGCAAATTGAGGTCATGATGGTTTCTGAAACTCATTTGACCTCAAGAAATACGTTTAAAATCAATGGCTATATACTATATGATACCAAAGACCCTCGAGATAGAGCTTGTGGAGGTTCTGCCATTTTAATAAAAACCCGAGTCAAACACTAGCTAATGTGTGATCATCGTGAAGATTACCTCCAAGCAACGAACATTTGCGTTAAGGAATTAAATATAAACTTAGTAATTTCATCGTTATACTCCCCGCCTAGATTTTAAATATCATAAATATTTTAAATCATAAGGACCGTGTTTCCTAGCCGCTGGCGATTATAACGCTAAACAACCTTCTGGGGGTCACGACTTATAGCACCAAAGGGTCGTGTCCTGTTTAATACCATCTCTAAAATGGATTTAAATGTGGTAGCGAGCGGACAACCAACATATTGGCCTACTGATCATCAAAAAATTCCAGATGTCTTAGATTTCGGCGTGGTTAAAAACATCCCCATAGAAACGATTCATGTTGAAGCTTGCCTAGAACTATCTTCCGTCCACACACCTACAATTATTACTATAATGAACCCAAATAGAATTGTGCCTCCGGCTGGTTACTTAGCGACGACAGCTACGCAAATTAATTGGTTCAACTATAAAAAATATCTTAGTACCCATTGTACAGAAAATATTCCGCTCAGTACACCGGAGTATGTAGATTGACAATTTTGACAGTTTTCTGAAACTAGCTGTTCCACATTCCAACATTGCCCCCCAAAAAAACAAAAACTATTAAAATATATTCCACAGATATTTTGTCTGAAAAAAGGAGGGCTCGAAGAGAGTGGCAATTGCACAGATCCCCTCAACTTAAGAACTTACTAAAAGAGAGTAAGACTAAGTACGTTATTGCAGACTCAGAAAACGGCTTCTCTGGAAAAATATCTTAAAGAACTTGATGCAAACCCACAATCAGACTACTCATTATGGAAGTTGGCCAAGAAATTATGTTGAAAAAGGAAATCTGTTTGTCAATCATTTAAAAAACGTATATACCCCAAATATATCTCACGATATTGCGGTCGAGCTACCACCTGTTGCTGCTAGAGCAGCTGTTCCCCTAAGATTTGAGATAAGAGAAATCGAAAAGGCTATTTGTGATCTAAACCCCAAGAAGGCTCCTGGTTTTGATAAGATCAGCAACAAAATGCTTTTGGAGCTACCCAGCATAGCAAAGAAAATTATTCTCTTAATTTTTAATGCTATTTTACGCCTTGAATACTATCCTTAAAAGTGGAAGGTTTCCTTAGTCACCATGATACCTAAACCAGGATAGGATCACACAAAAGTTCAGTCATATAGGCCTCAGTTGCGAACCAGCTCTTGACGAGTACGGACGTGTATCAGTGAGTAACAAAAATAAAAAAAAAATAATAAAAAAAATTGGAAGTGAAAAAAAATATTTGCCGTGGGTGAAAAAAAAAAATATTTGTAATAGGTGAAAAAAAAGAACAATAACTAGTGTGCCCGAAGAGATTTGTGAATGAGCCTCACAAATACTCCCAATAAGGAGAGTAGGCCCAGCACAAAAAGCAGAAATGCTTATATTGTGGTAAGCTCCCCGAGCGTGCGCAATGAAAACATTCGATACCCAGAATTAAACAAAAATTATTTAAGTGCAAAAATTGCCAGCGCAACTGGTTTTCCATACAGCAATTTGAGTTCAAGTGTGCCCAACCTGAGCAAGTGTGTTGATCCGACCGTAAATATGGTTCAAAGTGTGAAGTCGTCTGACCAGAGGAATAATAACGAAAAACCTGGAACATCACGATTTGCATTAATAAATACAGGAGCTGTGCCAAAAACTACTAAAGTGCAAACGGGCATGGACAGATATATAACAATAACTAAGAGAAAGGCTAGCCCTAGGTCCAACCAACAGGAACGCATGGCCAAACAATACAAAGGCTCTAACGTAGTCTCTTTGCCAACAAATGGTAACAGATTCTCTGTACTATCCATACCTGGCGATGAAGAAGCAGAATCAGCTAATGGGACAGCCACTAAAGAAGTTAAACCGCCACATATCTATCTGCGAGAGCAAACATCAAATAGCATAGTCAACATGTTGACTCAACTTGTAGGTAAGAATAATTTCTACGTCGTTTCTATACGACGCGGGCAAATTCAAGAGACCAAAATTCAAGCCAGTACAGAAACGAACTTTCGTATTATATCAAGACACCTGGACGCAGAAAATAAAAGTTACTATACATATCAATTAAAAAGTGCTAAGGGATTGATTATTGTCATAAAAGGCATAGATAGTTCTGTTCCTACAGAGGATATAAAATCTGCCGTAGAGCAAGAGGGGTATGAGGTAAAATCTGTGCATAATATTTTGAACAGGAATAAAGTTCCTGAACCACTGCACCGCATTGAGATATCGTTTGATTCATCGGTTCTCAAAACCAAAAATTCAGTTCATCCCATATACAACTTGCGCTACCTACTCAACAGAAGAATAACTGTTGAGGAGCCAATAAAACGAAAGGGTCCCTCCCAATGCACAAACTGTCAGGAATATGGGCATACAAAATCATATTGTAAATTGCCTCACGTATGTGTGGTTTGTGGCGACGCTCATAAAACCGCCGAATGTAATCGTTCTAAAGCTGACCCGAATGGTAAGAAATGCAGCAACTGTGGCGAAAATCACACGGCAAACTATAGGGGTTGTAAAGTCTTCTTGCATTTATTAAAACCTGCTTTAGTTTAAAAATATACTCACTCGCAATATGGTCCGTCACATGCGCACAGCCAAGCCGCTGGCTCAATTGCTAGTACTACACAAACAAACAAACAAAACCAATCATATGCCCAAGTCCTAAAAGGAAACCCTAATGCGAAAAATCCCCCGAGTACTTCCAACGCAAAGCAACCTCCGTACGCTAATGTTCCTAGGGAAGGTCTACAAATGCCTACCTCAATTGAAAATTTAATTCAAACTATGAATAACTTCATGGCCACTATGCAGAACATGTTTCAGGAAATGATGCGAAACCAGAACATGCTCCTGCAAGTTCTACTCAACAAAAAATGAACCAGCTAAAAATATGTTTCTGGAATGCAAACGGGTTATCCCAACATAAACACGAAGTTGCAAACTTTCTTCATAGGCATGAAATCGACGTACTTCTTGTCTCTGCAACACACTTTACTTATAAAAACTGCTTTAGGGTAAATAGTTACCTTACGTATGACACAAAACATCCCAGCGGACGAGCTTGTGGTGGCACATCCATAATTGTGCACAAACACATCAGACACTTACCATTGCCAGAGTTCGAAGAAGATTGTATCCAGGCCACATCTATAAATCTTACTGATTTCAAACTAACGCTAACATCCGTTTATTGTCCCCCGAAGCACAAAATTCTACACGATAAATTTCTCAACTTATTCTCCACATTGGGCCAGAAATTCATTGCTGCTGGCGACTACAACGCTAAACATACATATTGGGACTCCAGACTTATTAGTCCTAGAGGTAATCAGCTATATAATACCGTAACTGCAAATAACTTTGATGTGGTATCGAGTGGTGAGCCTACCTATTGGCCAACCGACTTCAACAAGCTACCAGACCTTATTAACTTTGCTGTAATCAAAAACATCAAGCTCGATCAGGTACTAGTTAGTTCCTCCTATGATCTTTCGTCTGAATATTCACCTTCAATCCTCATTTTAAAAGGTTACTCTGACGCCGCAGCTGCAAACTGTTTTTCCTATCCAAACAGAAACACAAATTGGTTAAAGTATAAAATGTATGTGAGCTCTCACCTATCACAGTGCATTCCCCTAAAAAATTCATCTGACATCCAAATAGCTGTCGACCGATTTACAGAAGTCTTGGATGCTGCAGCAAGAAATGCAACCCCAATCAAGCAGACAATTAAACGTGCTCCTTACAATATATCGACGGATATAGAGACCCTTATCAGAGAAAAAAGGAAGTTAAGAAGGCAATGGCAAAACAGTCGTTCCCCAACCACTAAGGCCCAACTACAATTATGCCTGACAACTCTTCGCAACAAATTGAGACAGAACCACGAGTCTGCAATAGAAGGCTATCTAAACAGCCTAGATGCCACAAAAAACTCCAATTATAGCTTATGGAAGGCTGTACGGCATATGAAATGCCCTATAACCCAAGAATCTCCATTAAGACTGGAAAACCGCACTTGGGCCAAAAACACAGATGAAAAATTAAACGCTTTCGCGGGCCACCTTGAGAAAGTTTTCACGCCACATGATACACATACTTGTTCCTGTCGTCCAATCATTCCTGATAAGGTAAACCATCCATTCAAATTTAACATTACTCATGTAAAATCTGCAATAGAAAAAGTGAATATTAGAAAATCTCCCGGACTTGACCGTATCACAGGGTCAATGATAAGAAACTTACCATCGTCTGCTTCCAGAATCTTGCTACTCATTTTTAACGCTATATTAAGAGTCGGATACTTCCCATCCTCATGGAAGAGGTCTATAATTGTTATGATTCCTAAGCCAGGAAAAGATGCTAGCCAGGCTGCGTCGTACAGACCGATAAGCTTATTATCAATCCTATCGAAGCTTTTCGAAAAAATATTCATTTTAAGTATAACTCCTCATCTAAATGAACACGACATTGCCAACATGCCAACAAACCTGAGCACGCATACCTCTACATTTGCAGACGACACAGCATTTATTAGCGTTAACCATGACCCAAAAGTCGCATCGCAAAATCTGCAGTCCCACATCAATGAACTAGAGGCCTGGCTAGAAAAATGGAGAATAAAGGTTAACCCGGCTAAATGTGCTCACTTAACTTTCACGCTCAGAAGACAAACGTGCCCAGCGTTAAAAATAAATAACATCACTGTTCCGGTAGAAAACCATGTTAAGTACTTGGGAATTCATATAGATGGACGCTTGACCTGGTCTCGTCATATCGAAGCGAAAATAACGGCTATGAAACTTAAAGCAGCTCAACTACATTGGCTTCTCGGTGGAAACTCAAAATTGTCTTTAGACAACAAAATTCTTCTATACAAGTCCATCATAAAACCAATATGGACATATGGCATCCAATTATGGGGTACTGCATGCGCATCTAACATCCAAAAGCTTCAAAGAAGACAGTCTAGAATATTACGACAAATTGTCTGCGCCCCATGGTATATACGTAATGATATTATCCACAGAGATCTCAACGTCCCCACTATCCAGGAGGAAATTAAAAAATACGCAATAAGCTACATCGATAAACTAATGGTCCACCCTAACTACCTCGCTCGGGGTTTGCTTCAGTTCGAAGGTCACCAGAAGCTAAAAAGAACCGATACTTTAAGCCTAACTAGAAGACAATCTTAAAATTTGAATACAGCAGTTAGTGGTTACACTGGTAACAACTAATAAACAACAAGTAGAATTAAGATTTGAATACATATTGTAAATTTCGATAAGAAAGATTCAATAATAAAAAATAAATTAAAAAAAAAATAAAGGCCTATAAGCTTGCTTTCAAATATATCAAAGCTGTTTGAGAAGCTGTTAGCGTAGGCCTGCCATACGTCCTGGTTTTCCAGGATTGTCCTGGTTTTAGACTACTTGTCCTGGTGTCCTGGTCCACTACAGAGAATAGCTTTTTGCAATTGAAAAAAAATCGCATTTAATTAACGACAACAAATACACACGCTTACGGTCATACAGTCAAACTCGCGCAACCGCAAATATTCGCTGCTGGTTTGCAGTCATTCAAATAACGCACATCGTGCTTTGTTATTTATACAATCGTTACCTTCGTTTTTTTTTTTATAAAGATTCTAAGTGTTCTGAGCGCAAATGATTGTTTGGTAAAGAAACAAAAAATACAAACGAAAGAGCCAGAAATCAAACAATCATTACTCATGTATTTATTCAGCATTAACTATGTAGTACAAGAAAAAAAAAATTGAAATGAAACTAAACACACAAACTTATGTAGGTACACACAATTTCCATAGAAACAAAAAGTATAGTAGTAGTAGTAGTAGGTACAATGTATTTTTGTTATTGTTGTTTTTATTGTTGTTAATTTTGAAAAAGCGTCTCATCGTTGTTTATTGTTGTTGTTGTTAATGTAAACAAAAGTATAGAGAATGTGCTCTTTTGAATTTACTCAGTTGTGTTATATTGCGTGAGCAACAAAAATGCAAATAAAGCACTTTCAATAAAAAACGAATAAATGAAAATATCAAATGTCTACGAAAGGAAAACAAAAATTACCAACGTTGAACTTTGTTTTGCAAGCTTAGAATAAATGTAAATTTTAGGGTATGAATAATCAACAGAAATTGTTGATTTTGAGTTTCTCTGGTCCACTAATAAATTGTCCTGGTTTTTTGTACAGGTCAAGAAAAACAAATTTGTTTTTTTGCTGGGTTAAATTGTACACAAAGGTTAAGATTTCTGTTATTACACTGCTAACATAAGGTAATTATATTAAGAACTTTAATTAAATTCAACTGTTATCTGGTGTAAAGCTGGTAAAAGCTTTCAATAATATTAGATAATAGTTAATCCACTTTCAAATTTTGTATCAACTAGTGGCTGTAAAAAGGTTTACCGTGTAAACAACTTTTATAAGTAATCGAAAACCGATTGCTTTCTCTAAGGCAGCCCATATACGTTTCAATTCAATTGTCAACTGAGTCGGTCGTTGTCCATATCAAAGCGTGTATGGCTTAGTCGATTGATTAGTTTGACAGTTGTGTCGAGTTGGTTGAAGAATAATCAAAAGAGTTTGATTTTTTTTCAAGTTGAGTACTTAGTCTGCTCAATGGACTAAAGAAAGAAACTCGTTAAAGACTGAAGAGTATTATTCAATGTAAGTTTGACTTTAATATGACATGCTGCCTGTTTTATAACTACATATATCAAAGACCGAAATGAAGTTCTAGAAAAAGTGCAATCTTCTGAAAATTATTTAAGTTTAGAACATTTTAAGCTCAACTTTTTATTATTTTTCACCGTTTTTATGTACATGAAGTTCATAATAATGTGTTAAGTAATCAGAAAAACATAAGAGCACTACTTACAATTATACTGAAAGAACCAATGAATTTTACAAGGCATGTCCCAAAATGAACGCATCCAAAAGTTAGTCACTATTTTTTTTACTTAAATACATCCAGAAAAAAGTAGTTATAGAAGTTGTTATAGATGTAGTTATAGAAGAACGCTACAAAATAATGAGTTTAAGAAGCTATTCATTTTGAAAAAGTAATTCGCTTAGCTAAAGCTAAATCTCGATCGCTAAAATTCCTTTGAGAAAACAAAATTTAAAATTTTGAGCGATGACACTAAAAGCTAAAATTGCAGCAAATTAAATTTGTATTGCATTGCCAAATTTAGCAATGCACGTTACTGAATTACATTTGTAGCCAAAAATTGCTAAATCAACTTTATAGATTTTTAGCGAAAGAGATTTAGCTTTAGCGAATTACGGAATACGGCTGCTGGTACGTTAATTTTTTTTCTATATACTGTTGGATTTAAAAATAAAAACTGGATGGTTTTTACATATCGCACCCTAGATACTAAACTGTAACAACTCAAAATTCTTAAATTTTCAGGAGAGCCAAAAAACAGTTTATGTAAAAATTGTGATATTAAAAAAAAAAAATTTGTTGCCTTATTAAAAAAGTCCAATTTGAAGAAAGTTTGGCTATGCCTTTTGAGAATTTATTTATTTAGGGTGCGATATACTACACACATACATATGGGCATTTTCCCAAAATGGTCAACCAGGATGAAAAAATAGAATGTTGATTATCATCGTATTTTATTGCTTTTTATTATAAAAAAAAGTCTTTGTTCTTATAAAAGAATGGTTTCATAGCATATCTCAGCTGTTTTACTTGAGGAAATTGGGCTGGAAACTGGAAAATTTTATATTTTTCTGTATTTTCTACTTCTAAAGACATTTTTATATACTTATTTTGCATGCAAAAAATATGTTATGTTTACATTCTTTCTTCATAATCTCTCCATTACAATCAATTGTAAGAGGAGTATTAAGTTTTTTGTTAAGGAAGTTTGAAGACATTTATGGGAAAATGCGTGGTGATAATAATAAAAAAACATATGGAAAAATCGTACGTTCGCGATCCGTACGTTCGCGACCGGTAAATAAGCCAATTAAACAAAAACCAAGAGAGATATTTTATTTTGTAAATATGTAATGGATGGAGACCTACATTAATACACTTTTAAAATAAATTAATCACTTTTGTATATTCCGTTCCATTGCGCAGATTTTTACATTTTACTACTGTCAGCCAAAGTTGACTTCTATTTTGCGTACGTTCGTGACCACACGTTTATAACTCTTATTATGAAAACTTAAACTCGATGAAATTCATCTTTTGCACTAAACATAGAGCTACCCAAATGCTATCGAATCGAAAAAAAATGCTAGGAAAAGTTTTGTTTTCTATATTATTTGTACATCAAAAGCGTATGAACGTACGTTCGTGACCCCAGGAAATGCCCATATGTATTAAAAAAAAAACTTTTCTGTTGGTGTAGTTTTTTATCCATTTTTTCCATGTGTCCTGGTTGATAGGTTCAAACTTCTGGCAGCCCTATGTTAGCGTCAAAATTAACCCCAATTTTAAATGGAAATAGATGTATTCCTAACCACCAATTCGGTTTTAGAAGAGAACACAGCACATTTGAGCAAACCCATCGTATAGTAAACGCAATAAGAAAAGCCTTTGAAGAAAGAAAATATTGTTCCGCTCTCTTCATCGATGTTTCTCAAGCTTTTGATAAAGTCTGGCATGAAAGCTTATAACATAAATTGAAGCTAAACTTACCAGTAAACACACACAAGCTGTTAGAAACTACTTAGTCGGTCGAAAGTTTATTATAAAAGAAGGTGATTATTTAAGCTCTCCTCAGCAAATTGACGCTGGAGTCCCTCAGGGAAGCAACCTGGGCCCACTTTTATACCTAGTATATACCTCGGACATGCCAACAAACAATAACATCCTAACCTCAACTTTTGCTGATGATACAGCTTTTCTAAGCGTACACGAGAACAGTCGTGAAGCATCTCGATACCTGCAGGATCATATATTTCAAAGGTCAATGAGCAAAAATGCGTACATATAACATTCACCTTGCGTCGCGAATCATGCCCCCTTATTAAAATCAATAATCAAATAATACCTCAAAATTCGCATGTAAAATACCTCGGTATTCATTTAGATCGCCGTTTAACGTGGAAAAGCCATATAGAGGCAAAATTAACTCAAATTAAACTAAAAACCATCCAAATTCATTGGCTTATTGGAAGAAACTCTGTCCTTAGTCTCGACTGCAAACTTTACAACTCCATCTTAAAGTCAATCTGGTGCTATGGTATTCAGTTATGGGGCACTGCCTCGGGCTCTAATATCGAAAAAATTCAAAGGCGCCAAAATAAACTACTTCGAATAATCACAGCTGCCCCTTGGTATGTTAAAACCTCAAATATTCACAAGGATCTCAATGTTCCATTAGTTAAAACTATGATTACGAAATATGCAGTAAAATACTTAAAAATCTCGAATTGCACCCGAACCCACTAGCACGAAATATTTAAAATGATAGCGGCCACACTCGCTTAAGAAGAAGAGACACTGCAGCACTTATCCAATTAGATGAGCGATAAACACCTACATAAGTGAACAGAACCCGTGATGAAGAAAATTTTTTTCTGGCACTGGCAGGACATAAAATAACGTATTAGGTTAAGATTTGATTAATTATTGTTAGTTCATATTTAATATATGGAGATTCAATAAATAAATAATGAAAAGAAAAAAAATAATCTTTTTTATAATTTAATTTTAAAAACTTTTTAAAATTGTTATATGTGGAGGAAAAAACCAAAAAAAAATTACAAAAAAATTACAAACCCAAAATTATTAGTTAAAAATATTAAAAAGGGACTTGTTTGCTTATAAAATATACACAATTGCTGTAGAAGCCAAATCTTTATTTTTTTTTTATTTTTTTATTAATTCTTCATTTACATAACCGAGCCTATAGGGCCTTATGCAGTTAATTAAAGCTACTTACTAAATAGCAAACTTCTATATAAAATTATGCAAATAAAAATTACAATATGCAATGTACAAAAAATGCTAAGAAATCAATAACAATACATATGAATAATTTTTATTTAATATAGGTTAAAAAAAAAAAATCATAATGAATGCTTGTAAGCAAAATTAATTGAACAAACACAATACATGGAATTGTGAATATTCTAGCAATTTAGATTTGAAAACAGAATATGAATACGTAAACTACCTCAATTCCCTCGGCAATGCATTCCATATTCTCGATACTCGAATTTGAAATGACCTTTTATAAACATCCAAATGCCTGACAGGATAAATTATTTGCGGATTTCTAAATGAATGTGAAAAATTAAATTTATTAACAATATAAACAGGATAACCATTGACAAGGGATTTATGTAAAAACAATAGCAGCCTAATGCTGACAAAATTTTCAAAAGAAGATCCAATAAAACTTAAAGCGTATCGGGAAACATGATTCCTTCTTTTCAAATTAAAAACATATCGGATAATCCTGTTAAAGATTAGTTTATATTTTCCCCGGACATGACTCCCAGCCCCAGTAAAGATTTCGGTACAGTACAATATATGCGGCATTAAAATAGCCTTGGCTACCCGTGCTTTCATTGAAAGAGGCAAATATATATTTAATGAGTACAACTTTTTAAAAGAAATGATACCCGAGAAGATAGGTTATCAACGTGTGGGGAAAAATTTAGTAAGTTGTCCAAGACAAGGCCTAAACATTTCATTTTGTTAACAAATTCTATAGGAACACCATTTATTGCAATATTCACATCCTCCGTATTGAATCCAAACCCCATTAACTTTGTTTTCCCTGGGTTAACATAGAACCCATTAATTGCCGCCCATGACATTACTTCCCGAATTACATAATTGACTCCTACCTCCAACACACCCAAAAATGCAGTATCTTAATAACAAACAAACTGAACATCATCTGCATATACAAATGACAAACAGGAAACACCATTAGAAAACTGCAGCAGGTCATCCAAATACAACATAAATAAAAGCGGGCCAATTAGAGATCCCTGACGAACACCAGTTGTGATCCGACGAGATTGGGAGAGAGACGAACCAATAGATACATATTGAAGTCTACCATACAGATAAGACCTGATAAGCCCACAAGCCTGATGAGAAAAATCAAAATTATCACATAATTTACACAATAACCTGGAATATATTACTCTGTCAAAAGCTTTCGATAAATCTACCGAAATTAAAACAACATTCTTACGACTATCTAAGAACTGTCTAATAGAGTCAGTCAAACCAAGTAGTAGAGAGGTTGTGCTGTACCCCCGTCGAAACCCTGATTGTGACGGATGTACCAGTGCATTACGATCAAGGTGCTCAATCATTTGATCTTTCAAAATATGTTCTACCACTTTAGAAAGAACGGGAAGTATCGAAATAGGACGTAAATTGTCAAAGTCAACTGACTGACCCTCATTCCTTATAGGAACTACTCTAGATCTTTTTGGTGTACTGCAAATTTATTTTGGCTCCAGTTATTCATTACGCCTTTTTAAATCCTTGCGTTTATATTTTATGTTCACTTTTTTTGTTTAATACAGTTAAAATAAGTTTTTATTCAAGTATTTAGATTTTTATTGAATTTATAATTTTAACTAAATTTTTCACACAATGTAAACAATGCTTGACATCTTCTATATGTATTTTTAAAAAAAAAGTTGCATTGTGTTAGTAACTGATGTTTTCTGTAATGCGTGAACCGATTTTATTTCTGCAAAGGTCACGTGGAAGGTGACGTTTTTATGTATCAAGGTTTTTATGTATCAACGGTGAACACTGCATTCATTCCGAAACATGTATTTTTTTTTTTGCATGGAAATTTTTCGAATTTGACTTGATATTTTAAAAAACTGAAATTCAAGTAGTTTTTGAATTCATTACAATTCGATTTTAGTCAAACCATTACTTTAATTTAGCTACTTAGGTGTTGTAAATCACATCTTCATGAGTTAAAGCCATTTAAGTGAACACTGCTTTCATTTCGAAACATGCATTTTGTCGTGCATGAAAATTTTGCAAATTTAAGTTAATATTTTGAGAATCTGAAAGGCGTCTTCTGGCATTGCAGCCACTTTGTTAGATGGTGGTCGCACAGCATATTCTGCTTTGAAGTTGCCATTGAATTACCAAGTTAATGAAACTCCCACATGTAACGTTTTTTTTTCAAAAACATCTGGAACGGCAAAATTATTGAAACATTGCGGTATCATTATTTGGGATGAATGCACTATGGCGAAAGAGAAAGCTGTTGAAGCATTGGAAAGAACAATGAAACACATTCGAGGTAATTCAGAGTTGTTTGGTGGTGCCTTAATTTTATTGTCAGGTGATTTAAGGCAGACATTGCCCGTCATTCCTAGATTGACAGCTGCCGATAAAATTAACGCTTGCTTATAGTCTTCATGCTTATGGAGATTTGTAAAAACATTGAAACTCACTACTAAAGTTCGTGTTCAGTTGCAGAATGATCCATGCTGATAAGTTCTCTAAGCAATTGCTGAAATTTGGGAATGGCGCATGCCTGTTAATGACACTGGATTGATAACATTGCCAACTGATGTTTGCCATTTCGTACAGTCAAAAGAGGAATTGATTGAACGTGTGTTCCCTAACATGACAAACAAATCAAAATTAAATATGGCTATACAATCAAAGATTCCTGGCGAATTTGTTTCGCAAAGTCTGTGGATACTGTTACCAATGTAGAATATGTTGTGAATTATCCAACAGAATTTTTGAATTCGTTGGATTTACCAGGATTGCCTCCGCATAATCTCCAATTGAAAGTTGGAGTCACTATTATTATGCTTCGGAATATCGACCCCGTTTGTGTAATGGCACAAGACTTGCTGTTACAAGGTTGATGGCTTAAGTAATTGAAGCTACTATTTTAACTGGAAAATTCAATGGCGAAGATGTATTCATTCCACGCACCCCAATGATTCCGTCTGATATACCATTTGAATTCAAACGACTTCAGTATCCTGTTCGGCTTGGGTTTTCAGTTACTTTAATAAGGCGCAAGTCCAATCATGAGGAATTTGTGGAGTGAATTTAGAGTACATATCCAGTTTTCTCACATGGACAGTCGGTTTTGTATATTTACACCGAAAATGGAAAAACAAGAAATGTTGTGTACCACAGAACATTACAATAAAAATCACTGATTTAAATGAATTCGAATTGATTTCTTATTTTCTTTTTTGCACTGCGGCGTGTGCAGGGGTTCGCTAGTTCAGTATAAACCCAAAATAATAAACAATAAATAGATCACCTGTATGAATTCGCCTTGTTCAATATGATTCCTATATGTGTTGAGTAGATCTGCAAAACTATGGATAGTCGGCCTAATCGATACTTTCGATAGTTAGCTTAAAAACTATCGATACTTTTGATAGTATCGAAAAGATTATATCTGCCACTTCTTAGGACACGGTAGTCAATAAATGTGGTAAAAAAAGAAAAAGTTTTAACACATCATTTACAGAAAACGTTTTTCAGGTATAAAAGACCAGAATATTCTCTTCAAATTTCGGTGTCATTGTTCAAACATGCACATGATATTCATAAATGCTTATCAGCAGCTGGTACGCATGTGTGCGACCAGTAAATAGTTTATTTTGGTTTGAGTTTAAGATTAGCTCTAGTTAGTTTTAAGATTTTCACATTACTTTAAAACAGAGTCCGCCAAACACATACATTCACATTTCTTGTTTCTCGTGGTTGCTCATTTTTGAGCGTAATTGTTTTTGTTTGTCCAGTACCCATGTTCTGTAACTATAGTGAGAACTTCTCGCGTCGAAAAGATGTGACACAAAATATTCCATCGTTTCTCGAAAAGTGAGAAAAAAGTGTGTCTGTAACTCATGTCGAAAACTATCAAAAGAGATTACGTCGTTACGTTATAAATGTCATAATATTGCACTCGAAGCCGATGTGACATTGCAGACATTGAAAACGCCAGTAACAAATAACGTTGACGGCGACCAAAATTTACTAAAATTGAAAATTTTTCAACGACGGCGGCGAAATTAGAACCGTCGGCTTTACCAAATACTGTAAAGTGTGACTTTAATGTTTGTTGTTTGCAAACGATTTAAAAACATTCGTATATTTTATATAAATGTTAAAAGCAAAATAATTAAACAATAAATAAAATGTGCCAAGAACAAAATATTATTATTATTATTCTTTGTATTTTACATTTTTAAGTGTTTTTTGGTGTTACAAGTTTTTCTCGCCCCGTTTTTATACGTGAGTTTATTTGACAGTTCAAAGCGGAAACTTTTCGCACAAAAATATTACAGACACACTTTTTCTGAAATTTGGCGAGTAATTTCCTTACGTGACAGCTAGTACTCGCCAAAAAAAGTTGCAGATACAGTTTAGTGAGAAAAACAGCTGTTTGTTTCAATTTATGGCATTTCTGTTTCATTTCACACATTTCAATCGAAAAGTTTACTGACGCGAGAGTTACAGAACATGGGCACAGTGTTATCAGTAAAAATCACTGTTGCCAACTTTTTTGGAACATTTCCCGCCAAATCGGACGTCAAAACCGCTAGAAACCGCTAAATATTTAATTTAGCGGGAATTTTTTTAAAAATACCGCTAAAACCTAAACATTTTTTAAGTTTTATATAAATCAAGATATAAAAGGTATATGACTCTCAAATTACGTTACATACTATGGTTTCCAACTTCCCTAGTTATTTTATTCCTAAAGGAAAATAAGTTAGAGTTATATATCCATCTGTGCGAATCTTTGATACCATCCACCTACAGTACGAATATTTCCGAAGTGGTCTTTATATGGGACATGTGGTAAATTATGAGCCGATCCTCACAAAATTTTAAGAAGTAATTTATAGTCTTATACAACTTTGACTGACCAAATGTTATTATAATAGAAGACAGATTGAACGCTTTACGGTTCTACGCGTTCTATAGCTTTTTGCGAGAGTATGTTTTATATGTGGATAGCTGACAGTGTAAGTTCTACACTCAAAATATTATGTAGTTAAATTTAAACGAAAATTCATTTTAAACAACTTAAAATTCACTTAAAAAACGGATCATTTACATTTCATTTAAAACAAATGATTTTTACATTCATTTTTAAATTTTTTGAACAGCACATTCCTTAAAATTGAATGATTTCTACTATTAAAAAATATATTTTAAACGACAAAAATCAAACTACATAAAAAAATAAATACGATAAAACATTATTTTTTGGTAGTTTGTTTTTTGAATAACAAACATAAATGTAAAAAAATAAAATTATTCGAAAAATAACTATATTTTTATTCGATTTTAACAGAACAGAAAACGAATTTAATAACCCACAATCAGTTACTGTAATGATTTTTTAAGTGAACTCATATAAAACTGTGACAAACCAAAATTTAAAAAAAGCATTATTTGTTAGGGCTTTAGACGTACTGTTTTCACAGAGTAGGTTTTTTATAGGGCCTATGGTAAAATATGGACTGATAATCACGAAAATTGACAGCATGATTCCTAGCCATATTAAACTGTGGCGGACCAAATATATTACAATAGCATTATTTGTTACCTTTTTAGGCACACTTAAGGTTTTTTCCGAGAGTGGGCTTTTTATGCGGCTTATCGTTAATTATGGACCGATTAAACAGTATGATTTTTAGTCATATATGTATAACGAATTTGTGCATAATCTTATATCAATATGTGCATTCCGCCACTAGTTATGTTAGTTTTTGTACCATATGATAAACTTTTTAGGGTGGTTGTTCCACATTGTAATTTATAGCACTTTTCCTACTGAACCGATTGTGCTGGACTGCAATCCCAAACTGCTTAGGTGGATTCTAAACAATTTGATGCTAATATTTATATTCCCTTTTGAGTCGTTTGAAAGTGACAACAGACGCATAGACAGACGGACATGGCTTAATCGACTTAGAATTACTCAAGGACCCAGAATAAATATACCTTATGGGGTCTTAGATAAACATTAAAACTGTTTCACCCGGAATGACAAACTTAGTACACCCAGAGAAAAAACATGCTTTAATATGTTAACCTCCAACAAAACTATTTTCAAAGAAAATTTTAAACTTTCATTCATGATTCATTTAACAATATTATTGTCCTCCATCAAGAAGCCACAACCATATTATGGTTGTCTCTGAACATTTTATGGTTAATAATAACTAAAATATGTTTAACGCTTATAATAGTATGGTTGGATTTCAACCATAGCATGTTGCTCTTGGAAAAGAGGAAAATACTATTGTTAATTGTAAAACAAATTATTGTCATATTTAACCATAACATGTTTATGGGCAACCATAATATGGTTGTGGCATCTTGATGGACGACTAATTCAATCATAATATGGTTGTAGGTGACAATAATATGGTTATATTAACCATAATATGGTTACAATTTTCTTTAAAAATAGTTTTATTTGAGGTGACCATATTTAAACATGCTTTTTCTCTACGTGTTTGTAAAAGCAAATAAATTTAAAACATTTACGCTATTTTTGGTAATTATTTGCCGTTTTAAGGCATTAGATAAAATTAGTTACATTAAAGTAAGTGCTTGGGTTCTGTCAAGACAATTAAGATCAATACCTTACCTTTTGTTTCAAAATTTTAAGCAAGCTTAAAGTTGTGAATTGTTACATATAGCCCTAACAAAATACTAACTGAAAATCAAAAAAAAATGTCATATACAATCTTCAGTTCTCTAAAACTATAAAAGTAATTAAAACCGTGAACCTAAACAAATAGTTTTTATCCAGAAAAACAAAAATAAAAAGTAAGAAATATGTAAATTTTAAATTTGAGAAAAGTTTTTGTAGCGAAAATGAGCCGCTGAGAGTTGTTTGAAAATCGCTAGATTTCCCGCTTACCGCTAAAACGTATTTTTTCCCGCGATTGACACTTCAAAAACGCTAGATTTAGCGGGAAAATCTCTAAATTGGCAACAGTGGTAAAAATACAAATTATTTTCTCATGCTCTCTTTTTTAAGGTGAGAGCATTCGCACATGTGCGGTGTTTTGCAGACCTCTGCTTTAAAATGCACACATGCATAGATAAAATAGTTTTTTTTTGGTTTTAGTTTTAAGATTAGTTTTGGTTGGTTTTAGGATTTTTACATTACTTCAAAATGCACACATGCATAGATGAAGTGGTTAATGTTTGTTTTAAATATTAATAACTAAAATACACATCTCTTTTCAGTGCTCTTATCATGTGTGTGTATGGTTACCACACGCAGAGATAAGACACATGTTTATAGTTAAGATTAGGTATACTACAGTAGTTTTAAGATTTTTTATGTTAGCACTAAAGATAAATATTTTAAAAAATAAAGTCAGTATAATATAAATGCTCAACGGTTTAGTTATTTATTGCGTAAATAATAAACATTTGGTTCTTCGAAAAAATAACTATTGAAGAAAATAAGTTATTAAAAACGTATTCTTTCGTAAAGAGAGTTCGGTACGGTTTTAATAAAATATGATGGCTCATAAAATGAATTTGTTAGAACGACAAAAGGTCATTGGTGAAGATATGCTGATTATCCTGGAAAAACAGGAAACTGGAGCAATACGCAAAGTTCAATTCTAAGAAACTCAGAAGAGAGTGGAATTGAAATGGGTGGAGTTCCAAGAAAATCATGATAAATTGGTATATGGCGGGTATAAAAATGAACATTATTTTGAAGTAAATTACTTTGCAGAAATAAAAAAATATGTTCAAGACATTCAGCAACATCTAAACCCAAGTCAACAGCTAGAAGAAATCTCTGAAGCTGCTATAGAGCTGCTATAGGGCGGAAGGTGTTTCATTAGAAGGAGGCCCCCAACTGGTCTGTCAGGAAAAAACGGTGTTATTTAAAAATAACCGTATTAAAAATACAGAAAAAATTTCGTGGTTTAATCGTAACATGGTAAATTTTATGGATCGATTGATGGAAGCCACAAGTGAAATTCAAGGCCAAAGCAAATCGGTTTTGGAAGTAGTGAAGATGGAGTTAAATGAAGAATATAAAAAGCTTAATTCCAAGTTAGAAAAAATTTAAGACGAAGATAGAAACCCTTTTTCGGAAAGGTTCTCAGAAGTGAGAAGCCTTTATTATAAAGTACTAAGGAAGATTGGTGAAAAAGAAGGCACCGATCAAATCTCAACAATTCCTCAACCAGCTACGAAATTGCAGGAGGTAAAGATCCCTTATTCTCATGGAGATCCAAATGAGTGGCCATCATATTATGATTTGTTTGATACATTGGTGAATCAAAACAAACAGCTAAGTGATGTAGAGAAGATGTACCGGCTTAAAACATCAGTAAGAGGCGATGCTGCAAAACATATACAACATTTGAGTATAACTGAATATAATTATAGAGTGGCACTTGAGATGTTAAGGGAGCGATACGAAAACAAAAGATTGTTGTTTTCTATACTGGTTGACAAATTGCTGGATCAACCAAACATGAATAGTGAAAAAGCTGTCAGCATAAGGCAACTTTTGGATACCACAAATGAATGTGTGCGGTCTATTGAAGCACTCGGCATGGAAATTGAGGATGCAAAACCTTTCATTGCCAGAATAGTTATACGGAAATTTGACAGCGAGGCTATGCGGCAATATGAATTCAACACCAAGAAAACTCGGCAAATACAAACGTTAGAAGAAGTATTGAATTTTCTGGCACAGATGTCGCAAACTCAAGAATCTTTAAAGGAAAAAAAGATTGCAGCTAACAACCAACAGCGGGTATGCAAAATCATCAACAGAAGGGGTGTGCAAGGCAATCAAGCAATTTGGCTATCGAGGTAGTGTGTGTATTCTGCAAGAATAAAGGACATAAAATTTATGATTGTCGGAAGTTTGCACAGCATAGTGTACATGAGAGACGGCACTGGGCAACCACTTCAAAGTCATGTAAGATTTGTCTACATCATACGACAGATCATAAATGCTTCAAATCAACGTTCAAATGTAAAAAGTGTGGTAAAGATCACAATTCGGTTTTGCATTATGAGCAAACAAATCAACCATCTAACAATAATGAAAAGGCAGGCGTATATATGACGAAGAAAGATGAAAACACAACAGTATTACTTGCTACGGCCTTGGTAAGAATTAAATCACTTCATGGAGAGTATATTACATTGAGAGCTTTGGTAGATCAGGGTTCCCAAAGAACTACTTTATCTGAGGAAGCAGCTTAGATTCGGCAGCTCCCGAGAATAAAAGGAAAAACAGAGTTGTATGGGCTAGGTGATACATTGGTGGGTGTATCAAATTCAAAAGTACAGCTGGAAATTCGGCCTAGATTGCATAACGATGCGGTATTTAATTTAGAGGCGCTGGTGTTAAAATCATTATCGAAGCCACAGCCAGACGCATCATTCGAATACGATGCAGCTAAATGGGATAACTATTTCTGGGTAGATCCAAACTTCTACAAATCAGACAGAATTGATGTACTGATCGGCGCGGATATGTACCAAGAGATACTAGAAGATGGCATAAGAAAAATCGATACTGTCACTGGACAAGCTACAAAACTTGGTTGGATGGTGTCCGGATTATTGAGAAGACCTATAAGAGTAGCAAAAAATTGTTATACAGTTGCTAAAACTTTAGAAAAATTTTGGGAAATCGAAGAAATCCCAGAAAAGAAAGATGAGTCGCCACACGACAGCTGTGCTGAATATTTCGAAAGAACAACAACCACGGATAGTAGTGGCAGATTCATAGTAAAATTACCATTTGAAGAAAATATGGAGCTTGGAGAATCAAGAAAGCAAGCTATGGCTCGATTTTTAAGTTTAGAGAGAAAGCTAGCTAATGATTCTGCTTTAAAACAACAATATGTGAAGTTTATGCAAGATTATCAAGAAAAGGGTCATATGGTGGAAGCAGCCAATAATTCAGAAAAATATTATCTTCCTCATCAAGCTGTCATCAGGGAAGATAGTTTAACTACGAAGTTACGGGTGGTGTTCGATGCGTCAGCTAAATCTACATATAAACGCAGCTTGAATGTCATCTTAAAAATTGGTCCAAAACTCCAGAATGACATTTTCGATATCATCATCAAATGGAGGTTGTGGGGTAATGTTATGACAGCAGATGTAGAAAAAATGTATCGCCAGATACTTATTCATGAAGATGATCAACCGTATCAACACATTTTATGGCGAGAGGAAAAGAATCAACCTATACGTGAATTCAAACTTACTACAGTAACATATGGAACGTCAAATTGGAGCAGACTGTTTAGATGATGAATTAAATAACATAATCATCAACGATTTCTATATGGACGATCTGATGACGGGAGCAGATTCAGTAGAAGAATGTAAACAAATTCAATAGGAGGTATCTTTGCAGCTAGCGAAGTTTGGGTTGCCAATACGAAAATGGATTTCAAACAACAACACTTTTTTAGAAGCAATTCCAAATAAAGGAAATATAGAAGTGGTACCGATTAATAGTGATGAAGCAGTTAAGACGCTTGGGCTTCAGTGGCATCCAAATAAAGGTGTCTTTATGTTCAACATCAAAGCTGATCACAATGGGAGAGTTACCAAAGGGCGTGCTTTATCAAACCAACAAGAATTTTTGATCCTATTGGTTGGCTTGCACCGTTTACAGCTAGCGTTAAGTTGTTTATACAAAAGTTATGGATAATGAAAACTAACTGGGATGATGAAATAAATAATGAGCTACAAAAAGAATGGGACTTAATTATAAGAAGTCTACCGTCATTACGGGAACAAGTCATACCTCGTTGGTATAAAACGACGAGATCATCAAAAGTGGAACTTCATGGCTTCGCGGACGCATCTCAGAAAGCATATGCGGCCGTAGTATACATCAAAGTGGACGGTATAATAAGCTTGGTAGCGGGTAGGAGCAAAGTTAATCCCGTGAAGAATCGAAAAACGCTGCCAAAGTTGGAGTTATGCGCGGCTCATTTATTGGCGAAGTTAACAGGAAGAATTTTATCGATAATGCAACGACAGGTTGAAGTAAATGCTTGGAGCGATTCAACAATAACCTTAGCTTGGATTGTCAATAATAAAAGCAAAGATCGATTCATCAAATCTAGAGTAGACGAAATTAAAACGTTATTACCACATGCAATATGGCGGCATGTTGATACAAAAAGCAACCCAGCTGATGAAGCATCAAGAGGTGTATCGGCTGATAAATTAAGTAGAATGTGGTGGACTGGACCATCTTGGTTAAAATGCGATAGAAGTCAATGGCCTTCACAGAATAATCAAAAAATAACGTTAACAACGAGGGCGCAAAGAACTGAATGTTTGCTACAAATGGTTTCTATAAGGTGTTCATCATTCCGCAAATTGGAAAGAGTTATCGCATATGTAAAGCGATTCATTGGTAAACTTAAGCGAAAGAAGTATCCTAACTGACTTACATCCGAAGAACTGAAGATTGCTAATTACGTGATAGTTTGTCAGCATCAAGAACATTATTTTTTCTCTGAGATAATGAGTTTAAGGCACCAGAAAGAAGTCGATCCGAGGAGCAAGATTGCAAATCTACATCCCTTTTTGGACGAAGATGGAATTCTTCGAGTCGGTGAGCGATTGAGAAATTCTGAATTGCCGTACAATCATAAACATCCAATGCTATTAGAGAAGTCCTATATAGCGGAATTGATAATAAAAAATTTCCATACAGCTACACTGCATGGAGGTAATAGTCTGGTAACATCGATAATTCAACGGAAGTATTGATTTATGGGTATGAGAAATCTCGTGAAAAAAGTGTTAAGATACTGTGTAAGCTGCATCAGATACAGGAAAAATAATGCTAGTCAAATTATGGGAGATCTACCTAAAATGCGAATATCAGTATCACATCCATTCACGCATACAGGCGTTGACTTTGCTGGTCCAATTCAGATGAGGTGCTCTCGAGGCAGAGGACAAAAATCTTTTAAAGGTTACATAGCTGTTTTTGTATGTATGGCAACGAGGGCGATCCATTTGGAAGCTGTTAGGGATCTTACTTCAGACGGATTTCTGGCAGCATTAAGACGATTTTTTGCCAGAAGGGGCAAATCGAAATGCCTATATTCCGACAATGGTACAAATTTCGTAGGAGCCGCACGGAAGTTAGTTAAAGAATTTTTGGATGCAGTGAAAAATAACAATTCTGTTTACAATACGCTTGAATCCGAAAAAATTCCATGGCGTTTTATCCCCCCGGCAAGCCCCCATTTTGGAGGAATTTGGGAGGCAGGCGTTAAGTCTGTGAAATATCACATAAGAAGAGTGATGTTACTTATGAAGAAATTTTTTTTTTTTTTTTTTTATTTATTTATTATTTAAGGTCTACGGAATAAATCCTTACAGACCAATTATAAAAAAATTTTTACATAATATACAAAATAATAATAAAAAAAAGGATTTAGACATTCATTTAATTACACTGATTTAGGTGCATTATAATATAACGTTTAATGACATTAACATTAACAGAAAAATCAATAAGAAAATAAAAATCATTATAATGTTTACACAATTTTCTTAGAGGATCAGAATTAGCATAATAAGTTTGTAAAACTTGTAAATATATTGGAATGTAGAAACGAGTTGATCGATGAGGTACATTAAAATTTATGTTGCTGAATAGGAAGTCAGAACAGACTGCACCATTTATTAGGTTGAATAAAAATGAAACGCTAAGCATAGTTCTTCTGCTCTCCAACGTTGGTAATTTTATAAATGCAAGCCTTGTAGTATAAGGAGGAATAATGACGTTAGGATTCCATGTTGAATTACCCAAGCAAAAAAGAAGGAATTTTTTTTGGACTGATTTAATAATGTTTTTCAGATAATCCGCACTCGGATCCCAAATAACAGATCCATATTCCAAGATTGGTCTGACTAAAGATATCTATTAAGGCTGCCCTTGCCTCCCTAGCGGGTGTCTACACGACATCTAGGTTAACTGTAGAATATCGGATGTCTTTGAATGAGATTGCGAAACATTCAAGGGTAACGCTTATATGGATACCGGGTCACTCGGAGTGCCCGGGTAATCTAATGGCAGATGGGCTGGCCAGACAAGGTGGTCGCATGGATGACGCATTCATCGATCAATTTGTTGGTCTTCCAATGGCTCACTGTAAATTACTCATCAGGCGCGAGTCGTACAGAGTTGCGCAGATGCGGTGGACCTGTGAGTCCACCTGCTTGATATCCAGGATCCTTTGGCCTGGATATGATGAACGGAGAACTAGCTCTCTACTTGGTTTCAACAGGAACCAGATTAGGACGGTGATATCGGTTTTAACTGGACACTGGCCGGTGGGGACTCATGCTGCGAGGATGGGTCTGGAATTTAATGACTACTGTAGGAGTTGTCAGAACGAGGAGGAAGAGGAGACTGTTCTTCACTTCCTTTGTCATTGCCCTGGATTGCGGGGCATCAGGGAAAAATACCTTGGGGAACCGGTGTTTTCCTGTCTGGGGGATCAGTCCATGACAGAACTTAAAACGCTCCTTCTCTTCATTAGGAAGACGAAGTGGTTAGAACCTGCAGTGACGCCATCTGAGTGACTGATCTAGGGGATGGGCATTGGCGCCGGGTATCACAAAGGGACCACTGAAGGACCCAAGTGAGCTGTCTTTTGATGGCTGCCCATGGAACCTAACCCAAAGATATCTATAACCGCTTAGTAATGATTGGTTCAGTAAACTCCTTAGCCCATCGTTTTATAAAAGCTAACATACCTCGAGCTTTGTTTACCATCATATATATGTGTTTCTTGAGATTTAATTTAGGATCTAAAAGTATTCCAAGATCTGAGAATTCCTTAACCAGTTCAAGTTGATGTCCACCCAGTGAAAAGTTAAATAAAGCGTTATCGTTTCTTGAAAAACGCATATGTTTACATTTGTTTAAATTGAGTTCCATTAAATTAAGCACGCACAATTGAAATAGTTCATCCAAATCATGTTGCAGCAAATTTTTGTCAATGTTATTGTCATAACTATGAAATATCTTCACATCATCAGCATACATTAAGACGTTACAATATTTAATTACGCACGGCAAGTTATTGATGAATAAGGAAAATAAAATTGGACCAATATCTTCCTTTGGGCACTCCAGAACTTACGATAATGTTTTTTGATGTAGTATTATTAAAAACAACATTTTGTTTTCGGTTTGTTAGATATGATTTAATCCAATTTAAACTCCCGAGTGTAAAGCCCATAGCATGAAGCTTTATCAGAAGTAATTGATGATTGACTTTATCAAAAGCTTTACTAAAGTCCGTGTAGATATAATCTGTAAATTTCCTTTTAATAAATCCACGATTTACTATAGTAGTCTTTTTTTTTTTTTTTTTTTTTTTTAATTCCCTTGCTAATCCCCGCGAAGCTTGACGCTTGTCTGCAGGAAAGAAACCAGAGTCTCTGGCGGGAATCGAACCCGCAACCCCGGGGTTGATAGACTAGCTCACTAATAGCTAGCCTACCGGGGCACCCTGCTGCATGAGATTAGTAACTGGTGAACGGCCTTTTCTAAAACCATGTTGACAGGAAGATAGTAGGGACGAGATTTGATGAAGGAGATTGTCGGTAACACACTTTTCAAAAAGTTTAGGGATTGCACTTAACTTTGCTATGCCTCTATAGTTTGTGACACATGACTTACTGCCAGATTTAAATAGCGGAATAATGAATGAGTCTTTCCACAACTGAGGAAAGTAACCATATTTTAAGGATAAATTAAATATTATGCTTAATGGAGTAGCTAATGCATGTGCGCAATTCTTCAGAACACAACTGGGAACACCATCAGGACCCATGTGGTATGAGGACTTAACAGATTTTAAAGTGTCTAAAATCTGGTTTGTGTGGATTGGATAGAAGTGTATCATTTGGTGGCATGCAATTGGATGTGGGTATTCATTTAAATCATATTGGAAATCAGAGTAAGTGGTGGAAAAAAATCAGCAAACAAGTTACTTATTATCTGATCGTCACTAGATTCGTTAGCTCTGTACTTCATTGTTTTTGGGAAGCCACCAGATTTCTTTTTAGAATTAACAAATTTATAAAAAGATTTCGGGTCACAGTAAAAATTTTGTTTCATATTAGATATATAGTTTTTGTACAGCTTTGTGTTTAATAAGTTATATTCAGCACGTGAAATCGTAAATCTGCTATAATCAGACAGCAAGCCGGTTATTTTATATTTTTAAAGCGTTTATTTTTTATGTTTTTAAGTCTGGATAATTCTTTTGTGCACTACGGAGGACCAGATTTTGTACGCATTGCTAATTTGGGAACACATTCATTAAAAAAATTTGATAAAGTTTCATAAAATTTTGCTATCATGGAATCAATAGCTACTGGAGTATAACAAGGAATTGATAGAAGATCGTGCCAATTCGTATTATATAAAAGATGCTTTAAGTCATCGTAGTTACATTTTTTGAAACAGAAAACCTTTTCGTGTTGATTTGTTGAGTAGGAGTTACTTTTAAATGTCAACATTATTGGCGCAAATTGAAGCTGTACTGAATTCACGACCTTTATCTATTATGAATCAATCTTCAGAGGAAATAGATGTTTTGACACCTGGGCACTTTCTAATTGGTCAACCGGTACTGGGAAATCCAGAAATAATAGACGACTCTCGCATTGGTTCTCTCAATAGATGGAAAATAATACAAAAAATGAAAAAAGACTTTTGGCAGCGATGGAAAGATGAGTATTTGACAACGTTACAACACAGATACAAATGGAAAAGTAGAGAAGAGAATTTGAAGCAAAACCAAGTAGTTATAGTTAAAGATGAAGCGACATCTCCTGCAAAGTGGCCTTTGGGAAAAATCATAGAGACTCATGCGGGCAAAGACGGAAAAGTGCGAGTAGTCACGTTAAAAATGGAAAATGGAGTTCTTAAGCGTCCTATTCACAAACTATGTCCTTTAGAAAAAAATGGGGGATAGTACAAATGAAGATAAAAGCGGCCAAATAGCAAAGTCTCAGCTCACACAATACGCCGTGAAAAAATGTCTACAGCCAAAAGGGTTAATGTGGTGGGCAATAATGTTGTGTCTGGTGTTAAGTTCTGTAAGATCTTTGCCGATGCCTGATGTAGAAGGAATGATAAAGGAATTGGGAAATGGAACAATAATATATGCCGATAAGATTGGAACAATGAATCGTGTAGCATCGTCTTGGAGTCTAGTGGCATATTATAATATGGATGCGTATTTTACAAAAGTAGATAACATTGCTATTTCCAATCCAAAATGTAAAATGATATGTAACAAGCTGCGAAGTTTTGAAAAGCAATGTGTTTCTGTTCTAAGAAGCATGGAAGATAAACTTAAAGATATTCAAGAAAATGATAAGTTATTTTCTCATCAAGATCTTAATAGAACTCGAGAAAAACGAGCTCCATTTGAGATGCCGATGACAGAGAGTTAGTGGAGGAGAACATGAGAAAGTTATTGGAAAACCAACACAATATTAAGAGTTTGGTTGAACAGCATACATCTGTAGTAGAGTCAACGGCAAATATTTTGAAAAAGACGACAGAAGAGGTTAACTCCCACTTTACCGATATAAATGCTAAGGTAAATCAAATCAGCGACCTGCTAAACACTGACTACTCTGTTTACAAAGAGTCCATCAACTTCTTCATGACGACGGAACAGCTCGAAATTATAGTAAACGAGGCGGAGAAAATTCAAATGCAAATAATAGGGTTGCTTATTGATATTAATCCTGGAAAAATGTATCCTAATTTAATTCGCCCGAATAAACTACAGGATGAAATCTTAAAAATAAAAGAACAATCAATGCCAAAAAGACGGAGAAGACGAGTACTTATGCAAAGGAAATTGGGCGTAGGAAGATGCTAACGACAACTCTTGTGAACTACACAGAAAAAATTATTTTTCCAATTCAAACAACAAATTTGTAGAATCAAAAAATTTTTTGTCTGAAATCGGTCCTATAAACAAATTTGCATATTCAAACAATTTATTTGCATTTTGTTTATTGAAAAAAACACTGATTTTTTCAAACAAATAATTTAACTGAATCAAACAAAAAGTTTACTGAAATTCATATACAAAATTTTAAAATCAAAAAAAAAAAAAAGTTTTTGCACAAGCAATGACGCGCAACACAAGTAAGCACTGTATGAGAAGATGACGGCAGAGCAGAGCCGCCGTACAGAGGAGTATTTGGCCTGAAAAGCTGGCCAAAAAGGCAAAACTGAATTTTAAGAAATCTTAAAAACTAAGTACGCAACTCGACAGACAACAATATTTTACATTATATTGTAAATTTTGAAGACTTTTAGTTGCGATTTGTAGCTCTGAGACCCTGCTAAAGTCAGGAAAGTGAAGGAAATTATATGAGATTTAAATGTTTTTTTTCGGTTTCTGGATGTTTATATGATATTTTTTTGCGGCTAAACGAATAAAGGTTTAACAAAGATTTTTTTTTTCGCTGAAAGGTTTGATCAAAAGTTATTTAAAACAGCAAAAACAATTTAAAATATGTTGAATATTCATGTTGAAACAATTCGTTCAAAAGCTAAAAAAAAAACAAATTTTTTTGCTAAAAAAAGTGTATTTAGCAAAAAAAGGAAAAGAAGAGGTTTTTAAAGGCGAGGTTAGCATGTCTACGAATTATGTTTGATAGCACAATAAAATTTGGAATCTCTAATTTTAGAATCCAAAAAAAAGTGTGCGCAAGTTTGCGCCATTATTTTTGACGATTTTTTTAAATTTTCACATTTCTTCTATTTTGCTCTTATACATTTATATCGTCATAAACTTTTATGGATTTTGAATTATTGATTTCAACTGTTATTCAGATCACTTTTAACACTTCACAATATTAATACCTGCCTATATGTATTTATAAATTGCAAAAATTCTTAATTATCCAAAATAGTTTTAAGGGAATGTCCCACACATCCCCATAAAAGATATTTTTATATACCTGCTCTAAAAAACAAAAATAAGTTTACAAAAAATAAATATAGGTACATAAAAAATACATGGGCACCCAGGTATCAGGCTACCATCCAATTAAGGCATAAAAGCATGCGCTTGAAAATAAAAAAAAATTGCACCCATTTTTTATCAAAACCGTTTTGTAACTTCGAGAGTCAACATGGAACAAGTTTACACAAGATTACAGCTATTCCAAATAGTGAAAAAATCTAATGGACGAGAAATTGGATTTTTTGGTGAGAAAATTGAGCGAAATTTCAAAATGTCAAGGGGATGGGGACATATTAGCACTGAAGCGGTGTTTGAAAAATTTAAAAAATTGTTTCAAAAGATATTGGCTTTCGGCACAACGAAAAAAAGGACCGCTTTTTAAGCACAAACGCTAAATGGCTGGAAGGAACTGTAACAATACCAGTATTTGGCAGTTCGTCTTCAGGGCGACCACGAAAAGAATTTAATGAAGCTAGTGATAGAACAAAGCGGAGAAAAACTAAAGAAGTTCGTCACCAATTAACAACAGAGGAGATCACATTTGCTGCATCCATGAGTCAAAGAGCAGCGGGACATAATGATGCGGCTAAATTAATAATGGATATAACGAGATCCCCAAGAAAAGCAAGAATTTGCAAGCGATCATTAACAACTTCTGAAGTCAACCCTGTGAATAAATTTTCAGCGGAAGGAGCTTTATTTAGCACTCTTTGTAAATGCAGACCTCACGAAAAAGCAATATGAAATTTTATACAATGCCAATAAAAATGTGTATCCATGTTACTCGTTACTAAAAAATGCAAAAAAAAATTGTTATCCCAATGAAGATGCCATAACCGTTACTGAAACATTAGCAGAAGTGAAGCTCCAAGCTCTCCTCGACCATACAGCAACACGTTTATGTATATACCTTGAAGAGGTTTTGCAGCAGTTAGACTATGAAGAGCTAAATTTCTTGGAACTTATAACCAAATGGGGCTGTGACGGATCGCACCAATCATGTTATAAGCAGAAATTCGAAAACGAAGATGTTAATGACGCTAATATATTCCAAAGCAGTTGTGTACCAATTAAACTAATCACAAATACTAATGGAAAAATTAAAACGATATGGCGAAATCAAACACCATCCTCAACTAGGCTGTGTAGACCAATCCGCATCCGTTTTATGCAGGAAACAACTGACATCACGAAGCAAGAAATAGGACACATAAATAATCAAATTGAATTTTTAAAGAAAAGCGAAGTACCGTGTAGTGGAAAAATTGCACAAATTAAACACACGATGGTAATGACAATGGTCGATGGAAAAGTATGCAAAATCGACAATGAGGTGTTACATTTGCGGTCAAACTTCGAAAGATTTTAACACGTTGCAGAAGGATGTTCGTCTGAACTGTGATGCCTTGAGTTTTGGACTATCAACTTTACATGCACGCATACGCTTTTTAGAATCGATACTTCATCTCTCATATAAACTGCCAATTAAAAAGTGGCAAGCAAGGAGCGATGAAGATAAAGCAATTGTTAAAGAGAGGAAGATATTCATCCAAAAAAGACTTAAAGACGAGATAGGAATACTTGTAGATGTTCCAAAACCAGGATACGGTAGCACTAATGATGGCAACACATCAAGAAGATTTTTTCGGACCCAGCAACTGCATCGAAAATCACTGGAAAAAATGAAGAATTAATCAACCGCCTGAAAATAATATTGGAAGCAATAACTAGCGGACACCGAATTAATATTGAGAAATTTGAGGAATATGCACATAAAACTGCCGAAATATATGTGCAACTTTACAACTGGCACCCCATGAGTCCTACGATGCACAAGATTCTTATTCATGGCGGTAGTGTTATAAAGCAAGCAATCTTGCCAATTGGACAATTGTCAGAAGAAGCTGCCGAGGCCAGAAATAAGCACTTACGATTATATCGCACGAATTATTCGAGGAAATTCAGCAGAAATGATACAAATCGAGATGTCTTGAATAGATTATTTCTGAGCAGTGACCCTTTTAAAAGCTGCAGTACGCAAAGAGAACGGAATAATAAAAAAGCTTTGTCATCAGAAACCATCACACTTCTTCTTCCTGACACCGATGATACAGCTAATGGGGATACACATACGACATAATAATTAGTAAGGAAATTTTATTAGTTTAACTTTTCGTTTATAAAGTATTAAATAATATAAAATAAATATAATAAAGTCTTTTTTCATAAAAAAAATACTGTTTTATAAGAGCCTTACAATTTTCTAATTTTTTTTTTTTTTTAATTAGACTGTAAATCATATGTATGTATGTACATACAGTCTGTCAAGAATGAGTTTAAACCTTTAAGCGGCGTTCACAATCAAAAAAGCATTTTCACTTGGTGTTCATAATAGAGCAACAATTTCTTTTGTAATTACACACATTTTGCATCAAGAAACCGTTTGCAAATTTTAGCCACAACAATATTATGCATTTATTTTTATTTTTGTAAACATTTTGTCAAAATTTTCATTCAAAACTAAATAAAATTATTTGAAACGTCAGAAACAATTTCATACAAATTGTTGCTGAAGTTCTTGTTGACTCAACTTAAGTTACATTTTTAAAAAAATTTAAGTTACATTTTTGTTCTAAAAATGAAAGGAAAATATATGAAATACTTTGGGAAGAAAAAAGATAGAAGAAAAAAGGAAATTGTTTTTTTTGATTGTGAACGTAGCTTTAAAATCAACATTTGTTAATTGAGTTGCGATTTATACCAACTTTTATTCCTTAGGAATGTGACTTTTAGAAAAATCTTAAAAATTTAAACTTTTTGGTTCTTAAATTTTTTTATTGCATTTTGAAAACAAAAATTTTAACGCATTTTGCATGTAAATTTTTTTTTCGCCATTAAATTTTTAATAACACCAAAATAGTAATAGATATAAAATAAATGTGTATGGAATTTTCCGGTGCATCCTCTGATCCTCCTGCTTTTAAAATCGGAGAACACGTTTTCAAGTTATGGCGAAATATATAAGGCAACCCAACGATTTAGGGGGTGAAGTATGCCACGCCTTTAAAAGAAAATCCTTACGTACTAGAGAAAAACGGAAAACAGATTTGAATTAAGGGCATCAAAATCCATATAGTCCACATACTTTTATTTCTAGGGTAGAGAAAAATTTTTTTGTTGCGCAGTGTAATTTTTTTAAAATCTGCCACTAGACTTTTTATATCATACTACACCTAAAACTATCAAAAAACTAAAACTTTTAATTAAAAAAAAAAACCTTTAATAATTTTGGCCAGCTTTTCAGGCCAAATACTCCTCTGTGCGCCGGCTGGCTTTGAGACACATTTTTTTTTTTTTGTTGGAATAATTTTTGAACGAAGTCTTATTTTTATTTATACACACAACACAATGTTTTTCTTTACCACTCTCTGTTGCTGTATCCTTTCCTTTGCTAATGGAGAAGAAATGTAACCAAAAACGGCAGCAGACCGACTCGATATGTTTTTCGTCATTATTCTATTTTTGTATTTGATGTATTTAACCAAACAGTTTTAAAAAATTGAATACGGGATTTTGTTTCTTGTAATGTTGTTTCTGCTATTGTTTTTCTTATAGTTGCACTTTTTTAAAGCGTCCAAAAATAGACTGTGTGTGTTTTTGTTGTTGTTTTTATATTTCACATAAAGAAGTGTTGCTTACGATCAGATAAAAAAATGCAAAAAGACGACAACATTATAGAGCGTTAAATATTTCATACAAAATTATGAAAACTTGGCACCAATAACGCGTTTATTATATTTTTGAAGAGTTGTCCACATTTTTGTTGGTTAAATAAAAATCTAACAAAAATATTGATTGAATCAGTAAAAAAATTTATAGAAATTAAAAAAATTTTCAAACAAGCGTTTGTTTGCAAATAATTCGGCAATAATTTTTTCTGTGACGTACCGATAAATCACAAAGCTGAAGTCGAAAGTTTGCTGAAGCAGATAGAAAACATCAAATCACACTACATAGAGCTCAAGTCATTAAACTGCCCTGCACGAATGCATTTGAATGTCGTTTCAAATCATTCGTTTGTTTTTCAACTAATGATTGTCGATTGCATTTTGCTAACGAATCAAACTCTGTATTGTGAAAAACACATAAAGCACGAAAAGAATATAAACACACAAATGCAAATGAATTTAAATTTGTGTGTTTTAAACGACCAAATACGAAGTGTAAAGAGCTCGGAATATACTCCACACAACAACGAATCAACCGAATAACACAAACTACACCAAATCAAACTAATCGCACGAATCAAACGAATCACACCAAACAACAGTAACAAAATAGGTGATATGAATTATCTTATTTTTTTATTATTAGGTATGACTAGTAAATTTGTATTGAGCAAAAAAACAAATGAAGATGCAAGATATTTTTATACAATGTTTAAGTTGTAATTTTAAATTATTTTATTCAAAAGTTACAAAAATATATTTTAAAATATTTAATTAAAAGTAAAAAAGAAATGAAAAGCTAAATTCAATTAATTGCAAAATAAAGACAAAAATAATAGGTATAATGAGCAAAATGGCTTAAAATAAAAATTAATTTGTACAGTTTAAAAATTTTAAAGAATTTTTTTTTTTGTCATCATAAAGTTTTTTTCTGTTAAGATGAAACAAAATAACATAGCATCCGCTAGACATGTACACTTGTCGAAGTCACATCGCAGAATACACAGAGGCGTCACGAGACAGAAAATATTGTGTTTTTTCTGTCTTTTTCTTTGAAAGCTGCCCTTTTTGCATTTTTTGTTTTGATTACGCAATTCGTGTTGATAGTAGCGGCCTGTTTTTACATATTGCAACTTTACAATAAAAAACATTTTCTTTCTCTTTCTTCGAAAGCTGCCCTCACAAATGATTTGGGCATTTTTCATACGTCACTTTTTTCATCTCTGTATGCTTTGTGGTCACATCGACGACTGAATTGATGAGCATAAAAATATGTGTTAGTAGTGGTACACACAATTGGGCAAAGAAATGGAATTCCCTGTTATACCCAGTTGGCAATGTCTTGAAGACATCCTTGACGACGCGTGTGCGACCATATAAAATCCTTGAGGACGCGTAGGCGACCGTCCAAGCAAATCGTCAACGACTTTTTCACACAAATGTCCGCAAAATCGTTCACGACTAATGATCGACATTACCGCTCATATGTCGTTGACGATCATATGGGCGACACAGTCGTTTATGATCATATGGGCGACGCTGTCGTGTACGATCATATGGGCGACGCTGTCGTTGACGATATATAAGCGACAATATCGCTTATTATGTCGTCGACGACCATATGGACGACAATATCGCTTATTAGTCGTGAACGATTTTCCGGACAATTGTGTGAAAAAGTCGTCGAAGATTTGCTTGGACGGTCGCCTACGCGTCCTCAAGGATTTTATATGGTCGTACACGCGTCGTCAAGGATGTCTTCAAGACATGGCCAACTGAGTACGTACATACATATGTGTGTATGTATTTTTAAAATTTATTTCGTTGTTACATATCGCACTTAATCAACAAGAGGGTATTAACTCAAAATTTTAAAATTTTCAATAGCAGCAAGACAATTTTGAATTTAATATTAAAGGTATATGAAAAAGAACTTTTTAACCAATCGTTTCATTACAAAAAAGTAGACAAAATAGTACGTTATTTTTAAAGGGGGTAGGTATGACTATTACGTGTCGATTTTTTTTTTTAAAGTGAAAAAATACAAATTTTGAGTTAAAACCCCCTTGTTGATCAAGTGCTAAATATGTTTTTTAAATATTCCTAAACAATGTTTATATTTGTTTTTAGTTAAAGAAATTTACAGAATTATAAATTTCTCTACGCAAATATTGTGGTTGTGACATTTTAGTTATACTTACCAAATTAATTAACAATACTAAACAAAAAAGCAAATCACAATTGTTAAAAAATAACAGAGCAAAACTATAACCTTTACCACGCACTTTAAAAATTCAACTAAATAATTTTACAAATAAAATCGCCACAAGGAAATAAGCAATAAGGAAAAAGTGTTTAAGTATTTTCTTTAATTTTCATTTTTAATTATAGCAACACCAACAACATGATAGTTTCGACATTTAGTTTTTTGACGTTTCGTAGTAGATGCATTGGCAATTGTGACAATGAATTCAATTTCGCTGGAACATTTCATTAAAGTAATTAAAAATCCACTATGAAAATGGTGGTTCTGATAAAGTAAAATTTCGTCGTTCTGAGACCGCTATTAAGAATTTGGTTCTTAATTTTGAGTCGGCAGGCTCAATACAAAATGTTGAAGCAGATCCAAATTTGTCAATTTTCCAAATCCAAAACCACCACATGGCGAATTTTGCGTAAGGATTTGGCTTTGAAGCCTTACAAGCCAATCGAATCGATTAAAGCCTTAAAAATCAAAATCCGTGATGTGATTACTACTACACCCACACACTTTACAACCACAAATAGTATTTTAATAGATATATTCTTTGTAAGTTATACGAGAAAAGTTTTGTTTATGAACAATTGGCTGCGTCTGCTTTCTCGAAACATGACCTAATTTTCACCACATATAATTTTGTTATCAAAAATGTACCTAAAAAAATTACTTATCGTGATTTTAATAATATCAACTTCATGGCTTTGGAAAGTGATCTTAATAACACGGTTAATGAACAATTTACTTTTCTTAGCACTCACATCCTTCGGATTTACAATAACCATGTCCCGCTTAAGAATAAAACTATCGGAAATAGAACAAGACCTTGGTTCAATAGTGAAACTAAATTATTAACTGCACTTCGTGACAACATGTACAATATGTGGAAACGATATAAAATTTCAGAGCACAATGCTTAGTTATAAGCAAGAACATATTGACAAAAAGTCAAAAATTTACATTGTATGTAAAGCTACGAATTTAGGTGAAACATTTAATAAGCGTTTAACTTGGTCAGATCATATTACACAAGTCTGTGGTAGAACCTACGGCATGCTACGGAGCTTATGGGTAACCCAATACTTTACTCCGCCGAAAGTTAGATTTTTACTTGCGAAAACATATTTATTACAAAAGCCAGTTCCTTATTCTTAGCATCCGTCTCTGGAATAAACTTCCTGATAATTTGCAGGCTACTTGCAACGCAATGAGGTTCAGAAAATTACTTAAAGACCATCTTTCGTAAATTTTATTAATGATGTAGCAATATCCTATAAAAAAAAATAGTTAAAACGTTATTTTTTTAATTTTGTTTTTTTTTTATTTATTTAATTTTTATTTATTTTTCATTATTTTATAATTATTTAAATTTAAAATTAAATCAATGTATGGTTAACTTTTCAGATTCTAATACTGTGTTAGAAAATCATATTTTATAAATACAAATAGACCCGCCATTTTGCCAAAAAGTTATTAATAACTTTGCTGTTGTGGACATTTGCCAGATATCATTTTTCATTCACAATTGCCGAACTTTTTATTTTGTTTTAGAAAACAAAGTTCTTGTTGGAAACCCCGATATTTTTGCAGATTGAAAAATGATAGCAAAGAGTAATTTTGCTATAACTTCCTGAACAGTCGTACAAAAAAAATTGCAACTTTACCCGTGTGTCCTTTTGAATATGAAGATCTCAAAGATGCCATAAACTTAAATTTAGGTGAAGTCAACTTAAGTACTTTTTCCTTTGTGGCACAGCATATTAAAAAAGTTTATGCATTGGTAAAAACTTTTGTCTTATGAGTTGTTAAAAATGTTTTGTTGACTACATCTTATCAACTTTGTAAAACTGTTAAAAGTCTGCCAAAAATAAAACTATCGATACTATCGATTGTTTTGCAGCTCTAGTGTTGAGAGGATAATATCTGTGGTATATTAACATAACATTTCAAGTTGAGATAAGATAACAAAGAAGTTAAAAAAAAACAGGTTAAAAAATTAATTGTTCTCAAATAATAAAAAACAAAAGTAAAGAAAAATTTAGTTTATAATACAAAATTTAAAATCGTAAACAAAAAAGTTTTTTTATAAAAAAACGTATGATTAAAAGATACATACATATACATAAAAGGACCTCGAGCTTGAAGATTTATTTGTTATTTATATATCGGGTGATTTTTTAAGAGCTATAGGAAAGTTTAAAAAAACACATAAAATTCAGAAAAATGCATGAAATCTTTATTATTTCATGCAAATGTTGACCGTGACTGCGCACATAGGAGTTTTTTGCCAATCTAGCCGGACATTACTTTTTGTTTTAGATTATATTGCTTCTTAAAAGTTATTGAGTGCCCCTAGATCGATGAAAATTAGCAGAAATATGTGATATTGTCATAGGCAGGTAAACCTCAAAAATAAATAAAATCGGACCAAGGAGGAAAAGGTTCCCCCTAGAAGAACTAATCCAACCTCTGAAAAATTCAATTTTTTTTAAAGTTTTCCCATACTTTTGTTTGGCAAATGCAACTTTTAACGTCGGCGAAAGCTTAAAAACCTAAAATTAGACCCACGAGATCGCAAAATTACACTTTTCACCCCCGCCCCCTTTTGAGGGCGGTTACATAAAATAATATTTAAAAAAAATGTAAATATTAAAACAAAAAGATTACTAACGCCTTAATACTATAAAAATTAAATTTTTGAACTTTTATGGGTAAGGGGAGGTATCCCTCCAACCCCCCCCCCCCCCCCGGAACGACCCTGTTAAAAGTAATTTTTTTTTTTTGCTAATTTCCAAAACATATTAATTTTTAGGATTTTATGTGACTTTTATGTATTTTAAAGTAATTATAACTCATTTATAATAGTAACAGCAAATTTTATTTAAAATTATAACAACTAATTTTTTCAAAATAACTTCTCTTTAAGCACTGATTTACTACTGATATGTCACTATCTCCTTGACATTTTGAAATTTCGCACAATTTTCTAACTATAAATTGTAATTTCTCTTCAACGAGTTTAGAACTACATTCTTGTATAATTTGGAATAACTCTAATTTCGTATACACTTTTTCCATTTTACTCTCGAAGCTTCAAAATGGTTCTGATAACAATTTTATGCAATAACCACAATATATATTAAAAAAAACTAAGTGCCTAGAGCACAGATTTGATTTTTTATTATATATTATTTTTGTTGTTAATGATTTTAAAAGTTATGAAAAACAGGTACATTTATTTTGCTCCATAAAATAACGTCATTTAGCGGCCGCACAGGTGGTTAAAACCCGTTACTTACTGTTTCGCACATCCCTTTTTTACACAGGTAATATTAGTCTTAGATGTAATAATTTAAATAAAAAACATCTACGTACAACCAAAACATTTTATGACTGACGAAAGGGTTTCTTTCTATCATATGTACCTATGCAAGATGAGCAAAAACAGAAAAAGGTGAAATTTTTAAAAAAATCATTAAAAAAATGTCGCAACAACGCGCAACGTTTTTTTTTTTTTTAATTTAAAAGTAGAGATTTCAAATTTTATCGTGACCTTCAAAAACCTTTAAAAATTTTTTTTTTACAAAGAAGTGAACAAAAAAATCGTTTTTTTTAATTTCGAACTAATTTTTTTATCATAAAAACTTCTAATTTTTCTAAAAATGTTCATAATTAGCTGTTTATATAGTCTTTCACAGAAAAAAAAAATCAATGTAAAATCTTTATTCGTTTATCTACAAAAAAATATATTGTAAACCTCCCAAAACCGTAAATAGTCAATGAACACGCATGCAATTTAATCAACTTTCCTGGTTTTAACAGTGTCCCAAAACCACAAATCTCAAGCAAAAGACTTGAAAATTCACTATACGATGCACAACTTCGATGTTTGTCGAGGTGCGTACTTAAATTTTTCCATTTCTTAAATTAAATTTTTTGCCTAATGTCCGGCTAGATTGGAAAAAACCCCTATGTGCTGCGCCTCAAATGGTCCATTCACTTAGTCCAATTTTGGCATACTCTTTCCAACATTTCAGCCGGTATCTCATGAATAAATGCTTCAATGTTGTCTTCCAATGCGTCAATTGGTAACTCTTGCAATGCTTCTGGCTGATCTTCACTCCAAAATTGACAATTCTGCTTATTAACGTACCCATTGAACCAAAAATGAGCTTCATCGCTGAACACAAGAAGCGCGCGATGAACTTTCTTAACAGAGCACGCATTTTGATAATAAAATTAAATAATTTGCAAGCGTTGTTCATTTGTAAGACGATTCATGGTTAAATTATAGACCAAAGTGAAGATGTTTGACAGTGAAACAAAACACGAAACGTGCGTCAGCTGATTAAACCAATGTTGCAAAAAATGTACAAAAATGGCAGTTTCATATCTAGTTATTTTATTTATGTTTATATATTTGATTGCAAAAATAATCAAAAATAAAGAGTCTTAAGCGGCTTATTCACTTTCAATATAAAAATAAGACTGTTTTATTAAAGGTTTATAAAACGAATTTTAAATGAAAATTATAAACCTGTTCTTTTTTATATGAATAAGGGGATTAGTAAATAATAATTACAACAACAAAAAACAAATAAGTGAATGTCTTACCTCAATTGACTGAACCGTTAAATTTGGTGCCAAGGTAAACCATACATCCTCAAGTTCATTAAAATCATGTTCAATAAAAATGCTAAAAATATAAAAAGTATGCAAATTTAATAAAAATGCAACTGAATATAACACCATTGTTAGTAAGCAACACGAAATAAATTCACAAAATTTAGTTTAAATTAAACTTATGCCCAATTTTCAGGATAGTAATTAAATCTATATTAAGTTAATTTTTATATAAGCCTTAATCGTATTTAAATACAGATTGATTTTTGAGTTTTATTTGAAAAGTCTGTAGCACTCAATAAAAAAACAAGTAAGAAAGTATAGTCGGTCAAGCCCGACCATATGATACCCTACACCACAGTATTTAAAAACACATCATGCTTATGTGTCCATGTAAATATGGATTTATCTATGTTTATAAACTTCATGAAAATCGGGTTGAAAGTTTGTGAGAGGCAGAAATTGCCCCCTGCCTCCCCTTGTGGTCCTTTTTTTAAAAAAACTAAATAGCTAATGTGTCCCTATAGATATGGATCTATCTATGATTTAAATTTCATTAAAATCGGTTTGAGAGGCAGAAATTTACCCTATCTCCCCTCGTGGTCCGATTTTTTTAAAAATGTATACATTTTGTGTCCTTTTAGATGCGGTTCTATCTATGTTTTGAATTTCATTAAAATCGGTCTGATAGTTTCTGAGAGGAAGAAATTTCCCCCTATCTTCCCTCTTGGACCTACGATTCGGCCCATTTTTAATAGGCTTGGTCCTTGTGTCAATAAGAACCTATGACCCAAATTTTATCAAATTATCTCTATAATTGCGACCTGTACTTTGCGCACAAAGTTACATGGACAGTCAGCCAGCCGGACGGACATCGTTAGTTCGACTCAGTGATTCTGAGTAGATCGGTATACTTTAAGGTGGGTCTAGGAACACTATTTTAAGGCGTTACACACATCAGCACAAATGCATAATACCCTCTCCATCCTCTCCACTATTGTGGGTATAAATATCATAAAAAGTCTAATTATTTACAAGGTGGTCTCAAAAAACAGCTGACTGTTATTGATTTGCCTGTTGTTTTTGTATTGTTGTGATATTGAGACCACCTTGATAAGTGATTACAATGGAAACAAACTTAAGTTGAAATTAAATGTACCACATCGGTGAATTAAGTTTAATTTAAGAATTTAGTGAAGAAGAGAATTTTGTATTTAAAACGATTTTAAACATAAATAATATCAATCCTGAAAATTGGCCATTGGTTTCCATTGTAATAATTTATTAAGGCTGTTTTTGAGACCACCTTGTAAATAATTAGACTTGTATATGATATTACTTTGTATTTTTAGTACTATCTTACTTTTATCTTATTTAAATAAGACTTTTTAAAGAAGACTAAAAAACATAATCAGTATTTAAATACGATTTAAGTTTATATGAAAATTAACTAAATTTAAATAATGCTTTGGCTTATAGAAAAACCTTAGTTATTAAATACAACTTTTTTTTCATTTTTTAAATTCATCTTTATTAACTTCGTTTATATATGAATTGTCATTTTTATAACAAATTACATTCACACTATCACACTTTTACATATTATGTACTTAAGTTTTTGACATGTATTAATACAAAGTATAATAGTGTTAACTATTCTTTATTAACAGTTATCCACCAGGATTTAGGGGTGCGTCGGGCGTAGACTACCTTGAGGGTTCTTAATAAGCGCTTGTCGAGACATAAAGGTATTGGCAATATACCGCAATTTTAAATGTTTTAGTTTATTTGGCACAGTTTTTTTATGGCAAAATTATTGGTAAATTACCTTAAGGCGTTTTCAGCGGTTGCTGAGAATTAGTTTTTCGCTGCTTACATCAGGTTTGGCTGCGGACAATAATGGAGTTCCAATAAGGAAGTGTCCACGGGTCAATGGGTTAAGATCATTTGAGTTATCGCTAACAGGACTTCAGGGTCTAGAGTTGCAACAAGACTCTCTAAGTGGGTAGCCTGGTATAAATTTCTAAATGAAATTTTGATGGTTACAATTGTGAGTAGCTTGGATTTGAAGAGTTTTTATAAATTTTAGACGATCTTGTTTGATGAGTTCTGCTGTTCCGACAAAGTTCATGCCGTTGTCCGAATATATAATTGCTGGTCCTAAATTTAGTAGCATACAAATACGAACCATACCCTTTTGTGGTAAGTCAGACTCGCCCAGTAAAGTTTTGAATATTAATAGGTCTGTAGTGCATATATTTGTGTGACACTCCTCAGCTTTTTTTTAATTTTAACAATGTTCCCATTGATATACTATTACATTGAAATGTAATAGTAGTTTAAAGTAATAATATGCTGAGTAGTGGGAAATGCAACAAATTCCCACCTATGTATATGCACACGCCATATATATATATATATATATATATATATATAAATTCCTTTTGTTCCTATGAGGAGCATAGGGCCTTAACGATTGTGTTCCATTCTTGTTTGTCTGTTGCTACGATCTTCAGCTCGTTCCACGTTTTGTTGACTTTTGTCACTTCAATGTCTAGTTGTCGACGCCAGGTGTGGCTCGGTCGACCCTTCCTGCGGCTGCCTTGGGGATTCCAGTCTATTGCGTTTCTGGTGATGTCGGCTTGAGGTCTTCGCAGGGCATGTCCAATCCACCGCCATTTCCGTTTTCTGATTTCGTACTCAATTGGTGTTTGTCCGCACTTGGCCCATAAGCGTTCGTTTGTGATGGTGTTTGGCCAGAAAATTTTAAGTATGCGACGGAGGCAGCGGTTGATGAATACCTGTATGGCATTGGTATCGCATTGAGTTGAGTTCCAAGACTCGCAGCCGTAGAGTGCAACTGATTTCACGCAGCTGTCGAAGATGTTAATTTTGGTGCGCTTAGATATGTGCGGGGAATTCCACACATGGTAAAGTTGGCCATAAGCTTGCCTGGCCTTGTTTATTCGGTTCCCAATATCCTCTCTTGAGCCTCCACTTGTTGATATTATGCTACCCAGGTAGCAGAAGGATTGGACGTCTTCGATCTGTTGTTCTTGTAGTGTGAACTGTTGCGTATTTGTTGTATTGATTCTCATGGCCTTGGTTTTGGGGATATTAATTCTGAGCCCACACATTGCTGCTTCGGCTTCGATGTTGTTAAGTTTTGACTGCATATCGTCAAATCTATGTATACGCCATAGCTAATGATAATTATAATTAAGTTGATGTTAATAATTAAGTTAGTGTCAATAACAATGATAATAAAAATAAAGATTCATTAACAAATCGCAATTCAACAATGAAAGTTCTTTTATTTGAAATGGTCACGACATGGCGACCGTGACAGGACCGGCTAAAAAAAAAAAACTTAAAATAAATTTACAGGACTTATTTGTAATTTCTTAATAAGTGGTTATTTCGTGTTTTAAAAATTATTAAAAATATAAAAGTTAAGAAAAGTGGTTTCCTAAATTATAGTGGAAAAATAGAAAAACAAACCTTTGTGAAAATCCGAAAAAAAAATCAAACACAATGCTGACAGAACGAAATTTTTTTCTATCTCCAAAACAGCGAATTGTAAAAAAAAAATTTTAGTGAGTTTTGTGAAAGTTGACAAAAGTTTTGAAAAATCGTGAAATTCATAAAAAAAAAAATAATTAAAATATTTGATAGGGAAAAGTAAAACAAATAGAAAAATTGAAAAAATTAAATTAAAAATTTGGAAAAATTTTAAAAAAATTAACAAAACTAAACCTAAGGGACAAAATCGAAACGGAATCAAAAAAAAAAGGAACAATTTTGACAGAAAGTGGCGATAGTAACAAACTTACAATATAAAAGGGAAAACAGACCACAAAGAAATAAGAGCTACCACAAAAACAAAAGTGCTCAAACATATAAAGTGAATACAAAAAAAAAAAAATATCATTACAATGAAAACAAAATAAACTTTAAAATAACCAAAGCAGTTATAGATAAAACAACACGGTGGAAAGAAAACAAAACTAAATGAAACATAACAAGACATAAAACGTGTAAAAAAAAAGAGAGAAATTAAATTAAAAAAGGGTAACATTCCGAGTTGCCCGAAGGAAGATGCCGGTGCGGCCAAAGTACCGGTCACCACAAAACCAAAAAACATAATAATCATCCAGATGGATCATCTTTACCACAGGATAGTATGTAATAATATTATAGTAGAAAATGTTTAACTAATATTTTGTGTGTTTGGGACACCCACAGTCTCCCTTACACGCGTACTAACAAATAAATAATCATTGCGAAACGCAAGCGTCCCTCCAGTGGTATAATTAATAAAATAAAATAAAAATGGAATATAAATTTTAAAAACAAAAAGGGGGAACAACATTTTTTTTTTTCGAATTCCTTTGCAATTTAATAGATTAAATTTTAAAATGGGTGGCCAAGAATCTAAGGTTGAAAACCCCAACGCAAATGTCATAAAGAGATTAGGGTGGAAGTAGAGTTCCCGGTAATTTACTTTATTATAATTATTGTAATCCTTGCAGTGCAATTGTTGACCACCTTTTATCAATTACATAAAAGGTCGTTAAGAAAAAGTTACGTCCGCGCTGCTTCCATGGCAAATGAAATAGAAAAAATTTAGAAAAAACAAGTTATAGTGCTATATTCGGCTGTGCCGAATCTTTGATACCCTCCACCGACAGTTCGAATGTTTAAGGAGTAATATCTGTATGATGTTTATTTATTATTATTATCTTAATCTGTGACGATTTGTTATTAATGATGGTTTTAGGCGACTAAACTGTTTTCCGGTAGGAGGGTTTATATGGGGCCTAGGCTAAATTATGGACCAATCATCACGAAATTTCACAGCATCATTTCTAGTCCTTCAAAACTGTGACGTACCAATTTCTATTATGATAGCATTATTAATTATGGTTTTAGGCGTACTAAACTGTTTTCCTGTAGAAGGGTTTCTATGGGGCCTAGGGTAAATTATGTACCGATCTTCACGAAATTTCACAGTCTTTTTCCCAGTTCTATAAAACTTTGATGTATCAAATTTTGTTATGATAGCATTATTTTTTAAGGATTTAGGCGTACTAAACGGTTTTCCGGGAGTAGGATTTATATGGGGCCCAGGGTAAATTATGGACCGATCTTCACGAAATTACACAGTTTTATTTCTTGTCCTATAAAACTTTGATGTACCAAATTTTGTTATGATAGCATTATTTTTTACGGATTTAGGCGTACTAAACTGTTTTCCGGGAGTAGGGTTTATATGGGGCCCAGGGTAAATTATGGACCGATCTTCACGAAATGACACAGTTTTATTTCTTGTCCTATAAAACTTTGATGTACCAAATTTTGTTATGATAGCATTATTTTTTTCGGATTTAGGCGTACTAAACTGTTTTCCGGGAGTAAGGTTTATATGGGGCCCAGGGTAAGTTATGGACCGATCTTCACGAAATAACACAATTTTATTTCTTGTCCAATAAAACTTTGATGTACCAAATTTTGTTATGATAGCATTATTTTTTACGTTTTTAGGCGTACTAAGTTGTTTTCCGGGAGTAGGTTTTATATGGGTCCTATGGTAAATTATGGACCGATCTTCACGAAACTTAACAGTTTAATTTCTAGTCCTATGTAACTGTGACTTGCCAAATTTTGTAATGATAGCATTGTTAGTTAGGGTTTTAGGCTTAATATACTCTTTTCCGGGAGTAGGGCTTATATGGGGCCTAGGGTAAATCATGGACGGATCTTCAAGATATTTTTTACAGCGTGATTTCCAGTTAAATAAAACGAATTGTTGCGAAATCTTATATCATTCTGTGCATTTTTCCACCATTTATGTTAGTTTTTGTAACAAAATTATCAATTTTTTTTAGGTGGTGGTTCCACATTTTGATTCATAGCTCAGATCCTATTGAACCGATTTTGCTGAATTTCAATCCCAAACTGCTTAGGATAACTACAAGCAATTTGACACCAAGTTTGTTGATTTCTTTTGAGTTTTTCGAAAGTGAGCGTGTTTTCAACAGACGGACAGACAGACGGACATAGCTAAATCGACTTAAAATTACTCAAGGACCCAGAATATATATACTTTATAGGGTCTGAGATGAATAGTAAATAAGTTTCACACGGAATGACAAACTGAATATACCCTCTTCACAACTAATTGTGGTGGAGGGTATAAAAAGAGAAGGAAAAGTGAATAATCTTTCCTTAACAATAGGTCGTTAAACCTAACAATTATTTCTGCGCGACATTTAGCGTAATTATTTTTATTCCGACCTGAAATTTATTTTACTACTATCTTACTGCCCAGTTATGATTAAGGGTAATTTCTTTTTGTATTCGTAAATGCGAGTTTATTTTTCCTATTTATCGAAAATAATGGCGCTTATTATTTGATTATCCGCTAAATGGAATGGGATTCAATTGTCGCAAAGGCAAGGCAAATTAAGGAAGATTTTAATAAATCATATAAGTGTCTAAACGTTGATAGAGATACCAAGAAAGAAACCATTGATAAACATATAAAGGTTCTCGAAGGTCATCTCGAACGTTTGAGGGTATTGTTTAACGTTCATTACTCTCGCTTAATAGCTGCACATAAAGTAGCTGCTGACGCCTTCTATGCAGACGTCAGAGAAAACTTAATATCTGTCGCTCTGAAAAAAGGAGTGGAACTAAAAAAATCTGTCTCACTCCAGGGGGATACAGATTCTATACTTAAAATCAGTGTCGCTCGGGAAACTAATGCAAAAACTGAAAACACTAAAGATACTCTGAGTACGTCAAATTTGAACAATACGCCGCAAACGCCAATCGAGTTTCTTACAATCGCCTCAAGACTCATTCCTGAGTTTGATGGTCGACCAGAAAACTTACAGGGTTTTGTATCGACCCTGGAACTGGTGGACAGCGTTTGCGAGGGCCACGGTGCCATAGCTATAAATTTGGTCAAAACCAAATTAAGGGGCACTGCCATTAATTTACTTAAGGGAACTGAGGCGAACTTAACTCAGATAATCGAATCCTTAAGAACAAATGTAAAAGGCGAATCTGTGGACGTAATTTCAGCCAAGCTGATGAATGTAAGACAGTCGAGTAAAAATGCTGGCGCCTATATAAAAGAAGTGGAGGATTTAACAAAATCGCTCCAATCGGCTTACATATCAGATGGTTTAACGCCACAATTAGCCGACAATTACGCGACAAAGGCCGTCGTTAAGGCGATAGTCAAAAATGCAACCAACGAAAGAGTTAAGTTGGTAATGCAGTCGGGTAGATTCGACAATCTCAATGAGGCGGTTGCAAAGTTTGTAGAGAGTTGTACCGAAGTATACGGGCAACAGAATGCGGTGTTATACCTAAACAGTGAGTGTAGTCAGACTAACTACCATAGAAGAAACCGTCGAGGTTACCGTGGTAATAACACAAACAATACAAATAATCAGGGTAGGAATGCATACCGGGGTAACGATAACAGACGTTACAATAATAATAACAATAACCGTTTCTATAGGGGCCGCGGCAATAACCGTGGATCCCAACACAATAACAGAAACGTTAGATTAGTCACCGACCAAGATAATGGTTCGGAAAACCAAGACCAGCCTCTGAGAAACTAAGAAATAAAATTTATAAGCTCAACCTTAGTCTAGGAGTGTTCGTACAGTTATACGGTACAAATAGCAGATTATTAACATTACTTGTTGATACAGGAGCGGACATATCTCTTCTAAAAATTTCAAATATAGTTCAAACTAAACAATTGAACACTAATGAGTTAGTGACTCTTAGTGGTATAGGTCAGGGTTCTACCAAATCCGTTGGTTCCAAGAGAGTGATCTTAAATTTGCAAATGTTTTAATTACGCATAAATTTCATACGGTTTTGGATGATTTCCCTATACCATGCGATGGAATCAAAGGTCTTAATTTTCTAAAAAAGTTTCATTGTAAACTGGACTTTAATGAAAATGAAGATTTTCTTGTTTTACGACCGAAAAATTTCTATCAATTCAAGATTCCAATGTCCAACACATATGTTAATGATTCGACCATGCTACCTGCGAGATCACAAGTTATAAGAAGAGTAGTACTTAAATCAGGTCAAGGAGAAGTATTAGTACCCAACCAGGAATTACAACCTGGTGTATATATTGCGAACACTATAATAATAGTGATATGACGTATTGAGAACATCAGGAGCATGTGAGAGAAGAACTCAAGAAGTCCTGGATAAACTCAGTAAAAACTTTCCTGATCGATTTAAAGACGATCTTACGAAACTCTGTACGGAATATGGTGATATATTCGCCCTAGAAACCGAAGTGGTTTCGACGAATAACTTTTATAAGCAAAAACTCAGACTAAGTGACAAGACATCGAGCTATATAAAAAACTATAGAATTCCACACGCCCATAAGGCGGAGGTTGATAGGCAAGTCAAATAACTAGTAGACGATGGGATAGCAGAACCATCTACATCAGATTATAACAGTCCCTTATTACTAGTACCCAAGAAATCATTACCGAACTCCGAGAAGAGAAGATGGCGATTGGTAATCGATTATCGCCAGGTGAACAGGAAATTGATTGCAGACAAATTCCCACTTCCAAGAATAGACGATATTCTGGATCAATTGGGACGTGCTAAATATTTTTCATGTTTGGACCTCATGTCAGGTTTCCATCAGATAGAGTTACACGAGTCTTCAAGAGACATTACTTCCTTTTCTACGGGAAATGGCTCTTATCGTTTCACGCGATTGCTATATGGACTCAAAATTGCACCCAATTCATTTCAACGCATGATGACCCTTGCGTTTTCTGGCTTAACGCCGTCACAAGCATTTTTGTATATGGATGATTTGGTAGTACTAGGGTGTTCGGAAAGACACATGTTTAAAAATTTAACAGATGTTTTCGAACTATGCCGAAAGTACAATCTAAAGTTACATCTAGACAAATGCACATTTTTTATGCACGAGGTAACTTACCTTGAGCATAAATGTACTGACAAAGGCATCCTTCCGGATGATAGTAAGTACGCAGTGATCAGGGACTACCCAGTCCCCACTGACGCCGACGGTGCAAGAAGGTTTATCGCTTTCTGTAACTACTACAGAAGATTCATTAAAAATTTCTCTGATTATTCCCGTCACATATCAAAATTGACGAGAAAAAATGTGACATTTCAATGGTCACCAGAATGCCAAAGGGCATTCGATTATCTTAAGAAAGCTTTAATGAATCCGGGGATATTACAGTATCCAGATTTTAAGAAACCATTCTGTATCACTACAGACGCAAGCAAGCACGCATGCGGGGCGGTACATAGTCAGGAGTACGAAGGTAGACAGCTTACAGTCGCCTACGCCTCGAAAGCTTTTACTAAGGGTGAAAGCAACAAGTCAACAGTTGAGCAAGAACTCACTGCAATCCATTGGGCAATTACTCATTTTAGACCATACGTTACGGGAAAACCCCGGCGAAAATAACCTCAACCAGCATGAGCATTAATTAATCACATTTGACTTTGTAATATATTCGCTGCTTATATTACAAAGTATTTGACACTTTGACGCTTAAAAATTAATAATATATTTTGTTATTTAAATTACTTAACATTATAGTGAACAATTAAAACGATAAAATTAAATAAAACAAAATAGTAAAAATATATATGTACGTATGAATGTTCATACATGTGTATGCATATTTTGAACAAAAACATTTAAGTTTAAATTTCTTATTTTTTTGTTCTTGTTGTAAAATACAATAAATAATAAAAATATTAAGAGCAAAGCAAAACGGTGAAAAACAAAAACAACTCTTTGCATGAGTACGAACAGTGAAACAACACTAAGACAAAATGAAAGAAACGTTTACGTTTTAGTTAATGCAAATGAAAATAATGCAGAAATAAATAAAACAAAACAAAACAATATAAACTATTTAACGGCTAAGCCAATTAATTACTCAAACACGTTCCCTATCACCCTCGGTGTTTACAAAAACAGTGGATAGTGACTCATTAAAAAAACTACAACTAGATTTGGTGACAAGTGTTGCCAGGCCAGAAAGTATTGCCGTGACGTCAAAAACAAATTTAGTGGGAAATGATACCATGAACTCAAACACAAATGCAATGGAAAACCCCCCTGTAAAAAGTTGTCAAAAGCCTACAGTACAAGTTGGTATGGACAGGTACATAACAGTGCTTAAACGGGGACGCAGCCCTACCTCTGCAGCAGTTGCTTCGGCCTCAAAAGTACCATCTTTTAATAAAATAAATACTCAAAATCGTTTTGCAATTCTGGAGGATGAATCCTCTGAAGCACCAAACGTCATTAAACCATCAAAGCCTCCTCCGATATATCTAAGGGAGCAAAATTCAAATGAGCTCATAAAGAGTTTGATATCGGTGATAGGTGAAAATTCGTTTTACGTAGCGGCTATTAAGCGTGGAAGTATAAACGAGACAAAAATACAAGTCAATAATGAGAATGATTTTCGCAAAATAGTAAACAACTTTGAAACGCTTAAAAAAAAACTTCCATACCTACCAACTGAAAAGCAGTAAAGGTCTACAGGTAGTGATTAAGGGTATTGACTCATGTGTGGACCCAGAAGAGGTTAAAACATTCCTAGAAGAAAAAGGCTTCAAGGTAAAACATGTAGTAAATATTAAAAATAGAGAAAAAATTCCCCAACCACTTTTTCGAGTGGAGTTTGAACCCGGCGACGTAAAACTTAAAAAAAACGAAACACATCCTATTTACAATTTAAAATATATTCTCTACAGAAGAATAACTATAGAAGAGCCGCACAAAAAAAATGGACCTGTTCAGTGCTTAAACTGCCAAGAATTTGGCCATACCAAGGCATACTGCTACTTACCCCCTGTCTGCGTAGTATGTGGTGAACTACACGGTACAGTTTCTTGCGATAAGTCTAAAACCGACCCCAACGTAAAAAAATGTAGCAACTGTGGCGGTAATCACACTGCCAATTATAGAGGATGCCCTGTATATAATATCGTCAAGCAGACGGTTGGACCGAAAACAAATGCCCCTCAAATACAGGTTGCAAATCAATTAAACACAAATGCAATTCAAGCCCCCCAGCCTAGTAATAACAGAACCTCTTACGCTAACGTCCTAAAATCAAACCATCACCCAATGCAGGGTGCCTCGCCAAGTAATGATGAAACTCCGGTTTCTAATTTAAGTCGTTTAGAAAAAACCATGGAAACATTAGTGCAAACAGTAAATAATTTTACGAACACAATGGGTAATATGATGCAAAAAATTAAAAATACTAAAATATATTCTTCAGATGTAGAGCGGCTCTTGACTGAAAAAAGGAGAGTTCGAAGAGAGTGGCAACTTTACAGATCCCCGCAACTTAAGATTTTATTAAAAGAGTGCACAAAAAAGCTAAGAAAGTTACTGCAGAATCAGAAAACGGCTTCTCTAGAAAAATATCTTAAGGAACTTGATGCAACTCCACAATCTGACTACTCATTATGGCGTGCAGCTAGAAATCTAAAAAGGCCAGTTATATTTAAGCCACCATTAAGAAACTTGAATGGTAATTGGGCAAGAAACGATATTGAAAAAGGAAATCTGTTTGTTAGTCACTTGAAAAACGTATTTAAACCAAATATATTTCACAATATTGCGGTCGAGTTACCACCTGTTGCTGCAAGAGCAGCTATTCCCCTCAGATTTGAGTTAAGAGAAATCGAAAAGGCTATTTGTGACTTAAACACTAAGAAGGTACCTGGTATTGATAAAATCAGTAATAAAATGCTTTTGGAGCTACCTCGCATAGCAAAGAAAATTATTCTTTTTATTTTTTATGCTATTTTACGCCTTGAATACTATCCTCAAAAATGGAAGGTTTCCTTAGTTACCGTGATACCAAAGCCAGGTAAAGATCATACAAAAGTTGAGTATTATAGGCCTATTAGCTTATTATCAAATATGTCAAAGCTGTTTGAGAAATTATTAGTTTCAAAATTAACACCGATTTTAAGTGTAAATATATGTATTCCAAACCATCAGTTCGGATTTAGAAGAAAACACAGCACAATTGAACAGACTCATCGAATAGTAAATGTCATAAAAAAAGCATTTGAAGAAAAAAAATATTGCTCAGCACTCTTCATCGATGTTTCGCAAGCTTTTGATAAAGTCTGGCATGAAGGCTTATTACATAAATTGAAGCAAAATTTACCAGCAAACACACACAAGCTGCTAGAAAGCTACTTAGTCGGTCGCCAATTTATTATTAAAGAAGGACATTTCTTAAGTTCACCTCAGCCCATTGCCGCTGGAGTCCCACAAGGCAGCATCCTGGGCCCCCTATTATACTTAATTTATACTTCGGACATGCCAACAAGCAACTATACACAAACTTCAACATTTGCAGACGATACAGCTTTTCTAAGCGTCCACGAAAATCGTTATGAAGCATCGCGTTACTTACAGCATCATATCAGAGATCAGCAATGAGTAGTGAAAAAGTGAGTAGAGCTAAATCATGACTCATAAATTCTTGTACTTATACGCACTCATACTTATTCCAATGTGATTCAGACTCATATTCACTCAAAAGTTTCAGTTTATTCATCGTACTCATACTTACCAACATTTGTAGTGTTTGATTTAGAATCTACTCAAGTCAATGTGTATAGGCGAAGCAAAATGCGAGGCTACCAGATTTGTCCCCGAAATAGCAAAGTGACGATTTGGCAATTACAGTTTACTAAAGTAACATGTATGAAGTAGACGATTTTTCGGAAATTCTTGTACTTATACGCACTCATACTTATTCCAATGTGATTCAGACTCATATTCACTCAAAAGTTTCAGTTTATTCATCGTACTCATACTTACCAACATTTGTAGTGTTTGATTTAGAATCTACTCAAGTCAATGTGTATAGGCGAAGCAAAATGCGAGGCTACCAGATTTGTCCCCGAAATAGCAAAGTGACGATTTGGCAATTACAGTTTACTAAAGTAACATGTATGAAGTAGACGATTTTTCGGCAAATTTATCTGGCAGCGCTGATTATTAAGTTGTGTGTTTTCTCTGTTGTGTTAAAACGGTAAATGGATGAGCTAAATGATTTGAATCATTGTGAGTATTATAAGTATTTTCTTGAAATTATAAATCAAGCTGAGCTCATTTATGAGTATGCGTATAATGTCGACGTCGCACTCATAAATATTTCTCTTGTGAGTATGAGTGAATCAGAGTAGTTTAGTTTAAATGACTTCTACGCACTTATACTTACAATTGCATGAGTCAGTATGAGTAGCGAAAAAGCGATTCATTGCTGATCTCTGCATCATATATTTCAACTAGAAATATGGTTACGACAATGGAGGATAATGGTCAATGAGCAAAAATACGTACATATAACATTCACTTTGCGCCGGGAATCTTGCCCCCCTATTACAATCAATAATCAAATAATTCCTCAACATTCGCATGTAAAATATCTCGGTATACATCTGGATCGGCGATTAACGTGGAAATGCCATATAGAGGCAAAATTAACTCAAATGAAACTAAAAGCCATTCAAATTCATTGACTTATTGGAAGAAATTCTGTCCTTAGTCTCGATTGCAAGCTTCTACTTTACAACTCTATCTTAAAGCCTATCTGGTGCTACGGTATTCAACTATGGGGCACTGCCTCGGCCTCTAATATCGACAAAATTCAAAGGCGCCAAAATAAACTTCTTCGAATAATCACAGCAGCTCCCTGGTATGTTAAAAACTCAAACATTCATAAGGATCTCAATGTGCCATTAGTTAAAACTATGATTACAAAATATGCAATAAAATATTTAAAAAGGCTTGAACAACACCCAAATCCACTAGCTCGAAATATTTTAAATCATGGCAGCCACACTCGCTTAAGAAGAAGAGACACTGCAGCACTTACCCAATTAGATGAGCGATAAACACCTATATACATAAGTGAACAGAACCCGTGATGAAGAAAATTTTTGTCTGGCACTGGCAGGACATAAAACAACGTATTAGGTTAAGATTTGATTAATTATTGTTAGTTCATATTTAATATATGAAGATTCAATAAAAATAATGACAATAAAAAAAAAAAACCAGCATGAAATGTACAAAAAGCCCAATATATGTGAAGTCATTAATTATACTGACGTCAGAAAATATCCAAAACTGAAGCTGACTTCTGACCATTGCTCCTTGAAGCGTGGCAGGAAAATTATACAAGAGATAATAATATATGATCTGTTTGTTAATGGGAAAATTGATCTAGAACAATTCTTTCCAAGGCTGGAATCATCAGCCGGCAAACATGGCATTATTAATGTACAAATGGCACCCAGTGAACAAATTTTCGAATTTGTCACAGTAAGTAAATTTAAGGCCGTGGGCAATGAAAAATTGAAAAACTTACAAGTAGCGCTACTTCCAAGGGTGACCAAGCTGAAAGAAGAGGATGAACTAATTGAAACAATCAAAAGATATCATGATGACCCAGTTCAAGGGGGACATACTGGGATAACAAGAACAGTAAATAAAATAAAAAGATACTTCTATTGGCCAAACATGATTCGTGACATATCGAAATACGTCAAGTCCAGTCAGAAGTGTCAACAAGCCAAGATTATACGGCATACAAAAACCCCTATGGTAATAACAGAGACCCCAACCAAAGCTTTCGACACTGTATTAGAGGATACTATTGGACCATTGCCACGTACGGAAAATGGCAATGTGTATGCAGTCACACTTATATGTGACCTATCAAAGTATTTGGTTACTGTACCAATACCTGATAAAAGTGCTAAAACAGTTGCGAAGGCTATATTCGAATCTTTTATACTCAAGTACGGTCCAATGAAGACGTTCATTACGGACTTGGGAACGGAGTATAGAAATTCGATAATAAATGAACTATCCGAATATTTGAAAATTAACAATATAACGTCTACAGCTCACCACCAGCAAACTCTGGGAACGGTGGAACGTAGTCACCGAACTTTTAATGAGTACATACGATCGTACATATCCGTTGAAAGGGATGAGTGGATGAAGTACTTCACGTACTGTTTCAACACCACCTTATCAGTGACACATGGATATTGTCCGTATGAGCTTGTGTTTGGAAGAATTCCAAACGGATTTCATGAATTTAACTCAATAGAGAGGGTAAATCCTCTTTATAATATATATAGCTACAGCAAGGAAGTTAAATATAGATTGGAAATTGCTTATGCTAGAGCTAGATTTTTTTTAAATAAATTAGATATTAAAATAGGAGACGCTGTTTTCCTTAAAAATGAAACAGGCCATAAGCTAGAAGAAAGGTACCTAGGTCCTTTTAAGGTTATAAATTTTTTAGATAACAATAATGTTAAAATAGGGAGCGATAAGAAAAATGCACAAATTGTGCATAAAGAATGATTAAAAGTAGTATTAAAATAAAATACTTAAAATTTAAAATACTATTAATACACAAAATATACTATTAATATTTAAAATTTAAAATACTATTAATACAAAAATATACTATTAATATTTAAAATTAAAAATACTCTTAATAAAAAAAAAAATAAATGACAGTTAATACTTAAAAAGAAAAATACCATTAAAAAAAATACTATTAAGGCTTAGAATAAAATTACAATTAATAATTTTATTTTTTAATAATTAGTTGTGAAGGGGGTATATTCAGTTTGTCATTCCGTGTGAAACTTTTTTACTATTCATCTCAGACCCTATAAAGTATATATATTCTGGGTCGTTGAGTAATTTTAAGTCGATTTAGCCATGTCCGTCTGTCTGTCCGTCTGTCCGTCTGTTGAAAACACGCTCACTTTCGAAAAACTCAAAAGAAATCAACAAACTTGGTGTCAAATTGCTTGTAGTTATCCTAAGCAGTTTGGGATTGAAATTCAGCAAAATCGGTTCAATAGGATCTGAGCTATGAATCAAAATGTGGAACCACCACCTAAAAAAAATTGATAATTTTGTTACAAAAACTAACATAAATGGTGGAAAAATGCACAGAATGATATAAGATTTCGCAACAATTCGTTTTATTAAACTGGAAATCACGCTGTGAAATTTCGTGAAGATCCGTCAATAATTTACCCTAGGCCCCATATAAGCCCTACTCCCGGAAAACAGTATATTAAGCCTAAAACCCTAACTAACAATGCTATCATTACAAATTTTGGCAAGTCACAGTTACATAGGACTAGAAATTAAACTGTTAAGTTTCGTGAAGATCGGTCCATAATTTACCATAGGCCCCATATAAAACCTACTTCCGGAAAACAGTTTAGTACGCCTAAATCCGTAAAAAATAATGCTATCATAACAAAATTTGGTACATCAAAGTTTTATAGGACAAGAAATAAAACTGTGTAATTTCGTGAAGATCGGTCCATAATTTACCCTGGGCCCCATATAAACCCTTCTCCCGGAAAACAGTTTAGTACGCCTAAATCCGTAAAAAATAATGCTATCATAACAAAATTTGGTACATCAAAGTTTTATAGAACTGGGAAAAAGACTGTAAAATTTCGTGAAGATCGGTCCATAATTTACCCTAGGGCCCATATAAACCCTACTACCGGAAAACAGTTTAGTCGCATAAAACCATAAATGATAACAAATCGTCACAGTTTAAGATAATATTAACATCATACAAATATTACTCTTTAAACATTCGAACTGTCGGTGGAGGGTATCAAAGATTCGGCACAGCCGAATATAGCACTCTAACTTGTTTTAAAATGTTTTTCTTCTTTATTAATTTTTGAGCTTAAGGTCACTTCTATTTTAAATATTTGGTATATTTTAATTATCGATATTTCGATTTCCTTTGGAAATCTTCTTCAGGATATATTTTAACAAAAATTATGTTTGACAATTAATAAAAATTAAAATTAAATTTCAAAAAATTTTTCAACATTCAACTATAACATATCATAAAATCAAAAAATTAAAAATTAAAAAGAGGAAACAAAAAACAATTTTAAAATATTTCCCTTTTTCGTCAAACAATTTTTAACAAATCTAACTTAAGCCATCTAAACTTTATTTTAGAAAACAACCATATTTCCAAACCTATTTCCCTTTTCGTCAACCTATTAATTTTTATTCAATAAATATCTATAAATCTGAGCTAAACCCTCAGTATCTTTTTTAAAATTAATCCTTTCTTCAAATGGAACATTATTTATTTGTAACATTTCTAACATATATCTTCTTTTCTTAAAACCTTCCACGTTTAAAATGGATGTGTTCTCAAAATCTGGATAATGATTTAAATCCCTGCAATGAGTCGATAAAGCTGTACCATGTGCTGAATTATAATTTCTATATTTTTGGTCATGTTTATATCCTGCTATTCTAGTTTTCAGTTTCGTCCCAGTTGTTCCTACATATAATTTTGCACATTGTTCATTATTGTTGCCACCACAAGGTATTTTATAAACTAAGTTTGACATATCTAACTTTTGCAATCTATCTTTCATTCTTGTGAATAATCTACCAACATTATTGTTTACCTTGTGTGCCATTCTATATTTCCCTTTGTCATAAATATTCGAGTTTTCTAACCTTTCTGAAAATCCAGGTACATAAGTTAATGATTTATATATTTTAGGTGTTAAGATCTCACTATTATTTCGAGATTTTCTTATATTATATTGTCTTATTAATTTGTGAATTAGTTTGTTAGTAAAACTATTATCTTGTAAAATATTTCTAATAATTCTTTTATTTTTCTTATGAAATCTAGTGTCACTTATTGTCAATATTCTATCTATTAGATTATTAGCTGTGTTAATAATAATCCTCTTAGGATGCTTAGAAAAATAATTTAAGATTCTACCTGATGAGGTTGGTTTTTTATACCAATCTATCAATAACCTATTATCTTTCCTTATTACCAATGTATCCAAATATGGAATCGAATAATTTAATTCCCTTTCAATAGTAAACCTGATATTCTGATCAAAAGAATTAAAGTAATAATATGCTGAGTAGTGGGAAATGCAACAAATTCCCACCTATGTATATGCACACGCCATAGCTAATGATAATTATAATTAAGTTGATGTTAATAATTAAGTTAGTGTAAATAACAATGATAATAAAAATAAAGATTCATTAACAAATCGCAATTCAACAATGAAAGTTCTTTTATTTGAAATGGTCACGACAGGTCCATCGTAATCGACTCTAGGAGAAGAAACGGCGATAAAGCGTTGTGCGCACTGTTGATTTTTTGTACAAAACAAAAGTTTAAAATTATTAATCACTATTTAACCGCAGACCTCAAACGAAAAATCCAAAATTCCGTGCAAAGAAGTCGTATTATAAGTTGGTTTCCACTGTGAATTTTTATTTTATGAGTAAATTCAAAAACGTTCGTTAGCTCGGATGACGCCTGTTTGGTCCATGAACGGATTGAGAGTTAAAACATATACTGCTAGCAGAAGAAATTTTTTGTGTGAGCTTCAAGTGCTTATACTCATCTGGGAACTGTTGATTTTGGGTCAAAATAATGGTATAACCCCGTTTGAATATGTATATCCGTAGTGTATTCTGCTTACACCAATATTTCTCCAGAATCTTAGGACAAAGGCTAGTATGTACCTTAAATGCGAGCGATAGATTGGAGAAACGGTGCAATGGGTCCACCCATTTTAGACAAGTCATGGGTTTCAGGTTGTTGTCCCAGTCGACTTTTATCTAACCAAATCTGTTGCATGATCAGAGTCAAAGAATTTGGCGATTGAATATAAAACTTCCCTTTTTGTGTAAGTTTCTTTTTACTCAACATCTGGGTCGTTTTAGCATAGGTTGAACCAGTCGAGCGGTAGTAGGGTCTCAGTTGGTAAATCGTGAATAACTTGTGGATCTTTTGAGATCGACTTCATCAGATCGAAGCTAGCAGATTTTAAAAAATTTGTATGTTCTTTGCGTGCTTTGGTGGCATCATTTAATGCGTAGCCACCAGCTAAGACATCATCTTCATACATGTTGTGTTGTAGGATGTTTGACACAATTGGGTGAGTTGTCCCGATGTCTTCGGCTAATTGAAGAAGCGTTCTTATGGCATGAAAGGGGGCGCAACTACTCCAAACGTCACTATGAGAAGTTCGTAATCCTCGTAAGTCTCCCAATTTCTAAATAATGTCCTTTGATATTTATTTTGGGTAGGGTCAATGAGTATCTTGCGATACATTTTTGTTAAATCTGAGCATTAAGTATTGATGAAATATGGGTCCTGGATACAAAATGCCATTCATACTTCTCTTATTTGCAGACGTGCTCAATGCCATGAAAATTACTCTAATCTTCGATATCAACTCTACGGGTTTTATTACTGCGTGATGCGGAAGGTAATAATTTGGAGTTTGTTTAACTTTTACAGGAGAAATTTTCTCCATATGTCCTAGCTCTATTTAATCCACAATAACTTTGTCGTATTGTGTCTCAAGTTCTGGTTTTTGGCTAAGCAATAAACAATATATCTTCCCAAATCACTTTTATGGGTTGTATACTTGTGATATTAACAGTATGCAGTCTATCCCACCTCCTAAAAGCGTGTGAGGATTTGGTCCAGGGACGATGTGTTGAGTAAAGATATCGCGGTTTCTAGGTTGATTGGTTGTTGCTGTTGGTCAACCCACCGCATCGGTGTTTCCATACTTTATATTGAGGGACCTTAGTCGAGGTTAGGACAGGAACGTAACTGGTGAGACTCTTAACAATTTTAAAAATTGTGTGTTGTTTCTTTGTCCCCCCTTTGATGGAAAACGTTTTTTGTTTTCGACCCATAATCGCTATAATTCGCATTTGTCTGAAAACTGTGAACCTGTTTTGGTTGACTGGGTTCAAGTTGTGTGATGGCCGCTATTGACTCTAAAGTCTTAGAAAGAGCAAATATATAGCAGGAAAGGGTCTCAATTGCCAGATTCTACCCCTGAAGCATTTAAAGACCTAATGCAGCCATTAACAATTCGTTGGGCTGAATTCTTGGTAGCTCGATTCGATTGTTCTTGTGTTGAAGAACAATATTTTTCCAGGCTATATCGAAGCCTTCGTTGGTTAATTGGGCATTCGAAACTACTTTCCTAGTGTCTGCTCTAGATTTTCAAATCAAATGAAATAATTTTTCAATTTTGCTTAGCCGCGGTTTATTAATATTTAGCCTTTTTATGCCGATCGCGAAGTTTCTGTTTATCTAGCGGTTGTTTGCCAGATTCCCGTTTTTTGCCCCTACACTCTTCATAAGTCCTTTAAATTTGCTGCAAAAGTGAGTCGAGTTATACACGAAGAATTTCTAAGCCATGGATGTCCTCAAAACCTTTTGATTCTGAATACTCGCAGCATTCAAAATCCAAAAGGTCATTTGTACAATTAACATATGTATCGAGCTCCATTATTTATTTATTGAATAAGAAATATCGAAAGAATAATAATAATTTTAAATTAATTAAGGGGTTGATAACTCTTTTGCTTCTCCTTGTTTTTAAAAAATTGCAACGCCACAAAAAGCAAGAGAATTTATTTCTTGTTGTTTATTTTATTGTATACTTTGACTTACTTGTTGTTGGTTCTTTTGTTGTGTCTGCCCGTTGAATTTTTTGTTCACTCACTTTATAATAGTTTTGTTTTCTAAAATTTTTTTCTATTTACCGATTTTTTTCAAATAAAACTTTTTTTATTAACTTTTATTATTATTTTTTTTATCGCAATTTTTTAACTTTATGATTCGGTTCGAAGTGAATGTTGGGGGCTGGCTCTTTTAATTTTCTTTTTTTTAGATAAAACTTTTTTTTATATTTTTTGTATTTAATTTAATTATTTCTAATTTTGATTCACTTTGTTTTGTTATCTGTATTTGTTTTTATTCACAGTTTTGCTTGTTAGTTATTCATTCAACATTGATTTTTCATTTTTATTTTCAATCAATTCAGACGCCGCACAGTAGCGCCTTTTCTTAACATCCGTGGCAAATATAAAAAACTTGATGACAAAATTTTGTGAAATAAATTAATATATCGTATAAAGAGCTATTTATTGATCACAATTCAAAAACATTTTCCTTAATTCGATAAATTTAGGTGGTGGAGCTGCTCAAAGTCGGCAATTTTTTAGAAACCGAAAAAAGGTGATTTTGAAAAAAAAATTCATTTTAGAATTAAAGTGTCAGAAATATTTCCGTTTGATCACTACTTTTTTCGTTTGTTCATCAGATTCCCTACTCTTTCGGAGTAGCCGTGAAAAATACAAAAATACAACAACTTCATTTCAAAAAAGTGTCATTTCAGTGTTTTGGTCATAAGTCGGCCATTTTGTTTTATTAATTTATTTATTAATTGGATATCACATACAACAAAAATTTAATCTTTTTAATTACGGTATGTGATTTATAACGATAAAATTTATTGTAGTTACATGCATTAAATTAGACAATATTTATTTATAAGCACCAGAGAACCTCAAAATCACTATTTTTCTTGATTTATTCATACGCTAAAATTTACATTCATTCTTTGCTTGCAAAACAAAGTTCAACGTTGGTAATTTTTACATCCTTTCGTACACATTTTATTTTTGCATTTATTCGTTTTTTATTGAAAGTGCTTTATTTGCATTTTTGTTGCTCACGCAATATAACACAACTGAGTAAATTCAAAAGAACACATTCTTATACTTTTGTTTACATTAACAACAACAATAAACCACTCGATGAGACCAAGGATGAGACGCTTTTTCCAAATTAACAACAATAAAAACAACAATAACAAGAATACATTGTACATACCTACTACTACTGTACTTTTTAAAATGAAAAAAAAGTCTGTTTCTATGGAAATTGTGTGTACCTACATATGTATGTGTGTTTAGTTTCATTTCAATTTTTTTTTCTTTCACTACATAGTTGCTGCTGAATATCTTAATGAGTAATGATTGTTTAATTTCAGGCTTTTTTGTTTGTATTTTTTTTTTTTCTTTACCAAAAAAATCATTGTCGTACCGAACACTCAAACATCTTTATTAAAAAACGAAGGTAACGATTGTATAAATAACAAAGCACGATGTGCGTTATTTGAATGACTGCAAACCAGCAGCGAATATTCGCGGTTGCGCAAGTTTGACTGTATGACCGTAAGCGAGTGAGATATATAAAGAATACAAAAAAGGTGTTATAATTAAAGACTTGAGAACAATTTATTTTAAATTGCATAACGTTGCCTATAGTTTGTACTGTGTTGGGTACTGAGTTCCACAATCGTATTGTATTTGTAAAGAACTGCCATTCAGAAATTAATGTACGATGTTGTTACGATTTTTTTTACAAAGATGTAAAAACAATTTTTGTTAGTTGGTGTAGAAGGAAGAATATGTAATTTCCCAAAACCCCTTTAACTTCACCAAAAAAAAAAAAATTAAACTACTTAACCAAATAATTGCATGTTCCAAACTAGAAAATAAATTTTGCTCGCGAAATGTATAATTAAAAAATTAAAAAAAAATATTGCTTAATAAATTCCTTTTACTACTACAATTAAAGAAATTTATTAAAATGTCATTAATTAAAAAAAAAAAAAACTTTGAAATTTTATACTAAATCAAAAAATATAACTAAAACAGTCAGTAACAAATATAACATATAACGATAATTCCTTAAATGATTAATATATATAATGAATTATTAACATCATTTATTTTGTAATACCTATAATTTTTTTTTCTTTTTATTATTACATGCTAATTAAATATTTTCATAAAAATTCATTTTTACTTATTTTAATCTTCGAGTGTAATATCTTTACTCATAACTTGTAAATTACAAGCTAAAAATAGGAATTTACGTCGTCAATAACAACAACAAAACCATCTACTACCAATTGCTGGGCCCATCAATGGAACAATAGTAATGGAACACTGCATATTGTAAAAATTGTTTTGTGAGTAAAAATTAATTAAAACTTTAATATATTTTTTTTATTATTACTATTTTCTTATTATTACTATATCATATTTTACTTTCATTCATTTGTCCGTCTGTCCGATTTTCATTGCATTCCTACCTTTTAATACATATGTATGTAATTTTTTTTTTTTTTTTAAGAAAATCTCTTAATTTTGTTTATTTTTTTTTTATAAGCTAGTTTCTCTCAGAGTAATTATCATATTTGATTATTAAGCTGATATGCATTTGTTTTAATCAATGAATTTGGTATTTTTTTTATATTGTTTTACATAATTCTTAATTCTCTTATTTCTTTTTTTTTAATAAAATTCATTCATTATTTTGTTTACTAAAATGAAACTCTAAATTCTTTAAATTGCAAGGGAAGGGTAGTTCGGAAGGGAAAGAAATAATTATGTAAGTAAAGTCATGTTTTTGTTATAGGGACAGATTTAAAATTATGGGTAACAGTTCTGTCAAGGTGTTTAGAATATTATTCTCTGGGAGGGAAAAATCGTACCCTACATGACGTGTCATCTCGTCATGGTTAAAGTGAGCCTATTTTCTTACTTACTTATTAAAAAAGTTTGATTATTTTTTTTTTATTTGCATACTCTACGATATTTGAATAGGCATGAAGAGTATGTTATATGATTACGCGCGAACTAAAAGGGTTAAGAACCAAAAATATCTCATATGAGCTAGCCGGACGATCTTTTCATGCCATTAACCAGTTTGTTCTCTATCTCGGTATTAGTTGAATTATCCATATTTTTAACAATTTTTATTATTGTTTTATCATACCACCGCGTAACATATATGGCGCCCAACGAAAAAGGCCACTTTTAGAGTGGAAGTTAATTTTTTTGTGACAAACTTTTAATAATTTTTTTTTGAGAATATTGTTTTTTTAGCGTTATTGTTTTGGTATAAGTCTTGCTCACTAGGTAACCAAACTTGGTATAAATTGCGATGCCAACATAGCAAATAGAGAAGCAATCCTTATTTTTAGATATTAAATCTAATGAATAAGTTTTATTTTCAGAAATTTAGACAAATCAACGTTTAAATTTCAATGGTAAATAATAAGGTATTTTCTGGTGAAGTCTTAGAGTTCTTAAAACAATATAAGTTAGAATCTAATTGCGCTAGGGAAAATATATTTATATTTGAAATTTTATACGTCTTGTTTTACATTAGAAGTCCTTAGCTTAGAATAGTAATAATTTTGGCTTAAGTTGCGCTAATTGCGAACACTGACAGCACGTTGAAGTTTGCTATCAAGTCCATTAATGAATGAAATGTCTTAATGTGGTAGATTAGTAACAATTTGATCACTTAAATTAATTAGGAAGAAAGTAAGGCGATATTGTATTACAATAATACAGTGCACATTTTTTTTTCAGATAACATGACTTACACTTGCATAATACATTTTTTTTCCTTTTCGCATATCCTTCCCTACATTTACATAAAATAAATTTCCAAATAATTAAAATCGTTGTAAATTATATATATATACACTTTATTAAATGATTTACATATTTTTCACCTATATACATATTTTTGTTGTACATTTGTCATGGATACTAGAAACACTTCAAGAAGTAATAGGAATAATTCTGTAGGTAAAGGTAGAGGTTCCTCTTCTACACGCAATAATATATCAATTGGGTTACAGTCTAGCACAAGTAGTCCCAAACCAAAAGTTGTTCATTCCCCAGCTACTAGACCGGTTGGTTCACAACAAGTTCATAGAACTAATAGTTCAAATAGCTTACCATCTTCAGCATTATTCCAAGACATTCAAAAAATGAGTAATCAAGACCCAACTTCACAACCACAGGTCAATATTTCTGGATGTGAGACAAGAGCTTTTAATCCAACTATGAACAATCCTTATGAGCAGATTTCTGTGCCGAATAACACCGCACATAACCTGAATTGTAACTCTACGACTTCCTCTCCATTCGATTCATTAATTGCTTTAATGCAACAAACGATGAGGAATACTCAAGAAGAATTTCGTAGAGAACTTACGTCAAAAAGAGCAAGTATTGCCCAAATAGGTACTGTTCCATTATCAAATACAATAAGACCCACAGAATTGTTACCAAATTTTACAGAATCTAATACTCCAATTTCTAATAACACACGTCATTCAGAAAATCAAACCAGATCTTTTACCAACGGAGAATCAAATGTAAAAATTGAAAAATGGAAAATATCCTATGATGGAAACGGGTCTGTTTCTGATTTTTTATTTAAAGTTGAAACACTCTGTGCAAGATCAAGATGTTCTGATGACCATTTGTTGTCAAATTTTCATGTCCTCTTAGAAGGTAGAGCAGAACAGTGGTATTGGCTATTCACAAAGCAAAACAGAAATGTTACCTACCCCCTTCTAAGACATGCACTTACCAAGGAGTTTGGCCATTTAGAATCGGACCATGATATTTTGCTTAAATTATCACTTCGTAAACAACAATTTAAAGAAAACTACGACGACTTTCATAATTCTATTATATCAATGAATTTACGTCTTCAAAATCCCTTACCAGACGTCACCATTATTGATATTTTGAAAAGAAATTTAAACTCAAATTTGAGATTTTTATTATTTAATGCGGAAACACGCGGCTTAAACGAGTTTAGGGATATAGCTCGTAAAGCAGAAAAAGTAATAGGGGAGACACGATTTCAAAGTCCAAATTCGACAAATAATCGAAATGTTAATGAGTTGAACATTTCACCCCCAGAGGTTGAAGATTTTGAGTCAATTGACCCACAAATCGAGGCGATACAAATTTCGAATAGAAAAGTTAGAAATGACTAGTCTAACATACAGTGTTGGAATTGAATGTCGCTTGGACATTCTTATATTTACTGTTTACAGGAAATAAAACAACCGTTTTGTTTTAAATGCGGCCACAAAGGGGTTTTGACACCAAAATGTCCCAACCAACACAATTTTCAGGGAAATCGCAATGTGGGCGATTTGGCGACCGGGGACACTCGTCCACCTCTTCCAACCCCGAGTTTAAAATAAACTCCGAAGAGTATGTCAATCACCCAAATATATATCATAATCTCCATGCAAGTTCACAAACAGAATATATTTCGGCAGATAACATTTCTACACAAAAAACAAATTCACTCAAGAAAACCATATCTAAAATTATAAATTGCAGATTGCGTTATAAAAAACGCCTGAAGTTTCGTAAAATGCTTGAGGCAACAATAATTCATGGACCTGATGACAGGCCTTTTGCAAGAGTTAATATTTTTAATGAATTATTGGTAGGTTTGCTCGACTCCGGTGCTAATGTTTCCGTTTTAGGAAAAAATTGCATGACTTTCTTAGAAAGAAATAACATTTCATATAGACATTTTAATTCTTCTATACGAACAGCTAGTGGATTAAAACAACAAGTAATCGGGTTTTGTACTCTACCAGTCGTTTTTAAAGGTGTGAAGAAAAATATTGATTTTTATTTAGTGCCATCATTAAGCCAGGAAGCATATTTTGGTATCAACTTTTGGCGAGATTTCGCACTGGCTCCTGAAATTATTCCGGTATTTTCAAATAACATTTCAGAAATTTTGCTTAATTCAGAGTTAAATGAAAATTTCCATAGCCTTTCAGCCCAACAGAAATTGGACTTGGAAAGGACTATTTAAGAGTTTCCATCTTTCGAGATACTTGGTTTAGGTAGTACTGATTTACTTGAGCACCACATCGATACGGGCGATGCTACTCCCTTAAAGTGTAGGCATTACCCTTTATCACCGCCAAGACAGGAGGAGGCGTATAGGGAATTCGATAGGTTGCTTAGTATGGGCGTTATCGAGGAATCGAACTCTCCCTGGTGCTCCCCTGCAGTTCTAGTGAGAAAACCAGGAAAAGTAAGGCTCTGCATCGACTCTAGAAAACTTAATGCTGTCACGAAAAAAGATTCTTATCCTTTACCGCATATAAATGGTTTGATAAGTAGGCTTAAAGATACATTTTCTATAAGCGGGATAGATCTCAAGGATGCTTTTCTACAAATTCGTCTGTCTGACTCATCAAAAGAGAAAACTGCGTTTGTTGTCCCAGGAAAACCCCTCTATCATTACAAATTTATGCCTTTTGGGTTATGTAATGGTCCACAAACAATGAGTCGTCTAATGGACAAAGTTATACCTTCACGGTTAAGAGAAAATGTGTTTATTTACTTAGACGACTTATTGGTTTGCAGCTCCGATTTTACTACACATATTCAGCTTTTATCTGAAGTGGCATCATGCCTGAAGAAAGCCAAACTTACTATAAATATAGCCAAAAGCAAATTTTGTCAAAAACAGATTCGATACTTAGGGTATATTGTTGGCAACGGTTGCCTCAAGGTGGATCCGGAAAAGGTTGAGACAATAAAAACCTTTCCAGTACCAAAAACACCAAAACAGTTAAGAAGATTCGTAGGAATGGCAAACTGGTACAGAAGTTGTATAAACAACTTTTCTGATATTTCTGGTCCTCTAACAGATTGCCTTAAAAAAACAAATAAACCATTCTCTTTAACCGAAGCTGCAATATCTTCATTCGAAAAGCTAAAATTGGCTCTTTCCACAGCTCCAGTCTTGGCACAGCCAAATTTCGACAAAGAATTTGTCATTCAATGTGATGCTTCACAAATGGGAGTTGGTGGAGTGTTATTTCAATGCGACGAACAGGGCAAAGAACACCCTATTGCGTATGTATCTCAAAAATTAAATAAAGCTCAAAAAAATTACACAGTAACGGAGCTTGAATGTTTAGCTGCAATAGTGTGCGTAAATAGATTTATACCGTATATCGAAGGATTACCGTTTCGAATAATTACAGACCATTCTTCCCTAAAGTGGCTAATGTCGCAGAAAGATCTAAGCGGTAGGCTTGCGCGTTGGAGTTTAAAACTGCAAAGGTATTATTTTAAGATAGAACACAGAAAAGGAACGCTTAATGTAGTACCTGATTGTCTATCAAGAATTGAGGTAGAGGAAATTGATTTGGCAAACGACTTAACTGAAATCAACTTAGCTTCAACTGATTTCGATGATTACGACTATCAGATAATTAAAAATACCGTATTGGAAAATTCTAAGTCATTACCAGATCTTCGAGTGTCAGATAACGTTGTTCTTAAGCGTGTTAATTTCAGACAGGGAATTGAGGACGAAGAAGATACGCTCTGGCGAATATGGATTCCAAAGTCCCTTACTAAAAGAGTTATTGAATTGGCTCACAACTCCAAAAATTCGTGCCATGGCGGTTTCAATAAAACATTATTCAGGATACGATTGAAATACTTCTGGCCATCAATGGTTAATGACATTAAGTCTTACGTAAAAAGTTGTGACACATGCAAAAGCATAAAGTCCACAAACCAAATATCAAGACCAAGCATGGGTAGTCAAGTTATAACAAACAGACCATTCGAACGATTGTATTGTGATTTTCTCGGTCCATATCCTTTGACTAAAGTGAAAAACTCTGTCATATTTATTTGCCTGGACCATTTAACTAAATTTATATTTCTGAAGCCGATGAAGTCAGCAACATCTGCTAATGTAATTTTATTTTTTCAAAAGGAATTATTTCCGACGTTCGGAGTACCACGTTGTATCCATAGCGACAATGGGAAACAATTTATCTCAAAGGAGATGAAGGAATTCTTTAAATTGTATGAAATTAATCATATCACCACTGGTTTTTATGCACCGCAATCAAATGCCTCAGAACGTGCCAATCGTGAAATTATTACCAAAATTAGATATTTTTTACATGACCATAAAAATCACAAAGACTGGGATAGATATATACCGCAGATTTTAACAATATTAAGAAGTGATTTTCACACATCTATCAACTGTACCCCTTACTTTGCCACATTTGGGCAAAACATTTTGCCACATTGGACAAAACAGCATGGCTCAACTTATAAGGTTTTGGACAAACTTTGTTGTACTAGAGGAGAAGATTTTAACATTTGCGATCACTCCGATAAACTGATTAAAATTAGGGAAAATCTAAGAGCAAACTTAGGCACAGCTTATGCCAAGGCTTCAAAATCTTAAAATCTCAGAAGCAGACCTATAGAATTTCAAAATGGTGATGTTGTGTTTAAAAAAAATCACATGCTCAGTGGTATGTCTAAGCATATAAATAGAAAATTCCTACCAAAGTTCATAAAATGTAAAATTAAAGAAAAGATAGGGAAAAACTTGTATGATATTGAGGATTTAAAAGGTCAGTACATTGGTAAATATCATGCGCTAGATTTAAAAAAGTAAATGAGTTTTTTTTTTTGCCCGGCTTTACGTGGGTCGAGCCACACCTTATTTTCGTAAAATAAACAATAATAAAAATCGTTAACAGAATTTTCTTTCTTTCTCAATACCATTTACAGATTACAATTTAGAAAAATCGGTTTCCTGTTCTTTTGTCGATTAAAAAAATCTACACAAGAAGCAGTTTTGTTACGATTTTTTTTACAAAGATGTAAAAACAATTTTTGTTAGTTGGTGTAAAAGGAAGAATAAACGTAATTTACACTTGACAATTATGAATTTTAATTGGGTATCATCCCAAAAACGTAATTTGCTATAAATTTAAATTATTCCAATGAAACTCATTTAAATCTCTTATTTAAATATGTTTGTCGTTTTATATACCTAAGAAAGTGTATATAAAAAGGTATAAAATTACATTACTCTCAACTTGAATCAGATATCTTTGTCCTTTTTAACAGATAGGATGATGCAATGTCTATTAATTTCTCCTTTACTTATGTATATTGATTCTTTGGTAACTACGCACTAACTTTATGCTTAGTAATATACTTCTTTAAAAATAGGAAATCATTATTAAAGCTAAAGTGATTGCAATCAGTCGTCCTGCATTAAATAAAGTGTTATATTAAACTTTTTCAAGTAATTGCCACGTTTTTTTTAAAGAAATTTTTGTTCAGTAAACTTGTGTATCCCAGAACCTTTGGTAAGAAATTTCGAGAGTGTGTTAAAAATTTAATAAGTAATAAATTTACTTCTTTAGGGAACAAATTATTTCGAATATCCATTGATTTGCCTAATATTTAATTTGGAAAATTATAAAAGGAATTTATATTGAAGACAATTCGTGACAGAAGCAGCTTGGTATTTAAAGAAGAATCACGTGGCCAAAAGTCCACTAAGTTCTATTAATATACCGATGATTCTCCATAAAATTTACAATAGTAGCTGTATCAAATTTACCCACAATTTTCTACACACCACTTTAATTTTCCAACAGAGTGTTGGTTTAACATAAATTTACGTTTAATAATTATACCTTTATAATCTAAACAGAAGTAAACAGAAGTAAGGAAAAAACATGTAAAGTCAATTAAAATGGATAATCATTCAGTAAAAAAAAAGCAAATTTCGATCTACCAAAAGAAAGTGTTAAAAATACAAAATTTGGTTTAAGGATTGATATTTGACTACTGACGTCAGCAGCCTTCGATAGCTGCGAGTGTAAGACGGCAAAACTATCTGAGGAGATCGAGTGGTTCCGATCGAAACATGTCATAGTAACCTGCCGGTTCAACCCCTAGTCACGTCAAGAATGAAAGATTATCAATAACAATTTTAATTAATTTTCATGTTGTAAAATTCCTTTCTTCATAAAAATAATTTAATGAAAATTAAATTTGATGAACTTAAGCCTAATTAAAAAAAAAATATTGAAAAATTTGGATTAAAAACCATAAATAGTTCAACAAAATAACCACAATACTAATTATAATCTAATTTTTTTTCTTATTACTTGATCATTATTTAGATATTGCAAATTTTGAACACTTAACCAAAATCTAACCTCAAAATTGTCAAAAGCTCGTGTAAAAATTTTATTAGTTCATCATTTCTTTTTTATAATTATTATGTAATTTACCAAAACCCCTTTAACTTCACCAAAAAAAAAAAATTAAACTACTTAACCAAATAATTGCATGTTCCAAACTAGAAAATAAATTTTGCTCGCGAAATGTATAATTAAAAAATTAAAAAAAAATATTGCTTAATTAATTCCTCTTACTACTATAATTAAAGAAATTTATTAAAATGTCATTAACTAAAAAAATATAACAAATATAACATTAATTCCTTAAATGATTAATATATATAATGAATTATTAACATCATTTATTTTGTAATACCTATATTTTTTTTTTCTTTTTATTATTACATGCTAATTAAATATTTTCATAAAAATTCATTTTTACTTATTTTAATCTTCGAGTGTAATATCTTTACTCATAACTTGTAAATTACAAGCTAAAAATAGGAATTTACGTCGTCAATAACAACAACAAAACCATCTACTACCAATTGCTGGGCCCATCAATGGAACAATAGTAATGGAACACTGCATATTGTAAAAATTGTTTTGTGAGTAAAAATTAATTAAAACTTTAATATATTTTTTTTATTATTACTATTTTCTTATTATTACTATATCATATTTTACTTTCATTCATTTGTCCGTCTGTCCGATTTTCATTGCATTCCTACCTTTTAATACATATGTATGTAATTTTTTTTTTTTTTTTAAGAAAATCTCTTAATTTTGTTTATTTTTTTTTTTATAAGCTAGTTTCTCTCAGAGTAATTATCATATTTGATTATTAAGCTGATATGCATTTGTTTTAATCAATGAATTTGGTATTTTTTTTATTTTGTTTTACATAATTCTTAATTCTCTTATTTCTTTTTTTTTAATAAAATTCATTCATTATTTTGTTTACTAAAATGAAACTCTAAATTCTTTAAATTGCAAGGGAAGGGTAGTTCGGAAGGGAAAGAAATAATTATGTAAGTAAAGTCATGTTTTTGTTATAGGGACAGATTTAAAATTATGGGTAACAGTTCTGTCAAGGTGTTTAGAATATTATTCTCTGGGAGGGAAAAATCGTACCCTACATGACGTGTCATCTCGTCATGGTTAAAGTGAGCCTATTTTCTTACTTACTTATTAAAAAAGTTTGATTATTTTTTTTTTATTTGCATACTCTACGATATTTGAATAGGCATGAAGAGTATGTTATATGATTACGCGCGAACTAAAAGGGTTAAGAACCAAAAATATCTCATATGAGCTAGCCGGACGATCTTTTCATGCCATTAACCAGTTTGTTCTCTATCTCGGTATTAGTTGAATTATCCATATTTTTAACAATTTTTATTATTGTTTTATCATACCACCGCGTAACAATATCTAAGTTGTATGATGTGTTTTCCTCTATTAGAACGTGCAAATTTTAGGCGATCGTATAAATAAGTTGGTTCTTGGGTGTATATAATTTTATGAATTAGTATTAATGATTTAATTTACTTCAAGATTAACTCCGTATAAAGATTAGGAATATAGAGTAGTTCGATCATATCTTTTTATTCCGTAGACGTATCGTAGAATCGCGTTGTAAGCTACAGTAAATTTACTCTTACTGTATGAATCACAGAAAGCTAAAAGTTCACAATAGTACGTTTTCGCGAGAAGCACACGAATATTTAGAGGTGAACATGTTGTGATGGGTAAAGAGTTCTTAGCATTGAAAAAAATTATCCAGAAACAGAAATAATGTGAGAATTCCATTGAAGAGTTTTATTAAAAATAATACCAAGATTTATAGCTGATTCAACAATTGAAATTGTTGGATTTTCTAATAATATCGGATTATCAACAAGAATATTTTGATTTCTTTGAGCTATAATCAGGCACTTTGATTTTTTGGATTTAAGTATAGTCGAAGCGACGATTCCCATAAATGTATCCAATTTAGATCCACAGAGAGTTTAGCAATACAATATTGCATCAAGTTCTTTTTACAACTTATATATATTTGAACATCATTAGCATAAATATGACTGCTGCAGTACAAAAGACTACTAGGTAAATAATTGATGTAAAGTGTGAATAATAGAGGCCCAAGAATAGATCCCTGTGGTATCCCCATAGACACAACTAGAGCAGCAGATAACGAGTCACCAGCAGCAACAGATTGGTACCGATCAGTAACATAAGTGCCTAGTAGTTGAAGAAAAGTTAAACTTATTATATAACTTAGTGCAAACAATTTCATGGTTAACTGAGTCAAATGCTTTAGAGTGATCCAAGAGTACAAGGAACGTAACTCCGCCTTCATCAATATTTCGTCTGATATCTTCGGATACACTGATGAGCGATGTAACACAGCTATGCCTTTCTCTGAATCCAGATTGATTTTTAACTAGTAGCTGGTGATTTGTCAAGTATTTACTCATTTGCTCATATAACAATTTCTGGAATACTTTAGATAAATCAGGTAATATAGATATATTTAGGACGATATTCATTTGCAGTTTTAGGTACAGCAACTTGGAAACTGACTGGTGGTGATAATGTAGTTAAATGTGTGAGTGATTTAACCTAGTATGTAACTTAGGTAGAAGAAGTTTTCTGAATCTTGTGTGAATTTGGTCCAACCCGACCGCATTCGACGTAATCGATAGAAAACATGATAATACTTCAACTAAAAGCACACCAGAAAATTCGAATTGGTGTACGGTAGGTGGTGCCGAGAGATGTTGTAAAGATTCTGAAGTATACTTGAAGGAATTTTAACAAATGGTTAATTTAGTTGATCTACATCGATATTACAAACAGAAGCAATTTTTTCCCAATTACCAATTTCCTTGATTGTCTGCCATTTCCTTTAAGAGTCTAAAGCTAATCTGAAGCGTATTGCATAATAATTAGTTTTCGCGTGTTTGATGCTTTTATTATCGCACTGACGAGCTCTGCGGTATTCTTCATGTAATTCAGAAGTTCTTAATCTTTTCCAACGTCTATAGGTCTCATCTCGAACATTTATTGAACCAATTCTTCGTAGTTTTTTCCCTCGGTATGTACGCACAGGAACCAAGATATCAAATAGCTGGAGCAAATGGCTATTTAAAAATTTAAGCTGTTCTTCAGCAGAAACCAAATTGTAGATTACATCCCAGTTAATAGTGTTAAAACATTCTTCCAATATGTTAAGGTTGATGTTACGGAAGTCATAAAAACTTATTGGTGTTTCAGCGTTCACTGCTTTAAAATCATAGGATTTATAAATAAGGTCATGTTTGGAGAAACATGGTGCATTGATTTGATCAAATAGTAACAGGTTCAACATATTTCCTATTATAAATATCAAGTAATGTTCTGCTATAACTAGTAAAGTGTGTAGGTTGCTCAGTATTTACGATACATAAGCCAATGGATCTTAGTTGATCTGTAAAATTAGAACTTGTCCCGGCCAAAATATTGCAGTTAAAATCACTCGCAACAACAATATCATTGTATTGAGTAGCTAATACCTCTAAGTTCCGCATAAAAAAGTCAAAAGGTACATCGGAACCTGGACGGTAAGTGCAGCCCAACAATAGATAACTATCACCATTAGAAATTTCAATGAATAAAAATTCAATTGGCTCACTATCCATGGATCTCGATACTTCCTTATGACGTTTCCCGGTCTTAATTTGTATTGCCACACCACCAGCATGTCCCTTCCTGTCATTCCTTATTATTTTGTACCCATTGGCCGTAACAAAAATGTCTGGTAGTTCTCTTTCAAACCACGTTTCAGATACACACACTGTCCACTTTAGATTCCTCAAACATATAACGAAATTCATCAATTTTGGAAGTAAACTTTGGGCATTTATATAACAAATGTTGAGACCTTCCGGATGCTTTGTGAGAATTTGAATCATATTGCATTAACTAACTGTAGAACTTACCCCATAGCTACTTGTGAGTAACATATATATAATTTAAAACAGAAAAGGCAACATTATTACAATAAACCAGATAGTTTAAATGTAAGAACGATAAAGTAAAATATGAGCTTATAAGAATAACCATAAGACAATTATAAAAATAATTTTAAATAACAATTTAATTTGCTGAAGTAAAGCCAAATCAGGGCAAATCAGTTACATCAGTACTGCATATCAACTTGTAGGTTTGGTTTGGGTACTTGAAAAAAAACTATTCAGTTGGTTTAAATCTTCAATGCGCATCGGCTCATCTCCCGGGTTAACTTTTATATAAACTTGCACACGCACCGGCTTAACGATTATTTTTACGCAAGTTTAGTTGCTGCGTTAAGAATTTTTATGCCACATGATACAGATAACTTTATTTGATTAACCCTCGTAATACTGTCCTTGAAGACGAAAGCACGTCCAACAGTTATAAAGAAATTTTATTGTTAGAAGTGCCGAAAATAATTAAAGAAAAAAATGTCTTTTGAAATGCAAAAAACAAAAAGCCATATCACAAATTCCGTGTGGTCTTATTTTCTAATTGAATTAACTGGTGCACCAAATACAAAATGCAAACTTTATACGAATTTAGCGAATTGAATTGTGGAGCATGGGACCTACGGTAAATTAGGAACCGATTTCACGAAATTAAGTTGTGTAATTTATACATGTTTTCTGCCACTTCAAAATATGTTTTTGTTTAAAGAGGATTTTTATAGTTAACTAAACAAAACGATTTTGTTAATTAATTTTTAATTCAAATTTCAATTATTCATCTAACAAACAAATCAATCAAACTAATAATTGATTTATACAGACGGTCATCATAAAAAATAGTATTGAACAAAATATATATATCACACTGTTACGATGCAAGCATTTTAAATGAGTATAAAATTCTCCGTATAACGGTACCAATTGCATTGAGATGACTTAAATAGTGTGGCAGAAAAAATCATTCTAGTCAGAACTTTGGTGCGAAAAGACAAATAAATTGCTTGTGAATTTAGTGCAAATTAAAATTAAAAAATAAAATCTTCTGGTTATTGAATTGAGTCTGGATTTTTTTTGGTAAGTACCCAGCCAACCAAACTTACAGATTTTGTCTGATAAAAGACAATTCTGTACAAATTCGTAAGTCTTTCGACATATCGCACAGAGTTCTTTAAAAATTGTAAAGCTGTTATGATACTTGCTATTTTTTGTATTTTTTCTATATTGGAGAACAGTGCAAATATATTTGCATAGGAAAACTGACTAAGTGTAAAGAGTATGATTATATCATAAAAAATCTTGAAATGTCAAAAAAATATACATGTGTTATCGATAAATAATCTAAGACTGTCAAAAAATATATAAAATTTTTTAACTTAAAATTGACATTTCCAGATTAATTGTTAGAACTGTTGCCAATTTTTTTAGTTTTTGATCGAAAGAAACGGTTTTTAACTTTTTTTTTGCGATTTTTAGCTATTATGGCGGTTTTTTGTGGGGAAAAAACGTGGGCAGTATTGTTTGTTTTGTTTACATTTTTCAAATTGTATTTCTTGTTCTTTCTCGCATTTGTTGTTTCATTCAGTCAATCCTAAAAAAATCCAATACAAAAAATAGCAAGTATCATAACACCTTTAACGAACTTTCGAGGAATTTTATATTTTGCTTATGCAGAAATGTCTGCAGGATTTCGTTCAGCCTTCAGATAGAAACCTCGGAGGAATATTTCATATTCATTTGTTAAGAAATATCTGCACGAAAGCTTGCAGACTGCTGATAGATTTTACAATGGTGTTTATGTTTTGCTTGTGCAGAAATATATGCAAGATTTCGTAAAGAACTCGGATCACAAAAGCTTGCAGACTGCTGATAGATTTTTCAATGGTTTTTATGTTTTGGTTGTGCAGAAAAATCTGTAAGATTTCGTAAAGAATTCGGATCAAAAGTTCGAAGTTTTTTTTCAATTCTTTGTTTGATCAATGTTTACAATAAAAGTTTAATGTGTCTAACGGGATTATCCAATTTGAAGAAAAGAAAACATGTTAATAATCGTCATTCACAGCAGTGTATCAAGTGAATTTGGAAAGAGAAGACGTGCTAAAAACATAAAGTGTTTAGTAATAAATGTAGTAATAATAATTAAATTGAATTTAATTGAATCTGCACGATTTGTCGGCAATCATTTCAGAAATAAAAAAGATTTATTGTCAGATTACTGGTATATATCTGTACAAACTGCCCCAAAAACTATGCGAATTTTAAACGACTACAGGTACGATTTCTGTCAGACATCGATTGGAAATATCGGAAGGAAATCCAGAATTTCCCTAGGAAATAACATCAGACATCGTTCAGATATCAGACAGATCTATCTGTGAAGATAAGGGAATTTCCCCCGACAATTCTTACAGAACTCGAGTCAACCACTTCATATATTTTTCGTGTCGACTTCTAGACGAAATCAGTCCCGAAATCGGCAACTTGTGCAGAAAGTCGTTATGAAGTCTGAACGATTTCGTTGCATTTGGTTTGCTGGGTAGTTGAAACGTTTACTTTCATATTACGTAGGTATAATTTCAAAACAAATAAGAATATTGTTTGAATGTTGATTTTTGTGAACACCGTCTGTAGACGGTCTTAGTCACTTAAGCCTAGTACTCTGTTCGAACTTGCGAAAAATATTGCTCAACATTGATTATTTCTCACGAAAATTTTGTCATGTATCAATATTATCTATCCTGCAAGTATGCAACATTATTTTTGAATGTAAGCAAAAACCATAGATGGGGGTAGTAAAATAAAGGTTGACTTAAATCAACATTGCACTCTCACTAAATAAAACTGCAAAAAATTATTTTTTACAAATTTGTACCAGCTTTAAGCCTAGTACTCTGTTAAAATTTGTGAAAAATGTTGAGCAACATTGATTATTCCTCATGAAAATTTTGACATTTATCAATGTTACCAATCTTGCGATTTTGTACAATTTGACGTTTTTGTTCCGTCAAAGTATGCTACATTGTTTCGTGTATGGTAACAAACGCCACATTTCTATATTTTACTAAAATTAGTTTTTTTAATAAAAAAAAAAAGGTAAATATGGATAAAAAACTGTTACCGGTTGTTTTATTTTAATTTTTTATTTCTTATTTAATATTAAGTTCATACTTTTTTGCTTTTGCTTAAAATTCCACGTGAAATAAAGGCAGCTTACATTATTTCGCAGTTGTAAAAAAATGTTGCCAGAAACATTTCGGAACTTTTTCACAAAATAAACAGAGTACAACTCTATCAACATTATTTCATAAATATTCCGCACAAGTTTTTTTCATATGCATTTTGACAGCATTTCACGTGAAATGTTGAACAGAGTACCAGGCTTTAGTGATGATTGGTATTTTTTTCACTAGCACTAAAAAAAATAATTGGTATTGTAAATTTTTTCACTATCGCTAACTGTGATTGTCTGCATAAAATCTGCACTCAATCCAAATTTGTAGTTCAAAATTTGAACTTGCAATGAAAAAGCTGTACGAAAACAAAATATCACTAAAATTTAAACAAATTTAATTTTGTACTTGCATGGTTTTCGATTTTTCCGATGATATGCATTATCATAGAAAATTAAACTAAATGAAATTCTGTCAATAACGGAATAATTCTTGGATTTAATCATGCAAACACAAGTTTTGTATTTTAAATTGTGTGCAAAATTTTTAGTCAAATAAGTGAAGAAAAAACAATTGCAATAAACTGATGATTGCTTGATTTTAAATCAAACTATTTTTTTAGCACAAAATGTTTTAACATTATAGTCACTTATGTGTAGTGAGATAGAAAATTTTCAGATCATCACTTAACATTAACAAAATTATTACAATAATTTTAAACAAGTGCACTACCCCCATCTATGACAAAACCATGTGTTTTGATGAATGTCATTAAAAAAAGTAAAAACAATTTTATTTTAATTATTTTCTATAGTAAAAAACAAAAAAATTTCATTTGATTATTAATTTTTGCACTTTTCCACATTTTTATTTTTGAAACTCCACTTTACAAAAACAAAATTACAAAAAATGATTAGTTGTTGCTTAAAATTCCGTGCGAAATAATAGGAGCTGCATTCGCACGGAAAATAAAAATGTTGCTAGAAACATTTCGCATGTTTTTCGTATATGAACAGAGTACAACTCTATCAACATTTTTTCGTTTGTATTTCACAGAAATTTTTTTTATATTGAGTATGAAAACATTTCGCACGAAATACTGAACAGAGTACCAGTGAAAAAAAATTTGTTGTAACGTTTTTTACCGGAGTAAAATATAATCAATGTTACTCCTTGTTTTTTGGAACAGCAACTAAGAGACCTTTAACACACAAGATGTCGGCACAAGAGGAAGAAAACCAGCATTTACATAGAACGAGAAAAATTAAACTTTCTTCGTTGAGTGACCAAGAAATAGCTAATTTTATGGACTCAATAGAAGACGATGATTTTGAAGACATTGACGATAGCATTGAAGATCCGGATTACGAGTGCGATGAAATCATTCCTGATAGCGTTGAAAATACTGACTATGAGTGTAATGAAATTATTCCTGAAAATGATGATATGGTGCCAGATTGTATAAAGATATTACATTCATCGCCACGAGGTTATTGTACGGAATTTATTGGAGGTGCTTATGGGGTAGAAATGTCTACAGTTTTTTGGAAGGACACAAAAAATGTAAGACTATGTTCAACATATGTGGGCATAATGCCCTTCCAACGAAACAGTTTAGTCAACCAGCCATCTAAAATTGGACGTTACAACCGTAAGAAAAAAATCTACGATGAAATCGACTGTCCACAGATCATCCATGAGTATAATGCGCACATGGGAGGTGTAGACTTAATGGATGCATATATGGGTCGCAATGGTCTCAAAATCAAAACCCAGGACATGTCAAATAGGTTATTTTACCATTTGCTTGACATGGGTATAACAATATCTTTTTTGTTATACCGTAGAAATAAATCAGAAAAAAAAAACAAAATTCGAACGATAATAAAAAAGAAAAAACCATGACAATGTTTGAATTTCGCTCGAGCATTGCAAAAGAGCTCTGCGTTTCCGTCGAAAAACGTTCGGTTGGTCGTCCATCATTTGTTGAAGAATCAACTAGTAGCTCTATTATTGGGAAAAAAGCCGTTAATCCTGTAGCTGGTGTAAGATTTGACAAGACTAATTATTTTCCTCAATGGGGTTCAAAAAAGTCCTGCAAACTTTGTAAAAAATCTGACACCCACACATTTTGTACTAAATGCAACGTCCACCTATGCTTTTCAAAAACAAAGAACTGTTTCACAGGATACCACATGAGAAAATAATATATTTAATTTGAACATGTAATTTATTTAGCACGAAAAGTACAAAATAAAACTTATTTTCTTTCATCTAACCATCATATTAGATTTATTTCTGAAAATATTATTTTCCCTTAAGCAACTAAGACCGTCTACAGACGGTCTTCCTTAATTTTGTCCTGGAGCTTCACACAAGCATTTTTTCTGAATTGAAACTAAGATTCTTAATTTCCAGCATAAATATATGCTAGAACAAAAATTGTTGCCGCAATTTAATACATATTTCAATTTCAGGTATTTAAGGGTTAAGTAAATTATAAATATTAATTAACTTTTTCTTATTTATTTTGAATTGAAAGCGTATTTTTCCCACCAAATGGTACTTTTTGTTAAAAAAAAAAAATTTATGAAAATAAAAGGAAAAAAATATATTATTAGAATTCATTTATGTATCTAAGTCAGTGATAACCAAGCCCCGAACTAAGAAAGCCCCGAACGCACGCACACAAAGATATTATGTGCTTGTGTGCGATCGCAGAGACTGATGATAGTCTGATGTTTTGAAACGAACAAAGTTGTAATATACATGTGAATTGCCGACCGTGTCTGTGTGAAAAAAACGATTATTGACTGGCTCGCGAGTCTATGGAGTGGTTATCACTGATCTAAGTATTTAATAGCAAACAGTATTTATATTGGAGGTACACATGAAAATAATATTTCTGTTGTAGATAATCGTCAATCGCCCCATACATTTACAATATTATTGTATATGTTATTCGCCAATTATTTATATATTTCCCCATATTATTCAATAAGTGGCACAATAGTTTAAATAAATATATATCGCGCAACTTATTAAAAAAACACAACCTTTAAAGCAACATTGTACTTTGTCATAATTGATAATGCTATCATAACAAAATTTGGTACATCACAGTTTTATAGGACTAGAAATAAGACTATGAAATTTTGTGAAAATCGGTTATTAATTTACCCTAGGCTCCATATAAACCCTACTATCGTTACAAATGTTGGCACGTCACAGTTTTATAGGCCTAGAAATAAGACTATGAAATTTTGGGAAGATCGGTCCAATTTTTACCATAGGCCCCAAGAGGATCAGTCCATAATTTACCCTAGGCCCCATATAAACCCTACTCCCGGAAAACAGCTTAGTACGCCTAAAACCGTACAAAATAATGCTATCAGATTAAAATTTAATACTTCACAGTTTTATATTAAAACATCACACTAATAAATTTCGTGATGATCGGTTCATAATTAACTATATACGTCATATAAAGCCCACTCTGGTAAAGTAATTAAATACGCCTAAAACCGTAGCAGATATAGATATGGCGATAAACTTTCATCCAACTTAGCTTCATATGGCCAAGAAAAATGTTATGCAATTTTGTGATATACGGCCATACCCAGCAAAAACTTTGCTTACAATCCTACTTTTAATGACTTCAAGAATTCATTACTTTGTAGCTTTATTCGCCACTTTTTGGATTATTAGTTATATATTAAATAATAACTTTATTATTATATCTTAAATATACAGAAAAATTTAAATGTTCATTACGACAATAAAAATGTCATTATAATCATTATAGTCAAAAAACATAGTTTTTTAATACAAAAACTACACTGCCCCGGTAGACTAGCTGGTAGCGAGCTAGTCTATCAGCACCGAGGTTGCGCGATCGAATCCCGCCAGAGACAGAAAAAAAATAAAATAAAGTAAAATAAAATAAGAAAAAATAAAATAATTAAAAAAAATAAAAAAAAAATAATTAAAAAAATTAAAAAAAATAAAAAAAATTTTACTTTATTGACTTTGTGTAACTATATATAAAAAAAAACATATTATTTTTTAGATTATAATAGGCTAAATTATAAAGGATTACTTTAAGGACATCTCGAACAAAAATAAGTACTTTTTCTAGTAGAAAAGTAAGTAGTCGGCTCGTCAAATTCTCATTATTTTTCTGCTTATTTTTTAAGCAAAGTTTTTGCTGGGTAATAACCCTTAGTGCTGGTTCACACAGGTCAAGTTTGACTCTTCAAGTCTTGAGCTTTTAGGAGAGAGGGGTAAAGAGAATGGAAAGGGGTACATACTTGACCGTACCAGTCAGTTTTTACTTTTCTTTTCTTTTTTCATCCGCAATATAATAAAAAGCTACAAAGTTGAAGGAAAAGAAAACAAAAATTCATTTTGTGCATGAACGTGAACGCAAGTTCAAAAGAAAATTAAAATAAAACTGTTCAAGTAAACTTGACCTGTGTGAACCAGCACTTAGATTAGCAGCCATCTGAAACTCACTGCAAACGCTAAAACTAATTTCTCCGCTGTATTGAAATATATGTCTTTTAATACCAGAAATCACTCTGCAGAATTTTGGGATGACTGGTTCATAGCTTACCATGGCTCCAATATAATTTCTTCTCATTAAAATCATTTAAGTTCGGCTTAAACTGTTACGAATCATGATATTTTACTCAAGCTAGTAAAAATTGCTAAAAAAAAAAGTCATACAACTTTCTGATTGTCAGTCAATTATTTAATATATGTATGTATAAACCAGTGATGCCAACTTTTTGAGAGCAAAAAGTACTTTAAAATTTAAAAAAAAGCACTAAAAAGCACTATTTTGAACAAAAAAAAAAGCGTAAAAAGCACTAAGCCATTTTTACAATTTAATTAAACACAAAACAAGTTGCATTCGGCTGTGCCGAATATTATATACCTCCAAAATTAAAAAAAAAGGCGACGGCGTTGATAGGTGGCCATTTTCATTTAAAATTAAATAATAAAAATATTTAAATTTTTATATGAAAATATTTAAATGTATTTTTATTATCTGCAATAAAAAAAATATAATCCAAATCATTTGGATCATCCTCATTGGCCATAAAACAGTTTTTAAGTAATACAGTGCGGGATCGATTTTCGTAACTCGAAAAAATCTGGCCGGTTGCAATTACCGAAAATTTTCAATGACCGACCATTGTTTATAAAACTTAATGACAGCCCAAATTTTAATAAAAAACCCTTATATTTTATCGGTAAAATAAATCTTTATTAAAATCATGAAAAGTTTAATAAAACAATTGGCGTATGATATTATCCAATTATTTTAACCTATGTACGCTTCTGAATAAAGACCACACATAAGGTGTAAAACAGAAAAAATATGTATGTATGTTTGTATTCTGATACTTAGCCATACCTTTTTGCAATATCACTAGAGGAAGAAGTGCACAGCACGCGGTTTTTTGGAGACGAGTGTCGTGCGTTTAAAAACTAAAGCGCATTTACCCTCCGATGAGTGAGAAGGTCCCTAGGGACCTTTTTGCCTTTTCAAAATGAAATTACTCCTAATTCGGCCACTACAACCCACCCCCAAGTTACTCTGTAGGGTATTTTGTTGCGCATCTTTTGGAAAAAAAATCAAGCCGATCGGATCATTACTTTATGGGTTATTGAGGTTTTAGTGAGAATAGTACGCGGACGTGTGAATAGGTCCGTATGGACCTTGTACTGAATTTCACTAATAAATGCATGTTTTTGGGCATCATTATAATTTTTTTATTGTTTCAACACATAATTTACTTGTTCTGAACACAAAGACCTAAACTCAAAGACATTAGGGATGATGATAAAAACATTTTATTTTGTTGAGGAGGAAGACCGCATATGTTGGTACAGTGCGCTACAACCAAACATTCATTCCACAGGAGTTCAAGAAGAACCCGAAGCGCACCATCAATAGTACGATGTCAGGGTAAGAAAAATATCTTCAAATTCAAGAATAGAATATATATTTATTTGTTTTTTATTTTTCTTTTCATTTCAGGTATTACCAAGACTGATGGAAGGCAACGCACCGTCGTTTGCGGCTAGGTCAAGTAGACCGTCATGTCGCCTTTGCCGTTCTGAGTACGGGCGGCAGCGGAAAACGCGGGCATACTGCTTCGTCTGCGGCAACGCTGTTTGCGGAGAACACATCACACTTTTACAACGCTGCAACACTTGCGCACAGGGCGGGGGACAAGAAGTACACGCTCAACAACAATAATTTTTAAACTTTTTTATAATAGTCTTAAGAAAATTCAAAAAAAAAACAATTAAAAAAATTGAAAAAATTATTTTTGTATGTAGAATTTAGTTATAAACAATAAAAACAAAAAAAAAATATCAAAAAAAATTTTTTATATGAAAAAAACATGATTTACAAAAAAGGTCCGTAGGGACCTTTTCACACGGCCGTGAAGTTCAGAACTGTCACTCATCGGAGGGTTAAAATGGCCGGTTACACAACGCTCGTTATAAAAGTATTTTCTGTCAGCTGTTATGGCTCTTTTTTACGGTTCTTTTTTTGTTTTTAAAGTGTTTGCGTTCTTTTGTACGGTTTTCGACTGCATGATTTTCAACTCTTCAATACGTTTGTAGAACATGACTCAAAATCGTTGTTTATTTTTCAATTTACAATTCCTAATATTTTCCAAACCATTTTCTATTTTTGAAACAGTGTCTACGTCTTTACAAAAAATGTTTACCGAAAACAAATACATCGTTTTTATTACGACAACTAAATATAATGTCAACGCTAAAAAGTGTAACGTTATGTAAAATTTCCAAATTAATAGGAAGCCTAGCTCTAACCTCGTAAATAAAGTTTTTAGTAAATCGAATGCAACTTTCTTGTATCACTTTTTTTACACACAGAAAACAAATTGGTCGGGAAACGGTTGCAGTAATAAAATATTGATCAAGTAACATAATTTATTATTGCAACTATTAAAAATGTATAGTTCTAACTGATTTTTAATTCTCTTGATTAATAAAACGTTATTCTAACTGAAATATGATTGCTTCAACGCTTTTATTAGTTATGATAACTAATTTAATTTAGTTCTAAAAATAAGTACAAATGGTTAGAATCACAACCGAATTAAATACAGGGCAATACTGAATATTGGTCATTGCAATTAATAATTTGCTTTCATCAATAAATTTTGTAATATAAATGTTAATTCATTTATATCAGCTAATTATTGATTGTGGTAATAGTTTCAATTCGGTAACAAAAACTGAAAATATAATTATTTGGAATTCACAACCAAATAAAAGCTAAAATTCCCTATTGTTTACTAAATTTTTGACAGCAAATTTTTTTTAATATAATAAAATAATTTGTAGTTTTATATTTAAACAATATTTTTGCGGTCAAAAACGGAAAAGGTGCAAATACTTAATTAATAGGGGTAAGTAATTAACGTATTTTTATAAAAATAAATGTACATATGTATTTACGTATATATGTATGTATGTCTTTGTTATTTGTCTTATAAATACCTGCATTCATTCATTCGTACATATGTACCCAGCTAGCATTTTCAATCGAAAAAATCTACTGGGAATCTAATAAAGTGCGTTTTTGATCGTCGACGAGCACAATTTTTAATCGTAGAAGATTCCTCGCACGGAAGAAACTGTTACACAAGATGATTCCTCGCTTTTTTTAATTGTGACTCGTATGAGATTTGTGTAACATCAAGAATCATATGAGACTCATGTAAGAATTCTCTTACAACTCGTGAAATGCTCAGCTATATAACTGAGCCACCTAAACAAGAGCATCAGTTTCTTCTTCATGACAAGACTTTTAATTTTCATACAGTTTATACGCAACAAACATTAAGATTAGGAATTCAACACCATCCTGCTGGAAAATCTTATTTGGCAGATCCTTAAGTCGGTTTGTTTTAATGAAATTGTGTTTACAATAGAAATTGCATGTGTTAAAAACGCTCTTATTTAGGTAGGTCAGTGTCAGTAATTGTTATATGACTCATAAGGAGCGTCGCAAAAGGTTTATTCCAAGATTAAAGGACAGGCGTGTTAGAAAATGTGTAAAAAACTACTTAATAAAAATTTTATATGATTTTATTCTTGTAACTCGTAAGATAATAATCAGAAGATTCTTTTAGGATTTGAATATTAAACACAATCGTCTAACAAACATCCTATGCTAGCTGGGTTATATCTTAAACATACATATATATAGAGCCATAACCGCAGAAATAGCTTAAGCGACATCATTTTGAATCTTCGTTTTTTTAATAAATTAATAAATTGGCGAAACTTGTATCATATCCTAAAATTGTATAGTCATACAAGCTACCGTTAAGATTTTATAGCGAAAACAATTAAAGCTCCAGCGCCATTTCTAGTATGTTTTCTTTTTTTTTAAATATAAAAAAACTTCTCCTGTAAAATTTTATTTTTGTCGCTTAGGCTTTATCTGCGGTTATGGCACGATATGTACGATACTGTATGTACATATTGTTTTTATTTTTCTCCGCGTGTACATTGGTCAAACAAATATATTACAAATACATTACATGAAAATCGCTCTGTTTTTTAATTTACAGATTTAATCAATGGGCGTATTGTGAGAATCACTAGACGATAGAAAAAGAAAGAAATTGCGTTTAATTGCCGCCAAAGATTGTTTTTGTTGGTACATTAAGTGATAAGGTTTACACCTGTATGTATGTTATTGTATATAATTAAATAATGTATAAACTATACACAAAAATATTAATAAATAAATATACTAACAAAAAAATTGGAATTATTTTGATTTTCTCTTTAATAAATCGGGAAAATGGTTTATGTAACCGGTTAAAAAAATATATTGATAAAGACAATCAAATCTTTTGTTGCGAACACCAATTATGTATTAATTCAGTTGCATCTTTCATAAATTCGGCTATAAGCATGTTTTTGTTTTCTAATAATCATACTAGCAACTAACAATATCTGTTGTTATAACTGATGGTGTAATAAAATTCAAATGTTGCTATCAAAAATATTATGCTAAGTAACGAAATTTTCAGTAATTGTAACCGAATTGTGTGATAGTACATGCAACCGACGAAATTCGATTGGCGCCAAATTCGGTTGTGATCACGAATCTGTTTTCTCTGTTTATCATTTGAAATCTTAAAATCTTTACAGGCCTTCTCAAAATTGTACCCCAAATAGCAAATCTCATCCTCCTCTATATAATCGAAGTTTTAAAAATTGAAGAAAAAAAATAAAAATTGTAAAAAGCACTAAAGGCACTAACGAAAAATTGAAAAAGCACCAAGTTAGTGCTTTTCCTTACTGCCTGTTTGTAGAACGCGAGCACAAAAGTGACTCGCTTAACTTACATTTAAAACAAAAACAAATTTTGAAATTTTGTTTTAAATGTAAGTTGAACGAGTCACTTTTGCGCTCGCGTTCTACAAACAGGCAGTTAGTTTGGCACTATGGATAAAATTTTGGCGTTTTGAGGCATCAAAAAGCACCATAAATAGTGTCAAAAGCACTAAGTTGGCATCACTGGTCTAAACCGCAACCAATTTTAATCATGGACCGGAAATTATGAACGGAAAACACAAAATTTAATTTTATTTTTTAAATAAAAAATTTTTGTATGTGAAAAAAAGAATAGTTTTTCTGTGTTTAAAATTTAAACGAAAAAAAAAAAAATTTCTTTGAAAACAAAATTTATAGTTTCAAAAAAAAGCAAAAACTTTTTTTGTAAAAAACAAACAAATAAAAATTTTCAAAAAACTTTTTTTTTTGTTGAAAAATATTTCTTAAAACGTTTTTTTTAGAATTTTTTTTCTATGTATGTATGTATTTTTAAAAAATGAAATATGTATGTATGTATTCTCAGAAACCTCCCCTGTAGGAAGTCAAACACATTTATAACTAACTTCAAACTGGTTTTTTTATAACCACAACTAGTTGATTAGGTGACTTTTTTCCTTGTCGACGACTCATTATTTTAACTTGGGCATGTCATAGGCAGTAGTCAATTGGCCATCTTTGCATGAGTTTTTAACTGACTACTAACTACTTATTTTTCAACCTTTTTGTAATTAATTAAAAGTATTGTCAGTCAATAATAAATTATTTAAATTTTAAATAATTTTTGTCAAAAAAATATATGTACATATGAACATGCATACATATGTATATCTTTATATATTTTGAAATAAATAGAAATAATTATTTATGAAAGTTTTGCATTAAACTGCCCTAAAGGATGATGTATGTATAATAGTCCTGAAATAAATACGCCACATAATTGCTAGTACATACATAAACAGATTTGTATTGATTTAATTTTTAATTATTATAAAATGTTTGTATACATTTTTCATTTGACTTCATGGCATGCTTGTTTAACTTATTTTGCTTTTATTTTTGTTTTACGTGTGCCTTTTTGGTTGATATCTGCATGAGATTTTAACCAATTTGTAGTCATTTGAAAAATAGTTAATTTATAGTTAGTGTCTTTTGCAACTGACTATTTTATTTACTACAGGGTACCTTTTGTTTTTGTTGTGTTAATGTCTGTTTTTTAAAATAAAATAAAAAAAAAAATTATAAGAAAATGCTTTAGTACTATTGGGGCCGAAAAAGTACTATTTTAAAAGTTCGTTGGTACATTATTGGTTTTCTCATTTATCATCCCTGTAATGCACTCAGTGGATGGTATCAAATATTTGGCATAGCCGAATATAGCACTCTTACTGGTTTTCTTTAATATCCTGGGAGAGGATAATTTCACACTACTTGTTCGATTTTCTCTTACTGTACCTATTGAAGTAACCCTGGGGGAAATTTGTGTATATTGTTCCAACAGACTGGTCCTGGGATTTGTGAAAGACCAGTGAAAGGAGAACTTATCATCTAACTGGTATATTAAGAACAAAAAGGGTAAAAAGGGTGTGACACTTTTTTTGGGATTTGTTTTATTGAAATATCACAACCCCATGTTAAAGTGATTGGTCTTATTCATATAAATTGTTAGAACTAGAACCGGTCTCTATCACCAAAGACCTATCACGGGACTACCTTGGTGTAAGTTCGCTTCCTTCTAGGAAAATAATACACTTTGGGCATAAGAAAAAAAAAATTGTCATAGAGAATTTACCTACTGCGAAATATCCTGCATTTTAAAATTGGCCATTAGTTTAAAAAAGGTGAAAAAATTATCGAAAATTTCAAAACACATAAATAACAACAACTTATAATTAACATATATACAAGTTTTTATTTTGTTGTTTTAAATAGCAAGTGATTGTATACATATATTTTATTTGATAATTTTATGTAATTTGTATATGGTATAGGCCCAGTGTTGCGTTTTCGCATCACTGATATATCAAATCATAAAAAAAGTCTTAAATGTCTACGATGATTGGATTTTTCAGTAGAAATAATATTGTTCGTATGTTCCTTCCTTCAGAAGTTTCAGATAGGTATATTATATATTACTTTATTTTTTTTTTAACTTTTTTCAAAAGTACCCAAAAAAATTTTTATAAAAAAAACTTATGTATGATACAAATCCAAAAACAGGTCGATTAGATATTTAGTTAAATTTTATTTCACTGTGCTTTATAACAATATCACGTAACAACAAAATGCCTGAGGGAAGGTTTAAGTGAACGTTGCGAAAACGCAACGCAGGTCCTTAATGGGTTAATATTTAGAAAACTGTCCAATTACTAATTGCCCTGTGTGACCACTGAATGCACAAACCATATATTTATCCGTTTTAGAGGTTTTTATTAATTTTGGCATCGATTTGTTAGTGTGTATTTTTGCATATTTTAGCCTTTGCAGCATTTTTATGCATATTTTAGCTTAAAGAGCGTTTTTTTAGTTTTATAGCGCTTATTTCACCTTTTTGAAGCATATTTTGATACATGTAAAATTTTTTTTAATTGCCCTCAAATGCTTTCGTAGAGAATACATTTTTTTTTTTTAATTCTTGTTAACAGTCGACTTTTCTGTTTCAAATGTCTATCCTTACTGCATATTTAATGCGCATAAAACACTTTTTTAGAGCTTATTTCTGGTTTCCCTGCTAATTACTTTTTGAGCTGAACATTTTTTTTTTTTTTGTATTTTGAATTGTTTTTGGTTTTTGTTACACGAACACACGCTTATAAAAGCGATTTGTATTATGACTTTTGTAACATTTTGTTTTGACATTCTTAATAAAAAGCTAAAGTTGGCCCAATATTCAATTAGAAAAATACTTAATTACGGGTACATTTATAACAAAAGTAAGGAAAACGTATATAAACTACACATAACTTAAATTACCGGCTTATTTTACGAATAATGGACATTTTAAAATATCCGACTTGGGCAAGACTAAAATAACTGGTTAAAACCGGCCGAATACTATTCGTTTGATCTCTCTATACTGAACTGAGAGCGGACCAAATTACCTAAAAACTATCTGTTTTTTTTTTAACACTGAAGATCAGTCAACTTTGAAGGGGAATATCTTCTAAACCAACCATAATTTTTAAAATTGTTGGACAATTTCCTGTAAAATAGGTTTATTCAATATTTTTTGGGGGAATGTACATTTTTGATTTTTGCAACCTCACTTATTCTACGGGCGCCACTGTGCGTCGTTTGTTAGTTTTTGTAACTGGCACTTGCTGCCAAATATCACCACTTAAACTTGTCATAGTGACTGATTGTTATTACATATTTTTTTAAATTTTTTGTTATACATATTTTTTTCACTTCTTATTATTAAGTTATAATTGAATTTTTTTTAATGAATGTTATTGGGTTTGCGGGCAAAAATTCGTGGAATTTTTACTGAGCCCTTTGTTTTGAAGAAATAAGTGTTGTTGTTGTTTTTTTTATTACATAACGTATTTTCTTCAAGAAAGTCAATGGAAACCCCGCCAATTATTTAAAAGCTTTAATATTTTGACAAACATGCTTAAACTGTTTGTCAAAACATCAAACACCCCAATTAACAACACAAAATACATTTGTACAAATGTAAAATTTTGACATGTTTGGCAAGCAATTTGTGTGGTTTATTTTACCCTTTAGGTCACAATTGGCTTTACTTGTTCACTTATAAAAGGCCGAAACTAGAGTGTTAATGATTATAAACATTATTTAACAAGCTAGGCTTAGTACAAAAAAATAATGTTATGAAAGACTTAATAATAAGTATTGTACAGGATGCTGTGATTTTCTACATAATATTACAATAAAGGATTGGCAGAGTTTATGAACGAATACCAGCACCAGGCCAAAAACTTGCTTCCTAGTTCAACAAAATGTAAAGCTTAGCCAACCGTCTGAATGTGGATACAAGAAAAAATATTTAATATTCTTAAACTTTTGCGCAACGCTGTGTTCGATTGCTCCGATCGTTAAGCTGCCTCTGTATTATTCTTTCATCTTCTTCGCTATCTCTCGAAATTAAATAAAATGGTAAGGTTTTTTTAAAAAAAATTTTTTCTAAATTTTAGATTTTTGAAGTGACTGCTTCATTGATCTTGTCGTAACTTTGGAACAACGAACTCGATTTTTTTATGTAGTCCGTCAAAAAAATTTTAAATTACACCAGATTTAAGTCTTTCTAATATAATTTCTTAATTAAGCCATTAGTTTTGGAGTCATTGAGGCACAAGCAGATATATAAAAGAAAGCTTGCGTATTCAAAACAACATTACGAAAACAATGAAAGTAAAGGAAGACACCAATCATATGGTGAAATTAAGTTCTCTCCTCATAAGGACGCAGAATATATATACTTTATAGGGCCTTAGATCAATATTGCAGAAATTACAAACGGAATGACAAACTTATATATACCCTTTTCCACCTGAGGTGAAGGGTATAAAAAGAGTAATTTTTGGGATTTCAGTATTTTGATTATAACTCAGCCATTTTTTAACCGATTTGACAGATTTATATACCGACGTGTTTAAGAAGTCATTTACTGAGTTATAAAGCTTGGACTCAAGGAGACCTATGGTTCCCGAAAGTGGGTATTAAAAAAAAAAATTTAATTTTGGTCTTAATTTTTTTGTATCTGAACCGATTTTCCCGAGTTTTTTATAAAATATGTTCTACTAAAAATTTCCGATATTTTGGTATATAAGTCATATCCATAGGACATATGACAGCCCTAAAATTTAGGTTTTTACACAATTTTTAATTGTGTGTACTTAATTTGGAAACTTTGGCTCTTGCCGTTCTCCAGATATACAGAAAAAAGCAATAAAAATACAACAACAAGGGATTTTTGGAAAAAATTAGAGGCAGTCGTGGTTTTTTGATCATATCTCAGCCATTTGTGGACCGATCTTGCTTAATTTCAATAGCACGAAATGGTGGACTATATGTGACAAAAATATAAAACAACCTAGCCGCTATCATGTCTGGAGTCTCCGGAAAACACATATCAAACGTAAGACGGACAGACGGACGGACATGGTTAAATCAAGTTCTCTCCTCATAAGGACCCAGAATATATATACTTTATAGGGTCTTAGATCAATATTGCAGAAATTACAAACGGAATGACAAACTTATATATACCCTTTTCCACCTGAGGTGAAGGGTATAAAAATTGAGCTGATAAGTGGTAAATTAAATTTTACTTTTAATTTCCTTAAAAATGTTAAACAATATTTGCCAATTTTATACATAATTCTTTCAACAGAATTAATAAAAATATATTATTACCGTAGATATTTATAATCAGTGATGCCAACTCTTGGGACACTAATCGCCTGATGAAATAGAAAAAATATAATTACACAGGCCTGCAAAATGTGGACAAAGTCGGAATCCTATTTTTTTTAATTTTTTGTGATTTTTTTTATAATATCTTTTTATTTTGAATCGATTTTTGTATTTTTCTTAAAAAAGGACAAAAATCCACTTAAAATTAGAAAAAATAGCGAAAATATCAGTTAGTTAATAATTAATTTTCTTTTAACTTCACTTCTTATAGGGCCCATACACAACACCATCATGATTGTACAATCAAGTGATTGTGCCAGCTGATGGACCGTGTATGAGCTTGTGGTGTGATTGTACCAGCTGATGGTGCTTTATCAAAAATAGTTTGATATTTTTTTGATTGTATCGTGTGCTGTAAAGTTAGCTCATAAATGTTAAATCGTTAAGGCATAAACATCAAAAAATACAAAATTTAAAACAAAATTTAAATTAAAACACGTTTTTTTACTCCTTATTCGTTTTCGTTTTAGGATAATAGCAATAATAACAGCAGCACAAATTTTATTGTTATTCATTACAACATTTTCCACACAATTTTTGGTAAGAAATGAATTTTGTACCAGCATGCTGGTGTGTTGTGTGCTTCAAGCTTAATTGCACAATCACTTGATTGTACAATCATGATGGTATTGTGTATGGGCCCTATTAGTTTGACCTTGTATTGAAATGATCATATATTTTGTTACACTTTTGTTTTAAATAAATGTTTTTAAGCGCAATAATAAGTAAAACATGCTTTTTATATAAAAAGTTGGAAATCTGGAAAGTTTCAGGCCTGCTTCTTGTATAACTCCCATACAAACCGTAAAATTTATGGAAATAACAATATTTATTGAACTTGAGTTATTAATTTCTTTTGGAAAAAAACCAAAAATATTTAAAAAAAATATTAATGTCAGCTACATTTTTGCCATAAATTAAGAAATTAGTGAATTATATTTAAAAAAGTTTAATTTTTATTTAAAAAAATCCTTTTAATGTAAATAACATAAAATATTGTAAGTTATACAGTAGACGCTCTCTTATATGAACTAATTCAAACAGGGCCTGTTCACTAAATGAAAAAGTTCACATAATAGAGACAATAGGTGCGATCCCGTACTTTTTGGGTAAAGTTCGGTACAATGAGAGTAAACAAAAATTTCTCTCAATAATAGACAAAATGTACAAAAGTACGGGAACAATAAAAACCAAATTTCCACCCCAAAAGAAAACGTTAATATGAAATAAGTTCAAATAAATAGACAAATGACACATAAGCATGTATAAAAGTAAAATTCAATCATTTACAATTAAACGCGCTCCTTACAATACATCGACGGATATAGAGACCCTTATCAGAGAAAAAAGGAAGTTAAGAAGACAATGGCAAGACTGGCAATGACAGTCGTTCCCCAACCACCAAGGCCCAACTACAATTATGCCTGACCACTCTTCGCAACAAATTGAGACAGAACCACGAGTCTGCAATAGAAGGCTATCTAAACAGCCTAGACGCCACAAAAAACTCCAATTATAGCTTATGGAAGGCTGTACGGCATATGAAATGCCCTATAACCCAAGAATCTCCATTAAGACTGGAAAACCGCACTTGGGCCTAAAACACAAATGAAAAATTAAACGCTTTCGCGGGCCACCTTGAGAAAGTTTTCACGCCACATGATGCACATACTTGTTCCTGTCGTCCAATCATTCCTGATAAGGTAAACCATCCATTAAAATTTAACATAACTCAAGTAAAATCTGCAATAGAAAAAGTGAATATTAGAAAATCTCCCGGACCTGACCGCATCACAGGGTCAATGATAAGAAACCTACCATCGTCTGCTTCCAGAATCTTGCTGCTCATTTTTAACGCTATATTAAGAGTCGGATACTTCCCATCCTCATGGAAGAGGTATATAATTGTTATGATTCCCAAGCCAGGAAAAGATGCTAGCCAGGTTGCGTCGTACAGACCGATAAGCTTATTGTCAATCCTATCGAAGCTTTCCGAAAAAATATTCGTTTTAAGTATAACTCCTCATCTAAATGAACACGACATCATCCCGGATCACCAGTTCGGATTCAGAGCAAAACATGGTACAATAGAACAAGTGCATAGAATTGTCACCCTTATTAGATCGGCGTTTGAGAAAAAGCAATACTGCTCAGCCCTGTTTATAGTAGTGCTGGCAAACTATCGATATTATCGATAGTCTTAAAATATCGAAAATATCGATAGGAAAAATATAAATATTGATATTTTTATTATTTAAAGTACAGATATGAAGACATCAAACAGCAGCTATACACACACAGTATTTTGGCGCAAATTTTTACTTGCTATTATTAATTCGCGCTGAATTACAGCAATGAATACAAACAACAAGAATGGCAAGTGGTATGGATTGCTTAACAGTGCTTTTTACTGCTAATTAAAGGCCTTTAATTCGAAATTTATACATGTTTATATAGGGACTGAAATGTCAAATATTTTTGTAATGTTGTAAAAAAAATGCAAATGCAAATCCATTTAGAGGATAAGTCCGCTAGATTGATTACCTTTTTGGGTTTAGAATTTAGAAAATTTGTTTAAGTTGCAATGGAATATCTTATAGTCCCTGTTACTTCGGTTCCTTCAGAAAGGTACTTATCAATTTTTCAAAAAAAAAAACTGGACTCTAGCCTTATAAAAAAATAATTAAACTTTTCCTACACAAATACAAACATTCAGTCGATAGTAATATCGATAGTGAAATCTGAACTATCGATAAATATCGATAGTAGACAATATCGATAGTATCCCAACACTAGTTTATATACATTTCCCAAGCATTTGACAAAGTTTGGCATGATGGGCTACTCATCAAAATAACACGAATGCTTCCTAGACCGGGTCGACCTCCATACAAAAAAAAAGTTGTGCCAGTCACCCCCTAGAATGAAAGATATGTCAATGAAGTTTCTAAAACAGGAAAAAAATTTTTTTGCCACGCCCCAAAATACAGCACTTTTGGTTTTTTATATGTAGCGCTGCCATTAAAGGTCCGATACACAACACCATCATGATTGTACAATCAAGTGATTGTGCCAGCTGATGGACCGTGTATGAGCTTGTGGTGTGATTGTACCAGCTGATGGTGCTTTATCAAAAATAGTTTGATATTTTTTTGATTGTATCGTGTGCTGTAAAGTTAGCTCATAAATGTTAAATCGTTAAGGCATAAACATCAAAAAATACAAAATTTAAAACAAAATTTAAATTAAAACACGTTTTTTTACTCCTTATTCGTTTTCGTTTTAGGATAATAGCAATAATAACAGCAGCACAAATTTTATTGTTATTCATTACAACATTTTCCACACAATTTTTGGTAAGAAATGAATTTTGTACCAGCATGCTGGTGTGTTGTGTGCTTCAAGCTTAATTGCACAATCACTTGATTGTACAATCATGATGGTATTGTGTATGGGCCCTATTAGTTTGACCTTGTATTGAAATGATCATATATTTTGTTACACTTTTGTTTTAAATAAATGTTTTTAAGCGCAATAATAAGTAAAACATGCTTTTTATATAAAAAGTTGGAAATCTGGAAAGTTTCAGGCCTGCTTCTTGTATAACTCCCATACAAACCGTAAAATTTATGGAAATAACAATATTTATTGAACTTGAGTTATTAATTTCTTTTGGAAAAAAACCAAAAATATTTAAAAAAAATATTAATGTCAGCTACATTTTTGCCATAAATTAAGAAATTAGTGAATTATATTTAAAAAAGTTTAATTTTTATTTAAAAAAATCCTTTTAATGTAAATAACATAAAATATTGTAAGTTATACAGTAGACGCTCTCTTATATGAACTAATTCAAACAGGGCCTGTTCACTAAATGAAAAAGTTCACATAATAGAGACAATAGGTGCGATCCCGTACTTTTTGGGTAAAGTTCGGTACAATGAGAGTAAACAAAAATTTCTCTCAATAATAGACAAAATGTACAAAAGTACGGGAACAATAAAAACCAAATTTCCACCCCAAAAGAAAACGTTAATATGAAATAAGTTCAAATAAATAGACAAATGACACATAAGCATGTATAAAAGTAAAATTCAATCATTTACAATTAAACGCGCTCCTTACAATACATCGACGGATATAGAGACCCTTATCAGAGAAAAAAGGAAGTTAAGAAGACAATGGCAAGACTGGCAATGACAGTCGTTCCCCAACCACCAAGGCCCAACTACAATTATGCCTGACCACTCTTCGCAACAAATTGAGACAGAACCACGAGTCTGCAATAGAAGGCTATCTAAACAGCCTAGACGCCACAAAAAACTCCAATTATAGCTTATGGAAGGCTGTACGGCATATGAAATGCCCTATAACCCAAGAATCTCCATTAAGACTGGAAAACCGCACTTGGGCCTAAAACACAAATGAAAAATTAAACGCTTTCGCGGGCCACCTTGAGAAAGTTTTCACGCCACATGATGCACATACTTGTTCCTGTCGTCCAATCATTCCTGATAAGGTAAACCATCCATTAAAATTTAACATAACTCAAGTAAAATCTGCAATAGAAAAAGTGAATATTAGAAAATCTCCCGGACCTGACCGCATCACAGGGTCAATGATAAGAAACCTACCATCGTCTGCTTCCAGAATCTTGCTGCTCATTTTTAACGCTATATTAAGAGTCGGATACTTCCCATCCTCATGGAAGAGGTCTATAATTGTTATGATTCCCAAGCCAGGAAAAGATGCTAGCCAGGTTGCGTCGTACAGACCGATAAGCTTATTGTCAATCCTATCGAAGCTTTCCGAAAAAATATTCGTTTTAAGTATAACTCCTCATCTAAATGAACACGACATCATCCCGGATCACCAGTTCGGATTCAGAGCAAAACATGGTACAATAGAACAAGTGCATAGAATTGTCACCCTTATTAGATCGGCGTTTGAGAAAAAGCAATACTGCTCAGCCCTGTTTATAGTAGTGCTGGCAAACTATCGATATTATCGATAGTCTTAAAATATCGAAAATATCGATAGGAAAAATATAAATATTGATATTTTTATTATTTAAAGTACAGATATGAAGACATCAAACAGCAGCTATACACACACAGTATTTTGGCGCAAATTTTTACTTGCTATTATTAATTCGCGCTGAATTACAGCAATGAATACAAACAACAAGAATGGCAAGTGGTATGGATTGCTTAACAGTGCTTTTTACTGCTAATTAAAGGCCTTTAATTCGAAATTTATACATGTTTATATAGGGACTGAAATGTCAAATATTTTTGTAATGTTGTAAAAAAAATGCAAATGCAAATCCATTTAGAGGATAAGTCCGCTAGATTGATTACCTTTTTGGGTTTAGAATTTAGAAAATTTGTTTAAGTTGCAATGGAATATCTTATAGTCCCTGTTACTTCGGTTCCTTCAGAAAGGTACTTATCAATTTTTCAAAAAAAAAAACTGGACTCTAGCCTTATAAAAAAATAATTAAACTTTTCCTACACAAATACAAACATTCAGTCGATAGTAATATCGATAGTGAAATCTGAACTATCGATAAATATCGATAGTAGACAATATCGATAGTATCCCAACACTAGTTTATATACATTTCCCAAGCATTTGACAAAGTTTGGCATGATGGGCTACTCATCAAAATAACACGAATGCTTCCTAGACCGGGTCGACCTCCATACAAAAAAAAAGTTGTGCCAGTCACCCCCTAGAATGAAAGATATGTCAATGAAGTTTCTAAAACAGGAAAAAAATTTTTTTGCCACGCCCCAAAATACAGCACTTTTGGTTTTTTATATGTAGCGCTGCCATTAAAGGTCCGATCTCATCATATCGCATATCGTTGTTCATGGCTTGATTGTGGCTTCATTTTTGTCTTTGGTGACTTTTCAATCCGACCTGAAATTCTGGGCGCCACTTATGCCATCTCGGATCCTTCCCCCAAATGTCCAATTTTTTGACGGTCCAAGAAAGTCCTAATAAAACTACGTATGTATAGATTTTAATATGCTCACTTTTATGACACGCCTCCAAATTAAGCCCCTTTTTTCTTTTTCACGTACATACTACATTAAACCAAGTAGAAGCCAATACAAACCAAAAAAATTTTCATCAGTCACGCCATAGAATAAAAGGTATATATATTAAGTTTGAAAAACTTTAAAAAAATTGTTTTTGCCACGCCCTAAGTTACTGCCCTTTTAGTTTTACATATACAGTATCGTCATTTAAAGTCCAATCTCATCGAATGGTATATCACTGTTAATGGCTAAAATGTGCCTTTATTTTCGTATTTAATGCTTTTTTAAACTAACTTAAAATTCTAGATGGCAATTATGATATCTCGGATCCTTCTCCTCTGATGTCAAATTTTTTCACGTACTTAGAAAGTCCCTTTAAAACTTAGTATATCTAGCTTTTAATATACTCGCCATGCTCCAATTTGAGTGTAGGTAAGATTTATATACACCGGCTGCCCAATTTATAATTTTCCGCCTATATGTTTTGAGGCATTCATTTTTATGGATTTAATTTATTTTGTATTTTTTCATTTTTAAAATTCTGCAGTTTCTTTTTATTTTTTTAGTTCTTGTTTTAACTCTGTATCATGGTCTCATATTTAACATTATGTTTGCTTTTACAAATGTCTTAATTAAGATTTTATATTTGAAGTGCCCCGGTAGGCTAGCTAGTAGTGAGCTAGTCTATCAACCCCGGGGTTGCGGGTTCGATTCCCGCCAGAGACTCTGGTTTCTTTCCTGCAGACAAGCGTCAAGCTTCGCGGGGATTAGCATAGGGAATTACAAAAAAAAAAAAAATTCGGAAAACAGTGCCAGAAGAGTTTCACAGTCCAGCAAAAAAAAAACGGCACGAAAAATGGCACAAAATATCAAAACTGGCAAAAAAAACGCCAGTAGTTCAGATGGAGAAAGATTGTCAATAAATTCATTTGTCTCACTTTCATTAAAATATGAGTAGTCCACTTGCAAACACCGCTAAGTTAAAAAAAAACGAAAGGCTAAGAAACAGTTTTTAAAAATTGAAATGCCAAGTCATAGAGAGTGGTTTTCAGGATTATTGAATAATTAACCAAAAATTGCGCGTTACTTACAGAGTTTTGTACGAGATTGTAATGGCTTAGGGAGCCATTTAAAAAAAGATAAAATGGAGGCTTTTACAGAATTTTTATTTTGCTATATGTCTAAAACAAAAAGGGCTGTAATTTAGGGCGTGGCAAATATTTTTTTTTGAAGTTCTTGAAATTTAATAAATATACCTTTTATTCTAGGGCGTGACTGATGAAGATGTTTTTGGTTTGTATTGGCTTCTACTTGGTTTAATGTAGTATGTATGTGAAAAAGAAAAAAGGGGTTTAATTTGGAGGCGTGTCATAAAAGTGAGCATATTAAAATCTATACATACGTAGTTTTATTAGGACTTTCTTGGACCGTCAAAAAAAATTGGACATTTGGGGGAAGGATCCGAGGTGGCATAAGTGGCGCCCAGAATTTCAGGTCGGATTGAAAAGTCACCAAAGACAAAAATTAAGCCACTATCCAGCCATGAACAACGATATGCGATATGATGAGACCGGACTTTAAATGGCAGCGCTACATATAAAAAAACCAAAAGTGCTGTATTTTGGGGCGTGGCAAAAAATATTTGTTCCTGTTTTAGAAACTTCATTGACATATCTTTCATTCTGAGGGTGACTGGCACAACTTTTTTTTCGACCCACCCTAATGCTTCCTCAAAACACTCACAAGCTTCTGGAGAGCTATCTAACAGGCAGAACATTCATAGCAAGGTCGCAAGATAAATACTCCCCCCTCAAGAAAATTACTGCTGGTGTCCCCCAAGGCAGCATATTAGGACCGCTTCTGTATATAATATACACAGCGGACAAACCTGAGCACGCATACCTCTACATTTGCAGACGACACAGCATTTATTAGCGTTAACCATGACCCAAAAGTCGCATCGCAAAATCTGCAGTCCCACTCAATGAACTAGAGGCCTGGCTAGAAAAATGGAGAATAAAGGTTAACCCGGCTAAATGTGCTCACTTAACTTTCACGCTCAGAAGACAAACCTGCCCAGCTGTAAAAATAAATAACATCACTGTTCCGGTAGAAAACCATGTTAAGTACTTGGGAATTCATATAGATAGACGCTTGACCTGGTCGCGTCATATTGAAGCGAAAATAACGGCTATGAAACTTAAAGCAGCTCAACTACATTGGCTTCTCGGTCGCAACTCAAACTTGTCCTTAGACAACAAAATTCTCTTATACAAGTCCATCATAAAACCTATATGGACATATGGCATCCAATTATGGGGTACTGCATGCGCATCTAACATCCAAAAGCTTCAAAGAAGACAGTCTAGAATATTACGACAAATTGTCTGCGCCCCATGGTATACGCGTAATGATATTATCCACAGAGATCTCAACGTCCCCACTATCCAGGAGGAAATTAAAAAATATTCAAAAAGTTACATCGATAAACTAATGGCCCACCCTAACTACCTCGCTCGGGGTCTGCTTCAGTTCGAAGGTCACCAGAGGCTAAAAAGAACCGATACTTTGAGCCTAACTAGAAGATATTTTTAAAATTTGAATACAGCAGTTAGTGGTTACACTGGTAACAACTAATAAACAACAAGTAGAATTAAGATTTGAATACATATTGTAAATTTCGATAAGAAAGATTCAGTAATAAAAATAAATTAAAAAAAAAAAAAAAATTTTTCAACATTTTTTATTGCTTATTTTATTAATATTATAGATATACTAGATGACCCGTGCGAATATTTCGCACCGTAATTTTTATCAATGAAAATATTAATTTTTCAATTTCTAATTATTTTTCGTCATTAGTGTTAGAAATAAGCTTTAAAATGAGATATCATTCATTAAATTTGATGCGGTGGTATGGGAGATATTTGCAACCGACAAAAAAAAGTGCTTTAGAAATAATATATATGATTATTTTCACTCCAACCAATAACTTTACGAATACCAACAATCTTATAAATTTTCCTTTGCATTCGTATATGCACATTTACTAGCTTATTTCGGGGAAGAACAGATTTATAATAAAGGGTGTTTTTTATAGAGTGACAGAAGTTTAAATCATAATAAAATAAGAAAATATATTTTAAATATCAATGCAACATGCTTTATTGGAAAGAAAATTTTATGAAATTTAAATATGATTTCTGCAATGTGGCCGCCACGGCTAGCGTGTAGAAGGCGCCAATTTTCCACAACTTTTCGCATTCTGACCATCATCGTTTTTGAAGACATATTGGCTAATGACTCCACCAGCCCATAAAACGCATCCAAACAGCAATTTTTGTGGATTAATGGTGTTTCGATAAAAGCTTGTGGAATCTACTCACTCCAAATGCAACAGTTGTGCTTATTTATGTACCCATTCAACCAGAAATGGGCTTCATCGGAAAATAAAATTTGGAGTGGATATTCCAAATCAATATGTATCAATTTGTGCTTCAGCCCATTCGTTGAATTATTTTGATTAAAAGTTTCAAATATTTGCGCGTCACTCGATAAGTCGATTCATATTGAAATTTCAAAGCAAACTAAACAAAAAGCAACTAGCAGCTTTTAAATGGGTGCTCATGTAAGGCAGTGATGCCAACTCAAAGTTGTGATACTCTAAAAAACACCATTTACAACAAATAGCTACAAAAAAATCAATGGTTGCAAGTTGTTCACTTAGTGCTGGTTCACACACGTCAAGTTTGACTCGTCAAGTCTTGAGTTTTTGGGAGAGAGGGGAAAAGAAATGGTATTCTCTTTGCCCTTCTCTCCTAAAAGCTAAAGACTTGACGATTCAAACTTGACGTGCGTGAACCAGCACTTAATAGAGATAGGTTGTGTTCACTCTTTAGAACCTAATGTGTAAAAATGTGCTGTTCACTATTCTGGATGTTCATGTAACTGGATATTCATATAACCGAGCGTCTACTGTATATGCTTTTGAAAATGTTTTCTGTTTAATTAAAGTTTGTATTTAATAAATAGACTACCCCTGAAGATGACGGCATATACTGACGAAACGTTGGGAAAAAAACAACAGAACAACATATTTTTATTACAAAGAAATTAAAGGCCTTATTAGCTTTAAAACAACAAAATCTATAATAAAATCGAGTACGTCGTTTTAAAAGATCTATGAAGCAGCCACTTCAAAAATCTCGTTTCAGGAAAAAATTAAAAAAAAAACCTTGCCATAGAATTTGAAATAATGATGAGTTTTGACGTTAGGTGACTATAGCGTATCAAGAAAAATATCGACCGCTTTGCGCAAAATTATCGTATGTTACAACAAGTTAGAGTGCTATATTCGGCTGTGCCGAATCTTTGATACCCTCCACCGACAGTTCGAATGTTTAACGAGTACACGCAGAGAAAAAATATGGTTGGGCATGGTTACGGCAACAACACTATGTTTAATGTAACAATATATTGTTGTCGTACACAAATAATTGTTATTTTTATTTAATATCAACAATATTATAGTTACTGTAAACATATAAATGTTTATCGCAATTATGAATTTGAGTATTGTTGACCGAAAAATAATTATTTTTCTAACAACTTAATTATGATAACTTTCTAAACATATTATATTTCTCACAACCTTATCATGATATTTAATAGCCATAACATGATAACTTTCTATACATTTATCATATTATGTTAAAGATGCAATCAAACTATTTTTACTCTAATCATATTATGTAAGCGCCATTTGTAAAATAATTTTGAATAAGTTGTGTCGTTTTTTTTATTTGTGAGCGGTTAAACAATTAAAAGATAAAATGCCATAAAAAAAATAAGTTTAAAGAAATTAAAAAATTAAAATATTAGCGGAGTTCATTCAAGTATTAGTGATGTAATAGTGCAAATGCAAAATATCATAGTTTTTTTGTAAAACCCAACAACAAAACACACAGAGATTTCGTTATATTTTATAAAAGTGCTACGATATTGCTGTGGTTTTCCTGGGCAATCGCGTATGTCTTAAAACAAATTGTTCAGGAAAACCGAAAAACCATTCGAGATCAAACTATGGGCTAGGTACTGCACATTTTAAACTTTGTCATTACGTTAAAAAATCGGAATTGATCCATCTTTTTTCAAAGAAATGTAAAGAGCGTTCCAAATTAGGCAATATGGCATCAACATCTTAAAATCGAAAAAATGGACACACGCGGTTGCCCATGAGAACCACAGATTTTTCATTTGCTCTTTTGCAAGCCTTATATTGAACTCCGCTATTTGATTAACATTAAGAAAAATTGTAAAAAGCCACAAAATAAAAAATCGATTCAAAAATATTTAAATTTATTTTGTATTTTTATGACAGCTATGAAAGGTGCTGTATCATAATATGATTGCTTCTAAATTTATTATGATTAACATGATGATAATATGATTACTTCTTAGCTTATTATGATTAACATGACAATAATTTGATTACTTCTTAACTTAGTATGATTGACAGAATAATAATATGATTAAGGGAAATATATTATGATGTAATAGTACGAGCATATTAAGTCATAATATGATTAAATAATAATCTTAATATGGTGGCTACAATCATAATTCTTATCATAATATGTTGCTCTTAGAATATGTTTACCACAACCATGTTTTTTCTTTGCGTGTAATATCTGTATGATGTTATTTTTATCTTAAACTGTGACGATTTGTTATTAATTATGGTTTTAGGCGACTAAACTGTTTTCCGGTAGTAGGGTTTATATAGGGCCTAGGGTAAATTATTGACCGATCATCACGAAATTTCACAGCGTCATTTCTAGTCCTTTAAAACTGTGACGTACCAATTTCTGTTATGATAGCATTATTAATTATGGTTTTAGGTGTACTAAACTGTTTTCCGGGAGTAGGGTTTTTATGGGTCCTAGGGTAAATTATGTACCGAACTTCACGAAATTTCACACTATCATTTATAGTCCTATAAAACTGCGACGAGCCAAAATTTGTTATGATTGCATTATTTTTTACGGTTTTAGGCGTACTAAACTGTTTTCCGGTAGTAGGGTTTATATGGGGCCTAAGGTAAATTATGGACCAATCGTCACAGTGTTATTTCTAGTCCTAAAGAACTGTAACGTTCCAAATTTTGTTACGCTAGCGTTATTTTTTACGGTTTTAAGCGTACTAAACTGTTTTCCGGGAGTATTGTTTATATGGGACTTAGTGTAAATTATGGACAGATCTTCACGAAATTTAACAGCGTGATTTCCAGTCAATTAAAACAAATTTTTGCAAAATCTTATGTCATTCCGTGCTTTGTTCCAGCATTAATGTTATTTTTTGTAACAAAATTATCAATTTTTTAGGTGGTTGTTCCACATTTTGATTCATAGCTCTGGTCCTACTAAACCGATTTTGCTGGATTTCAATCCCAAACTGCTTAGGATAACTACATGCAATTTGGCACCAAGTTTGTTCATTTCTTTTGAGTTGTTCGAAAGTGAGCGTGTTTTCAACAGACGGACATGGCTAAATCGACTTAGAATTACTCAAGGACCCTGAATTTATATACTTTATGGGGTCTGAGATGAATAATAAAAAAGTTTCACACGGAATGACAAACCTAATATACCCTCTTCACAACTCATTGTGGTGGAGGGTATAAAAACCAAATTTTACAGGACAGCCATTTTTCTACTTTTCTCTGCTTTCGCAATATCAAAATAAAAATATACAAAGGGGTCGAAATAGTGGTTATTTAAGACAAAAAAAATTTTCACATTTTTTGCATAGTAGCATTATAATCAATAACCGTATTTATTTAAAAATTTCGTAAATTAGGCAACAAAAAAAATGCATAAGTGGTGTTAACTATACATTTATACACTACCGCCCAGATTATCTTTTTTTATTGTATGTAAAAATGAACTTAGTTCTCTAAATGCCAAAATTGTTTTGTGATGCACTGTTACTTTACCTTACTATATCTTCATCGTTAAATGAAACATTATCGACTGCTAATCGTTTAAGTTGTGTATTATTACAGATTAAGGCCTTCAATGCCATATTTGTCATTGGACTGCTTAACATTTCAAGTCCCTCTAAGCTGGTAAAGCGACAATGATTGGAGTTGGCATAAACCAATCCATCCATCATATAACAATCTAAATCAATTATTCCGGGACACATACGAGCTAAAATGTTCAAGTCCAAATCACCGTTGCTTTTTATCATTGTAAGATGTACTAAATTGCGTCCAATGTGCTCAAGTAGTTTTATTAATTCAATTGAAGAAAATTTATAAATCTTAAGTTTTCGCAAACAAGTACTGGCGAGAGCTCTTAAGCATCCCAATTTCGGTGTGTCTAAGTAAATTGATTCTAAATGTGGACACATCTTGACTATTATTTTCACAATTTCTTCGTCTGACCCCGTATCATGTAGATATTTAAGTTTGCAGGTGAAGCTTTTATCAACATTATCATAAATAAACTTAAGAGCAGGTCCAACAAATGAGTATGTTGAAAGAGTCTCTACATTTGGACAGTGTTCCAAAATTAGGGAAATATCTGAATAACAAATGTTTTCCTCTCCTGGCATACCGACATCAATGACAGTTAATCGTTGCGCACACAATCCTTTACTTAGATGCTCAATTCCGATTTCCGTTATATCCGTTTCACCTGATATGTCCAGTACTTGAAGGCGTGTACAATGCCTAGAAATCACTTGTAGCAAGTCATCGTTGGCAATATAGGGTACATAAAGCTTCGTTAGGTATTGACATTTCTTGACAATTTCAAACATGTAGTGCATATGTTCATCCTTAACCCAAATACCTTTTAAATTAAGAACACGCAAACCGGCTCCCTGCGCAGCAATCACCTGTAGTATCTTTTCGTAGTAAGAAAATGGAAACACCTCGGTAATCAGAAATGACACACCGCAATTTAATAACATTTGCAAACAAGTGAAACGCATACTTGCGTCCAAGTAATCTGAGCTGAGAATAACTCGTAACAAATCTTGATAAATGTTAGATGTCGCTCCGGCCATATCAAGATACTGATTTATTTCAACCATAACAATATTAATATCTAGATCAACATCAGGACCATATTTTGCATATCCTAGTGTTGATACAATTAAATTAGCCAATTCTCCCAAAGAGCTGTCACTAAGCGATCGCACGCAACATTTTTTTGCCATCTTAATAAATAACTCCTTCCTTTTATACAAATAACAACTGTCTTATACAATTAATATCATAAGCTCAAAAGCACATTGGAGCATCGTGCTTTGTGACAACTTTTTTCATCTTTCTTACTCTCCTGTACGTTATGATTTTCTTTTCCTTTTATATTCCTTGCATGTTATCGATCATTATAACTTGATAATTTTTCAATTTCTGCCAAAGTTATTGCGTTTAAACAATTAATATTGCTTGACCACAAATTTGTTTTATAAGTGTGTGTGTTGTTTTTTCTTTTAAATTATACACAAAACATAATATATACATATCGCACTTGATCATAAACAGGGGTTTAACTCAAAATTTTTATTTTTTCACTTTTTAAAAAAGAAACCGGACACGTTATATCCATATCTACCCGCTGTTAATATATCGTGCTATTTTGTCTACGTTTTGGTAGTAAAACGTTCGTTTAAAAATTCTTTTTCATATGCCTTTCAAATTAAATAAAAAATTGTTTTGCTTCTTCAGAAAATTTTTAAATTTTAAGTTAATACCGTCTTTATGATCAAGTGCGATGTTTATTTCTGTTCAAACTGCAAGACAAAAAGCTTTTATGCCAAAACACTTTCAAGTTCAATGGTTTATATGCAATTTACATATGTACATTGTACATATGTACTTTATTACATCATTATTAAAGAGAAGTTTTTTTATATTTCACTAAATTTCCCAATAAAAAGACAATTTATTTATATGCAATTTTTTTCAATAAGATAAGAAAATTTTTCTCATTTCACTTTTTAAAGCAATTTCACTTGTTTTTTTCTTTATTTTTTACGTTAACTAAAGAAATTTGAAATATGTATTCATTAATTTTAAGATATGAATCGGGCAACACGACATATGAACGAAACGAATCTAAGAGGAATACTAAAAAAGCTTTCATCTTATTTGATTTTCAATAAAAGTTTGATTGTACGCAAATTTAGAACCATAGAATATTGAATCTAAAGAGAGAAACTTTTAATAACACAGTTGACTTTATTTCTAATTTAAAAAATCCAAAAATATTTAATTTAAAGGTACCAATACCAAAAAAACTACTCTGCTCGATTAAAATAAATACAACAACAGAAAAAATAAGTGTCAACATAATTGAACCGCTAAGTGAAAGGGAACTACTTTAAAACATTCATTTTGAGATAATCAATCTAAACAGTGGAGTTAATAGTAGTACAAAATATATTGCCGTAAAATTTTCGCAATAAACTTTCCCTTAAGTAAGGTGAACCTATTTCTTATATGCGCAGGCGTTTTAGAAATAAAAATTTTTATTGCCAAAAAAATTTATGTTTTAAAATTTCGAAATTTTTGTTTTTTTTTTAAACCATTCAAGACTCGAAAATGCAGCTATGCCTCTAGACGCATAAAAACGAAGTCTGTATTGAAAATTTTGTATGGGAGCCCCCTTTAGGAATGGTGATAGCGGGTAGGTATGTCAGAAATAAATGATGAATGGCATACCCTTATCTATTGCTTAAAATTTTTTAAGCTGTTCTCTTAGTAAATTCTAAACAAAATCAAAAGTTGTGCACCAATTTCAGTGAAAAGCTACAGGCTACTGGCCAACAAAAAACCAGTCAGCCCGTTAATATATTTGTATTTTTTATGAAATTTTAAAAATAAAAAAATTGAAATTTTATGTTTATGTATTTTATGTCAAACTTGAATGATATCTCTGCAAATACAAAGCAAATTTAAAAACAAAAATTGCACAACCCCAAAATAATTTATTCAAATTTCTGATTTTTTACCCTTATCAAGTCATACGTTATATGGTGAAAGTGTCTTTATTTTTTTACACAATGCAGATTCACGTTCGGTGTTCCAAATAACTGTAGACACAATTTTTATTTTGTGCCAAAATACAGAACACAGAAAAAATTATTTTTCCAATTCAAACAAAAAATTTGTAGAATCAAACAATTTTTTTGTCTGAAATCGGTCCTATAAACAAATTCGCATAATCAAACAATTTATTTGCCTTTTGTTTATTGAAAAAAAACACTGATTTTTTCAAACAAATAATTTAACTGAATCAAACAAAAAGTTTACTGAAATTCATATACTAAATTTCAAAATCAAAAAAAATAGAAGATGATGGCAGAGAGAGCAGAGCGGCCGGCTGGCTTTGAGACACATTTTTTGGTTGGAATAATTTTTGAACGAAGTCTTTTTATACACTTCACCACAGGTGGAAAAGGGTATATATAAGTTTGTCATTCCGTTTGTAATTTCTACAATATTGATCTTAGACCCTATAAAGTATATATATTCTGGGTCCTTATGAGGAGAGAAGTTGATTTAACGATATCCGTCCGTCCATCCGTCTTACGTTTGATATGTGTTTTCCGGAGACTCCAGACATGATAGCGGCTACGTTGTTTTACATTTATGTCACATATAGTCCACCATTTCTGCTATTGAAATTCAGCCAGATCAGTCCAACAATGGCTGAGATATGACCAAAAAACCACGACTGCCTCTAATTTTTCAAAAAAATCCATTGTGATTGTTGTATTTTTATTACTTTTTTCTGTATATCTGGAGAACGGCAACAGCCAAAGCTTTAAAATTAGGTACAAACATTTGGGTTATAAATATACACCATCCTACAAAATGTGGGCGGGATTGGAGAAGTAGGCGTGGTACCTCTCATAAAAAAAGTATTAAAAATTGTATAAAAACCTGAATTTTTTTTACTGTAATATGACCTATGGTTACGCCTTATATATCAGAAGATCGGAAATTTTTAATAAAAAATATTTTCTGAAAAATTCGGGAAAATCGGTTCAGATACGAAAAAGTTATGACCAAAATATTAATTTTTTTTTTGAAAAATACCCATTTTCAGGAACCATAGATCTTCCCGAGTCCACGTTTTATAGCCAAAATAACTGGCAAATTTCTTCTTTAACACGTCGGCATATAAATCTGTCAAATCGGTTAAGAAATAGCAGAGTTATGACCAAAATACTGAAATCCCAAAAATTACTCTTTTTTATACCCTTCACCTCAGGTGGAAAAGGGTATATATAAGTTTGTCATAACGTTTGTAATTTCCACAATATTGATTTTAGACCCCATAAAGACTCGGGAAAATCGGTTCAGATACAAAAAAGTTATGACCAAAACTAAAATTTTTTTTTTAAATACCCAACTTTCGGGAACCATAGATCTCCCCGAGTCCAAGTTTTATAGCCCAACTAACTGGCAAATTTCTTCTTAAACACGTCGGTATATAAATCTGTCAAATCGGTTAAAAAATGGCTGAGTTATAATCAAAATACTGAAATCCCAAAAATTACTCTTTTTATACCCTTCACCTCAGGTGGAAAAGGGTATATGGGCATTTCTCCAGAATGGTCTACCAGGATGAAAAAAAAATGTTGATTATCATCGTCTTTTATTGTTTATTGTTAGAAAAAAAGTCTTTGTTCTTATTAAAGAATGGTTTCCTAGCATATCTGAGCTGTTTTACTTGAGGAAATTGGGCTGGAAACTGGAAAATTTTATAATTTTCTGTATTTTCTACTTTTAAAGACATTTTTATATACTTATTTTACATGCAAGAAATATGTTATGTTTACACTCTTTCTTCATAATCTCTCCATTACAATCAATTGTAAAACGTATAACTGCGGTAAGATTGGGCACATACAGCGTAACTGCAAAACACCGGAAAAAATTTCAAGATCTGCTTCGCCGCCGAGGAACAACCAACGGGCTAGTCATCAGTCATCGCAGGAGTCGCCGTTAAGTATGGAGGGAGTGCTACCTTTCGCATCTGAGGACTCGGTAATAAATTTAGTAGTGCCAAAGAGATATAAAAGTATTACGACATTTGGCTACATCGATGGTAAAAAGCGAATTTTGACTATCGACACTGGTGCAGGATTTTCAATTATAAGGCCTGACTTGGTAACGGGAGCTGTCGAAACACTAAGCGGAGTGAGCTTGCGAACAGCTACAGGTAAGCCTGCTACTGTCTATGGCAAAACACGTGTGGTGTTAAGAATTCCCAATGTTGTAAATTTTCATGAGTTTATTGTGGCCGACATTGTAGACGAAGTACTGATTGGCGCAGATTTAATGATTAGTCATAACATAAGTCTGAATATGGGAAAACAAATCATGTATTTGTTTGATTATGAAATACCCCTGAATGTTGGGTATGAAAGTGAGGCTCGTGTGGGACAGCTCCTCGCTTGTACTCGTCTGGAATCGTCACCATACAGAAATGTTGATAAACGTGAAAAAGCGGTTGCTCATGTAAGACAGCTTAGCAGAGTGGAAACCAGGCACTGTACGGAGGCAGACAGAAGGGAATGCATCAGTAAAGGTCGCTCGTTGCAGGTAGAGCCCAGTAAAGACTGGTTAACAGCAAAAAGATTTGAACCCGTATTGGCCAGGGTAAGGAGGGCCAATAGTATAGGTGGAAGACAAAATTTTAAGAATAGCTGCCCAAAGCGTGTGGCAGCCAGGAGCACAGTGAACAGAGTTTGTGCGTCATTTCCACAATGCAATTGTAATGCACTACCTATACCAGAAGATAAGCAGGTATCTTCATTGGAGCGGGGAAATCCTTACGACCATAGAAAGTCCGTGCGTGGCCATAGAAGGTTATCCAGATTTGATCGGGCAGTGTATTCTGAAGGATCTAAGAACGGCCAGTTGATTTTGCCAATGAATCAACAACCAAAGGAAAAATTAGTTGCCAAGCCACAACTACATTGGGATGGTCCATATAAGGTGATAAAGAAATTAAATGATGTTGTATACCGAATACAGAAATATAAAAGTCCAAGAGCCAAAATGAAAGTTGTTCATTTGGAACGATTAGCCCCTTATGGAAGAGGTGATTTTGAGCCTATTCGGGACGAACAGGCTTAAGTGGGGGGCAGTGTTACGAAAGTAACTTTAGTTAAGGATTATTTGTAATTGTTGGTTAAGAATTAGATTAATTTATGTGTTATCTTGTATTGATTAGTTATTAAGTATTTGTTAGTTATTTTATTAGTTAAAATTGTTATTGTATAAGTTATGCACACTTCGAGTGTAAAAATCAATGTACAGATGTAATGCTAAAATTGTTGTGCATAATTGTACTTCAACCGCACTGTAAACTAGAATGTTCTTTATTAAGTTATCTCAATCTATGGCAACGCCTAAAAGTATGCCTTAGTTTATGATGCCTAATAACTCAATTAATTCAGCCATATAGATAGTAATAGCTGAATAAGTTCAATTAACGAAATAGCCGTTATTAGGCGAACTTTATAGAGCCATCTAGACTTCAGAACTCGAACTTTCTATGGTCATTTGCCCGAGTATAAATAGGATCGCAAGAGATGGCATGATTCATTCTAAGTTCTGACTTTGTCAAAAACGTATCACGCTGTGAAGATTAAGAACTATAAAATTACGGTTGTTAAAGTGACTAAGTACTAAATAAAGGTGTGTAAATTGTATACAGTAGCAAAAGTGTTGTGTTTATTTGTTTTATTTGAATTGCAATAAAAGAACGCGAAACGGTTTATTATAAAGGAAATAAACCAAAACGTTATTGAGAGGCAGTAACGTAACAATATGATAAAAAGTACCCTATTTTTAAATCTGGGACATATGCTATCTTAATACCAAATTTTTGGAAAAGAGTAAAAGTACCAAAGGTAAATGTACACAGAAAGAAAAATGCTTCATATATTTAGGGCCATTATTATAACTTGGCGTTAGCTGTTATCCGACAGTTAACAGACGCTTTATGACAGATAACACATTATTATCTGTCAATTTAATCTAAACTTTAGCTAACTTCAAGTTGTAATAATGGCCCTTAATGAATCATAGTCATAAAAAAAATGTTCCTTGGGTAATGAAAATTTTCATTGTCTAACTGGAATTTCATAGTTATAATTAAGTATTTTCGTTAAAATCGCTTCATTGGATTTCGTAATTACGTTAAAAATTTTCATTGGATATATGAAAACTTAAGTTTGTCCAAGTTAAACAAAAAATTTAAACTGGGAACATAAAAAACGATATACAAACGTAACTATATACATAAATTAATACAAGATTATAGTTTCCTTAAAAAAATGTTTAATTGTTAATCAAAAAATTTAAGATTTAATTATTTCATACATCTAATGTAATATGCCATTAAATTTATGAAATCAAAAATTTTTTTATAAAAGCAACATATTTCAATAATGCTTTCATAAATTTTAATTTTCATTATGACATTGAAAAATGTCATTATAGTAATGAACCAAAAACTTTCAATCAACGTTGTTATTGTTGTTATGGACAATTAATTCTCATATTTACGCTCTTAATTGAGTAAAAAACATAGTTTTTTTTATCCAAAAACAACACTGCCCCGGTAGACTAGCTGGTCTATCAGCACCGAGGTTGCGCGATCGATTCCCGCCAGAGACAGAAAAAAGAATAAAAACTAAAATAAAATAAGAAAAAATAAAATAAAAAAAATAAATTTTTTTTTACTTTATTGAAAGTATTCATCCAATGAATAATATTCATAGATCTTATGTAATGGTTCATTAAATTCCTTTTTAATGCAATTTTTCATGGGATTAATGTCAAAATTCATTGGTATTGCGAAGAAAATTCTTTAAGTGTAGGCTGTATATGACATTTATCGAATAGAAAAACTACCAATATTATCCCACGTTTGCCCCTTAAAAATTAAAAATTCTATTGCTTATAAATTACCATATATTTTAAATTTGGACCATATGCAATCTGCATACCAAATTTATCAAAAAGAGAAAAAGTACTAATTTTGTACCCGATTTACTTCTTAAAAAGTACCATATATTTGAATCTTAGCCATATGCAATCCGTCCACTAAATTTTATCCAATTCCATTAAGCAGTTTCGCCACAAACATACAAACTGTCACATTTATGTATAATATTAGTAGAATTAACATTTCATTAATTAAAATGCATATAACGAGTTTTAAACTATTAATTTAAAAAGGGCGTATCTAACATATTAATTTTTTTAAATTAGGGACATAAAACTTCGTAAAAAAAGATTACATATAAAAAAGCTTTTGCATAGTTTTTGAACTGTATGAAATGTGTAACCGGTTTTAGTTTACGATAAATCAACTTTTAAATCAAGCTAACAATAATCGATGAAACGTTGTGCAACTATAAGTTTTTCCTTGTGACCAATAGAGGCAAAAACAACATACATATAGCTCCGTGCATATTTTTACCCTTTGCGGCTTTTATTGCATATAAAAGTCAAAAGAACATTTTTTAGTTAATAGTGTATATTTCACCTTTATATGAAGCTTCACCTCATAACATAATTTATTCTGGTTGGTATATCACTGTCCAGGGCCCCCAAAGATAAACACTCAAGAATTTGTCTGTACATTCTAGGGTGTTTTATTAATCGGGTTTTATTTTTGTTCGATTAAAGGATTAATCGATATGTGGCATTTTTAACTTATTCGACTAAACGAATAAAATTTTAAAATTTATCGATTAATCGAATAATTCTAATTCAAGAAAATTTGACTATACGAGATTTTTTCCAATTATATTAGTACTTGAGTAAATCAGCATTCTTTTTTTAAATAAAACTTATCAATGAAGATTTTAAAAGAGTTGATATCACTTTGGATTTTTTTTAAGTTTTCACGGACATTCAATCCTCTGCTATGCTTCTGCAAATAATTTCCTCTAGAGAATCGACCGAAGTTTTTTGTTTAAGATATTTATTCATTGGACCACTTGTAACCCCGTTTGATTTTGTTGGTGGAGCATCTTCTTCAAGTATTATGTTATAGTCACTGTGTAAGTGGTAAATTAGTGTTGTTGTTGAAGAACATTTACGTTAAGCCATTTTTGGACATTTGTTTCATTTATCATTATTAGATTTTTTCTTCGTACAATATTTTTAAACCAAAATCATTCTAAAGAGAGAAACACATGAGATATTTTGTTTAAAAATACGGGCGTGGTCTAGAAACCTCGAAGAACTGCAGTCATTTTGTAAATAATTGAATTTAAATTATCGTTCGATTTCAATTTCACTTCATTTCGTTTTCTAGAACATACTGAAAAAAGTATTAAAAATTGTATAAAAACCTGAATTTTTTTTACTGTAATATGACCTATGGTTACGCCTTATATATCAGAAGATCGGAAATTTTTAATAAAAAATATTTTCTGAAAAATTCGGGAAAATCGGTTCAGATACGAAAAAGTTATGACCAAAATATTAATTTTTTTTTTGAAAAATACCCATTTTCAGGAACCATAGATCTTCCCGAGTCCACGTTTTATAGCCAAAATAACTGGCAAATTTCTTCTTTAACACGTCGGCATATAAATCTGTCAAATCGGTTAAGAAATAGCAGAGTTATGACCAAAATACTGAAATCCCAAAAATTACTCTTTTTTATACCCTTCACCTCAGGTGGAAAAGGGTATATATAAGTTTGTCATAACGTTTGTAATTTCCACAATATTGATTTTAGACCCCATAAAGACTCGGGAAAATCGGTTCAGATACAAAAAAGTTATGACCAAAACTAAAATTTTTTTTTTAAATACCCAACTTTCGGGAACCATAGATCTCCCCGAGTCCAAGTTTTATAGCCCAACTAACTGGCAAATTTCTTCTTAAACACGTCGGTATATAAATCTGTCAAATCGGTTAAAAAATGGCTGAGTTATAATCAAAATACTGAAATCCCAAAAATTACTCTTTTTATACCCTTCACCTCAGGTGGAAAAGGGTATATGGGCATTTCTCCAGAATGGTCTACCAGGATGAAAAAAAAATGTTGATTATCATCGTCTTTTATTGTTTATTGTTAGAAAAAAAGTCTTTGTTCTTATTAAAGAATGGTTTCCTAGCATATCTGAGCTGTTTTACTTGAGGAAATTGGGCTGGAAACTGGAAAATTTTATAATTTTCTGTATTTTCTACTTTTAAAGACATTTTTATATACTTATTTTACATGCAAGAAATATGTTATGTTTACACTCTTTCTTCATAATCTCTCCATTACAATCAATTGTAAAACGTATAACTGCGGTAAGATTGGGCACATACAGCGTAACTGCAAAACACCGGAAAAAATTTCAAGATCTGCTTCGCCGCCGAGGAACAACCAACGGGCTAGTCATCAGTCATCGCAGGAGTCGCCGTTAAGTATGGAGGGAGTGCTACCTTTCGCATCTGAGGACTCGGTAATAAATTTAGTAGTGCCAAAGAGATATAAAAGTATTACGACATTTGGCTACATCGATGGTAAAAAGCGAATTTTGACTATCGACACTGGTGCAGGATTTTCAATTATAAGGCCTGACTTGGTAACGGGAGCTGTCGAAACACTAAGCGGAGTGAGCTTGCGAACAGCTACAGGTAAGCCTGCTACTGTCTATGGCAAAACACGTGTGGTGTTAAGAATTCCCAATGTTGTAAATTTTCATGAGTTTATTGTGGCCGACATTGTAGACGAAGTACTGATTGGCGCAGATTTAATGATTAGTCATAACATAAGTCTGAATATGGGAAAACAAATCATGTATTTGTTTGATTATGAAATACCCCTGAATGTTGGGTATGAAAGTGAGGCTCGTGTGGGACAGCTCCTCGCTTGTACTCGTCTGGAATCGTCACCATACAGAAATGTTGATAAACGTGAAAAAGCGGTTGCTCATGTAAGACAGCTTAGCAGAGTGGAAACCAGGCACTGTACGGAGGCAGACAGAAGGGAATGCATCAGTAAAGGTCGCTCGTTGCAGGTAGAGCCCAGTAAAGACTGGTTAACAGCAAAAAGATTTGAACCCGTATTGGCCAGGGTAAGGAGGGCCAATAGTATAGGTGGAAGACAAAATTTTAAGAATAGCTGCCCAAAGCGTGTGGCAGCCAGGAGCACAGTGAACAGAGTTTGTGCGTCATTTCCACAATGCAATTGTAATGCACTACCTATACCAGAAGATAAGCAGGTATCTTCATTGGAGCGGGGAAATCCTTACGACCATAGAAAGTCCGTGCGTGGCCATAGAAGGTTATCCAGATTTGATCGGGCAGTGTATTCTGAAGGATCTAAGAACGGCCAGTTGATTTTGCCAATGAATCAACAACCAAAGGAAAAATTAGTTGCCAAGCCACAACTACATTGGGATGGTCCATATAAGGTGATAAAGAAATTAAATGATGTTGTATACCGAATACAGAAATATAAAAGTCCAAGAGCCAAAATGAAAGTTGTTCATTTGGAACGATTAGCCCCTTATGGAAGAGGTGATTTTGAGCCTATTCGGGACGAACAGGCTTAAGTGGGGGGCAGTGTTACGAAAGTAACTTTAGTTAAGGATTATTTGTAATTGTTGGTTAAGAATTAGATTAATTTATGTGTTATCTTGTATTGATTAGTTATTAAGTATTTGTTAGTTATTTTATTAGTTAAAATTGTTATTGTATAAGTTATGCACACTTCGAGTGTAAAAATCAATGTACAGATGTAATGCTAAAATTGTTGTGCATAATTGTACTTCAACCGCACTGTAAACTAGAATGTTCTTTATTAAGTTATCTCAATCTATGGCAACGCCTAAAAGTATGCCTTAGTTTATGATGCCTAATAACTCAATTAATTCAGCCATATAGATAGTAATAGCTGAATAAGTTCAATTAACGAAATAGCCGTTATTAGGCGAACTTTATAGAGCCATCTAGACTTCAGAACTCGAACTTTCTATGGTCATTTGCCCGAGTATAAATAGGATCGCAAGAGATGGCATGATTCATTCTAAGTTCTGACTTTGTCAAAAACGTATCACGCTGTGAAGATTAAGAACTATAAAATTACGGTTGTTAAAGTGACTAAGTACTAAATAAAGGTGTGTAAATTGTAAACAGTAGCAAAAGTGTTGTGTTTATTTGTTTTATTTGAATTGCAATAAAAGAACGCGAAACGGTTTATTATAAAGGAAATAAACCAAAACGTTATTGAGAGGCAGTAACGTAACAATATGATAAAAAGTACCCTATTTTTAAATCTGGGACATATGCTATCTTAATACCAAATTTTTGGAAAAGAGTAAAAGTACCAAAGGTAAATGTACACAGAAAGAAAAATGCTTCATATATTTAGGGCCATTATTATAACTTGGCGTTAGCTGTTATCCGACAGTTAACAGACGCTTTATGACAGATAACACATTATTATCTGTCAATTTAATCTAAACTTTAGCTAACTTCAAGTTGTAATAATGGCCCTTAATGAATCATAGTCATAAAAAAAATGTTCCTTGGGTAATGAAAATTTTCATTGTCTAACTGGAATTTCATAGTTATAATTAAGTATTTTCGTTAAAATCGCTTCATTGGATTTCGTAATTACGTTAAAAATTTTCATTGGATATATGAAAACTTAAGTTTGTCCAAGTTAAACAAAAAATTTAAACTGGGAACATAAAAAACGATATACAAACGTAACTATATACATAAATTAATACAAGATTATAGTTTCCTTAAAAAAATGTTTAATTGTTAATCAAAAAATTTAAGATTTAATTATTTCATACATCTAATGTAATATGCCATTAAATTTATGAAATCAAAAATTTTTTTATAAAAGCAACATATTTCAATAATGCTTTCATAAATTTTAATTTTCATTATGACATTGAAAAATGTCATTATAGTAATGAACCAAAAACTTTCAATCAACGTTGTTATTGTTGTTATGGACAATTAATTCTCATATTTACGCTCTTAATTGAGTAAAAAACATAGTTTTTTTTATCCAAAAACAACACTGCCCCGGTAGACTAGCTGGTCTATCAGCACCGAGGTTGCGCGATCGATTCCCGCCAGAGACAGAAAAAAGAATAAAAACTAAAATAAAATAAGAAAAAATAAAATAAAAAAAATAAATTTTTTTTTACTTTATTGAAAGTATTCATCCAATGAATAATATTCATAGATCTTATGTAATGGTTCATTAAATTCCTTTTTAATGCAATTTTTCATGGGATTAATGTCAAAATTCATTGGTATTGCGAAGAAAATTCTTTCAGTGTAGGCTGTATATGACATTTATCGAATAGAAAAACTACCAATATTATCCCACGTTTGCCCCTTAAAAATTAAAAATTCTATTGCTTATAAATTACCATATATTTTAAATTTGGACCATATGCAATCTGCATACCAAATTTATCAAAAAGAGAAAAAGTACTAATTTTGTACCCGATTTACTTCTTAAAAAGTACCATATATTTGAATCTTAGCCATATGCAATCCGTCCACTAAATTTTATCCAATTCCATTAAGCAGTTTCGCCACAAACATACAAACTGTCACATTTATGTATAATATTAGTAGAATTAACATTTCATTAATTAAAATGCATATAACGAGTTTTAAACTATTAATTTAAAAAGGGCGTATCTAACATATTAATTTTTTTAAATTAGGGACATAAAACTTCGTAAAAAAAGATTACATATAAAAAAGCTTTTGCATAGTTTTTGAACTGTATGAAATGTGTAACCGGTTTTAGTTTACGATAAATCAACTTTTAAATCAAGCTAACAATAATCGATGAAACGTTGTGCAACTATAAGTTTTTCCTTGTGACCAATAGAGGCAAAAACAACATACATATAGCTCCGTGCATATTTTTACCCTTTGCGGCTTTTATTGCATATAAAAGTCAAAAGAACATTTTTTAGTTAATAGTGTATATTTCACCTTTATATGAAGCTTCACCTCATAACATAATTTATTCTGGTTGGTATATCACTGTCCAGGGCCCCCAAAGATAAACACTCAAGAATTTGTCTGTACATTCTAGGGTGTTTTATTAATCGGGTTTTATTTTTGTTCGATTAAAGGATTAATCGATATGTGGCATTTTTAACTTATTCGACTAAACGAATAAAATTTTAAAATTTATCGATTAATCGAATAATTCTAATTCAAGAAAATTTGACTATACGAGATTTTTTCCAATTATATTAGTACTTGAGTAAATCAGCATTCTTTTTTTAAATAAAACTTATCAATGAAGATTTTAAAAGAGTTGATATCACTTTGGATTTTTTTTAAGTTTTCACGGACATTCAATCCTCTGCTATGCTTCTGCAAATAATTTCCTCTAGAGAATCGACCGAAGTTTTTTGTTTAAGATATTTATTCATTGGACCACTTGTAACCCCGTTTGATTTTGTTGGTGGAGCATCTTCTTCAAGTATTATGTTATAGTCACTGTGTAAGTGGTAAATTAGTGTTGTTGTTGAAGAACATTTACGTTAAGCCATTTTTGGACATTTGTTTCATTTATCATTATTAGATTTTTTCTTCGTACAATATTTTTAAACCAAAATCATTCTAAAGAGAGAAACACATGAGATATTTTGTTTAAAAATACGGGCGTGGTCTAGAAACCTCGAAGAACTGCAGTCATTTTGTAAATAATTGAATTTAAATTATCGTTCGATTTCAATTTCACTTCATTTCGTTTTCTAGAACATACCCGATAAATGAATATGTATAAAACTTTGAGTAAGCATACCGTTTTCGTTTTTTCTTTTGTGAAATTAATTTTTTAATTGTGTTAAAATGTAACAAAAATATAAGCTAAATTACCCACTAAACATGACTATTTTTTTTAATTCCAACGGACACATACATACATATGGTTTGTTTATTCGACTAAAAACTTAAAAAAAAATTTTAAATTATTTTACAATTAATCGTCTAAAATTGTTCGATTAATCGAACAAAATTAATCGATTGAACACCCTAGTACATACTGTGGCGTAGGCTTGACCGGGTTCAGTGATGTTATACGTAGGGGAAATCCCTATTCATAGGGATTTTCTTCTAAACAAATTGGCCGTAGGGAAAAAAGGACAGATTTTTTTAAAATCATTCAAATGTAGGGACATTTTAAAAATGTGGAAAAACTGTATATATTTGGCAGTCTTTTTCGATTTGTGACAACATACTATTAAACTTGTTGATAGGGCAACAATAAAAATTGTTAAATTTCTTTGAGTGATCGCTTGCCGCCATTTCAACTTGGATTAAAAGGTAAATTTGTGAAACTCTCTTTTACAAGAATAGGGCCTTAGAAGACCCCTAGTAAAATTTTATGTAGAAAATATTCGTAGAACGTTTTAACTCTTAAAAGTGCCGTTTTAGTATACTTTTGTGTAAGAGTTGGGAAAAAGAACAAAAATGACCCCTTAAAATGAGAGTAAGAGGGTTAATAAATTCTAAGAAAAGAATCGCCATACGATTCTACTGAAGACATCTGAAATTATTTTTTAGCTCAGAAGTACATTAAGTATATTTTTTTTTTGACTTATACCAAACGCCTTTTCAAAAAACTCAAAAACTTTAGGGGCCCATATTTCGGGAACCCGAGCTAACTTTTCAAAACTCTTTGGTAGATTTGCTCTACTAGTAGTCTACTTTCATTTCGCGTTGCAAGTGTTGAGGCTGGCGGCGATGACCTGAATTTTGCTGCACTGAGTTATTAATTAACTTTGTACACAATGGGATCAACAATTTCGGTTTTTCTTCTATCTTTTTTCTTACCAAAGTATTTCTGTATGTATGTATTTTCCTTTCATTTTTTTAACAAAAATGTAACTAACGTTTTTTTTTTTAAGTTGAGTCTATTTCTCTTTCAGCAACAATTTGTATGAAATTGAAAATGACGTTTAAAATAACAAAATGTTTTAAAAAATAATAATAAATACATGTATGTACGTAATATTGTGGTTGCGAAAAAATGAAAAATATGAAACCAAAAATCATCGTATAAACTCAAAGGGATTTTGGAAGTTGCTTCAAAAGAAAATCAAGAAAAAACAACATTGTAAAAGCCCTCATGTAAACCGAGTGTAATAAAAACAAGCTACTTTGTATTTCTTGTTTCAAGAAATTTTTGATCATATAACAAAAACGTGAATTCTTTGATTATGAGAAAATGTTTCTTTGTTTAAAAAAATTTTACTAAATACGAACAAAGTAAGTTAAAACCATGAATTTTTTTTTTTAAGAAAATTGTTCGAAAGATATTTTGTTAATGACAAAGTGAAAGAAAAAAATTAATGAAAAAGTATTTAAATCGTTCAAGATAAATAAACGTGGAAAACAACTAAATAATAGGTACGTTCGAGTACTTTTACAGTAAAATGCAGTAAATGAGTTTAAACTGAGTAAATTGAAAAATTACACTCAAAAAAGATGTTGCCCAAAAAAGTTCCCGAACGGAAAATTTTTAAAAATTCGTAACATTTAGGGAACAGCTGATGGCGAATAAATGCATAATTTTTTTTCTATAAATTATTTAAAGAACAAGTGCATTTCTGAGTACAATTTTACAACTCCAAAAAAAATAAAACAAAAAAAAAAAATTTAAGTCAAACAAGTTTAACTAATTAATATTTATGTATTTACCTTTTTGTTTTGGTTTAATTGTGTCTGTGCCCTTTTACTTGTTTACCTTTTGAAACGTTTTTTTTATTTTATTTAATTTAACTGCAAAAGTTTCTGCAGTAAAAATTTGTAAATAAGTTAAGAACTGTCACTTTAGGCTCTCAATTTGTGTTCTCATTTGCTGTATTTTGTGTACGCGAACGAAATTTAGTAAAGTTCAGTTAAAAATAGTTTTGTGTTCTCGAACGCAGCTAATGTTAGATTTGACATAAAAAAAATGTTTTGCTGGGTTCCATTGGTAGATCTCCGAATGCCGGGCAATGACTTAGAAGATGTTCCGTTGACTCTTCCTCCTCCTAGTCGCCGCAACTTCTACATAGGTGCCTCCTTATGTGGTCAGTTATAACCGCAATAAGGTTTATAAGGTGATGTCTGAACAGCTGTAATGCCCGCCTAGTCCTTTTTCATCTATGATGGGCCAGATGTTTTCTGGTTTCATAAAACCACCTCTGATTGGGAATGAGATGAAATTTTTGTGCAATAAGTTGGTTACTCCTTGGGTGCGATAAACCTATATCATGAGTCTATCCACTTCGATTTGTGGTTGTTCTTGCATGTGCCAACGAATCGGATATACGGTTTCCATGTATGTACTCTGTGTCCGGGGACCCACTTAAGAGTAACTACTGAATGTCTCGCTTTCTCCTCCACAGACATCCGGCAATCTTGGACAATTTTCGATACCTTGCTATCGGTAATACTGTGAATATCCCTGCCAGATATTTCACCATACCGAATGTTTCTCGAGGATGTGTAGAAGGCCATTATTTCGGCCTGAATGACACTGCAGTGATCCGGCAGCCTAATAGGAATTCTTCAGTTTATTTACTCGGAGAATATACCAGAGCCGACACCGTACAGTGTTTTAGATCCATTAATGAATATCTGAATAGCATTCGCGGGAATTTGTTGGACATCATAGTGAACCATATTCCTCAAAATGATTGTGTTGAACCCAGGATCAAAGATTGGCTCAGATTTTAGCATGTACGATATTGCAATCCCTCCATGCTCCAGTGTCCCTAAGTCTTACCACCGTGTTCGCTGCAAGCCTTTTCGCCAAAATGTCTGGGGGTAACCAGTTCAAGATTTTAAACAATGCCTTAGAGGGTGTTGTTCTAATGGCACCTTCTTCATTGTACGTTCAAACTTAGTTTGATGACTCTTCACCGGTCATCAAACAGCTGCCCCGTAGGATAGAATGGGCTTAATGACACATTCCTTGGGTTAATTCCTCAGTTTAGGCCAATGGCTCTTTTGCAGCAATATAATACAGTTGCAGCCTTAGTAGTCCTGGAAATGGTGTTCATCTTCCAGTTCAGTTTGCTGTCCAATATTAGCCCAAGAAACTTGGCACTGTCGGACAGTTCAAGTGAGACCCACTTTAGCCTCGGGGTATCAAATTTAAGAATTTTGTATCTCCTTGTGTAAAGTACCAGTTCTGTTTTGGCAGTATTAACATCCATTTTGCGGATTCCATAAAATTAGACAATAGTCTGGGTCTTTACCCATAGCCACAACTACAACGTCATCCGCATAAATAACCATTTTGTAGCATGTCATTTGCATGGTCCTGAGTAGGGTATTTATATTTAGATTCCAAAGTAAAGATGACAGTACACCACCTTACGGGGTGCACCTTACCGCAACTTTGGAAATGTTCGAGGCGCGCAAGTTGGATTCGATACGCCTGAAGTGCAAAATACTGACAAATTGAATGATCGCTGGGTCGATCTCCAAAAGTCTCATAGCGTTAATAACCAGTGACAAGAAACTATGTCCTAACGATGATCTAAAATGAATTTACAAAATCCTCTCCAGTGTTTTCAGTGGAAAGGAGGATAGACTAATTTGTCTTAAGTCTTTAGCCATAGTGTGAGATGTCTTCCTACCCTTGGCGATGAAGACGATCTTATTTGCTGTCCAAATTTATAGGACATGGGAGAGGCTCAGGCAGGCTCTAAAAATCACCAATAGCCATGGCATCAATATCCCCAGGTTATTTTGAAGATCCACTGGGATAATGCCATACGGGCCTGGAGATTTAAAGGGATGGAAGCCCATTCCACACGATGGCGAATTATCGGGATACTAGTGTGTATTCATCAGGACCCCAAGGGTGTCCCGACTGTTTGTGGTCCAGGATCCATCTTTCTTCTGTATATACGATAAAATAGCTGGTTAAGAGGATAAAATCTTACGTAGTCGACTCGTCTCCGAGGAGTTTTCCACGTCGCTGCAGAGTTTCCTCCATGACTGTCTCTTGGCCTTCCTGATAAGATTTTTGAATGCAATCACTGAGGACTTGTAATTGTGCCAAACACCATTACGTTTCGCCTCATTAAGAAGTATCCTGCTTCCCTTGAGTTTTTCAGCAATTTGCGCATTCCACCATATGGGCTTAGCCTTGCCCATCCTGTCGATTTTTTTTACAGGATTCGTTTGTTGCCTCAATTAAGACACCCGTCAATGGCTCCACTGCGTAGTCAAGCATAGACAAACTGCCTATGAGAACTGGGCACATCGGCATTTTGTCCTCGAGTACACTAGCATAGACAGACCAGCTAGTCTTTCTTCTGTTCGTATAGGGTTTCACTGTATCAACTCCTTAGGAAAAATTTAAATCGATGTACATACATGTAATCCGAGAAGGAACAGTCCTTTGACACGTTCCAATCGCTAATAATATATGAGAACCTATCGCTAAAAAGCGTAACACCGAGAACTTTCCTTCTGTTAGTCACAGTAATGGTGATTTCATTACCCGTATTAACTACTGTTAGTTCATTTTCTCCTATAAAGTTCAAAAGCGACTCACCTCGTATATTGAGATCCGAGCTTCGCCAGACGGTTTAATGTGCATTAGTGTAAGCATATATTGTAAGAGGGATGTTGCGCCTAATGGCATGCGACATAGCCATCCTAGTTAAGGAGGTTGGGGAATTGCAACCCTGGAGGCTTATTCTGAATTGCGATGCGAAAATCAATGCGATGCGAAAATGCATAAATGCGAACAATTGCTATTCTGTATTGCGATATTCGCAAAGTTTTTTTTTAATCGCATTTCAAATGCGAAAAGGTGACAAGTCGGTATTCTACATTGCGAAAACAAATGTCAAATTCGCAAAATTTATTCGACAACAAAATAGCATTCGCAAAGTACAAACATGTTATGAAAGATAATATTTTATTTATTTATTTATCATATATTTATTATTTAATTCAGGGAAGCAAGCAATAAGACCACCAAACCGCGTCAATTTGAAATAATGAATAAGCACCAAATGCACGTCAGTCGGCAAATACTTTGTGGCAAACGTTAACTGAAGAACTAAATATCAATGGACCATCTATTATAGAAGCTGCAGGATGGAAAAAGTATGAAATATATAAACCAGTTAAAAAATATTTGACTTCAACCTTAATTTTAATAGGTTTAAGCCGATTTTAAAGTACACACAAAACATTTTCATTTTATTCGTCGTCGAACCACAGTGCCACAAAATCCATTTTTATTATTTTTTTTTTTACAGAATGTCCTAAATAAATTATTTAAACAATTTTCACAGCGAAGCACAAACAGTTAATTTATTTTTTATTTGATGTTTATTGACACTTACGTATATTTGAGCAGCGTTGCCACAATTTGAAATAAATTGCGAATGCGATTGCGAAAGTCTAACATAATACCAATTTTCTTTCGCATCGCATTTCATTTTCGCATCGCATTGATTTTCGCATCGCAATTCAGAATAAGCCTCCTGGTCATGTGCCATCTAGCACCACACTGTAAGAGTTTTGTTTTCCACTGCGACAGTGCAAGTGTCAGTGCAAGTTCAGAAAGAATAAAACCTTTAAGGATGTTTTTGACCATAACACAAGCTCTGGTCTTACCTTGATCGGCTGATTACAGAATTCTAAATTGAGTCCGCAAACCCAGTCTTTATACAATAATGGTTCTTGGATGCATATGACCTCCTCCGCGCTTGAAGCCAATCGGAGGAGTAGGGCAGCTGACGCCGCTATAGAGTGATGAAGGTTGATCTGTGTAACCTTCATCACAGCTCATCGCTATGGACGACTGTGACGGTGGCATCCTCTGAAGGATGTCCTCATCGTCTGACACATCCATCTTGCCAAAGAAGTCAACCACAAGTCCAGTGACGGATTAGGTATCCTCGTTGGCAGATGACTTGGCAGCGTCGTCCTCCATGCTCTCGGTGGTTGCTGTGGTGGTCACCGAAGCTTGAGGCTTCTCTTTGTCGTCACCTTTGTAGACTCGGAGGAAAATAGTTCTAAAACCCTGACGACAGAGAGTCACTGTTTATTATAACTAGGGATGCGATTTCCATGCAAATGCATGCTTTTTGTCGATAGTCTAAGATCGATGTCGACCAATTATCTTTCCGAATCAATTTGCGTTAAAATGGCATCGATTTGTTTTTGCATATTGTTGCATATTTTGGTTAAAATGCATATTTTTTTGCATATTTTGGTTTCAAATGCATATTTTTGTAAACTTATAAACAAAAAAAAAAAAAATCTTAAAAAAAAAGATTTTACATCAATAAATAATTTTTTTGGAACTCAGCTTTAAATAGAAACTTTTCAAGATTTGGACAAAAGATCCTTCTATTTTTAACCAATTGGACTTAAAATATGTTATTGAAAACTGTTACATGTTACTTGCTTGGCACATGAGTTGCACCTAGTTGCAGAGGAAATTAGAATATAATTTGATAATATGCATGGCATGTGGTTTCAACAAGACGGTGCCACATGCCACACAGCACGCTTAACAATAGACTTATTGAGAGGCGAGTTTCACGTTCGGGACCGGTCAATTGGCCGCCTAGATAGTGAGATTTAACGCCTTTAGACTATTTTGGGGCTATGTTAAAGCTCATGTCTATACACACATGCCCGCTTCAATTGACGCATTGGAAGACAACATTGAAGCATTTATTCATGAGATACCGGCCGAAATGTTGGAAAGAGTATGCCAAAATTGGACTAAGTAGATGGACCATTTGAGGCGCAGTCACGGTCAAAATTTGCATAAAATAATATTCAAACATTAAATTATACGGACCGTACTATCGATTCAAATAAAGATTTCATGCATTTTTCTGAATTTGATGTGTTTTTTTTAAACTTTCCTATAGCTCTTTAAAAATCACCCATTATATCTGTGCTTTGGGTTTCTAAAATAGAGAAGGATTATTAATTTTTCCTGAAATTTAATTTTTCCTCGAAATTTCTATTATCTGACAAAAATCCAAGCACTTTTTCAACTTCTGCATCTGTCCATTTTTTTCACGCGTTTCTTTTTTGTTTTTATGTTCATTTTTTAAAAAAAAATTTTTAATTAAACCACACTCAATTTGACGTTTATAAATTGCCAGCTCTTTAAAAATTTGTAAAGTTGTAATTTTTCAATCTCATTTTTTTACACTTGGTAATAGGTTGTTTAAATTGCAACTTTCAGTGTAAAAGTTTTTCCTTGTGTTTTATGCTATAAAAAGTTGCATTTTTCCAATCAAAAAAAATCTGAACTGAATACCCTTACAGTACGTTTACATTTGACAGTACTGGCAAGACAGTAAGAAAAAACATATTAGTTTCCAAAAACACTACTAACTGTCTTCGTGACGTAGGCGTCCAGACAGTAGTTAAGACAGTTCACTTTTAAAAATAAGTCAAACGTGAATGTTGCTGTTCAAGTCCAGCTAAACGTGTTTTACATGAACTAAATAAACTTAAAAACAGCTTGAAATAACTATATTGTGTTAGTGCCAATTCACACGTTGCAAGTCTTATTGATCAGCTTGCTACCTTATAGGCGAGAGAGAGTGAGAGAGAAACGTTTATTTTCCTCTCTCTTTACTCTCGTTTATAAAGTAGCAAGCTGATCAATAAGACTTGGAACTTGTGAATTGGGACTTAACAAACATGTTTAATGTGTTTAATTTTTTTTACACTTTGATTTTTTCCCCCTTTTGCTAACAAAACTTCAGATTACTGTTAGCAAATGTCAAATCACTGTCCAATTTTACTGTCTGCAAAATTTGCTAGATAGTAGACAAGACAGTTGGAAAAGTGTGCATGTATTAGTGAAAAAGTTTGCATGTATTGCTACTGTCTTGCCAGTACTGGCAAATGTAAACGCCAAGTTAGTAAATGTTTTTTGAGACCATAAAGGCTCAGTTAGTCTTTACCACAAAGCATACAGAGATGAAAAAAGTGACGTACGAAAAATGCCTAAATCATTTGCGAGGGCAGCTTTCGAAGAAAGAGCAAGATAACGTTTTTTGGTAGTGAAGTGGCAATGTGTAAAAACATACCGTTACTATCAACACAAATTGCGTGATTAAAACAAAAAATGCAAAAAGGGCAGCTTTCAAAGAAAAAGACAGAAAAAAACACAATATTTTCTGTCTCGTGACGCCTCTGTGTGCTCTGTGGTCTTTACTTTCTGTTCTGTTACGAATCTGCTGATTTATTTTTGTTATTAAAAAACCTATGAAATTAATTAGTTTTTCTGTTCTGTTGCGGTTTAGTTTGTTAAAATCAAAAAATTGTTAAGTAATTGTAAGTGATAGCAAAATAAATAATAAAAAAATACATATTTATATTGAAATAAACTGTTTTTTGATTTTAAAAGTTCATAAAATTTAATTTCATCAAATTTATGTGCATTAGAGTTATTGAAATAAAACAATGGACGGCGCAAAACTAATAAATTTGTCATAAATGGCTGATAAGTTACTACAGAAAAGGTAACTATTACAATTACGAAACAGAACGGCACGGAACAGAACAGAAACAGAAAGTAAAGACTAATTCTGCCTTAAGCATTTGAATTTACAAAATAATTGAGCGACATGTATTTAAAATTGAAATACAACCCTGAAGGAAAAATGGGTGCAAGTGTCGCCAAGTCACCAGTTTTGTCGACTAATTTAGTGACATCGTCAACGCAGTGTCTACACAACACTACATATGCCACTATCTTTGCCTTTAATACGAAAAAAATAATATAAATAACAACTGAGAAGTATGATTCCTATAAAAGCTTGTACAGTGTTCAGATATGCTTTTTTTATTGAGTCAATATTCGGTTAATTGACATAATTTTCTTTCTGTTCACATATACACAATTTAGCTAACTCAATTTATATAACTACTACATACAACATTCAACGTAAACAAAAATGAACATGTATAAGAAAATGTAGACAACTTTTGACATCTTTAAGGAATAAACATCTGGCTTTTGCACATATCTAATGGATGGGCCTTTTTTTTGTTGTAATTTCAGTTGCCAAATGTCAAAACACTGTTTAGTAAGTTGTGTTTCGCTTAATAAACACACTTGTTACAGTGTCGCATTTTACTCAATATTTATAACAATTTCGTATTAATTGAGCAATAACTAAATTACAATTTTGTATGGATAATTGAGCTCAATAATGGCATTTATTGCGTAAAACTCAATTAAGGTGCATATCTGAACACGGTATTAAGCCCTAATAAAAATGATTGTTATGAATTCGTATTCGTGCCAAAAGTGTAGATTACATACTAAAATGTACTAGTGATTCTCTGGTTCCAATGTCTACATATGTTCCCAAAAGAACTACCTAGTCAATAGTACCAACGTCAGTAGTAGATTTTCAATGACACGCACAAGTTACATCCTTCCCACAAAAACTATCATTACCGTCCATAAAATGTAGGGTGACAACAAAATATTAAATTACATTTCCATTCCCACATTTTATGGAGTGCAACGTAAGCAGTTTTGCGAACGTTGCATAGCTTAAAAATATTTTAAAATAAAGTTTAAGTTGGTCTTAAGATTGTTTTAAATAAATAAAGTTATCCCTCCGAAGAGCGGGCAACTAGAAAAACTAAATCGTTTTAATACATTTCCGGCGCCCAACGAAAGGAACCTTTTCTGAAGAAAAGATAATATTGGAACAGAAGTTTCATAAAAACCAAATATTTGAGTTGTACTTATATAAAAGCAAATATTTCCTTTATACAAGTTAAGCATTATTCAAAAAAAAAAAAAAAGAGGAAAAAAAGAACTAAGACATTCGCAACAAAAATTTCAAGTTCTTAAAAATAAATAAATAAACAAATAATTAAATATCAAGTGAAACTCATGAACTGAAAAGACACTTTTGACAACAACCGAAAAATCAACATGGAGGAGGAACTACAACAAAGAGTCGTAGAATTGGAAACTATTCTTAAGCAACAAGAATTAAAAATTAACTTACAACAGCAGCAGCTTGAACAACAATTACTGCAAATTAATACTCAACAGCAGCATGTACACCAAAGTCAATTGCAACAAGTTAATGTACATCAACAGGAAGAACCAGTTCAAGTGCAGCAGGGAATTGTTTTTCAACCTGACCAAATTGTAAGGGAATTTAGAAGCATCAAACCTTTAAATGGAAATCATAATATAAGACAATTTATACAATCAGTGGAATCAACAATGGCTTTAGCTGTTAATAATCAGGCTTTGCTGGCATATGGGGTGAGAATAATTATAAATGAGAAGCTTGAAGGCAATGCAGGAAGGATAGTTAGAGAATTAGACAATAATGCCACTTGGGAACAGGTAAAGGAAAAATTATTGAGCAGCCTACAATCAAGAAAGACGTATGCGGAGATATTCAACTTCTGTAGAAGTGTTAAAGTGAGTAACTTAAATGAACTTTTTGATATATTTATTAAGGCTAAATATGAAATTAATGAACTATATGAAGTAGATGTAAGAAAACCAATAGTCTATAGCCCAGCTTATGTGGACAGAGATTTAGTAGACCTACTAATAGAGAAAATTGATGGACCGATAAGAGCCCATTTAGATGAACATGAAACATTGAATAATATAATCACAAAATATACAAAATTGAAACTTTTATATGATACTAGAGCTATAGCTTTTGCTCACAGAATTGATCTTAGAAACAGACAAAAATCAAGTTACAATAAACCCTTTGCTGATGTTAAGACAAACAATGGTTATCGTACACCTAAGGAAAATTGGCAAAATTTGAGGTCAAATAATTTCCAAAGCCAAAATGGCAGATTTCAAAACACAAACAATAATTTTGGGACCGATAACATTCAACAATTAGATAGAAATTTTAGAAGTTCAGGTCAGGGCTTAAATTATAATATACATCTAGGGCATCAGAATATGGGTAATCGTCAGACAAGATCTAACCAAACCAGAAATTATAACCAAAGTAGACAACAACGTCAATCAAACTTCTCAGGTCAGGAAACAGAAACAGAACCGATGGAAATAGGCACAATTCATGAGGAACGGGACATAAATTTTCACATACCGCCTCAAGGACCACCTTGCCCATAATAGTAATCTCAATAGGGAAGCAAAAAATTAGGTGCCTAATAGATACAGGCTCAACGACAAGTATCATTAAACAAAACAAATTAATTGATAACTATCCGGAACAGAAACTCGAAAAACCAATCAAATATCGAACTTTAAATGGACTTAATGAAATATATTCTTACTTGATTACACCTTTTCCCAAAGAATTCTGTTGTTTGGGAACACTTAGTTGGAAGGTTGTTAATTTTAAGAATGATAATTATGATGCCATAATGGGACAAAACTTCTTGAAACCACTCGGGGCAATAATAAATAGTAATCATGGTTATGTTGAAATTTTAAACAAAAATATATTTTTTGAGGAAATGAGTTATCCTTTTTATATCGACAATATATGTTCCCAAGAACCAATTTCTATAGAATCAGTTTTCGATAAGATTAATTTTGGGCATCTAAATAATGAAGAAACAAAGAAAATTACAAATCTTTTGAACGATTTCAAGGACTTATTTTATATTGAAGGTGATGAACTTTCGGCAACAACTGAAATAGAACATAAAATTATTACTGACACAGAAAAGCCTCTTTATTCGAAGATTTATCGTTATCCTCAAATTCATGAGGATGAAATCAGGAAACAAATAGATAACATGCTAAAACATAATATTATTCGGGAGAGCAACTCGGCCTATAATAGTCCCCTATGGATTGTCCCAGAGAAAACCGATAACTCAGGTACCAAAAATTGGCGTATAGTCATAGATTATAGAAAGTTGAATGAACACACAGTTGAAGACAAATTCCCAATACCAAACCTAAACAGCTTATTAGATAGATTAGGTAGAGCCCAATATTTCTCCACTATAGACCTGGCGAAAGGGTTTCACCAAATACTTCTCGCAGAGGAGGATAGAAAGAAAACTGCGTTTTCTACTCCATTTGGGCACTTTGAATTCATGCCTTTTGGACTACGAAACGCACCTTCGACCTTTCAAAGGTTGATGAACTCGGTGCTGAGGAATCATATAAACAAAACCTGTGTCGTCTATATGGACGATATTTTAATATTTAGCACTTCGCTAACAGAACATATTAATAATATCAGGGAAATATTCAAGACTTTAAGAAAGGCCCAACTAAAAATACAGCTAAACAAATGTGATTTCCTACAAAAGGAAACCCAGTTTTTAGGCCATATGTTAACAACTAATGGCATCAAACCAGACCCAAATAAAATTTCAGTAATACAGAAGCTTAAACTTCCAACTACTGAGAAACAAATTAAATCGTTTCTAGGTATGACTGGATTTTACCGAAAATTCATTCACAATTATGCTAAGATAGCGTATCCAACGACGAAGTTTTTAAGGAAAGACGAAAAAATAAACACAAATGATCCTAGCTATATTAAATCTTTTGAGAAACTCAAAGAGCTCATAACAAATTCACCCATATTAAGATACCCAAATTTTAACAAACGTTTTAAAATTGTAACAGCCGCAAGCAACAATGCAATTGGCGCTGTCTTAACACAAGACGGTCACCCAATAGCATATGCTTCGCGAACCTTAAATAAACACGAAACCAACTATGCAACAATTGAAAAAGAATTGTTAGCAATAGTTTGGGGTGTAAAATATTTTAGGCCTTATATATATGGGAAGGAATTTGATGTGGAAAGCGACTACAAACCCTTAAAATGGCTTATGAGCAAATATTCAGGCAGAGATATAAGTCCTAGACTACAAAGATATCTCATTGATTTGGGCGAATACCAATTTAAAATAGAACACATAAAAGGAAAGTGTAACTACATTGCCGATTTTCTTAGCAGAATTAACGTTGAGACAAATGAAATAAATACAACAGAACCAATTAAAGAGGATTTTGTATATAATGGAGAAACAAATAGCGAGGCAGATTCTTTGGAGGTACAAACAATACACTCACAGGAGGAGGACCACTGCGATGGTGTTGGAATATTGGAAACAATCGTAAATCGCTTCAAAATTCAGATCATCGTTGTGGAAGAAAAAGAAAGTAATGTCAAAACAATTTTCGGCAATAAAAGAATTTTTATAGATAGAAATGACATTGAGCAGGAAAATGTTTCTAATATCTTAAGAAGAGAAGTTACAAATGGAAAAATTGGGGTATATTCGGAGTTAAATGATCATGATTATTACAAAGTGCAACAACAGTTGACTAAAGAGTTTTCTGATAGGGATAAATACAAAATAGTTAAATGTTCCTACTTTGCTAAGGACATGGAAAATGAGAATGAACTAAATAAACATATAGCTCTCTTTCATAAATTTGAAAGCGGTCATTCCGGAATATTAGCTACTTATGAGAATATCAAACATAAAATATATAACCCAAATTTAAAAATGGCCATACATAAGATAATAAATAATTGTCATATTTGCTCATCGGCAAAGTATGACAGAAACCCTGAAAAGAAAAAGTTCCAAAGAACTGAAACACCAACAACCGTAAACGAAATAGTACGTGTGGACACATATGTAAATAGTAAGCAGTCTTTTATGGTTTTCACAGACAAATTTTCAAAACATGCAGTCTGTTTCCACATGCCTGACAGAAATAGTACAAAAACTCAGGGAATTCTTAGCAATAAAAGGTAAAACGAAAAATTTTGTGTTTGACAATGAATTCAAATCGAACAATGTCAGAAATTTCTTAAATGAAGAAGGAATTGACTTCCATATAACAAAACCAAATAGTCATACCGGGAATGCTGATGCAGAACGGTTAAACAATACTATAACAGAGAAAATAAGAGCACTTAACCTAGAAGAACAGTTACTAATAGAAACACAAATAATAAAAGCTATTAATTTCTATAATAATAGTTATCACAGTACAATAAAATGTACCCCTTTCGATGTAGTTAATAATAAAATAAACTATGAAATAATTAAGAAAAGAATGGAGAAGTATAAGGATAAATTGGATGAGAAACGAAACCCAAATAGGGAAAATTATGTAGAGAATAGGGAAGAAGGTTATAGAAACATTCATGAATCTAACATTAAAAGACCGTTTAAATTTGCAGAAAATGGAGATTTCTCTGACAACGACGATATTGACTTTGAGTATTTGTCTGAGCGTTTAAAAAATCTTAAGGGCCGCTTTTTGAAAAATACAAATGATAATGATTAGAGAATTTTGTTGTTTCTTTTGTCTTTTGTAGATCATCTTGCTCTCGATGTAACTAATGTTTACAAGAAGTTCTGCATTCCTGCAGATTAATCAACTACCGGATAATAATGGTTATATCGACTTAAAAGTTGATGATGTAGAGATAGTAAACACCACGAATACAATTGTCCATATTATAAAGGTTGGCAAAATACTTGAGACTCTGAACCTTATAGAAACGAATATCAAAGCACTAGATGTAAGTAATAAGCAAGTTCTCTTGAGTGAGATAGAAAGCATATACGAAAAAGTTCAGACTATAATTCCTAGGGTAAAGAGGAATAGAAGAGGCTTATTGAACGTTGTCGGCAAGGCATAGAAATGGTTGTTCGGGACTATGGACGACGACATTTTGGAGCATCTGTCAGCTACGGACGAAAATAACAGAAATTTAATAAAAACATTAAATAGGCAAATAATTGTAAATGATTCATTTAATAAATCAATAAACAGTTTAAGGGATTCGATAGAAAAAGATAGAATAAACATTAAATCTGCATTTCAAGAGATTCGGAAAAGTAATAATGAAATTGTAAAAAGATTGTTATATTTAGACCAATTGTCAAAGTTGAAGGTTATTGAAGACAAAATAGAAAAAATACAAGACAACATCGCATCGGCAAAATATAATTTTGTACATCCTAGTATTTTTACGAGACAAGAAATTGAACTATTTAAAATCGATTTTTATAAGTTAAAATTGTTGAGGATCGGTGTGATGAGTTTTAGTGAAGATTCAATAATTGTGGCTGTTCAAATCCCTGATGAAATTATAGTTACACAATTGAGATCGTTAGTTCCGATGCCAAATAAAAATCACCTAGAAATTGATGAATATAACGTAAACATAGTTGAAATAAATAATATTGTGTTAGAATACAAGGAAAATACAATTCTAAGGCAGTTAAAACCATCAAAACATTGTTCTCTGACAGGTAGCTGCAAATACAAATTCAATAATAAAACAAATATAGTATGTTTAGATGACGAAACTATTTTGTAGAAAAATGTAAGAAACGAAAAACTTGGGCAGACTTGTGACAATAGGAACTTAAGCTTATCGGGAAACTATCTAATAAATTTTAACAATTGTAATCTCACAATTTTTAATCAGACCTTTAAAAATAATAAAAATGTAATTTATGAAAAGTTTTTTTATCCACCGGACAAAATCGCTAACTTGACTCATAATGAAATAAAGTTTGAAAAAATTATGTTAGAACATACAAAAAATATTGACGAAATAAAAGAATTAAGATTTCATAACAAAATAGTATATGGACTTAACTCTACTGTAATAATATTAGCTATAATTATATCAATAATAATTTATACATTAAAAAGAAGAGAAAAAACAAATTTAAAATTAAAATTAAATGAAACTAAAAATATTACGGTTCTAAATACCGAAGATATTATAAAGAAATATCGTGTTGATAATGTATCAAAATCAGGTGTTAAGGA